>OY284496.1:6248219-7448219 GCA_958336395.1 Ctenicera cuprea
CCCCCCCCCCCCCCCCCCCCCCCCCCCCCGTTAAATAAATAAAAGGGTACCAATTTTCAATTTTCAAAAATTCACAGAGGGCGTCACAGTAAAATTATAGCAATGCGCAAAAAAATAAATTGTAGAAGATTATCAGCTCTATCAGCTTAAAAAGTTTAAACAAAAACGTGTCGGCAGTTTTCGAGTTTTTTTTTTGAAAATTTCAAAAATTTTGGAGTGGTGCCATTGAGATCGTTTTTCGATTTTCAAAATTAATGATATTTCATGGTATAGTACCCTCAAGGGGCTACAAAACAAGTTGTAGTTCATCCCAATCAAACAACTGGTTTTTGAGTAAATGGGCGTTAAAGTCGAAATTTTCAAAAATTCGTAGCGGCCGCAATGTTGAAGCTAGAGAGTTCGGTAAAAAAACGTTTGATTTGTTCTAAGGCTTTCTATAATTTCCACTATTCCAATTTCCAAAATTCCGTTTCTGAAAAAATTGCTACCAAAACAACATGTCTAACTTCCGCTTCCGGTTTCGGATTCTTTTTAAAAGCTTATTTTGTCGATGAATTTTTGATATACCTCCTCATTCCAAAGCACATCGAAATCGGTCCAGCCGTTCCAGAGATATGAGCGTTACCCACCCACCCACACACACACACACACACCCACACACACACACACACACACACACACACACCCACCCACCCACCCACCCACCCACCCACCCACAGACAGACATTTTTTTAAAACAACATTTTTAGGATCCTGGAAGCCCAAAACATGTATTTCCGTCAAAATCTCGATTTTGAAAATTTGCATGAAATCAATACTTCCCTATACTGAAAGTATAGGAAAGTAAAAACCTGTTGAAGTTAAAAATTGTTTTATTTACAATAAATTATAATTTCATTGTTGCGCTTTCTATGAATTTGGATGGATGGGTTGCCTATATAGCTTGTTTTCTTGGGAATCTAACAATCGGTGAAATGTACAACGTTATAATTATAAAGAAATTACACTTTTGCAAATACGGTATGTATTAATATTTAGTATGGAAAACTGCACTCGAAGTCCACACTTCAGCTTTTTATTTTTGCGCCCATGAAAATAATCGCCAACTAGCACAACTGGGTAGATATTTAAAAAAAATTCCCCGGGAATAAAACCTCCCCACGGCCTGGTGAGGCACGCCTAAAAATATTTGTGTATGTTTTGGCACGCCGCGTTAAAACTTATTTGCCATTTCTCCACTGGGACATTTGATAGCAAATACTTGAGCCAAAATGAAATTTTCCGAAATTCACAAAACCTTTAAGAGATAAACCACTTTGCAGATCATCTCAATCACCGTAAGTACATAAACTTCCGCCTGAATCTCACGAGAGCAAGCTTCCGTACAGTATAAATATAACTCGCAAGTGTAGCCTAGCAAATTTACTCCTTAATAATTCCTGAAATGTGTTGAATGAAAATTGTAAGGAGTGGTGGAAATGTGCCAATATTTCAAGTTCAAGCTGTGCAGTGAAGCATTTCATGTTTGTATATTCTGGTCTAAATTTAAGTACGTACAAGTAGGAAATAGGCACGTTCATATTAAAGTCAATTTTGTTTTTAACATTTGTCGCAGAGAAACAATGACTTGCTGAATCTTCTATTTTCGAGATACAAATAGAAATTTTGATTTCAAAATCGTATTCAATCATTTAAAATCAGTTTTTTAAAGTTGCATTCTTGGCAGAACCATAGTTAACAGTTTAAAGTGTAATATCAAATTCAATTTTGCATAACAATTTAAAGTTTATATATTAGCCGTTTATTTATAGCATCTGTCGACGCTCTACGGCAGACAAGTTAAAGTTTAAAAAATTAAATAGTATATGTTTGAAGTAAAGTAATGAAATATGGTAACTAGTCAAAATCGCAGGACCAAAGACCATCAACGCTTCAACATAATATTATTTACCACATTAAATGCTGCATTAAAAACAAATGGAAAACTCAAATTTACCTAATAATTCCACTGACATTGTGTTGATGTATAAAACAATAAATGTTACAAGCTGTATGTATTTTTACATACCCAACAGAACCTCACTACTTCACCATTAATAAAAAGTGGTTTAATAACGCGATTTTCTCTAGTTACCTTCTTCATGGACCTTTTTACGAACCCTCTCTACGTTGCAACGTTTGTTTTTTATAGGTTTTAAACACGATGTTTAATAACTTGGAATTGGAAAAAGAAAACAACAATCATATGGATGACACTAAAAGAGAGCACAACTCTGTTCTACAAATTGGAACTTGTTAAAACAAAAAGTCAGCAATGAATGATATAAAAAGAGGTTTCTTTATTAATTTTTGACGTACTTTTACATGGAGATTCATACAATGCTACTTGAAAAAAACTTAGCTTACCGGATCTCCATTGTTGTTGTTGGCTGGTGCAGCTACGTTTTTCCTTTCGGTACGAAAACAAGGAACGTCCGATTTTTGGCATCGCACACCAAGGGCCAAAAGGGCGGGTAGTACCAGTAACATTGAGGCTGCATGGAAGAGAACGATCACTGCACACTGCATGCAGAACACTCTTAAGGCTGGTATTGGTAAGATAGCAGCTGCCAAAAGTGCACCAGAATTGGTAAAGGCTGCCGAAAGTACAGCAGGACCTATACGCTGTAGTACTTCGGATGGTGTCAAATTCCGCGACTGCATGGATAGAAGCAAAAACAATTCGCGCATTGCCAAACCGACGGTTAAAAAAGGCAAAACATGAGTGCTTAGTAGATTCATCGGCAAGCCTAGAAGGCTGCAGACGCCTAAACCCGCAGAAGTAGACGAAGCCAACAAAAGAACTCCCAACGCAGCTAAACCCGATTGGGCAAACCATGCGTATACTGCTGCTATTACAAGGACTACGCTATATTTAATAATATCCAAGCGGGAGTGTTCTGCTAAAACCCGATTTAAGGTTGCTGTAGAAAAGCTGTTAAAAAGGTACGACGTAGACATCTTATTTTTCGTTAGACGTTCTATTTCCTGAAACAAAAGAAAACGTTTTATTAAGGAATAAAAATTTAATATCTATTTCGTACCTGAGAAAAACGTTTCTGCCATGCATTGAGTATAATCGAAGCCTTTTCCTGGCTCCATCCAATGTGGTGAACTTTATAGGTTTCCGACCAAAATTCGTACAAATCGTGTTCGCCCATTAATTGTACTACAGTTTGCAAAGCCTTGGCTTGCTTTATATGACCAGTTTTATTCTTTTGAGCACCACCTACGATAAGATCTTCAGGCCAGTGCATGTATTTGGCAGCAAACCCATAACACCCACTGGTGAGTTCGGCACCAATATCTAATGGATGACTGGAATTACGATTTGGAGCAGTGGTTGGGCATTCAGGATCTCGTGGATCTAAACACGGTTTCTCTTGGTAACCAGAAGTGATGCCCGCTCTTCGAAAATAATCCTCCAATGACTGGTAATCAAATTGAGATTCTTTTTGTTTAATACGGGCAACAAGTTGACCAGGATTGAGGTTGGTCCATTTGATATTGCTCCCTATACCGTATCTATAACAATTAATAAACGTAGGTGTAAACAAACATTTGCAATTTCAGAAATATATTTTTGATATCAAAACAAGAAAAATGGTTCTTCTAACTGTGGATTTCCAGATATTTCATTACTATATATTTATCAAGTATATCACGGGTTACTCAGTCACTATGAATATGTGCAAAACAATATTTTTACGTATCCATGTTTATACTACTTCTGTTTGGGGGGGGGGCTTATATGAGAGGTATTTTAGCCGGCTATAGCATTGAGCGACAGCATTAACCGTAAATAGTTATGCAACTTAAGGCGATGCGTTGGATGAATAATACACGAACAGAAAAAGTAGAGAGATAAGAACAATAACTTATGGTTAACGACCTGGAACATACTAAGTCTATGTGGAATTGATACCTTTATGAACAAATCTAGAAAGATAAAGCGGAGGGATAAAGCAGAATGTAGAAATGGTCTTAAAATAAATGTTAAAAATGAAGGAGAAAGTCAAAGAAGAGGGAGAAGATACTGAAGAAGGTCCGTACTTCACTTGGGCCGCAGAACCGCGATACAAGTCAGTGAATTCATATAAACTTTTTTCTTGTTTTGATGTCCCGAATATACCCTATGAATTTTTTAGTACGATATGTTGAATATAAACAAATTTTGATTTGTTGGCTCGAAACTTACGGTATGTGCACAGGATAATCGGGTCCTAACAATTTAGATCCTTCCCAAAAGCAGTCCAAGGGGGTGACTATAGAACAGGGCATCATATTTTCAAACATTTGTTCGATGTAATGGACATCGAAATTTGGTACGCTAGGGGACTGGCAAATATCTTTCAAGCGCCAGGTGATATCGAACATCGTCACAGTGACTTGGGTAGCTTGGCGTATGAGCGACAAGTGTTCTAAAAGTCCATGCGGATGGAGAATACCAACGTCGGGATCGACGGCAGTCTGCACTAGCATCTGGTGCGTGGATAGCACCTCGACCGGAGTGATTTCTTCCGCAGACGATGCCTCGGCCCAGAGCTGTTCGATATTGGAGTGGAAAGTGGCGCTTTTGAGTCCGACGCAGAAGGTCGCGATGATAAGTAGGCTGACGAAGAGCACCTTGCCAGCATGCACGTCGAGGAAAGAGCCAAGGGAGTACAGCTGTCGTTGAAGTCGGCCACGCACCCACAGCACACCGCGGTCGCCGTTCGCCTTGCCCTGCAACAGAGTAGAGCATACAAGAGACCACCCAAGTTGCGGCCTGACGTCAGCCAGACCACCCAAGTGGCGGCGCGGAATACACACGCCAGGCCCCGCTTACTCTTCTAGGAAGAACCGACAACCGTACCAACTATCCGCTATCATCTGCTAGGCTTTGTGCCAATCACTCTTCACAACACGCATTCCATATTTCACAGCTGAGATACCTGCTCCATTACTTAACAAACCGCATTACGCACTGATCAAACTGCTCCTTTTTTCCTAAATAACTGGTATGCCGGGATTTAATTAAACTACGCATGCAAACATTCAACATTCCTCGGTGTAAAATGGTTTACACAAAAAAATGAGTTAAAGTGCTTACTAACTAATTACTACCACTTCCTTATATGTGTATGTTTGGGTTTACGTAATAAAAATTGCGGTGCTGCCTACGGCATCATACACCAGCTTTTAATATAATTCTGTTTAGGTATTTTCGGTATTTTCTAATAGAGACTGTACGCCTATACCAAGAAATTCGTGGTGTTCCACAACATTCCTCGTCTGAACCTGAAATTGTATATCTATTCAGCGGGTGTCTGTAAAGTCATACGTCATTCTAAACACTTTTATTATCTCCTACTTTACTATTTTGACCTGAGAAACAAATTCTCAGACTTCGACTGAAACGTCCCTTTTGTGGTAGAAACTGATTTTTTTACCTAGCTGGCAAGCCATAATGTCTTGCGGAAGAAGTGATATGTAGTGGAAAGTTGGATTATAATCAGCGAAAGCAGTAAGGGAATTTTCTATTATTTTTTTAGTGTGGTCATTTTGTTCACAATAAGCTATTAATGCCAATTTTGGTGTTCCTAATGTGAACCAAAGATGGGCACAAATTACGATTAAATTACTTTACGTCAATCTTGATTGATTTTACGCAATTTATTGAAGTTTTTTCTCGAACTTTAATGGCTTCAATTAAATATCGACTAATCTGATAGTTTTATGTGCAACATAATTCCAAAAGTGGTTCAATGAATGAAAATAATTTCAAATTTGTACGTCAGCATGTGTTTCGATAGTTAGAAGAATTTCGGCGATTTTATTTATTCTAAACTAATAATTATTTCGATTTCAAAGGTCCTAAAACTAAGACATGAAGTTGTTTATATAATGACGATTTAGCAGTAATATTTTCAAGTATTCACAAGTCGCCATTCTTGCAAATAATTTTTATTGGAAATTGATTTCTGCATAGTCAACCTCATTATAATGAACAAAGGGATAACGATGAAGACAACCTCTTTTCCAAAGGAAATACTACAGTTAAACATCAATTCTGAAAATGCAAATAATAATTAGTTGCTATTAAAAGTAAAATTTTAAAAATGCGTCACAATTGTACTACCGCAACGGCAAGGATTCTCGAGCATTGTCACTATAAATCTGACTAGATTAAGTCCTTACGACTTTTGTAATAATTTAATGGAAATTGAGAAAACAAAATTTGTAATCAAAATCATTTTTAGGTTGGGATATAACCTTAGCTGTTGAGTGGTCTGTAAGCCATAACAATTTAATTACTTTAAAAATATCTGTAACACAATATTTTCCCCAGCCCCTTCGCAAATAAAAATAAGGAACAAACAAATAAAATCAATAAAAAAACATTTTACTTTTATTTTTTTTTTGTTCCTGCTATTAAAAAACATTTTGTTACGATTTTATGATGAAACACCCGACACTTTTCCAGTAAATAATAAGAACAAAACAAGGTCAACTCTTCGGCTTATATTGCATCACGTTGCACATCTGAGGTACTATTACCCAACAAACCACTTAGGAATTGTCAAGGTTAAATTGCCGTTTTTATCTAAATGCTAAGTGTACTGGATTTTAATTAAAGCTTGTAATTAGCCATTCCTCAACTTGAGTATATTTTCATTAAAGAGACGCTAACAGGTTTCTGATTACTTCCTCATCATAGAAGGCGTTGGAAATTATTAAATTGATTAACAGCGAACACCTACTATCTACGTAATTTATCCAAAGCTTTAAAACAGAATTTGAATATTTTTATTTTTTACATTGAAATTTCATTTCGTCTAAATGCGACCTAAATCCACTTCGGGTCTTTGTGACACAAGGGCCAAAATTGTCTGCGCCTAGAGCGTAGTCACCGGATTCATTGTAACTGTGCCTTATTCAGTATGAACAATTGTTAGAAATTTTTCGAAATCACAATCTACAATTTGTGCTAACCACAAGTTAGAACAGTGGCGCACAAGCAAACTTTGCAGCAAAAAGAAACCAAACATTTTAAATTAGGAGAGTGTTTTGCTAAGTTGGTATACGGGTCCAAAGTTTACCTTTCAAACTTTGGTAGGTTATTTCTTAGGCCATTTCAAGAAATAAAATTCCCATGAACATGTGTCCTAAAACGCTTCTGAAGAGAGCTACTGCCCCCTGAAAGGGGCGAATGAAATTTTAATTTTTATTAATATGTCAGACAACCGTTAATATAACACAATTAAATTGGGCATACGGTTTAGTACTAATAAGTGCTACTGTATAACAGCATCCAAATAAAATTATTCAAACCAGAGGCGTCCCAAACTGGGGAATGCGAGGCTGGCCATTTTTATTTATTATTTATCACCAATTCGAGTCAGTAATATTAAGTCTAAGTTAAGATATGCATAAAATTGGTACTCTTGATTTTTTTGTACGACTAGCCATTTTCCATAAAAAATCGGTTTAAACATTTTTCTTCTTACGAATGAGACTTTCTTTATTTCGTACTAATTTATTACATTTGGATTCAGAAAACTTAGAGATAATGGATAACAACTAGCTATTAACTAATAACAAAAAGTGATTATTACAGTTCTTAAACAATAATGGTTGTCCAAACAAAAATTAAAATCAAATTTTTGCATTTTTTTAATATCTACTAGTATTTTGTATCAATTTTGAACCATGTTTTGACACAAATTGGCAAAAAAATTGAGTATTACAAAAACAATAAATAAAAATGAATCCGCCCCCCAGTTTTGGGACGCCTTTGGCTTAAATAATTTTATTTGGATGCTGTTGGATAGTAGCACTTACTAGTACTGAACCGTATGCTAAATTTCATTGTTTTGTATTGAAGCGTGTCTGAGATATTAATTTAAATTTAAATTTCATTCGCCCCTTTCAGGGGGCCGTAGCTCCCTTCAAAAGCATTTTAGGACACATGTTCGTGGAAACTTGTAGATGGCCTAAGAAATCACCTACCAAAGTTTGAAATAGACCACCCTGTATGGTTAAAATATGTGGCTGTTGTTTCTAGTTTGGCTAAAATCTCTCCTAACCACTTTATTTGAATTATATTGGAATAACGATTGCAAACGCTGGTTTGAACAAGCATATAGGAAAAGTAATTGCTCTATAGCTAATACTAAATCAGTCTATTTCATCTACTCATTGTTAGGTTTCGAAAACCAGTTTCATTGTGTACCTTTGTTTTTCAGAATGGTTGGTTTATACTTTATACTGAAATTTAAATAGGTATTATGGTATTATTATAACACAATCTAACACTGATTGCAAACCTGCATAATAAATGGTTATTCTTCTCGGCATGTTTTACGCATTTCGGTGACAATATGCAACACTACAAGCTAATCTGATAGATGATAGCATACAAATGTCTTCAGCAGTAATTATTTAATTTGTTAGAACCTGATAAGTTGATAACATTAAGACCAATTAAGATGTATTGTAGGTGATTATGCTGCATGATGAACAATAGTGGTTTGGAATAGTATATGTACTTATATGCGACACTATACCAAATTCCAGAGAGGGGGCTGAAAATTGAAGGTGAACAATGTTAGAGAGCGTTTGGAGCCGATGGTAATTGATTACTCTAAAGCTGAAACCTTAAATTTTTTTTGGTAAAATTGGCTATTTCTACAAGCCAAATTCAGATTATAAAATTGTTTGCACCAAGCACCAAAAACCGTTCCATCACTCTACAAGGTTAGGAATTTACTTAATTACATAAGCACCGTGCAAGCTTAAAAACAGCAAGTTTCTTATTTTCTTATTCCCGTCTTTGTACAAACTCATACATACATTATTTCCAAGAATCAGTTTACGTTTGTATTATATTAATTAAATCGTCAAGTGTTCGCCCGTTTACCTCCTGCTGAAGTTCCAGGCACCATAGAAGGCGGTGCGAGGAACCTCCTTGATGTCTTCCTCAAGTTAACAGTGAAGGCAAACGCAGCACTTTTCACTCCCTCAATCGTGCGTGGTCGGTCTGTTGATAACTCAATCATGGTCGGTTCGAGTGTAATACAAATGAACCTCATATTGAGGGAACCCACCAAGCCGAGCCAAAGGCACCGAAAGCTACCTGCCTATTTTCGTTGTCTTCATTATAACCGAATGTCTTAATTTCGCGGTTGTTAGATTATTACTAGTGTGTTGATTTATGGCATCTATGGGACATGCGCAATTACCAGTGTTTAATAAAACAATCTAGAAATTTAGCCTATCGGACTGTTGTTTGTTACTGATTTTTTTAAATTTTGTAGTGCTTCCTTCTATTACCAAGGTCACGACGTTACCGTAAATTTTAGAGCGTTCAGCTCAGGCGTGGACCAATGAGCGGTGTGGGGGGAGGCATACTCTAGGCAGTTGGCAAAATCACGCAAAAGTTGAAAAAGTGGGCGAAACACGCATAACCGCAGAAAAGTCAAAAAAATTTGAGTTTTTAAGGCTTCTAATCAAGTTGAGTAGTATTATTTCAGCTTTTTTATTGCATATCGAATAACAATTAACAAAAGCTAACTTGCATTCAGTCAGGATTGTAACGAGCCGCAGTCGATGGGAACCGGGAATGTAATACGCTTACGACGCACCTGCACTTGATACAATTTATGGCACACTTGACATTGGCAGTCTATTGTAATACACAGATTCTAAAAAAATAAGCATGTTTTTATAGGATCAGTCTGCACTGTCCCTGCAGTCTCGCGTGACTTACTATAAGTACCTAATCTGTGTATAGTCTTTAATAATTTTGTCAATGAAATACTGTTTATTTTTCCAACATATCTATAGTTCTGTACCTGCTGTCCCAATTTACTTAAAATCCCTATACAATATCTGTCCGTGTGTCAAAAAAGAAATTTTAAATAATGCAGTTGGCAAGTTGAGAATCCCCCCCACCCCCAAGTTGTCTGGGTCCGTCCCTGGTTTAATTTTACACGGCTAGCTAGGTATTAAACACACATATACATGAGCTAAAATTAAAACGGTGAGAAAAACACAAACAAAAAAAAACAAAACATAAAGAGAACAAGCTAATGACACTTTTACCCATAAATTGTTTTTATCGAGTCTTCGGAGGTAACTTGTTACAGATTAAAACATAGAACAATGTATTGGCTGATAAGAGCAGTTATAGCTCTGTTTGAAACTGCTTCTGATAACTGCTGCAAACGTCACAATTAGCTATTGCCTATTATAATTACAAAACAATATATACAGGGTGGTTCCTTTTAAAATCTGAAATAATAAGTGTATTATAAACTTATATAAAAAACCCAATCGCTTCCGCGATACAGGGTGTTAAAGTTACACTGTTATTATATATTTTTTTTTAATTACTACCTACATCAGATCTATAACTATGTTGAATTGTTTTTTTTAATCTATACCGTACAGGTACTATCGAGTAGAATTTGATTTGAACCGCAAGTTTTGACATCGTTAACATTGCAATAAATTTTAAAAATATAACAAGATATTTTTCTACATACTAAATCTGGATCCCTTCGACCTGTCTCACCTTCAGAGGATTACCCAAACCCAGCTAAGATTATGATTGATAAATCATAACAATAAAGTTCGGTGGAGCATTACTGGTAAAAGTAATCACCCCTACTTTTGTCGGCACAACAAGTATAATGCCAGTTCTTATTTAAAACTAATTGATTTTCTCCTGCTTAAGACATAATTAGAACTTAATTACTTTGAAAACGCACTGCAGAAGTCCATGAAACGACAATGAAAAATTTCAAGTTACATTCATTGCAGCACAACGAAGCATGCTATCGTATCTTTTTAATAGGACTTTAATTAACATAAAGTATAAAATAGTAGTTCAAACTTTCAAAAGGCCGCCTTCCACGGACAACAAGCGGTAAATATTGCGAACAGGTTGAACAATAAAAATAGAATAATTCACGAATATTTAACGGTGGTATTAAAATGTGATAAAATGAGATATTTTGTAACGAGACCTTTCTATAACCAATATTTAAATGTGCTTTCGAGTTCGCTTCGGATATCGTTTGATGTTTGATGGAAAAAAAAGTAAACAACAGTAAAAATACGAACGGAGAATGTTGATCCCACGTGTGATGACAAAAATGTTAAGACCGTGGGAGTAGGTGAGTGAGGTTGTGAATTATGGCCGTATGCCACGGGTTGCTCGTTTTTTATTACTCATTTTTATTATAGTATATGTAGAATAAACCAGTAAACGCAAGGAAGAAAGCATGTTCGCGAAATTTTGCAATCCAAAGGACAGTTTTGGGATCACTGTATACGAAAATTTAACATTCATACTCGATTATTTACGGAAATGGTTCGGCTGGCTAGGCCAGCTACTACTGAATGAACGCTACTACGAGTCTAGTACCTAAAAGATGCGAGAGGAGTATTTTGACCTCGTATTTGTCGAGCACATACTTTAAAATTTGCGGTTATTTATTCCCGATCTTTCCCAAGCAAAAGAAATAAACAAGTTCTTGTTGCAATTGCTACGCGATGATGTTATTACGGGTGTGATGCATACTAAAAATTGAAATAGTTATAGACAGAGCCGGACCTGCGAACAGGCAAACTTAGGCAATTGCCTAAAGACCCTTAAGATTGCCTAAATCGTACAAATGAGTATTTAAATTTATTTTTTATTATAAAACAATAAATTCGAAATGCACGAACTATAAAAATTAATGCTATTTTTACTCCTACTTATTACTATTCATAGCAGTAGTTCAAGTCAGTTCTACTATTGGTCGGCATACCAAGCCCACGGCACATCCGTACTGCGCACTTCGCAGTGTGCACCTAACATCGATAATCGGCGACGGTCACTAATCATCACACTACAACTGAGTGTTGCCAGGTCTAGGGAAAATTCCCTCGACCTCGCTACTTTTTTGATTAAAAAAGGAAAACTTTTTTTAAATTGAGCTGAAACCTGTAGAAATTTGGACAAGTCAGCATTAAACACGCATTTTATTTTAAAATTGTCATCTCACTTCACTTCCACCATAACGTTTTTTTTTTAAAGTGTGAAAAGTTAGTGGTACTAAGTATATCTAGTGACCTTGCATAGTTTTTCACAAAGCTAGTAGATATAACAAAGTACCGGACACGAATGTGAAAAGGCAACATTGACTATCGACCGTCCAACAGGTGGCCCTAATTTACTACACCTCACCATATTTCTTCTCAAGTTTATTAATCCTGTGTGGGACCGGCGGGTGGTCTAGTGGTTAAAGTCCCAGGCTTTGAAACTAGACTCTCAATGGCAGTTGGTTCGACTCCACTGCCCCTCGGAAATTTTTCTGAATAAATTTAATCCGGCGGGTCCATGGATGGTGTGTGTGGTGTGTATGTTGGGTTGCATGTCTTTCAGGGTTGGGGCATGTTAGACCGGTGAATAGCACTTAGTGTGCTGAGCCCGGGTGAGAGAGATTTTGACGGAAATACATGTTTTGGGCCTCTAGAAACCTAAAAAGTGTTTTTTAATGACTGTATGTGTGTACGTGTAAGTAACGCGAAATCTCAGGAATTATTGGACCGATCTTAATGAAATTTGGAATATTTGGGTATAACGAAATTGGTAAGTAACAATATCTAGCGAAGCTGGACATGTAGAGTTTTCATAAAATAGAATGAAAATTAAATACAAAAACAGAAGCAAACAACAACAGTACGCTCTTCTTATATGACGAACTATACATTATCTATACATTACCGGATAACGTATGATATATGAATACTGGTAGTTACGGGAAGTCGTAGGAAAACATATGATGGTAAGTTTGCGGTCAGTTCCCTTGGTTTACTGTGAGCTCTTGGAAAGATAAATCCGACCGGAGATGTATAAAGTCATGTTTGTGATTATTGTTATTATTAATGGCAGACAAACAACAACATAATCTGCCTGATGAATGTAGCATAAACAGATCACCTTAATTGTATATTTATATTTATGAAAACCATCAAGCATAATTTCATATTAACAAAAATTAGGATTACCTAAAGACTAAACTAAGTAGTCACACGATTTGGGATACGATAAGGGAACTCTTGGACTTCGTTATGGCCTTTTATTGTAATTTATATTTAGATTTTGGCACAACTACAAACAGCTTTAATAAATCATTCAATCCCTTAGCTATGGCACTTTACTTTACTTTACTATTTTTTACGTAAGACTAATATCAGCATTCATCCGCACGACACACAAGCAAATCAAAATAAATCAAGTCGTACATTTTAATACTTTTTGCAACATAAATGTGCATTTATTTTCAATCTATATAGTAAATCCGGAACTGTCCCACTTTACGCGACGACGGGCTCTTAAATCTCGACATAGTTTATTTATTATTTTAAGCCAATGTCTATGTAACTGTCAGGTAGGGCGACACGGCAGTTAGAAGTTATCAAAAAAGCGTGGAGCGAAGGCCACTGGTTCAGCTAGTTCTAATTAATGTAGATCTGCAAATGAATTTGATCTTGAAATTAAAGCAACTATTTACACAGTCTCTCAGATATCAAATTAAATTATTTATTTCAAGATTATTTGGTCAGGGCGTTTGTACGTTAAATGGATGTTTATGAAATTCCCGAATTAAGTAACCAAGAGAAAATGAGTGCTATACCATTGATGATTATAACCTTGAGAGTAATTTCAAAGTTATATGACTGACAGGACGATTTGTAGAAGACAAAGTAAATATTTCAATAAATTATGCAAAATTTCGTGCTACTCTTTTCTTGATGCGACATATCCTTGAAAGTAATCTCAAGGTCATATGATTGAAACAACTTGTTGATTTGCAGAATACAAAATCAATTATTTTAGCACATTATTATGGACTGCGCCCCGCGGTTTTCTCCTAATAAAATTGCGTAGGTGGGAGGGTGAAGGAAATGTCGGCTGTGCACGAAGGCAGCCGAGCAAAAACCTAAGTCAAGCCGAAGTTCTGCCTTTAATATACATATACATGAGCCATGCAATTTGCCTGTACTTTTCCATACATAAAAAACTTTTACTCGTCATAGTTTCAAAAGTATTTCTGTACAGCGTTTTAGCCTCAACAGTGGTGTGTTTAGTTATAAAGATACTAGACGTGCCCAATGTATAACAGTTCAAGTTGCCATGAAGGTTCGAGTGTTTTCTGAAGCTGCAAAAATAATTCGTACAAACTTTGAGGATAAGTTCTGCAAACTAAAGCGATAAAAATAGTTCCTGTAAATATAAGTCTTGAAACGATTTATTGCAAAGTTACAGCTTTTGGAAGAGACAACAGCCCACTTCGGGAGGCTATAACTCCGCAGCGTGTTTCTTCGTTTTGATGGTGTACAACTTACCGTCAAAGTTTGTGAAAACTATATGGAAAAACGAAATTTCATTGTTGATTCACTCCCCGTGAACGAGCAGGCTGCTGCGAACTTCGCACCGGAGTCCTCAGTTCAGCCGAGAAAGAATGTTAAGGATGAGTTAGATAAAGAAATTTGGATAAGGGAGTAATACTGGCGTAACAGTACCGTTCCACTATTCACCTTGTAGTCCAGGAAAATCACGAAAAACCCTGAGGCAAGACAGCCGACGCGGGGATCGAACCCAGGCCGCTAACCGCGGAGCCACCTCTCCGATTTTGAGTAACGAAGCATTAAAGTAAAAATAAAAAATAAATCATATTGGCAAACAATTGGAAGTTCCGTGTTTACATTTATAAAATTTCATTCTAAAAACAAATACCAAAAGAGGATGTCGAACTTCCGCTTCCGGTTTCTTTTATGTTTATTTTGGCGATTTGATGTACCCCACATTCCAAAGCTCATCCATAAAAATTTAATGTTATACTCCTGATGCGGTATACCCCGTGGATATAATGTAAGGGGCAATTTTAACGTCATATGCCATGTACAGATTGATTTGCTGAAGAGAGAATAATTATTTCAGTAAATCGCATGTAGTTGCAAATTGCTATAACCTTAAAAACACTTTTTTAATTAAAATCGGTACGACACAGATCAGGAATGCGGGGATTAGTAAAACTGACGATCATGAATGGAGGTTTCACAATCATGCAGACCTGGTTTTGCCGGTAGTAGTCTTGGTGAACAATGACCTACAGAATAATCTCGTTTTTGGAGATAAAACAATTTCGTTCCACTTTTTAAAACCGCGTTCTAAATACCACCTAGGAATAAAAAGTTACTAATTAGGATTTATTAACAACCTTTTTTTATTAATTAATACTGTGCAATAAAATATTTTTAAAAATCTATTTGAGAGAAAAAAAACTTTCCAAATAAGACGCCGTTTATAGGACATGTGGGCATATAGAAAGCGATTTGTATGAATAAATTATGATTCCTCTGAATCTTTAAAGCTGTGTGTGGTATTGCATGTGCTGTGACAAACAACTTCATTATTTCGGTAACCGCCGAGCAAAACAAAAACACGAGGTTAAAAACCATAAGACAGATAGAATAACATTATAATTTTAGAAAATGACCTTCATAGAACGTACGAAATTATAATTGCATGTCTGTTGTATTTACTTTATTCGGCGTTATATATTAAATACCTACTACGGCATCTATATTCTGCATATTACCATTAACATATTATAACGCTTAGCCGCTTCAAATCGGAATACATAATTATAGGATTAAAGACCGGTTAAACCAACCACAATCGTCAATTTGCATACATATTTCTCAACAGCCATACTGGAAGGAAGTAACTAACGGCTATAGCTAAATTTTTTTTTACGAACTTAATACCATATCATTAATTTATATACATAATCAATTAGCGCTGATAATTAGTAGAATAAACCTGAATTTATTACATCCATGTTTAAGAGTAGACTTTTTTATTTATCAATGACGTGTAATTAAATATTCCAACAAGGCTACTAAGCTATAGTGTATCATACAAATGAGCGCATTAAATACATTTTCACCGTTTCCATAACAATGCCTGTCGGGACGCAATGGCGTACTTGCCCCAAAAAAATAAATTTAATTACATACAGAATTCATACAGGACTACCAAAAAGAAAACAACTTCGTTGTCTCATTTTGCAAAACGTTATCAAGTAATCGAAAAATTTACAATTATGTATAAAAAGTATCTATTGGAAAAGTTGCAAATTTGATAACATACGACCTAAGAAGGTTGCCAAGGTTGTGTTTTTTATTTAACGCTGATTTTCCGTCCCTTATAGTTCAAAGTTTTCTTTCGTAGAACTTTGTCGTTGTATTAATGAATTTACACGTTCTATATTTTCATTAATTCGCGGTTGCTATTTTACATTTCACGTAAAAACATATTTTTGCAGCTTCATAAAATTGTTTCGTGAAGTAGTTTTAAAACTCATTACCATTCATATTCTACGCTTATGAACCCTGTTTTATTCTTTTACGATTTCACAAGAATGAATTCCAGTTGACCAAATGCATAGTAACTATCTACACATGCTAGCAAGATCAAACATATGGATGTGTTATCATTCTAATCTCTGTGCATAATTCGCTTACAATTTAATATAAGCGCCAACTGTATATTTAAAACAATTTTGCCAGAAATTATTATAATTGATTGCCTCATAATTTAAATACTGATTAAATACTAGACTAGAAATCCGGACTATATATCACTATAGTTTATTTTAGGTATTGTGTACGGACTTCGACGCACGATGTATGTATCTTATAAGTACCGGGTTATGAACGAGAGCTGACGAATTAGAAAACGTTACAACATTTGACAGCATGATTTTTTTAAATTGTTATCCTTTCGTTAAGACCTTTGGATTCACTTGTCATTGTTAACGTTTAGTAAAAATGGATCGTTGGTCTGTAGAACAAAGAATATTTGTTGTTAAATGTTGTATTCAACTTATTTCGATTGTTGGTAAGCAACGTGCATTGCGATTGCAATTAGGTGACAGAGCCAGATAGGGCTGCGGCACATACCGCTCAACGCTCCATAACAACATTACGACAATTGTTTCCCGGACGTGTAATTTCACGTTTTGATGATATTCGGTGGCCATCTAGAAATCCTGACTTGACACCACAGATTTTTTTTTGGGGGTATCTCAATTTTATAGCGATATGGATATAATAAAGTTTTTCATTTAGTTAAAAGTTACATTGTTTTGAAATTTGTCAGCTTCCCGTGCATAACCGTGTAAAACTCAAGAATTCAGTATTTGAAATGAAATGAGAATAGCAACCACCAAAAGTTGAAGTTACAGCATTGGTATAAGATATATAAGTACTTCCGGAGAGCTTAGAAATAATAGGATGCAAAAAACAAGCCATCTCTAAAAACACTATAATCACTCTCAGATTACTTCCGCGAAAACTTCCAAGAAATTTAGAAGCAAAAAAAAGGAAAAAAAGAAGAAGACAATAATTTTCATTAAAATTCCACTTCACGCTCAACATCTTTCAACTTCGATTTTATGCCATCGGTGTATTCGAATCCAATGCACTAATGGCATTATGCGAGTAACGCGCACTTGTGCAACTAGCAGTGTTTAATTGCGTTTTACGTAGCTTCTTCAACGCGTGCTAGCTTTATTGCAAATACCTGCTATTATGCAGTCATACCACATACGAAAAGCCGTACAACAGATTATTTTTTTCTGTCGACATGCAACAGAACACGGTGACTTAATCATACCAGAAGCGACGAACACTTCGACAGTAAACACTTTGTTTTGTGAAACACCGAGCCGAAAAAGAAAGAGAAAGAAAATCAGAAGATCGTAACATTACCACAGATTATCATCAATGTTAACATTACCAATAATAAGAGGATTACTACGACAAGCACAGCGACCATAATGAAAGAAGAAGGGAAGAGGATGAAGGAAAAAACAAATGGGCGAGAGAGAAAAGAGAATTCGAGGGGGTAAATGAAGGAAATGGAAAGACGGGGAATAATAGATAGTCAATAGAAGGGGACCAAGAAGAAAAGAGGAATGGTTTAAGAAGAGGAAGGTGACGAAGGGAAGGAAAATGAGAGCGAGGAAGAAATTAGGAGTATGAAATGGACATAGTCCAAGAACAAACCCAGCATTTTGCAATTTCTCTTTAGTTGCAGGCCACTTCAAAAATTTGCTGAGACACAAACCAAATTGTAGCTCATCTCCAACTCCATAAGCTTACAAATTCCCAAAATATTTTTCACTTCATAGCGTTTAACATTTCATACATTTTTGTGCACAGTAACACTGTGTCCCCCTAGAGCTATTTTAATATCAAATTTAATCCCGATCTGTCAACTCGTTTTTGTGTAATAAGGCGTTAAAGTCGCAATTTTCAAGAAATCGTAGTAGCCGCAATTTTACCGAAAGAAAGCTCCGGAAAAAACATCTATTTCACTTTAAACCTTCTTTTAGATTTCGGTTTCAAATTTAGAAAACTTGTTTTCCGGAAAAAATGCTACCAAAAAAACGTGTCTAACTTCCGCTTCCGATTTAGGATTTTCTGTAAAAGCTTATTTTATCGATGAATTTTTAATACACCCCACATTCCAAAACTCATTGAAATCAGACCATCCGTTCCTAAATCCTGAGTTATAAGACGCACCCACCTTCAGGCAGGCATTTTAAAAAAATTTTGGGTTCCTGGAGTTCCAAAACATGCATTTCCGTCAAAATCTCGATTTAGAAAACTTTCGTGAAATCAATACTTCCCTATAGTAAAAGTTTGGGAAAGTAAAGGAAATGGTCACACCCACAGAGTTTTTAACAGGCTTGCATAAAAATTCAATTAAAAAAAATCAAAAAAAAAATCGATTTTTTTTTTGATTTAAATTAAATTTTTTTTTATTTAAGTCGGATGTTTTTAAATTTTCAAAAACGCCCTAAAATATTTTTGGTTGGTGTAAAATACGCGTACAGCAAAATGAAAAAAAATTATTTATTATCGAAAACTAAACTTTTATTTCTTTTAAACATTTATATCTTTGTAAACGTTAAGATAATCACAACTTAAAATAATTTCATTCTCATAAATTAACAAAACTAAATTCAAATTGGGTACAAATATTTTATTATTTTCTTGCAGTAATAAAACGAAAAAATTATTTTCCTATAGTTATAAGTATAAAGTATAAAATTAAGTTTGACGTTGAATTCTTTGATTAGTATAAATAACTTTGCCGCTGCTTTTTCAACCCCTAGCTTATTTGTCAAACTTGGAAAACACGCGCATAAAATTATGATTTGAACATTAATTTCAAAGTTTTTAAGTTATAAAAAATGATTTAAATCACTTGAATATATTTAAAAAATCAATGCGATTTAAATCTGATTTTAATACACGCAACCCCGCTTTTTAATAAATTAAAAACCATTTTGTTCTGGTTCCAAAGGTCCAAAGGTTCAAATAATTGTATTTCCGTCAAATTCTTTCTTTTAAAGATTTTGAAATTAATTCCTCCTTTTCGTCACCGAAAGTATAGGAAAGTAAACAACTAAATATGATTTACATCAACAGGTTAAAATTCAGTAAGATTAAAACGAGCATTCATCACTAAATATATGAATGTACACGCAACAAGTCCTTTGTATGGATAAGAACATGCGCATGGAAAGTGCCTCGCGGGGGAAGATGGCGTGTGCGCTGATTTCATTGAATGTTGGTGGAATACTAAGAAAAACATAAATGCCGATTTAGTCTTGTAATTTTGACTTATTTACAGACTAAATCTTAATATTTTATAGGAATAAGAAAAATTATGTATTAACACCGCGGACCACCTACTAGGAAATTACGGCGAATTGTAGGTAGGTCGGGAGTCACTAAGCTATATTATCTCCCTCCGATTTTTTGTGCATAATTCTTCAGTTGAAGATTACCATTTGCAACGGAGTTGGATCAGTACTTACTCTTCGCTTCCTTATTGTGTAATACACATTTCTAGAATTCCAATGCTTTATCTTGTACAACAGAGAAAATTGCGGTCAAATTATAACACAAGACACGCTGCATAACGTGCGTGTAATGAGGCAATAAAAACTAGACAAAGTAATTACCTACATTTGCACGCTGCATGTAGTACATAATATGACTGTTCATGCAGGCATGAGCCAAGAAAATGGTATGGTTTCAATATGTTTATTTGTCGGAAGGGTAGTTCCGGACGTTCCGGTACATTAATACAAATTTTCTTTTATTACACTTCCGGACAAAATTCAACATTCGCATTTATTTTCTGTAAGCATAAATTTTATTGTTACAAATTCAAAGTTTGACTCTTTAAACTGCCAGTAAATGAACTTTAAAGTTTAAACATGTATCCCTGCAAATGCTGAATATGAATTTGATCCCTTAATTATATTATGTGCAGCTCTGTACAAACTACAAAACTTCGTTAGAAATTCAGAAACTCCAGATAGAAATAAGTACACACGTTGTGAACAAAATGTGGGGGGGGGGCACTAATAGCCTACAACATCTTCACGTTTTCATACTGTAATCATTTGTGTTAGTAACACTCCACCCTAGTAGACTGCATCCGATTTTTGTTTCCTAGTCATGTACAGAGCGAGTCATTTAAGTGGCACTATCTTAATAATAGTTGCTTGGGACCTAATGAACTACTTTATGTCATATTCCAATAGTTTCTGTACTGTCACGTGAACGAGCAGTGCCGGCATCAATAATATTCCTAAACGGCAATATAAACATTTTCTTACGCAGCTATATAGATTTTATTTTGGTTTCAGTGATACAAAACTTGCGTTACAAAAATTTCGAGAAAAATTTCAAAACTTTATTCAAATAATTTAAACAAAAACACTTCAAAATGTTACTTTATTTGTTTAGCCATTGTCTAGTTTAACTTTAGGCAGGGTTGGGCATGTAGAATATTGCATGTAAAATATACTTGTTATACATGGTTATTCTGCATGTAGAATATTAAGCCCCTTTTCTGCATCTTCTACAAGTAGAATAACTCCAATGCAAAATCAGCCAGTTTAAGCGTAAAAAAAATTTTCATTGTCGGTGCATCCTTCATGAAGGGGCGGGCCGCCATATGGGGCTTCCGGACTAGACACTGGAGTCCTAAGCCCCTCTTCGGCCGAGAAAGGATGGGTTGGAACAAGAAATTTGAATAAAGGGGTGATTTCCGTGGATAGTACTGTTTCGGTATTTACCTTGTGGGCCAGGAAAACCATGGAAAAACCTGAGCCAGAACAGTCGGCCGAGCCAGAGAATGAAACCCAGGCCTCGTGAATAGAAGGTGAACGCATTTACCGCGAAGCCACCTTTCTCATGAACGCGTATACAACTGAACAAGTGCCTCCCTCTACACCAAAGTAAAATAATTAATATTAAAATTAAAAATTTTAAATATCTCAGAATAGTAAAAAAACTAAAAACGTAAAATAATTGCGATCAGTGCCGGAATTATGGTGGGGGCAAGCGGTACTTCCGCCTCAGAGGTAACGATTTAAAAAGCGCAATTATTGCATAATCTTTTATGGAGCTAATTAATTTGTCGTTTGATAACTGCTGACAATTAAAAACATTTTGCAGTGTGGTACGTGAATAGAGAAAAGGCGGCGCGTTCGTACCGTTGGATAGTCACATGTCTCAGCCACCCCCTACTATGCACACACGCGTTTATCTGCATAATAAAAAAAGTAAACTTTTCTACGTGTAATGTAGGAAATAATATTCTACGTGTAAAGTTACAACTCTGACTTTAAATCAATAAACTTCTATCTACCTATTCTGTCATTTAACAAAATCTTATTTCGAAAATGGATAATAATCGTTTTCGTAGAAATGAATTAGTGGTTGTAGTCATTTGATGCAGCAGAATCTTTTACTATAATTTAGTGAATTACCATGACATTACTCAGTGTTTTACTTTACTTTTAAAAGTTTTGCAATGTCTCTATGCAACTGCCTAAGAAAATATTTATATTGTCATTGTGGAAAATTGTCGATGACGTCACTGCTCAGTCGTCAGTCACATGACGTTACAAAAATTTTTTTGAGTATAGCATCAAGTAGCTCGTTTGGCCCCAAACAACTTCTACTAAAAGAAAAATTTACTGTACTCAATAATTTTAAGAAATATTAGTGGGGGGAGGGGGCGCCATAACAAATTGGTACGTAAGTATAAGTTTTAATAGAACCGCAGTAATTGATCTACCATAAAAAAAGGCGGCGCGGCGTATGTATCCACAATCACGAATCTGCCGTTTGGTTCGATTAATACTTCAAATTAAAGTTGTTTAAAGATGTAGATGGAAGCTAATCGAGCAGCTCATAAAAAAGCATAAATGAAGAACTGGTTTAAAAAACAATTTGAGATGGAAGTAATATACCATTATACTAAAAAAATCTACCGCCTTTGATTACAAAATAAATGTTAACACAACGACCTGCATAATAAATTGTTGCAACCCTCGTTGTATTAATTCAGAACGATTTTGTAACGTTATTTTTTGTAATATTAAGATTATAGGCAAGCACGTTTTCCCCCATTGTATTTTGTTTTAGTACTATGTACATTTTACTTAAAAAAAAAAAATACTCAGCCCATTTTTCTTACAAAATATTCTCTGTGTGGCTTTGCTTCAAAATGTAAGAAAAATTCCAAGTTCCAAAATTTTGAAAATAGTTTTCTCATTATATACGTTAGCTTTTCAAACGTTTTTGTGCACTGTATCATTGTATCTCTAGAGGGCGATTACGATAGAAAATTTTAACCCGAACTGTCAACTTGTTTTTGAGTAATAAGTCAAAATTTTCAAAACATTGTAGTGGCCGCCAATCTCAAGCTAGAAAGTTTGGAAAAAAGCGTTGGATTCGCCCCAAGGTCTTCTACAAGAATTCCGTTTCACATTTAGAAAATTCAGTTATCGAAAGATATAAATGCTCCTAAAAAAACAAAAACAAACTTCCCTTCTGGTTTTGGATTTTTTTTAAGTTTATGTACCCCATCAATTTTTCATATACCCCACAAAGCTAATTGAAATCGAACGATTCGTTTGGAAGTTATGGTCTATGCAGCACATACACCCCACTAACCCACAAACAGACACTTTTTAAAACCCATTTTTTGGGTTCCTGGTGGTCCAAAACATATATTTCAGTCAACGTCTGAAATTCGAAAATTTGCACGAAGGCAGTACTTTCCTATAATACACGAACGTAAAAATGAAGTTACATGGTGAACAATTTTAGAAGCACCGACCATAAGGCGACTAAAAGCCCACACGGAATCTTTTAACATACAAAAAAGGGTTAAGAAAACCTCAAACCAGATATACTATACGCTTTTAGAACTGGAAGCAATTTGTATCAACTTACATAACTAATTTGCATAACTTTTAACCCTTAAATATTATTTGCCGACGATGTCTTACTCACTGAAGATGAATGAAGTCATTTGTCCGATAAACCTCTTTGAATTTACTTGAAATTAAATTAATCATCGAAAATTACAAAATTATTGAAAAACGAAAAATATTTTGCAACTGTTTATATAAAATAAATTTAAAAAAAAACGCAATACCGCATAGAACTCAAACTTACAACTGAATTATTGATATTTTATCACCTTATAATAACCGAATAGCAACAAACATTTAGTGACCTTAAATTTCGGCCTTGCAAAACTTGCTTCCATCCTCAGCAGCTGATAGGTATTTACACGTATAACGGCAAACAAAAAGAAATTCCTACTGGAAATGTTCGATAATAATATTTTATTTTCTACAATTTCTATTTCATAACGGCACTTTTGCAGCGGGAAAAATATTGGTGAAGTTGATTTTAACGAGATATGAAGCAAACAATTTAGTAAATAATAGAGAAACAACTCGTTTCAATCGTGGCACTGTAAAAGTAAATTCCAACAAATAATGACATCGATAAGGACGACGAGGTGCATTCAACTTAATTCCTCAATAAAAAGTAATCTCCTGCGAACGTTAGGAATTTTTATTTGTATCGTATAAACGGGTGATACATCGTTGGTGCAGGTCAGTGCACGAGAGCAACTCCTATTTTACATAACTTTATTTTTATTATTTATTTTACACCTAAATTAAAACTATTTTTGTATATTTATCACACTCACAAAACGAACAATAATGGGCGATGATTAATGGATTCGTCTTTTAACAGTAAAATCTTTCTGGTAAATTTCAAGCGGTTAGAATTTCCTCAATTCTTATTGGTTGACAATTTTAATCACCAGTTTTAGTCATCAAATTTCAGCAAGCATTACAATTTTTTATAATCAGAACATATTAGTGATATTACATAGAAAAAGTTCATCATTATGGGTCAACTACGCTTTTTTCGAGACCACAGTAAAAGCTTCTAAATTCTGTAAGGTGTAACGTTCAACATCTTTATCTAAACAATTATTATATTATTTTAAGTCATAAACTGCTTAATAAGCGAATTCAAAAACTTAATCCATAATTTGTTATAGGGTAAAAGGAACACAAAAATCAGTTTGTAAATAATACTTATTTTTTGTTTCAAAACAGCTTTCTCTCTCCCCCCTCTCTCTCTCTCTCTCGCACGTAATTTTAAGATATTACATTTAAGCCCTATGGAATTGCTTTAAAAGTATTGAGCGCAGCTTATTTTCTTAAATTAAAACGAATATCGATAAATAAATTTTCATTTTTTACGTATTTACGGAACTGTACATAAATACAATGACAGACTTTCATTTTATTCAATTAAAAAGATTACTTAAATAACATATTAAAAATAATTTCTATTTCTTGTGTATTTTCGACACTGTTTATTCATTTACGGAATACTCTGCGTGATTTACTTTGAATTACAAAATACACGTTATGCATCATTAGTTAAAACACGATATGAATAATTCAATAGGGGTATAAATAAAATAAATTAAATTAATTCTAGGATTGCTTTTGCAAGTGGTACAAAATACATAAAAAAATATTTTCAAACTGGTTTCCTTAAAACTACTATTATTACGGAACGTTAAAGCAAAAAAAAATAAAACAATAACAACTTTTCTCTGAAATAAGAAAATCAAAATTTAAAAAAAATCGTTGAAAAAAAGATATGGTAAAATATAAAATGCGAACACTTTAAACAACAAGCAGCTATTTCTAATGTACTTAAATTTTTCGTATTCAAGACAAATTTTTGGTCTCACCTTATAACAAATGTGAAAATTTGCAATTCATTTTAATTTATTAAAATAAAACAATTCTTAACTTCAATAAATTTATGACCATTGATGTAAAATTCAGGTCATGTCAAAAATTTCGAAAAAGTGTAAATAATCAGCACCAATGTGAATTTTAAATACACCAACCATTTGTGGGATTTCGGAGAACATACTAACGAGCCATCAAAGTCAAATAAAGAAGACGTCAAAACCAATACGACTAGACCACCTACGTGAAGGACTGGAAGGTATACGATACCCATTCAACACGAAAAGAATGTACATTTCAATACAAAATCGAGTTTGCAGACGCCGTTTCCTTTTTAAACGAGTGAAAAGTATGTGTCGATGCTTGTATTCCGTGGGCAGTTCAATTTTCCAATTGCGATATGCTAACAACTTCCAAACAACTACGACGAAAGACCTCCCAAGAATAAACCATTCAAATAAAAAAAAATATTAACTCAGAAATTGTATAATGAAAATTGTATGTAAATGCAAATACAAAACAAATACTACATACCTACGTACTCCATAGGTATGTAGAGTGGCAAAATAGTGGCGAAACTTGCTTATGGTTTATGTGTTTCTTAATTCCACAAACTCCTACTTCATAAATCAAAATCTATTTAGATTTCAATAATTGCCTGTTATAATTTAATGCCATTCACAAAGTAGTGATCAAATAAGAAATTTCGTTACTGCCAGCAATCAAATCACGACAAAAATTGTAGAAGGAAGGTCAAAATGTTTGTTTCTGCTAGATTTTGAGAATTAAGTAAAATTCTCTATTAAATTTGCCATTAAAAAAAATAAAAATAACATGAACAAATTAGGAATTTACAAAACTCCTTGAACGTTGTAATGATAAATATAACGCTGGTGTAACAAAAACGTGTACCAAATCAGATGTTCTCCATGTTCATCCTCAATAAAAGCGTTCAAAGCTAAGCAATAGTAAATCAAACACACATTTTCTCGTAAACGTACAACTACATAAGGACAAGCACAATGCTCTCTATTGGGGGATGAGATTTCCCCCCTACATGTACAGTGTACACTAGCATAGGGGGAATCAACAAAGAGGTTAATCCCTGCTATTACCCTAGTGTTTTAAAAAATCGAATTTCGCTTGATAAAAGCGATTTGAGGTCTTTTATCTAATGTAATCGGTAATGCTCCAATGAGCCCGATATAACTTGATACTCTATAAAATGAAAAAAGAAAAATTTTTAAACATCGTACCACTCGGTGGCTGACAATAATAAAATAGCTACCGTACATTAATGCTTGTATGTGTAAATATAACAGCTATAGTAGTCTAAAACCCGAACGTAGAAGGTGAAGGGTAGTAAGTAATTAAGCTTGCGGTTGGTTAAGTAAAATAGAGCAGAGTACGCAGAGGGTAGCGGCCGAAGAGGGTACGAGAGGGTTCCGGAAACCAAGCAGAACGGGCGGGTGGGTGCGTGTGGCAACCCCGCGCAGCCGGGGCGCGGCCATGCGGGAACCAGGTAAGCTAAGCTAGCCGTAGACCACACACGGTGCAATCCCGGTGGTCCTACCAAGGCTAGCGTAACACGGCACATCGCCCACCACCACACCGCCGCGATCAGGTCTGGCTCCAAATGATCTATCACACCTGATTCACTGCGAACACGAATTATCGAGGGCAACTCCACGTGGTTGGGCGCCAAATCCGTCAACTTACCTGGTCCACCTGACCTAAGGCGACGTTTGCGTCGACCCAGCCGGTCCGTGTGTAAAGGTCGGAGCGGTGTCGTTCTGGGTCAGCCTGCGAGTCAGTCGTGGTGGCCATGGGCCTTGCAGACGACGCACCACGTCCCAGCCTCGGAGTGCATTGGCGCTCTTTTGCGCCACTGCACTCGTAGGTACACACTACCACCAATCACCAACACTCATGCTCTTTCTTGCACGACCCATACGTAGGAAAGGTTCCCTCGCGTAACAGCTGATCAGTCTCGAACTCTTCTGACTGGACGCGACACTCAAACATTTTTCGAAACATACTACGTGCACGATATTCCGAGTCGCGGGATTCATTCAAGAAACTGATTGTCACTAACACCACGTAGATAAATATCTCTCCAAATGGCTCTTTAAACCGACATGGTGCATTTTGCACACGAGGTGATAGACTTCGTCTCGCCAAACGCGACTTGCTTCATGCACTGAGCTGTTCTGTGCGCCTCGGTTTTACTCTCCAACCGCGACCGGCATCGAGTTGGTCCGAGGAAGGACCACACACGGTGTTGTTTAGAATGTAAATTCTCCAAATTACATTACTTACGTTTTTTTTTTGTCACCATCGTACAGAATATTATACTGCTGATAACCCCGCGCTCCGTTTCCCATACGGTAAAACCAAGCTCGCTTGTTATCCGTTTTATATCCTACACTTACATGAGCAAAAAACCAATTACCATAAAATCTTCAATGTTAAGTTTAATCCATTCACATGACTTCTTAATACAACAAGAAACCTAAATTTCGTTTTCAAAATTACATCTACATCAAAACATTAGTACCTTTGTTACTACCAAATCCCGAAATTGGTAATTTCAGTTATCCGTAATCCCAAATTCGAATACAACAGAAATTTTTTTGAGAAACATAGCTTTACCATTTTTATGCAATCAGTTGTAATTAGCAGCTAACCTAGCGCATTTTTAAAGTATATTCGGACTGCTTGATAAATGATAGTTTTAACACCCTTAGTTAGCTGGGTGTTAACACTCAGGCAAGAGTATATACGATGTTTGAAACCGTTGGTCGCGTTTGGAACCCATTCAGTAAATTAAAATGAGCAAAAATATACAGTTAACAAGATATCGCCTAATATGGTAAAGTATTTTCAGATGATGCTTAATAGACAGTTTAAGAGCATCTGTTGCTAGTTCCACTCAATATTTTATCAATTATAGATTTTGCATAAAATGCAGTGTTACCACGTTTTGAAAAGCCGGAAGAGGATTATTACATTTGTAGGGTAACTAACGCGCCAGGCGCCAATGAGGTATTTATGTTGTAATGGTATATTCGCATTCAATCTTTAACACATTGCATTAGCAATGTCTGGTTGATAAAATAATTATACATGCATGTCTTATTACCTTATTTTATATTTCCACTCCTGAAAAAACAGGAGTGAGTTCTTGGACACCCTTTATGTATCTATAGAAAATATAAGAGAGATAATACAATTAGCTGTTTGTTATTGCTATCTTTTAAACAATGCACAAAGTATTTGTTAGAGATTTTATAGCTGTTTACGAGATAAATTGAAAATAATATCGCCAGGCGTCTAATTTCTTGTATGAAAATTGCCTGTTTAATTAGTTTCTGTTGTAGGATCATTATTGCTTTTTAACGCAGCCTGCGTCGTCCTCCGTTATATCGTTGTTATACCCGTTTGATTTAATAAATATAGATTTTTACTTAGTGTCTTTATAAAATTTTATTAAAAAAGTAAACTTCTTGATGGCGTTAGTCAGTTAGTGTTACGAGTTACAAGTAACCATACTCTGAAAAATATAACTTTATTATGAGAAGTTCTTTATTAGCTTAACAATATACAAAAACTGTTTCCTTGGAACTTTAACTTTTTCATATAGATTAATTTTCTGACGCCTCAAAATACAAACAGTCATAAATTACGTCTGCAATAGCGTATTATCACTTTTTAATTGTCAAAACTACGTCATTTTATTACTTTCTAGCAGGCTGTTCACAGTTTGAATTGGGTTTGGGTTTTGTAATCTCATGAAACAAAATATTTGAAAGCCGTGCAAATTCTTGCATAGGTACTGTAAGAGTACTAATCAAATGAAAACAGAATGTGTACTTAGGCTCAATTCATTTGTGTACTAAATATTGTTAATTTGTATAGTTTTTTTAAAGAAAAGTTTACAGAAATTAACTTTCACAAACATTGTGCAAATTACTAGCACGGTACTACCGTAGCACTAAAGCGGTTTGTATATTCTTTAAGTATTTTTAATTTATGCACCACATAAAACATCAAAAGTTAATCAAGACTCTGATACACAGAATGAATATGCAATCCATCTAACTGCTGTGTGATACAGGCGTATGTATACATATATGTTCATTATGCAATTTGAATTTTGTAAAAAATGTTTTCAGCTACAATAACCAAGGCCAAATTCGTAAAGAATTTAACATTCATCCCTTCAACCAGAAAACTCTCAAAAATAACTATAAGAGAACCACGTCTTACTCATTAGAAGGTGAATTCCCAGATTTATTTTTTATTATGTATTAGATAACATTGTATAATTTAATTAATTTAAAGAAATTAACAATCTATTAATAATTTGTAAGTAAATTAGTTGATTAATAATAGTAACTGATTTAGTGAAATTATATAAATTGAAAAATTGTGGTAAATTTATCTTCTATTATTAATAATATACATATTTTTAGAATATTTTATTACCTCTGCGCCATCTGTGCCTCCACTAATTCAAGTGCTTATTGTTTAGTACAGATACCTGAAATTAGAAAGTACGTTTCTCTACCATCAGGGTAATTTTGGTTTCTTTTATTGTGTAATTCTTTAGCGGGGGAGCGCGATATTTTAGTTTCGAATGGCTCGATTATTTTCATTCAAAATATCCTATCACTATGTGATATTTCAAGTTTAATGTTCCGTAATTTCAAGTCGACGTTTTTAGTAAAATAAACCACTAAATATACAGGGTGTGCAACTCAAATGATATTTCCAAAACTATCAATTTTTTGGGACGGAAAGGGCCGTATAATAGTAAGCATTAAAAAGCCACCATATTTCAACGGGGGGGGGGGGGGGGGGGGGTAACTTTAAATAAAAGAAGAAAGATTTGGAAAATGTATTTGCAGAGAGAGAAACGAAGTGAAATGCACTTAAGATAGAAAAGTCTTTCTTCTAACTTCGCATTTAGTAAAATATGTTGTCAGGCTTTGTGTCTCAAATTTTCTATTTTCAGCAGCTTCTAGGGCTGGTAACAATTAAATGATTAATCAGCCCACACTTCCGTTTTGGCTTGGCTTATTTCGGGGGGGGGGGGGTGTAACTTTAAATAAAAGAAGAAAGATTTGGAAAATGTATTTGCAGAGAGAGAAACGAAGTGAAATGCACTTAAGATAGAAAAGTCTTTCTTCTAACTTCGCATTTAGTAAAATATGTTGTCAGGCTTTGTGTCTCAAATTTTCTATTTTCAGCAGCTTCTAGGGCTGGTAACAATTAAATGATTAATCAGCCCACACTTCCGTTTTGGCTTGGCTTATTTCATGGCAATTGAACTTTCTCATACTTCCAGTATGGGAATGTATTGGAATCGTGAAAATTTTCGATTCAAAGATTTTGTCGGAAATACAGGTTTTCTGCCTCCAGCAGAAACACAAAAACGTCATTAAACATCTGTGTGTAACGCAAAACTACTGGACCAATCTTAAAGAAATTTGGAATACCTATACAAAAATTAATAGGGCGTTTTTTTTCTGATCCAATGCCTGTAATGGAAATTATAGATTACTTTCTTTGAGGCTTTCGCGGTTTCTCGAACTGTCAATATTACAATAAGCCGAAAGTAAATTGTAATATTGACAAGTATAGATACTTTTATATGTATCATTTTTTTATCCAAAAGCGGCGGAAATTAAAAAAAAAATTTCCGAACACTAGCTTCAAAATTTGGCATGAATGCCTATTTATCCAAAACTGAGGTAGGGATAAAACTTGGTATTCTAATAGCCCTCGAGGTACACAGTGTTACTGTTAGTATCTATGACCATTTTTTGTAACCATGAAACCTATGAAGTAATAAATTTGTAAAATTTTTAACATTTACAATAAAATATTACTCAAAAACTGGCCACACAGTTGTTTTCAAGTTTGTAGGCTCATAGAGCTAGGAATGAGTTACAATTAAGTTGGTCTTCCAATTTGCTAATTTCTCCGAGACGTTTTCTATGAATTTTTGAAAATAGAAAATTTCAGCACCTTTATTCAATAAAAAGGTAATTAACTTAGTTATCATTAGCCGAAAAATAATTTTACATTTGATAATATTTATAAAAATAAATAAACTATAACCGATGGTTCGGAATAGTTCCGCCACTATTTTAATATTGCATCACATTTCCTTTATTGGAAATAGCCGCTTTAATTCTAACCCGCCTTGTGTCCATGAGCTTTACACTCTTCCCTTGCATATTGTCTCACATAAATAAATAAATAAACAAATCTTTATTTAGCTAGAAAGCTAACAAATAACATACATGTAAGATAAATTTTAACAAACCTTATTAAATAACCCGCAAAATTAACAATAGACCCATCCACACAACTAAACCCTCTTATTAACAATCCATTCTCTTACTTTTAGTTTAAACATATTTACTTTTTATATGTGCTGCAATTTTGTTTCGAGTTCATTTAGTGTGCGTGCTAGATTCTTACACAGTTCTTTTTTCATTTTATGCCATAAAGACTTAGTTGGCGATAAGTCCAGACTATTTGGAATCCATGGTATTATAGGAATTTCATGTTCCACAAGCCAGGTTTTCACTGTTTTTGCCCTATGGCACGAAGCCCAATCCTGTTGGAAAACGAAGTTCCCTTTGGCAGACTGGCATATCGAAATCGATGGTAAAAAACTTCTGTCGAGACTGTTTTTATATTTCTTGGCGTTGACTGTACCATCAATAAAATGCAGCTTTCCAACTCCTCTTCCATACATACAGCCCCGGAGCATAACATATACAGGGAACTTGACTATTCTAACAAAACAATCAGTATGGTATGTTTACGATGATGTAGGCAGTATACATGTCTCCTACGCACACATCCAATTTGGACTCATCACTCAAATAATAGTATGCCATTGTTGTAGAGTCTAAGCTTTGGTCCATTTTGATCGGTTGTATTTTTGTATTGGTAAACAACAGCTTTTCTTTCGCCCAGTAAAAAAATAAAACAAACTAAGAGTAATTTTTAACAAAAAATCATTAAAACAAATTACCTTATAAAACTTGTATTCCAATTTTTCTTTTGGTAGCCGACGCGAAAATATGTTTTTCTACGACTATCAAGTTATCTACTCATTGTATGCGTATTATTGATTAGTAAATGTTGTGCACTGACGTGAGATACGAGTTTCAACCGGTGGGATACGAGTTTCAGGAAGCGGTATTCTAGCAACGCAACAAAAGTTATAAAGTTTTTTTATAAGAAAGTGTCTATGCTTATTTAGGTTATTTTTAAAATTAGGGCAACAAAGTCATAGAAAAAAAAGTAAAGTGTACAACTCGTATGGAATGTCCATTTTTCGCTCCTTTGAACTACAGCATTCGCCTTCGGCTCATACTCGTGAGAAACGATTACCATATTCCATGTTTGTTGTACAATATACTATTTCCAACCATATTCCACCATTGCATAGTGACTTCCCGTGCATTTGATCAATTTGCTCAGACAATTTTCTTCAAAGTTCGTTGATCAGCATTAGAAATTGTTGATAGAGAGACGAGAAGTCTAAAACTCCTTAATCCTTCCCCGGGACATACTTTTTGCTACCTAAAATGAAATGTACTTTATCAAATAAACAATATATAGGAAGTAAGAATGTCAACGAATCTAGATGTTACATTGAAGGCGAGGTAACAAAACAATTATACATTTTTTCCTAAATTTGTACGTAGCAATTTGCACTGAAATAAATTTTGCATTATTGTTATAACATTTAAATTTTAATCGCAAATAAAAATAGCAGTAGTCATTTCAAACATTTATTGATTATAAAAATAAAAACAAAACTACTAATTCTTGGAAACAGTCCAGTCCAGGAGAATGAAAAGTGTTAAAACTACAATTTTTTGTGGTAACTTCTTTTAAAATTGACTTTCTTTACATGAAAATTCGTGAAAATATGTGGGGAACACGTTCCTGCAAGTCGTCAATCAAAAAATTGTGGACCACCCTACAGGGGGCTGCAAAATACGCCATTTATCAATTTTTACAATGAAAAATTAAAAGAATTGACAAAACCTTTACGCGCAAAACATCGGTCGTCTTACTGAAAACAAAATGTAAAAATTTACAAAAATAAAAATGTTACAGAAGAACGTTCATAACGTGGGCTGCCGCCAGACTCGTTTTTCTTGCTGCGTATCCAGTATAAGGAGTGTAATCCCTAAATGACGACGCGGTCTAAGCCAAAAGTAAGTTGCAATAATGACAGTTCGAGAAACCGCGAAAGCCTCAAAGAATAACGAATATTGTTACATCTCGCTCTACCTCACACGAAGCCCATCATTATTGTTAAGTCCATCGCAAACGCGATAAGAATACAGAAGAAATCAATTCTTATTTAGATTTTAAAAGCGGTTTACTGATCTCAATATAATGATTTTTTCAACAACAGAAACTAAACAAAGTGAAATTACAGCAATTATGGCGGTGCTATAATTTCACTTTGTTTAGTTTCTGTTGTTGAAAAAATCATTATATTTAGATCAGTAAACCGCTTTTAAAATCTAAATAAGAATTGATTTCTTCCGTATTCTTATCGTGCTCGTGATGGACTTAACAATAATGATGGGCTTCGTGCAAGGTAGAGCGCGATGTAACTATACTCGTTATATATTCTTTAAAGCTTTCGCAGTTTCTCGAACTGTCAATATTACAATTTACTTTCGTCTTAGACTGCGTCATCATTTGGGGATTACACTCGTTATACTGGATATGCAGCAAGACAAACAAGTCTGGCGAAAGCCCGCATCATGAACGTGATTTTAGTTTTTCTTTTGTAACAAATTTTTGGCTACTCCTTCCTAAAGTTCCATTTCACTGTAAAGAACAACGTATTTGTCACACATTAACAGCCGTTTTAACATTAAATGTATTTTGCAGTTTTCCTCCCTGGAGGGGCGGTCCGTGATTTTTTTGATTGATGACCAGCAGGAACGTGTTCACATATTATCACGCATTTTTATGTAAAAAAAGTCCATTTCAAAAGAAGTTACTACGAAAATTATAATAATAAATGATGAATTTCTCCGGACTATAAATAACAAAATTAATAAATATAGTAAAAAAAGTAAATACTTAAATTAATAACAAATTTATAGCGATAAACTACTAAGACCCCCACCGTGCAGAGCTTGATGGCTCATGCGTTTTGTCAACAATCCAACATACACAAAGATCCAAATTGATTGGTCTTAAAAATATTTCCCATACTTTGTAGTTACACCACTGTTCATAGAGGTACAGAACAGCACATGTTATGAAACGAGAGAAAAATTTTTACAGTCGATTATTTTCAGCAAGAGACAAAGATTTTTGAATCTCTGTACCTAATGCTACACCTAATGGTGGAGCAACCATCGCATCACCAACTTGAGGATGCTTGTTTATAATACTACCATAAAACTGAAACTGATATTGAAAATAATAAAATAAAAAAATATCCAAATTAATAACAAATTCATAGCGATAAACTACTCTACAGACCGTGCCGTAACTACTAAGCCCCACCATGCAGAGCTTGATCGTTCATGCATTTTGTCAACAATCCAACATACACAAAGATCCAAATTGACTGGCTTAAAAAAACATTTCCCATATTTTGTAGTTACAGCACTGTTTATAGAGGTACAGAACAGCACATGTTATCAAACGAGAGAAACATTTTTACAGTCGATTATTTTCAGCAAGAGACAAAGATTTTTGAATTTCTCTACCTAATGCTACACCTAGTGGTGGAGGAACTGCATTACCAATTTGACGATGTTTGTTCATAATACTACCATAAAACTGATAGTGATCAGGGAAACCCTGAGAACGAGCACATTCTCGTACACTTACTATACGATTCTGATCAGGATGTAGTACTGAAATAAAAAATTAGAATTAAAAATCTGGCTAATAATAAAGTAAAATAAGTAAAATTTATAATTTTTGCTTAAGATAAGTCGTTGTATTGACTTACATAATATATATTAACACGCCATTTCAAGATTATTTCTTCTGCCTGCCTTTTCAAGGTTTAAATCACAACTTGAAACTTACCTCTTCCTTGTTTTCCCATAGGTTCAGGATTAGTCACAGTGGTATAAAAATATCCATCCCAATTAAGCCGTCCATACAACCCTGCCCAATTGTTATGTCTATCAGCAGAATGGGGAAGGCACCACGGAATAAGAGTATTCACCTGATGATCGTCAGGATTACATCCTTTACCAGTAAAACATTTACATACTCCACGAAAAGGACCTTTCTTTTGTTTTATAGACCTACCGACAATGTTAGTTAGCATTCCCATTTACTTATTATATTGAACTCAACATTAGAAGGTGCGTAATGGATATTACCTGTAATTATATTTCAGTGTAGCAGTAGATGTGCCATCACTCAGTTCCACAACAATATTGGGTAGATCTCTCCAATCAGACTTGGGAGAAAGAGGAATATGATTTATGCGGCTTTGAACCAAAGGTGTCGTTTCCTTGCAAATATGGTCCGTAACGGTGGTGGAATCACTAGCACGTACCATCTTTTGAAAATGGGAAATGGCTTCACAGTCATATGGCATTTCTACACAATCACTTCCACTTTCAATATCAGGAAGGTCCGCTATTGCATCACGAACCGTTAGAGTACGGTATGGGGCTGATTCCCACCATTTTGCTCCTATAAAATAAAGTTTTTTATTTTTGCTAAGTATTAAATTTTTTTTAGGCATTTCAGTATACGATACACCGGTTTGCACCACCGGCACAAGGCGGTTAATCAAAGATATCCTCACCTGTATAGTACTTTGTATTTCCTACCATAACGGTTAGTTGGCATGCCGTTTTTTTGAAAGTGTTTTGTGGTTCAGGAAATTTAGGCAAAGGATATCCTGGTGCTGCGGCCATAATAATTAATCTATGGCGACTTTGTGGAATGCCATAATTACCAGCTTGTAACACACCAAACGTAACCTGATATCCAATGGCAAGAAAGCAACTTACAGTTAGCTTCAAAATGAGGTTATGCTTATATGCAGCAAAGTTCCGAACATTTTCCATAATGATATAGTGTGGTCTACAAAATAGAATCACTTAGTTGACGCATGTTGCAAAATTTGTACCACAAAAAAACACAGCAGTACAAACTCAAACCAAATTCATTACCTACCTATAATAATCACAGTAACTGAGATATGATGCAATCAATGAATTTTTGAAAGATGAATCCAGACCATTACTGAAGCGGTTCATTCCTGAGAAGCCCTGGCATGGTGGTCCTCCAACTATCATTTCAACTTCACCTTTCTGTGGCAATTTTCTACCATACCATTCTTCATTTGCCATGGCCTTAGACAGCAGTTCATTACAGTCGGCAGTGTATACTATGCTATCCGGATGATTTAATTTAAAAGCATGGGCAGCGTTTGGTTCATTGTCAATCTGAAAATACTAATCTAAAGAGATATTCCGTTTTCAAACTATTCTAATTGTATATCATAAAATCGATATAAGAGCGATTTAAGTTACCATAAACTTGTTTCAGAAATGGCACAGCATTGAAATAACTGCTAAATTAAAAAAAAAGGTTTAATCGAAAGACTGAATTTAAATTACTTAAAATTAGTATCACTTCGAGCAAAAAACATATTCAACAAAGAACTCACGGCCCATTTTATTTCTGCAACAGCAGATTGGCGTAATCCTTCGCTAAGACCACCACATCCTCCAAATACGTCCATACATCTTAATGGTTTATCCGTTTGCTCCCATTCTGGTGGAACTTGATATACAACCTTTGCCTTTTCAGATCTAGTTTGAATGCGACCTAGAAGTAAATATTTTAGAACCTCTCTCCACTACGCTGTCTTAAATATTTAACATAAACCTCTCAAATTTTTTAACAAAATACATAAAACTATACCAAAAAATTAAACAAAAACCAGATATTAGTGAATTAAATTCCAAACATGCAGTAAAGACATGATAACACCAGATTATCATTCTTTTTATTAAAAGCCATTAGAATAAGTTAAAAAATATTAAAAGAAGTTATTCATTACTCATTTTGATTAAAAATAAAAAAGTAATCGCTTTTCCGTTTACATTGATTACATTAATTAAAAAAATTAAAAACTGAATAAAATTCCACCACCATAAATTTATATTTTTCTTACCTATGCAACTATATTATTTGATACCATTGTGGGGAATAATGAGTGCTACTAAAACAAAGCGATATTATTGAAACTGTAACCATTTTTAAACTTCAATGAGAAAATAATGGGGTACTGAATTGACACAGCTTGTACACATTTGAACTCAAACATACACTTTATCTTAATTATGATTCGTAACCTCAAAGTAATGAAATCATGAAGTATAAAACATGTTTTGTTATACCTTTTGTTGTTTCTTTCGGAATTGTTCCAATTTGTTTTTCTGTATCTGGGACTTCGAAATATTTGCTCTCCATATTTTTATCGTAGCCTTTAGTAAAATAAAATCTATATGGTCCCTGTTTCGTCCATTCTCTGGGTGATATGCCTAAGCCATCGCCATAGGCCAAATAACACTTTCCTTTCACCCTCTTAAAACTTACCGTACTTGCTGTAAAACAAATTAATATTAAAATTGCTTTTACTTTCGTAATAACGTAAAAAAGCATTTCAAACTGTACCATTTACACACACACATTTGTTTGTAATTATTTAAGAAGTTTAAAGGTAATTATTTTATTGCGCCAAATATTGAACTGTCATTACTATAGCAAATAACAATAAATTATTTCAACATTTGTGTGGCTTATAGGTTGGCCCATACTTTTGTAGCCAAAACAATTAGGGCGGGCAACGAAGGGATTCTCCGGGGGAAAATAAGAAAAGCACTTTGCCTGGACTTTCCTATACTTTAGAAATACGCTATACTACTCGAAAGTATTTTAGCATTAACGTTTTATGCATCAACACCATTCTTACCACAGTAACGAGAATATATCTTATAAGAACACACTACATGATACTAAAATACTGTATACTGAAGTTGTAAAGACTTGTAATATGGCACAAATGCTGTCACTGACAGTGGCCCACTGTACCATCTTGGCTAGTGTGGTAGGAGTGTACGTTACTAAATTGTTCCTTATGTCTGCAAGCATGTCATATTGTATTTATAAACTGAAAATTGAGAAAAAAATCGCTTTCTTTGGAAAAAGATTGCTTGGAATTAAAGCAAAGCAAAAACGGAAGGAGAAATTAGTTTGTCAAAAATTGGGTCAGAGGGAAAATTATAAAACCCCCTAAATATTGCTGCCCTTAAAAATTAAGTTGTGAACCTTATTCTATTATCACACATTTGCAATTTTGCTAAACATTTTTAAATCGTCCCGTTTATTAAATAAACTCACACTCACATTAATGCAATTCAGCTTTTGCGGACTGTTTACAAGGGCCAGGACTGACGAGGTCATATGGCATCTAACACGCACAATACGACACAAACACCCATGCCCTGGTGGGGATTTAAACCTCAAACCTCCGCATTATTAGCTTTTCAGTTCAACGAATCGAATTATATAACTATTTGATGATTTTTGTAACATGTGGCATTTCATAGTAATGTTTATTAGAATTAGTTTAAGTTTTTATTCTTTAAATTGTACTCTACATTATGGAAAGTATTCTGCTACTCACAAGTTTGTCAAAATTTAAACTTTCAAAGAGGTGCATATGCTCCGACAGTTATTCTAATCTTTTGTTTTGAATTCACTGTTTTCTTACATCTATAATAAAGCATCGAAGTAACATCGGTAAATGCCTGTAACCGTAATCAAAACTGAAATTTAAAGTACATAGCACTAAACCATAACCAAAATTTAGTACAATTTGAACCATAAACGAAACATTTCTTTTTGGTGCAAATCCCTGGTCATGAATAATGTAGAAATTCCTGTTTTTATTAAAAAAAAAAAACAATCTCAGAATTGACTTTAAATTCCAAATTCCAAGATTTAAGTTGCAATATTAAGAATTTTCACGGTTTTTTTAGGGTGCATTTTGGCAGCAACATTTGCTTCCACTTTGGTAGGAATTGTGTACACAACAGCAAATAGCTCATAGTGTTCAATCAAAATAAACAAAAATGTACTTACTTTCAACAGACCAATATAATAGATTCAAGTCTTGTTCGTAGGAAAGAAACGCACCACCTTGTGTTTCTTCAGGTCTATAAAATTTTCTTACACTAATCCAAATATTTTTCTGAGATGTGATAAGTATATTTTCAATGATGCCAATGTCAAATGGGTAAAAATTTGTCAGAGGCGTGTCCTTTTGCTCCTCGGCAGACTTGCGATAATATTCGGGAAACAATGTGTTGTTAACTGCTTCTTTCTACGATTTAAAAAAAATCTTTTAGTGGGTTGAATTTAATCACTGATTATTATTATTACTTTCATAAAATGGTCATTACATATATTTCCTTTTATGTTCGTAATGGTGAAGGGATCAAGAAAAACTGCCGTTCCTTCATTGTACGTGTCACCCAACCAGTGAATACTTCTGTCTCGAAACACCGGTACTTCCAATTCTGCTTTGTTTGAACGGTTGCTAAATAAGAACCAACATTTATATAATGGATTTTACTAATGATGAGCGGCTGGGAAAATGTCGTAATTGTTTTTGCCGGAGGAAACTTACTAAAAATTTCCGAATTTAAATTTGGCGTCAGAATAGCAAACTATTCTTTGTGTATTAGTATCCACACAAAACACAGTTAAATAATAAAATGTAAAAGTTGAAAAGTGAATTTTAAATTATAAGCAGAACGCCAAGACATATGTCGAACACTTTGGCAATAGTTATAAATTTAAATAAAATATTTTTTTTATTTTAAATGTATACATTACATTTTTCTTTGTTTTAATTCCACTACTTTTTTAAAATCATGTACATAAGTTATCATTATTATTTTTTTTCATCGTGTACAGGGTGGGACGTTTTCGAGTTATCTCAGTACCCATCAGCGCCAGAGCAAAACTGATAGCACGCTCATTTTTCAATGGTCAAAGCAAAAATTTAATATCTTCTTTTGTTTTCCGGTTACTGGCCATATTTGACATTTTGGAAATTTTAAAGGGTTGCTGTAGGTCCAATATTTGAAGAGATATAGGGAATATATATACATTTTTGAGTAGATTACGATAGTGCAACGAAATATTTTCTATATTCAACTGTTTTCAAGGTATGAACCAAACCTACCTTTTTGCAAATGAGAAACAGTTGGCTATGACACCATTACCAGGATATAGACTTAGTATCAGATCGAAAGAATTTCAATTAAAAATTATAAGGAAAATGTATAGTTTTACCTGCAATCAGAACAAGAAGCATATTGTGATCGATTAGCTGATTCTTTCTCTTCAATGATGTCTTCAAATCTGCTGGATTTACTATTGTAAAATTTACTGCAGAAGAACCCATTTCCGTTATCCTCTAAATGTGGTTGCAGTTTATCTATTCCACCTTGAAGTGCCCAGTCATTTGGAAATCTTTTACGCTCAACCTGTACAATGAGTTCAACTACTAAAAATGGTTACTCACTGAATAGTATTTATTCTATAACTTCCAACAATAATGTTATTAGACAGACAAATTACGGGTAAATAAATAAAAAAATTTTTAAATACTTAACCTTACCTCTACAGTGCATACAATGCTGCTCAATAGACAATTTTCACACTTGTCTACCTTAAAAAGTTCTTGTGGATTTGAGGTTTCACCCAGAACGGTTTCTTTGCCATGACAGAAGAAACGAGCATGAAACATTTGTTCACCATCTTTTTCCCACATGTATACTACTTGAGCAATGACTGGTTTGTTTGGTTTACTAGACTTTAGCATTACGTAGTTCAAAAGCTCCACTCTAACTGTGTCTAGAGTAAAATAAAATTTTTCTTTTGCTGTCATACATACCAAAACATTTGCATCTATTTAACCACCATAAGGCCGGAACACAGTGATGCAAATTACCAAGTGATTGGAGGGTACACAAACGTTTGATGTTTGTTTGATAGTAGACAATACGGTGTGGCTAGTTTTTCAGATGACTGAATTTAATTTCAATCAGGTTTATTATATTATTATTTTTAATTAGAACATTTGGCTGCTCTTCGGTCACGTGACAAAATAGCCGCAAGGTATTTTTAACTTTCAACTAAACGTCAAACGTTTGTGTATCCTCCATGTGATAAACTGCTTCACATGCCCGAGCCGCATTGTGGTTTAAACCTGGCTTGCTAGATACGTACCAACTTGAGCTACATTATAATAAGTACAACCATCATGTGTTGCAATCTGTTCACCGACCCATCTTACATTGTTGGAGTCATTCCCATCTTGAGTAGACAATTTGGAGCATCTAGATTATATAAATAAAAAATCTGTAAACATTGATCTTATGTGCGTAAAAAATACAGCACCCTTCCACACAAGTAACTTAATACCGGATATGTATTGGAATAGCAAAGCTATCATCATCAGTGGCAAACTGACACAGTATCAGTGTATCACTGATGATAATAATATTTTAGCTATTGAAATATATTACCCGCTATTAAGTTATTTGTGTGAAAGTGTGTTATGTTTTTCAAGTGTTGTTATTACACTGTTACAGTGTTTTTAGTTCATTGGTCTTCTATTACTACACAGCTCACGACCTTAAATTTAAACAATTTTTTCTAACAATTTACTATGTTACACCACTGTAGTACTTTTATTAAGTAATTTCAATTGAAATATTTGATTATAAAATAGTATATAAGTTGCCTTTCTGCTAAGAGTGTTATTTCACTGCGAGCATGTGCACATGGTTGTTTAGGGCAATACAAGAAGTATTTTACTTGTAGTAGTTACCATGTTTAATAAAATTATAAATTTTTTTAAATCATTATGCAAAAAGGCTTCCGCTAGATTATCCACTTACATGATCTTCAGCCTCACCACACATCAACCAGACGAAGTTTAAAAATTAAAGTTTCATCACTGTAAATCAGTGACGTTCAATCGGTACTTTGCAAGTGTTTGACAGTCCGCAAAGATTTTTTAAGACACTCGTAGAGCAAACTTCTTAATTAAATTTGTGAACACCAAATATCATTTTACTCAGATTGAGTTAATATCGAGTGTCGATAATGAATTTATGCCAATAATATCGATAGTATCAATAGTATGATTATAACGATAATATCGCTATATTAACGATAATACCAACTTTATTAAGAAAAATTTCAATATATTATTCATAATATTGATATTATAAATGTCAATATTACCACGACTTATTTCTTTCGTAATTTTATTAAATTACTATAAAAACAAGGGAATTTTTATGCGTTGACGTTGACTTTGCTCCTAATCTTAACTAAAGACATTACATTATTACTATTTATAGCCCCTTTAATAAAAAAGGGATAATCATTCAGTTTGAAGTAGAGTAGGCGATCTAAGTTGCGACGAGTCAATAGGGGTTGATGTTGCAATAACTGCGTCAATTACAATAATCAACTTAATGTAGTCTAGTAACTAAAATATTACATGGATTAAATTTTTTCTTATTTTCGATTTTCTATGTAGGTATAATTATCGAAATTATCGATGTTATCAATATTATCGATAATATTGATATTATCAATATATCGATAATTGTTTTAAAATTATCGCTATTCAATATTATCGATATATTGATAAATATTCCCACCCCTAGTTATCAGCATAAAATATTATAAAACAACACTTAAATTCTCCATAACAGATTATATAATAATTCATGCACTATCTCTGTACGTTCGTTTAAAATTTACATATGTGTATAAGACACGTTTCATGATGTGCATGAATTTTTTTCCATGCTAGGACCTATGACTTTCACTAAGTTTTTGGAGGAAGGGAACTGGGTGGGTTTTGCCCTAAGTGTAAAAAGGTTGGATACTCTTTCCTTACCTTTATATTTAAACTAAAGCCAATCTTGGAATATTACTTGGCTATTTACATGCTTATATAAATACTAATCTTTTGAGATTATCCACAGTGCAAAATCGCCTATGGCTTCCACTGAAATTTCAAATCTTTTGACCTTTTCAAAGCTTAAAATCAGCTATGGATTCTACCGAAATTTTAAAAGTACAACGAGGCATGCATAACAAAAATTACTCGCTAGCATACTCTAATGTGCTACCTCTTGTAACATTTTGTGTCGGAATTCCTTACCGGCTATGTTTAATGGACAGATAAACATTGATTTCTGAAAGATTAATATTTTTTTAACTACGTCCGTTTTTTGAGAGAATAATTGATTTTCATAGTAACATCTTTGGAGCATTTCCAGCCACATACGAACAGACGAATCAACAAACAGCAGAAAATTTGACCTTCTTTTGACTGGAAAGGCCCTAAAACATATAACCCACTCATGGCCTTAGATAGCGATAGTTTTATAGAACACTTGTCAGAAACACTTATTTTTTTTTATTTCGCAAAAGAAATATTGACTCATTGCAAGCCCCATACAGCACCATTCTTGATACACTAAGTACGTTGTACTGTTTTTGTTTTCTATGGTTTTGTTTAAACACACATTTATTACTTTACTTGAGTACAGTCATGGAAAAGTAAAAATAATGTAGTTTGAACTAACCTGCACATTGGGTAAACTTGCTTGCTGCAACCTGCTTCACCAAATTTCGAAGTATCAAACACATCGCTTACCAAATCCGTGGTTGTTGCTTTACTCCAAGGTAGTTTAAACTGATAAAAAAAAATTGTATTTATTAGAATATATAAAATCACAATGCTAATAATTCATGCTGACTGAGGATGGTCAAACCACAAATTCAATTATTGTACTTACTGTAGTATCAAATTTTCTCGTGTATTTGTGTTTTAAGATAACTCCAGCCTTTTCGGCAAGAGTCCTTATGCAAGGAGTAGTGATAAATATATCATCATTACTAGTGCCAGCTGCGTCATAACTCATCACCTACAACACAATGGTTCAATTTTTTTTAAATTCTGAATTAAACCTCGAAACTTACCTGGTTGCAAACAAATTGTGCATTATCCAACAATGTGTCTTCGGTGACTTCACCATCAATTTTAAACCATTGTAAAAGTTCTTCGTACGTAGGGCTTTTCCACACATTGACTAACAAAAAATCAATGACCAATTTAATCAAGTTTTTTTTCTTTTCAATCTCCTTCATGATGGGCTGGTATTCTAATGAAGGTTCTAATAAGTAATATTCAGCAAATTCGCTGGAAAATGTTACAAAGGCCTTTTCACCTTCACCAAATCCAACAACAGACCTGCATCAAACAATTTGTACCTTACAATATGCAAAGATTTAAATCAAGGTATGATGTAAATCAAACAATTTATATAAAAAAATTATTGATTTAAATCGATGGTTTTTAAGTGGGGTGTCGTTTTTATATGTAATTTTCCAATTAGTACAATAATGTTCATAATTTGGCAGTAAGTTTCATCTACTTCTACTTTGTTTGAACTGCATACATTATAATGTCATTTTTACTTCTACACAAATCTATTAATAATGCACCATAATTTAAAGGGCCAGAATATTGGCGCAGTGGTTAAAGCCGATGTTGCCACGCTCTTGGACACGGGTTCGAAAATCTGAGAATAACATTTAAAAATACGTATTAAACGAATACGTAGAAAATTAAATACGTTTATCCGTTTCTTTGTCACAAAGATGAAAAACCTATTACAAACACACAGAATGATTTTCAAAAATCTTGAATTTGATTCCTGTTTCCCCAAATTGTTGTAAAATTTGATAACATAATAGTTTTACGGTGGTAAAATAAAATGCCATGGTAGAAAATAATTTACAAAACTGTAGAAATTGAAATCTTTTTCAAAAACTGGTCTTTTCTATTTTAAATTTTATTAAATGATACAGCTGGGAATAATTTATGAATTGATTGTTACCTCCAGGCCCGTATTTCCTTGCGAAGCTGTCTAAAAATTTTTGAGATTTGCTAACTACTTCTTTTTTTTGTTAATCAACGGGAGACAATATAAAACTCCCAATCAAACTGAGGAGCTCATTAAGAATAGTAAAATAAATTTTGCTATCTGGCCTCTGGGTTTCTTTAATTTTTTCTGAGATAATTAAAGATTTGATTTCTTTCCCTTCGTTTTGCGATAAAATGCAAAAATACATAAAGTATGAGAAAGTTCAGGAAAAAGGGTTTTACTCATTTTTACTTTCCCATACCTCTACTGAAGTAAGGAAAGTTATGATTTCATGCAAATTTTCGAATTTCAGATTTTAACCGAAATACACGTTTTGGGATCCAAGGAACCCAAAAAAGAGGTTTTTAAAAAAAGTCTGTCGGTGGGTAGGTGTGTTCCTTTCCCTATATCTTCGGAACCCCTTGCCTGATTTTTATAAGATTTGGTGTGTGGAAGTTTTTAGTTGCAGGTAGTTCCTTGTAAGGTCCTTAATCGGAACCGTAAGCGAAAACTGAAATGAGACCTGTTTCTTTGGTATAGATTATTTTCTAAACACTTTTTTGAAATTTTGAATACATAGCGTTGTAGTGACTCTAAAAACAAATCAAATGCCTTTTTTTTTAAAATGTTATATCTTCAAAATAAAGGCAACTACGAATTTTTGAAAATTTTTTGAGTAATCGGGCTTAATGCCCGATTACTCAAAAACAAAATATCAATACAAATTGTTATTTTATTTGATAGCCCTTAATAAGTGTAATCAAGTAATGCAAAAATACTTTTGAAAATATCAAAATTGTAAATATACTAGCGGCTCAAAATTTTTAACATTTTCAAAAAATTATTCCTCAAAAACGGCCACACCATTTTTTAAAACTTACTCGCCTGATATAGCTTGCAATAAACTACAAATTTATTTTTTACTAATCTCCCAAATTTTACTCCGACTCCCTTCAAGAATTTTTGAAAATGACACGATCTTCGGAAGTTACGTGATTTTAACTAAGCCTATCAATTAGCTTCAATTTTAAAAAAACAATTTTTTCATTCTTTGCATATGTTTGATCTCTATAAATTAAGTTGTTATAACCAATTTTATCAGAGGTCCTGAGCGCATTACCTATTGCTTTTAAGCAGTCAGCGAGCCTTGAGTCTGGAGTGGGCGGCCAGTACCGACTGAAGATGAATAGATGTGAATTTCAATCACTTCTTGACACGAGAATATTTAAAACGTAAAAAGTATGGGAAAGTACCAGGGACCTGTTTATCCCATTTTTTAATTTCAAGACATTATAAGAAGCAAACAGTGATAACATGATATTTTTGTCTCTGCACATAAAAGCGTACATACAAAAACTTACCATTCATTAAGTGGTCCAATATTATGCGTCGGAATTCCATTGTTCATGGATGGGTCATCGTCATAAACTTTTTTTACATATCCAGATGCCAATAATGTTTTACCCTTTTCTACAAGACCATCATCAAAACGACACAGATGTTTATATTTATCATAAACGCTGAAGTCTGTTAACTAAAATCAGTACATTACAGCTTACAAGTATCTACTTAGGCGATCGTTAAATATGAACAAAAAATACCTTATACAATCGCTTTTCTTTGCAATCTTCGTTGTCACCTGTTATAGTTACAGAACTACAAGTAAGGGTAATAATCTCGTTCTCAGAATCATCAGGATGTCTTTTATACACAACAATGTCATCAAAATTTTGTTCGCACACAATGCAACAGTTCTCTGGCAAACGAAGCTTTTTCTTCGACATATTGTCTAGTCTTTCCTTATCAACATTTTCGTCAACATTGCCACAGCTTTTGACCACAGGATGATTTCTTTCCATCTTCTTAATAAATAAAATTCAAAATGTTTAGCATGTATCAATTTTTTACTTAAAATGTCTTTCTATGTTTCTATCTATTAAAGGTGGGTTTATACAACTTTCTTTGCCTTACCATTAGTCTTAGCTTAAGACCTAAACCAACACGAAAATTCATAACTTTTTCGTAGCAAATGACAATCATTGTTTCTTAGGACTAAGACTAATGCTAACGCAATTACACTAACCCTACCTGTAGCATGTGCAGGAAATCGAACAAAGCTAATGTATCTTCTATCTATTTAATGCATTTTCATCTAACATTAACCTCAATAATATTTAAAAAAACTTCTTAAGAAAACGCCTTGGTAAAAGCCCACCAACACAAATTACTAAGAACCTAGAAATTACGATTCACGCCCATTCGACTTTAACAAACCACACAACAAATATATAATCAAAGCATAATGCTCAGGCAACATGCTTCCCAAAAAAAAATTTACGAAGACGCTTACTAAGCATTACACTTTGATATCCTACCTGCCGGCGACCTGAAACCACAATCGTATTCTCTCTCTTTATCTGTGATCGTATTGGTTACTCTTAACGCCGCGTCTAGCGTCACGTTAACGTGGAGCATTACAATATTTTTAAAACCACGCCATGACGTCACAATCCTGCGCACTAATTTATCAGTGAGTGAATGCAACTTTGTTTCGTATTTTTTCTTTAAAAATTAAAACTGCTCTTAACCACAACCGGGCATACAGTAAAGACCAACAACATTGTTTTAAAAAAAGCAGTATAAAATAAAAAAGAAAGTTTGGCCCCAACCAAGATTTGACCCATCAACTGTTTATGCAGTAAAACGTTGTACAGCCGCATGTCCACCTGAGGCACTAGGGAGTTGCAGGCAGTCGCTAAAACACGTAATATAAATTTTAATTTCAAAAATAGTCACACCGTGCAGATGACGTTTCGCGTGGATCTAAAAATATTTTAATGCTCCACGTTAACGTGAAGCTAGACATGGTGTACTCTTAAATCAAACGTAAATTATTTCCCACTGAGTCTTTATAAAACTTCATGGGTGCGTTCAACCAACACAGCAGCTGCGTTGCGAGATAGCAATATTGTCTGATCGGCAGCGCTGGATTACCACTTTCGCCCAGCAGCTGCGTAAATGCCGTAGCACAAATCAAACACGGTGACATTTTAGGTCATTATATTATAATAAGTGCAAACTGACAGCTGCTGTGACGACTGAACGCTAATATAGGGCATGCTCAAAGTTCATTTCCATGGCAACAAAACAAACTTGAAACATATTTTAATAAAAAGTCAAGTAAAATTTACTTATGCATTAAGTGTTGCGCAAACGCAGATTGCGCATGAAAAAAATATTTTTCCGAGAAAAGTAAATTGCACCTCGTTTTGATGCAATTACGACGTTAAATTTAAGTTCAAGCAAGTAGGTTTGTAAATTAGATAATATTTTTGCTTTACTTATCTGCTTATTATAATTTCAGCTTCTTTTGCTAACAATTAAAATGAAATTGGAACATCCCCTACTGAAACAGCTTAAAGTAGTAATGCTATTATGCAAACCTTCTTAAAGAACAGCTCCGTAGATATTCTCACCGATAAAGAAAAAAGCCCAAACATGACGTAGATACATTTTGACACTTGTTTTTAACATTGAGTGTCTCGTCTTTAGTTGTCATCTGAGCAAGCAACGCATTCTTTTGTCTCTGATAAAACCTCTCTAATAACTAAATAATCTTTCAAACTTTCATAATGGTAGTGACGTAACTACCGAGGGGGAAATAGCCCCCAGGCGAATGCCTAGGGAGCCTACCTGCCTGGGTTAACAATCCAACTAAAGTTTTCTTGTAGATACAAATATTTGAACATGAACAAACATTTTAATTATTTCCTAACAATTAGTTGTAGAATAGTTTTTAAATGTTTCAAATGGGACAATAAATAAATACTTAACATCTAATAACACGCTTTTAGTGTTCATTTTTCAATTGACCTTATCTTTACACCGTTTCATAAAACCCCGCCATCGCTTGATAGCGGAGCCAATCAAAAACGTGACATTCTTGTCTACACTCTTACGTTCTCATAGGTTATGACTCATAACCTGTCTATCTTCCGTCACGCCACGTCACATGCCCCCCCCCCCCGTCAAGATAAAGCCCCACACAGGCGACATGTGTAATGCAATTGTCAGCATTATTTTAGGAAATTATTACGACGTTTGCTAACCAAAATTCGAGGATTTGATAAAAATCTACAATTGGTCAATAATTAGACAGGGTTGTAGTAATTTTGCCAACCCAATAAATCCCACCCGTTTTTTTAAAACCCGCCCAAAAAATCCATGAAAAAAAACAGAAAAAATATAATTAGAAATTTATATTCTCAGTACATTGGTACATTATAATAAACAAATTTAAAGTAAACAAACAACTTATACAACAAACAAAAAACTATTCTATTTTTCAATAATATTTGGGCCACCTTATAAATTTGTAGAGAAAACGAATTTTTTGAGCATTTTCAATAAAACCCAAAAACCCAGGTAACGTGAGTTTTTCATAAAAGAGGCAAAGTTTTTCTCAACCCTGCATTTACGACTTTTGATGTTAAGTTATTTTGAATAGTGACTTAATAGAAGTCGGCTTAAATACATTTTTCACTTGCAGTGGGTTTCACAGTTCTCCGCCAACCAACTCTGCCACGAAGGGGGGGGGGTCAGTTTCCGTCCCCTGAGCCCAAAATCTGAAGTTACACCACTCCATAATGATGATATTGTAAATGCTATTATTGCAGCAAAAACAATGACCAATTTACATCATTTTTGATGCATCACACATTATGACGTTATGTCTTCTCGTCATAGTGTCCCTTAGCAACAGGACACACTATCTTTCCTGGAGCAAAGAGAAGTACCGAAGGACACCAGTGTGGAAATATAACAAAATACAGCGCTACTGGTCCTCACATGTGCTTGTAAATCACGAACTACTACAGACGTACTAAAAGCCAAACATAAAAATCATGGATATGAGATATTTAAGTAAATACATTCTGAGAAAACCCTAAACATAGTAACCAACCGAGAGAAGCCTCCGTGTCGCTTTCGTGGCATCACAACTATGGATGGTATTGCAGCCATGCTGTAATAGGATTAGCAGCACAGGAAGGAGAAGTAATTTGAAATTACATTTTAAAAATGATTTTAAGTACTGGTATAAAACAGTAATATAATTTTTGTTTAGCAAATAAAATAGACACATTTTAAGATTTTATGCACTTTTACAAATAAACATTAAACAGACCTTAATAATAACATTATATTATATTTGCTTTATTGCACACATAAAAGAAAAATGCTATATGCCAGTTTTTAAATTTGTGTAGCCGTTTTCTCACTTTTCACCATTTTTATACAATCCTGATTCAGTTTTGAATAGTTATTTAACAAAATATTGGCACAACAATATATTTCTCTGCCTGTTTTTAATTAGGTATGCCACATTCATTACAAAGTTATGTTTGACAATTATTTTACTAAATAATATAAGAAAAAACCTTTGTACCTGCGCCTAAACTTTCATGCAGTTATAGTGCTTAAGTGCATGTAAAAGATTATCTGCAGTTGTGGCGTTAACTGTAGCGTGGCGATACAGAAACAGGCTTGCTCTCTAAATCAGCTGCGATATAAGGCAAGGATTTAACGGTTTTGTGCGGGAGCCTCGTGTATTCAGAGAGCTCCAGTAACAAATTGAACACAGAGAGCATAACGTGATTATCCAATGAAAAGTAGAAAAGGTGTGCACAACAACCAAAGCTGCCCCACCTATTTCACTGAAGTGGTATCCGGGCTTTCAAAAATGCCGTCTAAATGATGTAAATGTCTGCAACACCGTATATACCACCAAAACGTTATGATGCATAGGTTTGCATCACTGGCTGTAGCGGACAGTACCACTTGATGCATCTGTTTGGACCACCGACATTAGGCTGTTAACAAATAGAAGAGAGAAAAAAATATAACCATTTGGTCGAGTAAAAAAAAAAAAGAGAAATAAAATAGAAGCGGGTTAAGAAATACACAGGAAAAAGAAAGGAATAGAGAGAAATATAGAAACCCGAAAAAGGTGTAATATTGCGCTCACTCAACCAAGCCTCACACTGAAAGGACAGAAGGCTTAAGATTAATTAATAAGTAAATATAAATAAATGCTAACAAAAAATGGTATTGGTTATTTTATTTTGCTTACCAAAAGATATACATCAAAAATACTGTTAACTACATACAGCGAATAAAAGACGACACTATTGTTAACAGTCAAATATAAAGAACAAATACACAAGTTCTTATAAAAACTACCTAGCTTTAGTTAGTTTCAAGAAGAAACTGATATGGAACATTAATGTTAACAAACTAAATTTAAATTCCTTTACTTCTAACTACATAACAAAACTAAATACATGATCAAAAATGAGCAAAGCACTTCGCCTGGGCTTTCCTATACTTTAGTAATAGTTACTTATATATTCAAAAGTATTTTATTATTAATTGTTACAGACTACAAAGAGAGAATAGTGAAGCAAAGGTCAACAGGTAGCCGTGTGTGTGTATGTACTTTGGTTATGTTTTGGTAAAAGTCAAAATTTTGATATTTTTTTCATTTCACAGTTTTAGTAGTTCTAAAAGTCCTAGTAGCTTGCAACATTGTCTACCCTTAGGACATTTCTAATATCAAATTTTATTCCGATCGGATAACACGTTTTTGAGTAAATAGACCTTAAAACTAAACTTAACAAAAATTTGTAGAAGGCATCCAAGAGAAATTTGCGAACTTAAACACACACCAAATTGTAGCTCATCCTTGGCTCTATGAGCTTACAAAATTTTAAAAGAATGCTTGGCCAGTTTTTCAGGAATATTTTTTTGAAAATGTTCAAAACTTGTGTTTTTTTCTTCACTTTAATACTTATAACTTTTTGAATATTTTTGCGCACAGTAACATTGTGTCTTTATAAAGCTATTATGATAAAATATTTGAACGTGATCTGTCAACCCATTTTTGAGTATAAAAGCGCTGAAGTCAATACTTTCAAAGATAGAACTTTAGGAAAAAAAGCGTTGGATTTGCCCTAAAGTCTTCTATCATAGTCCTATTTGAAATTTAAAAAAATTGGTTTCGGATAAAAATGCTACCAAAAAAACACGTCTAACTTCCGCTTCCAGTTTCGGATTTTTTTTTAAAAGCTTATTTTGTATGTGAATTTTCGAAATAGCCCTAGATTCCAAAGTTCATCAAAATCCGACCATTCGTTCCATAGTTATGATGCACCACAGACATACCCACCCACAGACAGAAATTTTTTAAAAACACTTTTTCGGGTTCCTGGTGGTTCAAAACATGTATTTCCGTGAAAATCTCAATTTGAAAATTTTCTAAAACTAATACTTCCCTTTACTGAAAGTATAGGAAAGTAAAAACGCAAATAAAAACAAACATTTTACACTTATTACTTAAATCACTAAAAAACAGCAAACAGAAAATAAAATATTTTCCAAAATAAACAAACTAAAATATTGAGCATAAATAAAATACTTTTTACTTCAACAATATACTGGATGTATCAAATTGCGTGTTAACTATGGTGATCTCGCTTATTTGAAGAGATACGACGATGGTTAAATTAGAGAAAAGTTGTGGAATTTTATGCCCATTATTAATCTAAAAAGAAATTAGAACTACCTTGCTTAGTTTCTGAATAAACTGAAATTTTAGATTTTCTGTTTTCAGCTATAACTCATTTGTCACTTATATTACATATTTTTAGTTAACACATTATTAAGACACTTTTATATGCTAAATTTAATTTTTGTATCAGATTTGATATAACTGCTACCATTGCTCATTTTCGACTGTCAACTTTTTTTTTCTTAAGGCATTTTAAATTTTTTTATATTTGAATAGTTTTTAATTCTGATTTCAACGATGTGTCACACTTTGATATAATAGAAACTTCATAAGATTGCCATGAAAAGATCAGATTATTTAATTTATTTTGAAAAAATTCTAGTAGGCCATGAACTGCTGGAAGTAAAACAAAACACTATTTTTATTTACTTTGACATTTAGAAAGATTAGGTATGCGACAACTTCAGGAAACTTTGTTTTCAGCGTAAGCAGCAGGTCAAGTTGTTTTTTGATTTTTGCTAGCATGTGCATGGGTGTCTGAATGTATGACACTACTGGTCTAATGAGCATATTGGGTTTGTGTATTTTTAATAAACCGTTTAGTTTTAATGGTTGTGAATTCGGATTTATAATTTGTATTTTATTTATACTCAATAAATATTGAAGTAAAGCTAGAACTTATAAACTAAAATATGTTTAAAAGACCACACTTAATTTATAAGTATTATTACCAATATTGTTATAGCAATTAAATTAAAGTTGACATCACAGTTCGTAATCCCCCTCAAACTCCTTTTATGGATTGAACGCAGTCAATGCATATGCAAATTCAATCTTTGGTTTGATTGTGTGATTGTGGAAGACTTGAGCGATGACTTTCAAATACAGGATTCCGGTGGTTCAAAATTTGATCAAAATCCATATCACGAGTAGATGCAGAACCATATTCCTCCCATAAGTGAGAAGCCTTTCCAGTTCCAGTCAAATCTGTACGACATACGGGGCATAAGGACGATTTAACTAACCACTCATCGATGCATTTCCTATGGAATTTGTGACTGCACTTCAATTCCCGTAGTTCTTCATCAATATTGTAATTAGACATACATATAACACACTTTTCAGTGCAATCTTTATCAGTGGATGTTACTCTCACGGTAAGAGAATCTATGAAGGAAATTACTCTTCGTACTGAATGGCTGCGACACTTATCTGAGAATACAAATCTCGTATGCCAACACCTGTAATCATGATGAAAAGTCCTAGGAAAAGAATATCTAGACGAAGCTGCTGCTGACAGCGAGTGTCGGCGACGCTCTTGTTCCTGTTGCTGCCGCAGAAATAACTGCTGGTGAACAGGATATGGTGAAAATCTTCTCACATGTTCTCGCTCATGACTTATAAACCCTCTGTAAGCAGCTGATTCAGTTTCAGTTAGGATCTCAAACAACTTGTCGATTTCTCCTGCATCAAGTTCTGAATCACGCATGTTTGTGCAAGATTGATGTCGGCTGCTTTGCATTCTAGGTTCTACCTTGCTGTTATTAGATGATACGCATGTTTCTGACTCCTACGTTAACAATTCAGGTAAAAATAACAAGTTTATTATGGAAAACATTACCTTGACACGCTCGTTAGTTTCAGTGCTTTGACCAGATACACTTTGGGTATTACTTTCTGGTGAAGTTTCCAAATGAATACCACTTCCTTCAGGTAACGGAGACTGAGAGTTGCTGAAAGGTGGGTTTTCCATTCTGTTCCTGAAGATGAAAAAAATGATTTGACGAAGACGAGACATAACCACAAAATAGCATATTAAATTATTAAAATTCCTGTCGTACTTTCAGTTCTTACTTTAGTTTAAAATTCTCCAATTTTAAATGAAACACATCTATGTTCTCGACTATATCAGAAAAAAATCTTTACAAATCGATTTAGTGATGAAACCACAAAGCCGAAACGTCAAAACGAAAACTTACGTCAAAATCTGTCAAAATATTTTTCGTCTGTAATTTTCATATGACAGTTGCATATCTATATACGTATATATATGTTTTATCTGTGGCTAGGAAGAAAAATAGTGAAAATGTCGGAGAGAAGCAAATCCTAGTTATTAAAAATTCGAAGTGTTAGTTTATTAGTGAGACTTTTATAAAATGTAGAAAATCGGCATTGTTTTAAATCGCCAATTGTAAATTATATTACAGAAATATGCGATTACATATTTCCCCTTTTAAACCGGCGAATTTCATGCATTGAAGTGCAGTGGTGGAGACTTAACCTAACATTTTTAAAGAGAAAATTTATGTTTATCTTTTAATTAATTTCTTGGCGGTTCTCTAAAGTTATTCAGCATGACAGCACCTGGAAGCAGCAATTCAAATGATCCACCCATGTTTTTGGATGTTCCTCTTTTAACACCCGAAGACGATAGTTGCATTTTCATTCCGGATAATATTCCTGAGCGACCTGAAGATATTGTAGATTGGTTTGATAAAAATGACCAGCAAATGGTATTAAATAATGATAGTTTGATTAGTAACAAACCAGATCCACTGTTGATCCAAGTAAACGCAAGAGATTCGCCAACGTTACTTCATTTAAGCGATACCGATGTAGATCCTTTAGGAGACATTTGTATGGGTATTCTGGATAGTCCAGAGAGTGATTACTTTGATCAAAACAGTATACCTACTCGGGCAATATCTAAAACTGATAAAAACATGAATTCGTTATCGAAAGAAAATAATCCAAATATATCTCCTAAGTCTAAACAAAATAAATGCGACATGTTAGAAGAAATAGTCAAATACGGATTAACTATAGAAGTAAGTAACTCTAATAATAAGTTACAAGTGAGACTAAGAAACAAAGTTGGTAATGATGTTTTTCCAACTCATTTTATCCCAGCAAATGAGAGCGGTCATGTAAATCAGGCCCTTGTAAAACAACCTGTCAAATCGTTGGAAAAAACTGTTCTTTCTTCGAAATTAGAGGCTCGAATGCCTTGCTTACATTCTAAATTAGGCTTACGTGTATGGTTATGCCCCCATTCTGATTGTCGCCGAGCATTCTATCGTTATAATTCTGCCAAGTTGCATGCTTTGAAACATTTAGACCATAAACCGTTCAAGTGTGAATTTCCCAACTGCGAATGGGCCTTCTACACCTCATTCAAGTTGAGACGCCACCAAGAAACGCATTCCAAACGAAAAGACTTTGTTTGTTCTCATCCGGACTGCGACCGTCGTTTTACAACTATCTACAATTTAAATTGGCATCGTCGTCATTACCATGAGAAACCGGCAACTTTACCGTGTTTAGTAAAAGGCTGTGATAAGTATTTCCAAACAATGCGTGCTCGAGAGTTACATTTAAAAGCCCATGGAAAAGCTGAAGCTCCATATCGTTGTCCTGTTACCGAATGTAACAAACAGTTTTTCTTATTTACTGCACTGTCAACACATGCACGTGTGCATTCTCATAAGGAATCTGAGTTGCGTTGTCAGTGGCCAAACTGTGGACGCGTTTTTGAACAACCTTGTCGTTTAAAACAGCATACGTTGCAACATACTGGTCAACGTCCTTTTATTTGCACGTATGATGAATGCAAATGGGCTTTTTCTACTGCAAGTAAACTAAAACGTCATTTAAGCACTCACACCAACGAACGAAAATTTCATTGCACCATGGGTTCCTGCAACAAGTCGTTTCTGCGCTCGGAGCATCTTCGAGATCATACATTGACGCACATCGGCCAACGTCCGTTTCATTGTGATGGTAAAACTTTTTTTATTTTTCAAATATTGCTCAAATTGCCAACATCGGCCAATGCAACCATTGTGATAGTAAAACTTTTTTTATTTGAAACACCAAAAACCATTTTGGTTGATCAAATCTTCAACAACAACAAAGATTGTAATACTTCTCACAGAGATGCTCTTACAAATAGTGACTTATCACCAGTTATATTCAGAATACCTATAAGAATAGAAGTGTAATTAGGAGCCAAAAACATTTTAGGCTGACCTCACAAAATATAAAAATAAGCGATTTTACTGAAGTAAGGAAAGTTATGATTTGATGCAAATGTAGATTTTAACGAAAATACGCGTTTTGGGCTCCAAGGAACCCAAAAAAATTGCTTTAAAAAAATGTCTGTCTGTGGGCGCGTGCGTGCTTGGGTGCGTTCGTTTCTCTACATCTCCGGAACCCCTCTACTGATTTTTAAAATTTGGTATGCAGAAGTTTTTCAGTTGCAGGTAGTGGTGCGATGTAAGTTTTTTAGTCGGAAACGAAAATTAGACACTTTTTTTTTGTATAGATTGTTTTATAAGGACTTTTTTTTGGAATTTTGAAAATATAGCGTTGTAGTGAATCCAAATGCAAATCTAATGTTTTTTTCCCCGAATGCTGTATCTTTAAAACTAAAGCTGCTACTGTAAAAATTCTCATATTTACTTTTATGAAAATAACGTCATGTAATATTGTCCTAGTACCCTCTTCTATGGTAAAAATATTTTTACAAACATTTCATAATAATTGTTAGATGTGTTGCATAACTGGTGTGTTCGAATGAACTTTACCCATAGTACTTAACCACAAAACCTTACCTCACAACAACGTTAATGCCCATGCTTCCATCAAAAACTAATCAAAACGCCACTTGCATCAACATAAAGCTGCTATCTCACTGTGAAAATTCTCGTATTTATTTTTATAAAAATGTTTATAAAAACGATTGTGATAGTCTGATGTCGTTATTTTTATGGAATCTAATACATTTTGACGGATTGTATTTATGTGACGTCACATTAACACGTAAAAATATTTTTACTGCGTACACTATTGTTTTTAAACTTTGTGAGCCGATAGAACTTGTAATGAACTACAAATTTGTTTTTAGTAATCCTCCAAACTTTACTCTGCTGCCTTCCAGGAATTTTTGAAAAATTTGAAATCGATTAATTATATATTCAAAAACGCAAATGCTAATCGTTATAAACTTAACTTGAAACAGTGCCATTTGAAGTAGTTGATTAGGATTAAAAAGAATTCTTAACCATTTTTAAAAATTAAGAATAAAAACGATACTTTTTAATATCAACGTGTTTTCCGGCAATACGTGATTTTAACTACGCCTACCAAGTAGCTCTAGTTAAAAAATATATATTTTATTTTTTGCATGTTTTTGATAACTTTTTAAATAAAGTTGTTATAACTATTTTTGGTCCGAAGTCATAAGCGGAATATCTAGCTAGCGCTTTTACTTAGCTGTCCCGTGCCGACAACGTCTTGGGTTTGGAGCGGGCAGCTTGTACCCGGTGTAGATGACTAGATGTAAATATAAAATCACTGATTGGTCTGCGTATATGAAGGTAGGGGGACTACATATTGATGAGGTTGGGGTATGTAAAAAAACCATGATGAAATTTAGAATTAGAAGAGAAAGTTAGACATTTTTTTCAGAAACTGAACTTTGTAAATCTGAAACCCGGTCTGATAGAAGTTTTAGGGCAAATTGAATGCCTTTTTTTCTAAAACCTCGTGCTTGAAAACGGTGTCTTTGAGATTTTTTGGTACAAAATGAAAAAATCGCAAAATTTTGAAAATTCAAAAAAATATTGCTTAAAAACTAGCGACGCAATTTTTTTAATTTTGTGAGAGCATAGAGCTAGAAATAAGCTACAAATTTGGTTTGTGTGTAGTGTCTCAATGCGCTAATTTTTTTGTGGCGCTTGCAGGGTTTTTGGCCGCCAATTTTTTTTCAATTGGTCAATGTCAAAGTAAATGTGTCTCCGTAAAAATTATAAGGTGTTTACCCAATATCGAGAAATTTTTAAATTATGGAATTTTCAGGGAAGTGGGGTTAAGTGGAAGAGCAGAGGCAAGATTATCTAGCCATCTGAACTCCGTCCCATTGGGTTTACAATGGGTAAATATATAGTACCACCAGTCATGCATTTAGCTTAATATAGTTTAATTTTGTAAATTTTACGTTTTCTGATTAGTGGTGCATTTAATTTAATGAATGAACCGAATAAACGACGTTTATTATTATTATCTTCTTTATTGAATTAAAAAATTCATAGAGGGTGTCTCAGAGAAAATACAGGATTTGGTAAAACACCAAATGACAGCCCGAATTCACTTACAAAGTAAGAAGATACAAAGAATAAAATATGTATTATTTTATGTTCTAGAATGTGATGCAAGTTTTACTGGAAAATCTGGACTGTGTCTGCATATGAAGAAAACTCATCAAAAGTTGAACAAGGCATGTGCACGTGCTGTTCCTTATCAACAGCAAACTCCAGAAAAACTTAGTTCGGATGATCTTCTCGAACAAGCAATTCAGAGTCTCGATGTACCCTCCGATATGATGCTAGGTACAGGCTTACTACCCGAAGAACCTTTAGAATTATTAGAAAACGAAAATTTTTCCACCGTCAACTTAAGGGATCTTGATTAATGTTTGTTGCATTGTAGCTTTATATGTATTATATTTTTTTTGTTGTTATTTCCATTATTGTATTTAAATATAGCAATATCGGATTTACCACTTATGTGTGAAAACGTTAATAAACTGTTCTTGTTAAACAAGAAAACTGGTTGTGCCCTAAAATCATTGCTGTAAAATTTTTCTTTCAACATAGAGCAAATAATGAAAAAAATCAAGTAACCGCGCTATTTTCCTTTACATATGCTTGAAAATAGCTTTGAAATATCTATAAACACACTCAAAAAATACAAATATGCATTGGCTACTCGCTCTGATAATAAATAGCGCATGAAGTGATCTGTTTGTTGTATCATTTGCACTATGATTTTTTTTAAATGATCTAATCATGTATCTTACCTTAATTTAATCAGGATTGTTGTGACCCCTTAGGATTTATTTGATAAACCTGTAGTAGGATGTTTCTTCAGTTTAAATTTGGGACCAAATTTTTTAAACTACAGTTAATTGCTCCCAATCTTTGTAAAACTGTAAATTAGTTATTGTAATATGGAGCTCTTATATGTGAAAATGACTACAGTGTAATAATTCTTTCAAAATTGTGATGTTATGATGTATTATTAATTGTAAAAAATTATTGAAAATATCGTGTGTCTGTTTAGTTGTAATAAATTATTTGAATGACTGATAATTTTTATTATATTTTTAAAAATAAATTAGAATAATAAGGCTTTGTGCACCTCAATTCATGCAAGCAGTCCAGTAGAAAATTCGTTAAATTTAAACACTTCGCTGGAACTCTCACATACTTTAAAAGTCTTACCGTATTATATTCTTACGAGGGGGTAACCATGAAGGAAATCTGATATACATGGCATAGGAATTCTTTCGAAAATCCAAGGAATTCTCGCAACATCCAAGCAAATATCTCTAAAAATAGCAAAATAGTGGAGAAAAAATTAGGTTACACTTTTAAAAATTCGAGGAATGTGGATTAAAACGAGCGTAAATGCTATAGTGCAAAAAAAGGAAGTAGTAAATGTACAAATGTAGGTGATTGGTGTATTTTTTACTGATTTCATGAAAATTTATGTTTTAGATCTCCAGGAAATCAAAAAGTTGTTTTTAAAAATTAACAGATAAACCGATTTTGGAATATCGGGATATATCAAAAATAGCATTTTTTCAGATCTTGAAGTATGAAATTATAAGCAAAATCTGATTTTGAAGCAAATTAATTGCTGTTTTCTCTCAGAAACGCCTTCATTTTCTAAATATACAGCCCGAGTCAAAAGATACAGGTTTTAATAGATTTCTGCTATTTTAAAGGATAGGTAAAAAAAGTCTGCTTCATTAACCTGTACGAAATCGAAACGGTTCTAATTCACCCAAATTTGAAACAAAACTTGCATTTATTTCATTCCCTTGTGTGGAGCATCGACCTGAAATAATTGTAAATTGTTTTTTTATATAACGATGAGAATAGAACATATATTAAAAAAAAGTGACGCAAACAGCAGTGAAGAGAAATGAAGCTAAGCTGCAGATTGACTGATTGAATTTAAATACAAGATACTTAGAACTTTTTAACTTGTAGCTTTGCATAAGTAATTTTGCTTTTTTGCAAATATTCCACAAAATGTAGACCTGAATTTGTGTTTTTATTTTTGTTTTGTTTATTAAAATACCAAATGAATTTTAAGCAGAAGAAGAATTCAAATTTGAATTCTTACGCAAAAGACTAAACATTTAATTTTAATTTATGCGTTTATATTAGTTTGTTGTGTATTACAGTTAATATGTGAACTATATAAACATTTATGGAAAACCTACATAAAAATTAATAATGATTACAATAAAAAAAAAACATTAAAATTATTCAAAACCAGAAACATTTAACTAAATGTGTTAATACGGGCATACTATTTGAAGCTGGCCGACGGCCCGCACCTATTCTCTTTTTAACTCGAGCATGACAGGTCGTGGGACACTATTTGGCCGTTTGTGCTTGTATGTATGTATTTCAGGTCTTACAGCACTTAGGCCACGTTGTCGGGCCCATTGTGCGTACTACCTTACATACCAAGTCCTTAAAAACTACTTAAACTATTCTATGTTAAGAGGTTTCCAGGAGCTCACAACTACCCCAGCCCGGATTCGAACACCGGGCCAAATAGAGCCACAGACCCCCGAAAGCCTCTGTGACATTGGCTGCAAGCGCCTACCACGGCCCCGGCCGTTTGCGCTTATACCTTAGTGTATTATATATCGTGCTTGGAACACAGTTGCAATCTTACTGTTTGTACATTAAATATATTGATTAATAAAAATGCTAATAATGCCTTTATTTAGTTTAATTAGTAAATTTCTCATGAAATACAAAACTAGGAACAAAAACATGTAAATACAAAAGATATAAAGAAAAACTACTACACATTTCAAAAACTATACATTATTAATGAATTTCAATTTTCTTCGTCATTGAAGTCTATGTATACAACTGTCGTCATTGTATAAGTGTTTTAGATAGAGTTAAATAGAATGGAAGGCAATTAAATTTGGAGTATAAGGAACTATATTGAAAGGATAATGGTTGCCATTCCAGACTTTAGCTACACAAACTTATAAACTGATAATGGCATCTTCGCTTCCAAGTAGGCGCCACATTCTTGGTGTAGATACTACAGTACCTTGCAACCCAGAAGCCAAAATGTCATTGACAATGCTGCCAAAGCCTACAACTAAGATTAACTGAAAATATTTACTCAGAATGATCATTCATTAATGGAAGAGGGGGAAAGCAAAATATTCTGCCATAACTGGTAACTAATTTAATTTTATTCGAACGTTTTGTTTTCAAATACCCCTCAATACAAAAATACAGAGTGTTCCATTAAAATTCTTCAGATCTGCATCTCAGTTATTCAATATTTATAAACTATAATTTCATGGTTTCTTTACTAAACCGACCTCTAATATTACAAATGAGAACTGTTAGAAGTCCTTAGGAATAAGTTTTATGCAAGAGTGATGTACGAGGAATTTTAAGTCACACTCTTTACAGAATTATTTGAAACATTAACTGTAAGTTTGGAAAATTCTCTGCAGCTAGCTAGCTTCCCAACATTAAGAGTTAGAACTAATAAATACTAGATACAGTTTCAATTCTCTATTAAATAAATCAGTTTTCAAGACTTTATTCTTGAGAATGGATACCATCGTAGGGACAGACTTGGAAGGAGTATTATGGGTTCAATCCCAATTTTTTTCAACAGTTTTATTATAATAATTATTACATTAATTAAATGGTAACCAAAAAGTGTTCCTACACATCTTGTTCCAAACTCTCTCACACACTATTGAAACCAAGTTCTAAAACAAGGGCATACTGGAGTGGCACGATTGCATTAATTTGCGGTATTGGTAATTCATAATTTTATTGTGCAACAATTTTATTCCGGGTTCGAAAAATAACATTAATCTACCAAGTCTGTTCCTATAACAGACATCCTTGGTAACAAATAGTAAAGTGATTTAAAAGAAAATTAAAAGAAATAACAAATTGCTGAACAAAGAATAGTTATCTTTGTATCTCAAAGATAGCCAATTAAAAAAACAATTTCTTGCTAACATTTAAATTCATACTATCTAAACCACAACACTTGATGATATAGTATGTATGATACATTGTACCAAATAGGTATGAAATTATTGCAAAATTTCAAACTCAAGATATTAAATAAAAATAAAGATAAAATAGTAGATGATACCTTACTATAATACTAACATATTCTCAAACAAGAAAGGAACTGGCACAAATTTTACTATAATTCTATTTAAGGACACCTGGCATAGCAACTCGCACAAGTATTTTTAAACTCTTTCAAACATATACCTAAGGTATGATGTGAAAGTCTAGCAGTCTAACAAATAAGGTCCTCCATTTCTTTGTAGTTTAAGATGTTTAAGAAGAAGTTAGTAAACAATATGACATAACAATATTTTTAACTACAAGAATTCGCATGCATAAGCTAGTTTTAATAATCATCATTGCAAGTTTGTTTAACAGTAAAAAGGAAATAATACAGATTATTACCTAAAGGGGTTAATCTATTATAAAAGGACAATCCTCAAGGTCACACAATAACAAAATTATTTAGCTAGTTACATTGCACAGTAAACAATGTTACAAATCAAAACGATACCATCACACAAGCATATTATGCACTTCAATATCACAAGTCAAACAATTATGCAACAGTTTTTATGATGCTGTAAATTATTTTTTTATTACCAACAACAATCAGGGAAGTCAAAATTCTTTGAATTTTTTGTTTTTACGAAGTGGTCAGATCTGCATGCACCCATTTTGTAAGTGCTCTCAAGGATTCAACAGAAATATTAAATTCACTTGATTTAGTGATGAAAAAATATTGTTAAAGATGAATCCCTACAAATTGGGAACTTCTCGTATTAAAGGTTTACAAAGTATTTACCATTTTTAGTTTTTAGATTTTTTGGCAGTAATTTACCAATTTAAAAAGCTAAATTGTAAATTTTACATTATAAATGCTTGATGTACTATTTTATATTTTCAATATATTATATACCACAGTCATAAAAACCCCAAATTGAACGAGAAGCTCTAAGTTCACCTAATGCATGGCAATAGGAAAAAGACAGCGACTTGAGCAACTGTTTTGTAACATCGATTGCCGTTGCTTGCGCCTGCCTGAAAAGTGTGTTGCCTATATGCAGCTACTAATTGCAACATTACTTCTGTACCTTCCTGTATGTAAACAGTAAATAATTAATCAAATCAACATTAATAAAACTGTAATAAATTTTTAAATACCAACAGAACGAACAGAATGTAAAAATAGGATTACAATATGTCTTTTTTCTCCAAACATATTTTCTTTCGCGGACCTTAAATTTCTAACCGAGCGGATTTATAAAATGTTAAAAATCCAGGTTTTTGACTGTATATTTCACATGTTTTTGTTGCAAATATAGAGCAAAATGGTTAACGTAACAGTAGAATACAGATCCTGCTAGCACAATAGTTGTAATATAGCGTTCACAGCAAGAAAACTGCTCATGTCATCGTTTTGTTCCAAACTCCACAGCTCTTACTTTTTTAATATTATTTAACAATTTTATTTTAATACTATTTATGCAATGCCAAAACCGAAGTACATATTCAATGAGAAACTAAAGACAAAATTCTCGTTTTGAAAGTGGTTGAGATGAGTGAGAAGCTGAGCGAGCATTTGGTGTGTAAAGCTGGAACTTCGTTTCTGTAGCTAATAAAATTACTGTTGCTTTAGAAGCTCATATACAAACAAATAAGCACAAGAATTTTGTTTGTTTTTGTTTTAATCCACGAATTTTTGCAAAAGGTTTCCTCTTTTCTTATGAGGGAATAGGGATATAACACGGTAACCCTAGTAAAAGCAAATCCCGATTGCCAAAGTGACCCTAACAACAAAGCATTCCCATAAAGAATTGTTTCGTTAAACTATCTTAACTGTATACTGTACATAAAACAATTTGAAATCTATAAAAGGCAGAATTAGATTATGTTACCTTTTCTATAATGAGCACCGATGAGAACTTACAAAATATGGCACTTATATCTAGATCTGATTAAATCTCAAGTCTTATGATCACAGAGTACTATTTCTAAAACTCATATTATCTGAATAGTAATAGCAAATGCATATACTATAAATTAAAGAATATGGTTACCTAAACAAAAATGATTATTACATTACTTATAGTATTAACTATAAGAAACATACCTTCATGTAAAAAAAAAGTGTGTCATTAATCGTAATTTAACTTGAAATATCGCCCCTATTAATTACAACATACAGAACTATTCACAATGCCTATTATTACTTAATGTTGATTTCGTATCCAACATTTGTATTATACTAGTATCTAATAACTACAACACATGTGACAGAAGCGTGATGCACATTGTTGATTCTATAACATAAGCCTAATAGTTTTTTTATTTGCTATATAAGGTGTCTTTAATAACATTCTCAATGATGGGCTTTTAGAAACTATGAGAGATACAACATTGGTCAAAAGTGACAAATGAAACAGTTTTCACTGTATTTCACTATCTATGTTTTGCAATACCTAAAATTTCACGAACACACTATTTCAGACACCCTGTAGAGATGTCTTTTAGTAGTTGCGATCAAAATATTTGAATATTTAGGTGGAATTCCATAAGTACAACAAAAACGTAAAAAATTCTTATACAAATGTAAAAAATCTTATAATTTTCAAAAAAATGATACTTAACAAAAAATTTATATGCATCAAAAAAAGTGTGCATGAACATATCACAATTATCTTAGTATTTAATACGAATTAAATAAAAATCAGTGCTAGCTACGACGAAGAAGGCCTCGCCTTTTGAGATGTTTTAATGCACATTTAGCTGCTGTGCACTTGGCTATACGATAATTTCGACCAATGCCTTTAAACACACCTTTGCCAAAAACTTCTACGGTAACCCTAACACGTCTACCATCTGCCAATTTTTCAGGCTTTCCAAATTTAGCAGTTTCAGGTTCTAATTCTAGAAGTTCGCGTATCGGTGATTTAGGAACGTGATCACTAAATCGTTCTATTTCGTTACGCATCATACGATAATACACTTTCCAAACAGCATCCAAAGACATACCTGAATCTAAAAATATAGCTCCTGCTACCGATTCAAATACATCGCCTAAAGCTTTTGGAACCTCAACATCTTCAACTTCTTCGCATTCGTATTCGGCTAAAAGATACAACTCTTCCACCAGTGCATGACCACTTTCTTCTTGAATTCTAACGAAACGTTCTACAACTTCGTGCAGTCCTGGTGACAGGTGACGAAAGTATCGATGGAAACCATGACGTACTGCTAAAGAAGCAAATATCGTGTTGTTAACCAAAGCCGAACGAAGATCTGTAAGAGCACCTGGTGAGTGCATTCGTGTATCTTCGTAAAGATGACGAGTGATAAGATAGTCCAGTACAGCGTCTCCAAGGAATTCTAACCTTTGATAGCAATCTGTTAATGTATTTGGTGAATATGAAGCATGTGTAAACGCTTGTAGTAAATAAGCACGATCTTGAAAGTGATATCCAATGTTATTTTCAAATTTATCATATCCATCAAGTAAAATTTCTAGTTCACCTTCAGGATTGGCCACGTTTCTCAGTAATGGAGTACGGGGACACTCTAGTTCCCCATAAATACCATCAGCACGCTGTGGAAGAACCCGCATTCCTAGCCATGCCATAAAAAGCAAGGCACCTCGAGGACCGCAATCTATGAGATATGCACCAATCAAAGCTTCAACACAGTCAGCAATGCTTTTATCGGGAATACTATGTTGTGTTACTAAATTATATGGAATAATACTTGGGATGTCCAAAGCTTCTCCGTGTTCCCTTACCATTTGGCAGATTTCATCAATCGTCATGTCTCTCGTAGCTGCTACATCTGCTGGTGTCCAGTAATTAGCAGGAACACGGGCGTCCATTAAAGCCTCTTCTAATTCCTTTGGCACGTAATAGCACGGTGGCAACCAATTATCATGGGGGTCAAATTTTGTAGCAATCATACATTCACCTAAAGCCTTTCGTTTACCCAAGCGATATAAATTTAAATTACTCACTTGCTTTGAACGTAAATGACTTAATTTTCCTTCATGTACGTTTTCATATTTTGAATATAAGTAATTAGTAATGGCATATTTGAGAAAAGAATCACCAATGGTTTCCAATCTTTCTAAGTTAATTCCGTCATTTGCATTAGACATCGTCAAAGCTTGCAATATAACACTTGGACTCGGCCCAGGATGTTCTGCCAAATTTGGCTGCTCGTCAAAACTAAATGACAATTCTTCATTATCATTATACAGTGCCAAACCATTGCATGACGTCTTAATTACACTAACTTCTATGGAACTACTTGAGCACAAGGGATTGAACAAGCAAATGGGTTCAATGTTTTTCGTATAACCATTACATGGTGGATCTACACCTGTAGCATCATGAAAACGTTCATCTGATCTTTTGAAAATTTTTTCTTTCGATACTAAAACATTACTTGAAAAAAGGTACTGTTTGTTGGTACGGCAAGCTTCTTGAAATTCAACTTTCAGTTGTTCTGAACGTTCGCAGTTGTCAAGTTGTTGCCACATGTCTGTTAAAGTCAACATAAAACCACTATCATCCGATTCTCCCTCTTCTTCTTCCACCGCCTCCGCTGTGTTATCACCCATAAATTCAATTCTTAAACCGCCACAATCTGAATCATCATCTACGGAATAACTGTCGTCCGATTCCGAGAAATCATCGTATGCAGTATTTAACCAACTAGTGGGTGAAGCATATCGAACAGTAACATCTCCATTGCACATTTCTGAATCGGCCATTTCGTTTGACCATGTGCCTATTTCTACCCAAACTTTACCTTCTTCGTTGTCACTTCCAGCTGACTCGGCAGTGTCTGGTTCCTCCTCTTGGGAACTTTCATCAACTGATTCTATTTCTTGTACACTATTACTAATACCTGCAGGAACTACATCACCATTTTCAATTTCTTTGATAACTATGCTTCTTATTTCCGGCTTTTTAGCTTCTTGTTCTTTCGTTCTTTTCAGTACATCCGATAAATTCCATCCAAAATTTAATGGCGGCCATTTAAAATCTAAAAATAGAAAACTAAAATGGTACCTAACTTTTGTTTAGTAATAAAGGATAACTTATTAACTAACTTGATATTTACCAATTTGTAAATCAATTTTGCCTAATTCTAATGCACCAGCAACGGTTCTGCGAATCTGATCAGCCAACAAGAGTGCATTCAGACGGTACAATATACAAGGAAGACAAACAGCTTTACGCCATAAAGATGCTGGAAATGGATGAACAGCACATAACTCAGGTACAAGAATTTGTTTCTGTTCCAAATTTTCCCTCTTAGCACGTTTAGTTTCTTCGCTGCTAGTAGGTAATGCTACTCCTTTTCGATTTACGTAACGAGGCGTGAGAAAGTTAAGCCTTGCTGATGTATGGTCTACATCCAAAAGATGTTGTTCCTTATTTTGTATTTGGATATTATATTTGCGTAAATAATATTCTTCAAAAGTATCATATTCTGATCCAGGAAAATTTGATTGGGGATTTAAATTGCCGCATATTTCAGCTACATAAAAATATTGTGGCTGATCTTGATTACGATACCACGGCATAACGACTGCATCTTTGTAGTGAGAAGGATCAAATTCGTAGGTGACACGATCATCTTCCGGAACAGTTTTAGGTAACACATCACGATTTTTATAGATGAGATCAACAAATTCCCAATCCACGACTGTAGTTCCACTATCAGCTGAAACAAAGTTTAGTTAAAATAGTAATAGCAAAAAAGTATGTTTGATTTGAATCAGTGATTTAAATCGCGATCAAAACAAGATTTAAAATCCAGTTAAGGAAGTAGATTGTTTTAGAAAAACTCAGACATTTACACTTTGCAGGCACCCCATGACCCTGAATGGAAGAGATTTTAGATTAAAATTTTAATTTCATCAAAATCGGACAATTCATGCAGAAGATGAGGGAATGAACGAATGCACACACATTTTTCAAAAAACTGTTTTTTGGTTTCATTGCATGTACACAATATACAATAAACACATTGAGTTTGTCTTGGTACTTACTGTCACGTGTTGGTGCAATTAAATAACAATTATCTGATGCATTTGGATCAAACAACATCAAATATCTTTGCAAACGAAGCACGCTTGTGAAAGCGTAATTCAAAAATTCGCTTATCTTTCCCACTTGCTCTGGAGTCATAATTAACGAATTAGAACACAGCTCCAATTCAACACTAACCTCCCCAGATCTTGTAAAGATGGGAAATGCGCAGATCTACAACATAACTAATCATTATGTAATTTATATAATTTTAGATCTTTATTACCTTAGGTATTTCCTTGGAAGTCAATATACCAAATCCTTGTACAGATTCTTCTGGTGGATATATTCTACGTCCTCTAGTATTTTGCTCCTCTGGCAGTGGACAGGTTAGCGTCATAACAATTTTATAGAAAAACGTTGGCTTACCAGGCATTGGTAAACAATTTGTTAAAGCATCAGCTATACGTTTATAATAATACTGACGGCGCTTTGTAGTTCCAGGTCTGGGCTCTGCATTGTCTTTCGTAAGTGCCTCATCAGCTGCCTCCAGTACAAAATTGTTCCAATCTTCTTCACTAGCTCGAAAATTTTCTTTACCAATTGGTTGCAGATTATCGTCTAATTCGCCAGTTTGATGTAAAAGTTGACATGTTTTAAAAGCAGCTGCACGACATGCTAACAATGGATTAATCGTTGAAGAACCCGTAATTTTTTGCTTGACAGGAGAATTAATAGGAAGTCGAAGACTACAAATGTAATTGCCGTCTGTCATTGATATATCCCATAACGGTGTTAAGCGAGTGAATGTATCACTAGGCAATTTAGCACAATATCGGTTTATGAGCGTAATAGCAGTAGAAAATGTTACATTAGGAGAATTCGGTTCATTTAAAGGTTGATATACAGGAACACATAAGGAATACCGATCGGCTTCTACCTCTTCCTGTTCATCAGGCTCAAGACCTCGACAACGTCGTAACAATGTCCGCTCTACTTCCATATACTCAGAAAGCTGTTCAACAAAGAGTTGTAAGTTGTGTTCATTTACTAAGATCAAATAATGAGCATCTACAGCACGAGCTTTAGCTTTACTCTGCACGTAACTGTGGAATGATAACGGGACATCAAAACGCACAACCAAATTGCATTTTGGTAAATCACAACCTTGTTCAAGAACAGATGTAGAAACCATTATATTACAATCATGAGTACGATACTTTCGTAATACGTCTTCTTGTCTACGGTACTCCACTTCAGCTTCACGCGGTTCTTTGATGGGATCGGCTATTTTTTCTACAGTGTACTGAGCCGACACCCACCAAAAATCTTCATCATGTTGACCCATGATCTGAAAACAAAAATAAAAATAAATTTACGATATTACAGAACTATAATAGTTCTCAGCGTACATTTTCATTTAATAGTACATAATAAGCCTTGGTATATTTGAGTGCATGAGAATTTCTTTAAAAGTTGCAGAAAAAGTGGAGCACTTCTGAAATTCGAAAAATTTTCTTTTCTTTTTTAGAAATTTGTGTCGGTGCTTTTGAAAAGGTGATGTCATACTGCGTGTAAACAAAACTAGGTGCAAAACCACGATAATATGAAACGCAAGTGATGGAATGGAAGTGGTGGAACAGAAGTGAGGTCGAATTGATGCAAACTGAAGCGATCAATGTTCAGTTGTGCCATCACAGACACACAAGTGTATTTTGTTGCTTTGCTTATATAGTCAGGCTACGAATAGCACATCTAGGGAGAGATATGATTTATAATATATTTGATTGAAGATGAATTACTTTCCAATTGTATAATTCCTTTTTACGAAAAACAAAGCCCAAAGAAATTACGAATACGACTTTTTGCTTTCAATGTTATGAAGTTCTTACTAAGCGACAAACCCTTTTATTTGTAGATTTTAATATATACATGCAGCGAGCAAAATTAAGAATAAACTTTGATAAATATTTTAAAACAAAAAATAGATATCATATGGTCATGACTTTGATGGTATGAATGAAATCTTGCTGTAACATAAAATCATTCACGTGATGCGGATATTTGTTTCAGAAACGTAATCGTGCAAATTTTTCAAGTTAAGGAAATTAAATTTGGGGCTATTTAATTATTTATAAACATTTATAAAAAAACATTTTCTGACGTATAAGTCGTGATGGTAAATTCAGCAGTTTTAATTAATTTTGGTTAATCAATTGATTACTGAACCACACTGCTAATCTATGGAACATCAAAACAACACAACACGGACCAAGCACATTTGACAACATTACATAACTGTTTAAGCTTCTCACATTCTTTTCTTTTCATGAGCTGCTAGATAACGATAATTACGAAACATTATTCTTTAATATCTCTAGAATGATTGAAAATAAAGGCATGAAACCTTATATTACTGAACTCGCAAAAAAGAGTTCTATCGATATATCAAAAAATATACAGGGTGTTCTGTTTAAAATAAAAAAGTTGATATCATTTCCAGCTAAACCGGAAGTCCTTTTAAGCCGTATATCGAACCTTCATGTTAAAATTTTGTCAAAATGGCGGTTGTCGTATTAAAGATATTTGCATTGTTCCGTACTTTTGCCCAACCCTGTATGTTATTTAAACAATCTGTGTTTGTATCTTCGAAATAAAAAAAATCATCTTCAATTGCACTTATATTCTATAAATTTTGTTGGTCTAATACAGTTCTTGTATCACCAAAAAACAAAAATTGGGCCACACTGATGACACGCTTTGAAATGCAAGAATATTATCATCTTGCTTTAGATATCAAAGAAAGAAGAATATCTTCGATATAAACCAGCAATACATGCATTTAAAATAGGACCAGCTTGATTACAATTTTTTCTTTACAGACGCTAAAACGCTTAAATGACTGCTGTAAGCTACATATTACCGTTATATTACGCTACACCTACAAATTTAGTTTACACATATCTGCACTATCAGCAACCCAGCGCAAATGGCATATCTTAATGGTTTGTTTAGTCTACACGTAACTTGTCGGTGTGAATCATTCACTGCCTGTGCAATATTAAAATTAATTCTAAAAGAATTTTACACTGTGGCGTTATTTCAATTACATTCGATAGTACTGGATATGCTATGTAGTAATTCAAAACAACAATTACTAAATACCACGTAACTATGTGCGGTATTTGAAACACCAATTATCAAACAACTGTATTTTACATACTGTATTTAAAATACAAGTATTTGAAATACATTTACAAATACTTCAATAAATTACTAATTATGCCCAGCTCTGATGTGAGTGGGTGTGTGTGACGCCTCATAAACTCAAATGGATAGTCCGATTTCGCGGAGATGCCTAATTCAGAGCATTTTAATGCCTTTTTATTAAAAAATTAGTTAGCAGATAGGGATTCAATTTGGTACTATAATAGCCCTAGGGTAGTAAAATGTCATTACGTAAAAGAATTGTTTTACAAAACCAAAGAAATAAATACCTAACGATTTTTTACTTTCCCATACTTTCGGTATATGGAAGTATTAAATTCACGAAAATTTTCGAAAACTAGATTTAAACGGAAATACACGTTTTGGGGCACAAGGAAAATAAAAATGTCTGTCGGTGGGTGGATGGGTGGGTGCGTGACGCCTCTACAGGCGAAAGTACTGGACCGATTTTGATGAAATGTTAAATCAAGAGGTATATCGAAAATTGTAGTTCAAGTTAAACTTTTTAAATAAATCCGAAACCGAAAACTGAAGTTAAGACATGTTTTTTTGGTAGCGTTTTTTTCTCAAAACTAAATTTTAAAAATTTGAGCACGGAATCTGAGAGAAGAACTTAAGGCAAATCAAAAACTTTTTTACTGAACTCTCTAGCTTTAAAATAGCGGCCGCTACAACTGTTTGAAAATTTCGACATTAACGCCTATTTATTCAAAAAGTAGTTATCTGATCGGGATCAGCTACCACTTGTTTAAGAGCCCTTCCTAGGTAGTATACGATGAAATTAAATTAGTTTCCAAAACCCGAAATCGATCGCAATGGCGGTGCTTCATAATTTCGAAAATTTCCAAAAAAAAAACTTTTAAAAACTGCCCACACGATTTTTTTTAAACTTTCTGAGACGATAGAGCGTGCATTGAAGTACAAATTCGTTTTTTACTTATATCCAAAATTTTACTCCGACGCCTACCAGGAATTTTTGAAAAATTTGAAATTGATTAATTATTTATTCAAAAACGCAAACGCTGATCGTTATAAACTTTTATCAGTTCGATAGACTATTGAAAGTACCTTATTAGGATTCGCTAAAATTTTCAAATATTTTTAAAATTAAAAAAAAAAACGATACTTTTTAATATCAACAACGCGTTTTCCGGCAGCTACCTGATTTTAATTGCGCCTTTCAGTTAGCTCTAGTTAAAAAATATATTTTTTATTCGTTGCATGTGTTTGGTAACTTCCGAAATAAAGCTATTATAGCCATTTTTGTCCGACATCCGAAGCGGAATTTAGAATTCGCCGAAGCACTTCGGCGAGCGCTTACCTTGCTTTCGTGCAGTTAGTCGCTACTTCTATGGCTAGAGTTACGGTGCGGAAACCAATTGAACAGGCTACCTCAAATTCAAATTCCCGCTGCTTGTTTTCTTAGAAATCTAATACTCGCTGAACTGTACAACGTTATAATTATTAAAAGTTTCACTTTTGCAAATACGGCAACGGCAAGTATTAGTATCTAGTATTTGCTACAATTGTTTTTTTTTTGAAAGCTATAATGTTACTGTGGCGCTTTCTATGAATTTGGATGCATGGAATGGAAGGTTAAAATTATAAAATTTATACTTTTGCAAATACGATAAGTTTTAGTATGGGAAAGTCCACTCGAAATCCACACTTTTTTTAATTGTGTAGGCTCAGACGGAGAGAAATAAGCTACAATTTGGTTTGTGTCCCAGTTCGCTAACTTCTCTGTTACGCCTTCTATGCATTTTTTAAAATCGAAAATGTGTGCCACTGCATTAAAAACCGGAGACGATAAAAATTTTGTTTAAGCTAAATTGCTTATGAGGAATAGTAGCATAAAGTTCACAACTTAATTGTTAGGTGCCGCAAAAAAAACGGTCAATTTTCTCCCTCCCTCTCAATTTTTGGCGGACGAATTTGTCCTCTCATTTTTGGGTTTCTCCAATTCCAAAAAATCTTTTTTCACAAAACTTCAGATTGTCAAATAGTTTATACTATTAATTTTATGTGTAAGCTTCAGTATCATGCAGTATTTTCTTATAATATGAATATTAAGCAGCTATGCTCTCGGTACAGTACTAAGAATGGTAGCATGTTACTGCAGTCAACGTTGAGGCGTGAAACGTTAACATTAAAATACTTTTGAATATATGATAAGTACCAACGTCTAAAGTATTGGAAAGTCCAAGAGAAGTACTTGGATCAGTTTTTGGTCACTTTTAAAAAAATAATACACATCGCGGGCGCTTGGGTTGCATAATCTCAGCTGCAGCCGTATTCCTTCCGAGTTGAGACAGGCCCAAGGGATCCGGATTCAATATATAGAAAGCATTACAGCAATCGCTATATAAATCATAAAACTAGGACTTAAATTCGCTGTTTACTACACTACCTACTTATTTAGCTTATTTGTTATTAGAAAACAGAAACAAAAATATCGTGGGACATAGCCCATGGGGTCTGCTAGTTTAAAATAATTTCAAAGTAAGTCAAATACAGGATCACTTACTGCCAGCAATACTTGTACACTGTTTCAACAATACTAGAGAATACATAGCAACATTTAAACGTAACATATTACGTAAGTAATGTGATCAGTATCAAGGGGTAAACCGCGAGCGGAAGTAGATGTACAATGTACACGTACGCTGGAAGTATGTGGAAGCATCTAGAAGTAAAAGTGAAGTATGTGGAAGTAAATAGAAGTACGCAGTACTGCAAGTACGTAGAAGTATGATGGAAGAACGGTGGAAGTAAGTGGAAGTATCTGGAAGTAAAAGCGAAGTATGTGGAAGTAAATAGAAGTATGTAGTAGAGAAAGTACGTGGAAGTATGTGGAAGTACGATGGAAGTATATGGAATGGAAGTAGGTGGAAGTGGAAGTACATGGAAGTATGTGTGTTAATGGAAGTAGGTGTACACAATCTTTGAGCGCGGTTTACTGCTCGGACAGTATTATAGGCAAGTGGTGATAGGCGCGCCGATATCACCGCGGCGGTAACTATAATTTGAGCAATACTCCTACTACAACTTTTGCAGTAGCGGGAGAGATCAAATATTTTTAAAGTAAGCCATATACTTCTGAGATATCTGAAATACTTTTGCATTACTTGCAGTACCTCTGAAGAACATGATAAACCTATGGGCTGTGAAGCAGTAAATGTACTTACTTCTGAAGTATAGGAAGCCTAAGTGTCAAAGTTTAGACATATATTCAGTTATTTGCAAATTTATTACAAATAACTAGTTAATACCAATAACAACACTCATATTCACTTATAACTTTCACAAAAATTTAGAATTTACTTTCAATGTGGAAATATGCAATGTTTGGGAGAAAAAGTCTCTGCAAGAAGACAAACTGAGTGACATTGATATTCAGTAGATGAGCATTATAGCAAAATTTTGAAAAAGATATTTTTCAAAAACTGCCCACACCATTTTTTTTAAATTTTGTAGACTGCAAGAACCGAAGATTGGCTACAATTTAATTTTTTTCTGAAAGCTATAATTTGACTGTGGCGCTTTCTATGAATTTCTGACAATCGCAAATGGGATAAGTACCCCTTTATTTATCAAACATGTTCCAATAAATTTTTTTTTTAAAGCCGAGTTGCCCATCATAACTATTAGAACCAAAACCTAATGTTAGTTTTTAAATACTTTTACACTTGGTGAGGCTACTGTAGTAAATGTAATAAAATAATTGAAATTTGCAAAATAATATTTTTCAAAAACTGGATATACGTTTTATTTTAAACTATGTAGTTTTATAGAGCCGAACATGGGCTAATATTTGTTTTTTCCTGAATAGCGTAATTGTGCTGTGGCACCCTTTGTGAATGTTTGAAAATCAAAAATTTGTACCCATTTATTTATTAAACGAGAAACAATAAATAACTTCTGCTTAAAAAGAATTACTCATCTTAACTAGTAGAACCAAAATCAAATGTTAGGTTTTAGAAAATTATATATTTGGTGGAAAAATTTAAATAATTGGTACAGCCCTACCACTACATTATTAACTTTGCCCTTATAATGAATGCCTTTAAGTTTCATAAAGTCATAAATCCAATATGAGAAAACTCCGGAACCAGGATGGGTAGACAATAGTTTTCACACACTCCTTCAGTTTTACAGTTGCAGATCAGTACTCAGATTTCGGTCTGTTAAAAGTATAGTGAGAGCCTCGGCTAGCACAGGTAAGGATAATAATAGAAGAGGAGCTGTAACTGCTCAATTATGCAAATAGTGCAAGGATCAATGGTCTTAGAAATAAATAGGTTGTTTGGCTTAGGGTTCATACTAAGGTAGCGCAACTGCAATTAGAAACGATTATTAAAGCAAGCTGTATTTTTGTTCGCACAAGGCAGCAATAGAAAAATCTAAATAGGTTCAGCAGGAAACTTAGTATAAATATAATAGATATTAAATAAATAATACAAATTCTTACATAGAGTAATGCATGGATGACCTTGGCAGTAAAACGATTGCTAACAAAAATTAGAGCACACAAGCTGTCTTCTTGCTGGGGTCGCGGTGCATGCATACGACGTGAGCCCCGCATATTTTTTCCACGTGGTTGCTTGGATGTTGATGGAATACCATTACACTGAACAACAGTGTCCGGATTATTTTCCACTGTTTCTACAGAACGCTCACCACTTGGTTTGAATTGTTTAAGAATTTCCAACAAGCGTAATACTTTAGGAGATGAATACTGCATAACACGTTCTAGATCAGATAGTTCTTGAAACGCCGCATCACAAATTGCCCTAATTTTCACCATTAGCGTTGAGACCATACAAAGGAGTAGAAAATGCCGTTCGTAAGGTACTTTCACCTTCAGTTTTTCTATTACTGCCAGATAATTTAGAGCCACTTGATCAGCAGCCCAGGGGCCCAAGTCTTTTAAAATTTCCATAAAATTTTGTAGTAATTCTTTTGGCTGTTCTTTTGGATCAGGTACTTGTCGTAGTTCCTCCAAAAATTCGTCAGCGTATATTTCGCTTGGATCAAATCGATGATCTTTTAAATAATCTTGTGCGTTTGATACTATTGCTTCTATTTGCTCCTGTAGAGGTAATGAGATCGTTTTTGCACATTCTATTAAGCGTTCTCGTGGACGACAGCAAAATCTTAACAAAGTCACTAATTCGTTCGAGGTATTAACAGAACAACACAATAATTTTTCTAAACGTTGTAGTTCATCTTCTAAGCATTCGGGTTGCAATTCAGGACCTAATAAACCAGCAGCTAGACCTAAAATTCGTGGTTTACGATCTGTGAGCTTACGATATTCATTCATTAAAGGTTCTAGTAGTAGTTGTTTTTCTCCATAAAGACAATCATCTACTACAATCAAGTTCAACCTGTCGAGATCTAAATAACCTGCTATAAGAAGGTTCCTACAAGTTTCTATTGTGGTAACGATAACGGGGTATTTTTCTATGTACGCATTCCAGTTTTCCAAATCTACAGTATTTTCCATACAACTCACAACGCAAAGATCTGTGAGCAATTCGATATATGATGCCATTATGGCAACATTTTGCAAGTCCAAAATGAAAATGGCTCGTTTGCCTGATTTTGTACGCATTTCCCATGCCATTTCTTGGAGGAGTTTTACAGCAATAAATGTTTTCGTTGTGCTTGTACTCGAGCACACAATTGTGTTTTTTCCTTTCGCCGCATCCAAGAGCTCCACTTGATACTCTCGTGGGGTAAAGATTTGAGTGTAAACATTGTCGGTGAAGTGACATGCCATTTACACTGTCAACAACTAATGACAAAAGCCACTTAATGTAGAGCTAGAGCACTTTAAAACCTGTACGAAATTTTAACAACTTTTGCTACTTTCAAACTATAACAAACGCCCTTGATCTAATAACTATTATCTATTAAGTAACACAAGAGTAAAATATGTGTCTCAAAAACGTCACCTTCACGTTTAAATAAATAATGTTTTATCACATACTGTTCAACTCAGTTGCCTGGCACAAGTTCTATTGTCCCATGTATGTTTTCAAACAAATTGTGTGTTGTACAATTTGTTGACGTCTGCAGCTTTACGTATAATAAAAATTTAATTTGATAGACGGTACTCGTGCTACGTAAAGAGTAAATAGTTTATAATATTTATCATTTAAAAATTGCTGCTTGCTTCTCCTAATCCCCGCACTTCACGTAAACACACGCAGTTTACAATAGTTCAAAAAATTTTAGGTTATGTTAATGGTTGCATTTTACTGCCGACATGTGACAGCACTGGGATATTGGCATAGTTTACATCACAACCGGAATGACTTTTCTGTCTATAAAATTAGAAGCATTTTCAATTATTACAAAAGCTAATTGAAGAAGCAAAACTAGTCTTCCACAGTTAGAAACCAAAATTAAAATTTTTAAAGACATTGCCAAAAAAAAGGAATTTTTTAAACTTGGAGTGATCTCACTGTCAGAAGGTTCCTTGCCACTTACTTCAAAGTTAATTCGTACGCTTAAAAATTGCTAACTACAATAACATTCAAAATATTTTTCTATTTTTTGAAGTTTTCTTAAATTGACCGGCTTACTTTTAATCTCAAAATTTTAGAATTTGAATAAAATGAAACGAACAAACTTTTGTAAAATAAATCATTTTAATAAAGAACGAAATTTCATTAATTTTGTAACCGAGTTTGAATAATAATAATTTTAAGTTCAATATATTCTTATACAATCAATTTGTGATGAGTCAATACGGCCTAAAGTAAACTACTCTGTCTTATTTTTGTGTCTTGCCCCACTATCGGCTGTTGCCAATCACCATTTCAATAATTTATTTCGGTCTTGTGCGGTATAGAATAACTGCTGCGCTGTTGGTTCAGAAGGGTTTTATGTTCTGTATTGTTCACTTTATTGACGCAGATTCCTAAGCAATGACATTATTCCCTAAAGACCTAGAACGAACACCCAACATCTGCATTTAGATTCCGTTCTAGCCCTTTTGACCTGTCTCAACCTGCGGGCCCGACTACGACTACGAGAAGCTCATATCTACTAAACAACCGATGTTTTTGCCTCGGGTCTCATTTAAAGTAATAATAATTGATATAACTCTATTTCTGATACGTGAGCGACCCAAATAAAAACGATGAGGAAGAGATTTAATTCATTAAAGCATGAGAGAAATAACCGGAGATCGCTCTTACTACTTTTTCGCGTTTTACATCTGAATGATTTATCCGAATGAATAATTCGATTATTAAATTCATTCAAATTGCATAATTTTATTATTAAATTTATTCGAACAGCAATCATTTTATTATGAAAATCGTTCAATTATGCCCATCACTTGGAATATCTCTAAATATTTACGAGTATAATGTTATAACTTTTTCCTTTTCTTAAATATTTTAGTTTCATATGTATAAGTTTAAACATTTTCAATTTAAATTAAAAATAAAATAATAAAAAGTGGCCATGTTTTCAATGCAGTTTAATTCTCAAATGCGATGTGAATCCGATTTTTGGATTATCTCTTAGAACTCTATTTTCTGCTTGTATAAACGTAACCACATGTAGAACATTGTTAGGTTAAGTTACTGTCAACCCCACCCCTTGAACAAAAGATATGTCATGGCATGGTGGAAAAATAGGAATAAAAAGTAATAAAACATCGCTGTGCTATTGTTTATATTACTATGTTAATAATAATAACGTTTAACGCATTTTAAATGTCCGAATAAATGTTAGTAAAAATATGGCCATTCCTAGAATTGACAGGAAAAATAGCAGAGGAAGGTGTGCTTGGTGCATAAAGGCAGTTAAGTGGATTCCTGTTTTATTTATAGTGACAATTGTGCTGTGGTCCTATTATGCCTACGTATTTCAGCTCTGTATAGGTAAGTACATTTTTGACTACTTAATAACTCTGCCAAACATGAGTTTATTTCTCAACCGGTGACATTGGCTTGTACAAAACATTACACCTTGTTTCCTGCTCTAGCAAGAACATGGCGTTTTTAGTTAAATTTGTGTTAAGACTTTAATCCCATAATATTGTCAGTGCTGCCAGATCTCCGGCATTGTGCGAAGGTCTCAGGTTTTGCAAAGGCCGTCTCAGGCCTTCGACAGGTTTTCAAAAGTGTATGGCAAAAGTAGAAAATTAAATTCTGTTCTATTTACAATTGCAAAAACTTGCTGAAATTATCGTCTGAACCTCGTATCAAAAGGTGTTTGAGATTAGTATGTGGCGGGTATGCCTGGTATGCACACAATCTGTTTTTTCACACATTTGTTCAGTGCCGTTTGGTACAGACACTGCACAGTAAGTTGTTTTTGTAGTTATACTGAGGTGGTGAGGTGTTTTATGAAATTAAAAGAGAATTTAATTTCACACAAGTTGATGCCATAGCATACAGGGTGTTTTATATAAACAAAATGAGGTATTGCTGTTTAAATTTTCTGGCAAACAGCAATCAAAAACAAACATGTTGTACAATTAAAAAGAAATGGCAGCGGTACATTTATTACATTTATAAAATTAATCTGACAGGCAAATGGTTATTTTAGGTAAATAGCCTCTGCCGAGGCAGCTAGCTTTTATTAGGCCTGTTTTCTGAGAAAGTTCTTGCTAACGTTTAAGATAAAAACCGTCGGAACACTCCAAGTAGTTTCACTTCAAAGAGGTAGGTTACCATTTAAAGATGTTTCCAAGAGAAACGGTGAATCATGCCGTAGTGTTCCGTATGTGAAAAGATCTTTTTCTACATTAAAACATCCTCTCAGATAAGAGGCTCAAGTTTACCATAGATAATTTAAGGAAATGTTTAGTAGAATGCAAACTAACAAAGACATTCTTGCAATTTTAAACTATGTTACAAGTCTAGATTAAAAGTATTTTAGAGTATATTTATTATTATTTGCAAATTAATTTGTTTGAATTTTGAATTCTTTGGTTTGTATGAGACAATGTTGGCAAAATGATTTGTAATTCCAGCATGATGGAGCTTCTGCATATCTGTCAATGGGTTTTGCTGTTTTATACATTAATCTCAAACGAGAGTTGACTGTTCCTGTTTGGAATCAATGTATACCTTGAAATAATAATGTGGCTGTGCTAGAATACTATGCCTAGTTTTGATGCTGAATACTCTAAAAATATTTTTTTTTCAGTCACCATTCATTCAGTAGTAAAGAAAGTAATATATTTAATAATATACCATATTACTTTGATAATGTTTTGTTGGGCATACTGGAAAACAATCTTCACGGATATTGGAATAGTGCCTGAAAAAGTAAGTCATATTATTAAGGACATTAAGGTGGATCAAATTTTTATTTATTTATGCATACATTTTATCGAATTTTTTATATATATTTTTCAGTTTAAGTTACCGGAAGGAGAATATGATAGACTATTACATGCTGATAATGAAGACATTCAACGATACATTTTAGAAACATTTTCAAGAGATTTACCAAATGTAAATCGTACCACCAGTGGAGCAGTAAGATACTGTGAAAAGTGTCGAAATATAAAGCCAGATCGTGCACATCATTGTTCAGTTTGTGGAGAATGTGTGTTAAAAATGGACCATCATTGCCCTTGGGTGAACAACTGTGTGTGCTTCACTAATTATAAGTACTTCATATTATTCCTGGGATATTCCCTTATTTACTGCGTCTACGTTTCTCTTACTTCGGTGCAGTATTTTATTGCATTTTGGCAGGTATGTTATTTTTTGACCATGTATTTGCATAGAACACATTTTGTAAACATTTACGTTACATTTAATAATGTTTCAAAAAAGTATATAATTGTTCATTTTATCTAAAATGTGAATTTTATATTTTTAATAAAAATCTACTCAACGAATTATGAAACCATGACGACACTTAAGTGCATAAATTGCAGTTAGTTAGTCGTACACATACATGTTTTTGTGCAAAATTGGACCATGTGTTTAGTGTAACAATTCATGTCGCCATAAGAACCTCCGGTGAAATGGAAGGAGAATCATTACTTTGCGTATATAGTAATATTTCCTGAAATCAGCATACAGACTCCAGCCAGTGCATTTACATGGAAAACGGCAGCTGATGTAAAATTCGGCAATAACCTCAAAAGTACAACCAAAATCTTTAATATTGTGTGTGTATGTGCGACAGCACACAAATCCATGTATGTGTATGGCTATAAACAGACGTATTGTGTGTATTAAATAACAACATACATATTACCTAAGTAAGACAGGAAAGGAAGAATCTTTTTATTGGCAATTAATTTAATGCAGATTATTGATTTTTAATTTATGATTATAACAAGATGTATTTTGTGTTGTAGGACAATTGGGATGGAATGGGAAAATTCCACATCTTGTTTCTGTTTTTTGTAGCATTAATGTTTGCAGTAAGTTTAGTTTCACTCTTCGTTTATCACTGCTATTTAGTTGTTCATAATCGTACAACCCTAGGTAAGCAGAATATTACAATATATTTGAATTCCGTGATTATAATAATTTTTTTGCAGAGGCCTTTCGGCCAGCCGTTTTTCGAACTGGTCCAGACAAAAGCGGTTTCAGCTTAGGTGCTTACAATAATTTCCAAGAAGTCTTCGGTGACAACCCAAAAACCTGGTTCATTCCAGTTCAATCAAGGTGTGTATATTTTATGTAAATATTTTTAAGATCGTTTTTGACACAAATGACAGCCATTGCTTACTTACAGTAGAACTGCAATTATTTAAATCTTGATTTTCCATTTTTTGTAAAATTTAAACTGCACTGTACAAATACACTTGGTTTTTACTAGGGTTTAACTGAACAATGATTTTGGTTATTGACCAAAAACCGAATATTCAGTAATAAATCTTGAGTGTTTGTAGTAAAAAATAAAAAAGGTTAATATTTTAAATATTTACGAGTAGTTCTACAATATGTTAATTTATTGTTCTTAACATAACAATTGCAAATTTACTTTGAGCATCAGTCATTAACACAACAGTAAATTTTTTGTATCGGCTGTAGTTTGTGAGAAAGATTAGTAATGACAGAATCACTCAGTTATTGTGAAGTTACTTGAGTGCCCGCTTTGTTATTTGATTTTGTTTGTGGTTTTTTCTAATATGCGAAATCAACCACCATGTTTATTGTAAAGATTTTTCCGTAAAATGAAATATACAATATATTATTAATTAATCTGATGATATAGTTTTAAATCTTCCGTATTTATAAAATACGGACAGACGTAATACTAAAAGATGATATCAAGTGGTGATGTCAAATAATTAAAGTTTTGGTAGGGAATTGTATAGGGTGTCTGCTAACATGTATCTTAAAATTTAAGAGGCGAATCTACCCTCCAAAACAAACAAAAATGGTGAGTAAACATGTGTTGGCAAACCAACTGAGATACAGCACTTTTATACAGTGTGTCGCATTTAAGATGAAGACAGTCTGATATTTTCGTTATTTTTTAGGAGTAGAGGTTTTGCACAGTTGTTCATCGTTTGAGGTACTCAACTCAAATGCAAGTTGTAAACCCAGTCTATTGTGATTTTGCAGATAGGGCCAGTTCTTGATAAATAAAAAAACGATTGAATTTAAAAAAATCCGATTTAAATCAAATAAATCGTTTTTGTATTCTGTAAAATTTACAATCTGTTTGCACCTTGCAGTTGCCTTACCATATTTAACGTATTGACGTTCTGCAGCCGCAAAATTACAAATAAAGATTACATGCATTAGATGGCATTCGGCCGCAGTGCAGCATGTAGATACCTTGATTAACAATTTCTGAAAGATAGATAGGTTAAGGTGGACCTGTAGCATGGCCTGCTTTTTCCCTGCAAACCCTTTAGATTTTTTTTTGTAGAACAATTTAAAATTTTTTAGTTTATGCCTCTCCTGAGGATAATATTGAAGAATTGCAAGCGAGAGTTTAAAATGTTTGCTAAATAATAAGAAGTACGCCAGGTATTGAACGTGTGAGACAGTCAATGATGCGGCGTGTTATTGCTTACATAGAGGCTAATGGAGAACACTTCAAACATCTTTTGTAAGGTGATTTGTACGTATCTATTTTTTACATTTGTCTTAAAAAAAACGCTGTATCTTGGAGGGCGTAGGTTTGCGTACATATGTTTATGACGCCTTTTTTCTGGGTTTTGGTCCCTTATATTTTGAGACAAGTGTTAACTGACATCCTGTACATTGTAATCACTTTTTAAACAAACGTTTTGTTCTGTTCTTGTTTTCAAGAACAGCAAAGAATGCATGTGTGTGTATATAAGGAAATTGAAGTAACTTTAGTTTCTTAGAAGTTATATGTTATTTTCTTGTACCTTATTTTTATGATGCTCTGTGTCATTGGAATTCCTAAATAACTCACAATAATCAATGTCATACAAACATCATGATGAATGTTACCTTGGATCAAAAAATTAGTGATTTAGTAACTTTTAACTTTTGACCAACTCTGTACATATAATTAATTTATTACTTCTAACACTTCCGCTTATTAGGTGCTTTATGTGTAAAATGTAAATTGCACATTATTGATATTTTCTTGCAACTTTCTTGACAACTTATTAAAGGAAACTAATTGCGGGTAAAAGCTAGTTATGGTGGACTATTGTTTAATTCTCTCCTCTCCCGACAGAAAACGCCACCAGGATGATTCCATTTAGTAAATAAAATAAATAAGGATTCCATTAGCAAAATATTGATACTAATAAATTTCTCAAGATATTCATATTACAATTAAGAAAAGTTCTCCATGACTGTAGTACTTAACCAAAGTAGAATCGTTTTTTATTAGAAATTTTTATTTAATAGGATTTTTTATTGCAAGAATTTTGATGGCGAGGTTTATTCTGGTCGGGTTTTCATTGTAGAACATAATACAAAAAATCTCAATCTGTAATGATAAAAGTTATCTTCAAGAACTCTGCATTTAAACTACTTTATTTAATTTAGATTTTAAACAAAAATGTACATATAAATGACTATTTAAAATGTTATTTAAATTAGAAGTGGTTGAAACCAGTCATGGCCGGTGTGGAATGTTCATAATATTATTTTTGTAGTTTGGGTGATGGTGTGTCGTACCCTGTTCACTCTCGACATCAGCCAAGCTCGTATCACTCAATGGACTCCACACAGACCAGGTTAGAATAATGCTTTGGCCTAATGTTATTAGCTGCTAAAGCTGTGAATGGCTAACTCCATTATTAATAGCTACTTTTTCAACACGTAATGGTTTTTAACAATAATGGCTAATGTTGCTATTATAATGGGAGTGGATTTAAACTAATATTCGTTAATATCTTTGTTAAACTAAAATCGCATATTATCAATAACTAACTTAAGAGTGTTCTTTAACATTTGAATGTGATTTCTGGTGTTATGTCTTCTATTAGAGAGAGGATTATTATACTTTTATAGTTATCAATTTTTCAGCATTAAATATTACAACGCAATACCTTTGTGAAAGTAATAATAATAACAATAAAATAGAATTTGGAGTCAAGGAATTGATATAAGTGCTTACCTAATGAGTTCCTCACATCATAGTAATTGAATGCACTGTATGCGCATGTGCGTGCTTTGTGTGGTCGTGTGCCTGTATTTATATGCATGCCTGTACAGAAATGTAAATGTAGACAATAAATATGCGTCGGCTTTTATTTAATGAGTAGTTGACTTGTACAAGTATATTTTATTGTTTTAACATTAAGATGATCTGAATAAATTTAATTGATTGTTAACAACAAATATCTTGTACTCCATATTTCATTATTAATGTAATAATTATTGTACTGCTCGTTTGTGTGTTTGGTACTGCAGGTTTTTTGTTCAGTTTTTACTTAAATTAATAGTATACATTAGATTGTTTCAGTAAATCTACAAAATAGAAAATATGATGCTTTTTTCTTCACATTTCTTCTTAAGTATTTGCACCTATTAGAATTAGACACATTCTTACATCCACAAGGTGAGTTTTTTATGTTAAATATAGAAATCTCACTGTAAGAAACGGTAAACAGATACATAAGACACAGTAATGCTATTTCCGACAACAAACTAAAAACTACTGGATAAATTTTATGGAATACGTAGGTATAATGAAAATTTATTGAGTCAAAACTTTTTTTTTTCATGTTCGGGAAATGGAAGTTAGATGTTTTTTTTTTTTTGGTATAATTTCTCTAAAATAAATCTAAGGCCTTTTTCTAAACACTTTAGCTAGAAAATGGCGGCCGCTATGATTTTTTTAAAATTTTAGCTTTAACGCCTATTTACTTAAAAAATGAGATCAGATTGGCATATATTTTGTTTTTTCCAAAAGTCTTAAGGGTGCACAATGTTACCATCTAAGAGCATTTTTGAAACCAAGTAAACTGTGAACTGAAAACATTTTCATAATTTGGGATAATTTCTAACAAATATTGCTCAAAAACTGGCCACATGATATTTTTTAAACTTTATAAGCTTATAGAGCCAGGAATGGTGTCCTAATCTGCTAACTTCTCTGTGATGCCTTCTATGGATTTTTGAAAATCGAAAATTCATGCTTCTTTATTTGATAGATGGGGGGGGGGGGGGGGGGTTAGATCTGCCAACCCAATTTTTGCTGACAAATTTAGTGTTTGATGCCTGGTGTTCTTTAATCCTAAATAATATTTTTCCAAAGCAATTAATAATTTTGATTTTTTTCTGCAACCCTTAAAAGAAGTGCTTTGTTGGGACATTGTGTGAGCGAGCGGGATGCCGCATGCACCAAGTATCTGATTGTATGTAGGAGCCTAATTCTTAAGCTACATCTTATATATGTACTCTATAATATATATGATGTAAAATATTTTTTGAAACAAAAAAGGTACATATTTAAAGTATGGTAAAATGTCCAGGTAAAATGGTTTGCAAATTTTTTATTTCCATCAGTAGCAAAAATACAGTGTTTCCAAAAAAGTATGCAACAAATGGGAAGCTTTTTGATTGATTTTTCAAAAAATTTTGTGCTTCATCTAAAAACATTTCTGCAACTATTTGTCAATTGACTTACGGTTTGGCGGGAAATTCAAATAATTTCAAATTGTGGCGAGAGTAAATGAAAAAGTTGAAAAAGTTTGATAGAAAAGACTGTTGTATTTAAAAAGTAAGTACAAATGTGAAATTTCAATAAGAAATAACAGTTATTATTTTTATTCGAATTTTTCATGCATACTTTTTGGGAAACACTATATCGGCTTTAAAAATCCCCAATCCAATGCAAGTAAGATGACAATAATTGCCTTTCATACAAGAAAAACTATTTTGAATTGGTGTTTAAAAATGGCACCGCATTGCTTGTTTAGTGTTTTTTTTGTTTCGTAAAAGTAGCAAAACGAGCATTAATAAACCGTGGAAATATCCCACCCGGTATATTAAATTAAATAGATATTATGGAATATTGTCAATAAGAATGTGTTGATATTTTGCACTATATTAGGGATTCTACACTACATATTTGTCTGTATATTCCATAGCAAAAACAGTATTAAATTACAAAAAAAGAGACAATGAAACGAAGGTGCTTTTGGGTATTCTTAGCTCAGCATACACCTCCATAATATTGAATAAAGATAAATAAAATAAAACGCACTTGAAGTGTATTGGTTATGTATATGGTCATGTGTGAATTATACATAACTAATACACTTCAAGTTAATTTTATTTTATTTATCTTTATTCAAAGGTGCCCTTGTCAATTGTTTTGGGTATCGATCTATCATATTCTTTTCAGAAAAGCTGTAGTCAATGTGTTGCTTAAATTCTTTTTTGCACTCCCATATTTATAAAGGACAAAGAAGCATATAGGGAAATATTAGTTTTATGAAAATTGTTTATTTTAAGATTTTAACAAAAAAAAATTTCTATGTGTATGTGTTCGTTCCCTCATATTTTCGAAATCGGTAGTCAGATTTTTTTTGATCAGGAAAATAAGCTTTTAAAATAATTTTTTTTGCTGTCAGTTTTTCAGAAACTAAATTTGCTTCATATGAAAGCAGGAATTGATAGAGAGGAAGTTGAGACCGTCTTTTTTCCAAACTCCCTAGCTTCAAAATGGTTGCCGCTATAATTTTTTGAAAATTATCTGGTCACTCAAAAATTGCTTACTTGCATCTGACCATTTGTTCCCTTATGTCTATGAAATGGTTGGTCTGCTTTTGATGAAATTATTTGAAAATAAGCTTTAAAAAAATCCGAAACAGGAAAAAAAATTGCAGGACTTACTTCTGTAGCAGTTTGACTGCTACGTGTGGCCGTTGTGCCTATATTGTGCTATATAAAAAAAAATTAAGAGCCGTTGTACAATAATGTATTGTAAGTAAAACAATTATTAACTTCAATAGGTTTTTAATCTGTGAAGTATGTGAAAGACCAGACAAAGTAGTTCGTTCATTTATTCTTTTGTGGCAATTCCTTGGCTCTTACTCTGTTTTATAATAGTTAATTTTTTTTGTTTCGATTAGTTTTGGAAGATTTGAAATGTATAGGGTGTTCGTGAAATTATTTATTGATTAATAAATTAGTCTATTTTTAACATATAGACGTTATGTTATTGATGTTTCTAGTTAAAGGAAATTGTTTTCTTTTTGTTTTCTAACAAAAATGATTAATTTTAAAGAAAATACTTTTCACTTAATTCTGTTGTTGCATAAGATTCGCCCTTGCCTAGTATTTATTTTCTCGTATAGGGTGTTTGTATATTGCTTATGATATTATTCTCATTTTGCTAGAAGTAATCTGAACATTTAAATGTCCCTAGGTATGAAAGGATAAAATCATAAAACCTCACATTTCGTTTCATCTTGTGTTATAACTTGATGTAGAAAAAAGCCATGTCAATAATAAATAACTCAGAATTTTATATCTGAAGGCATTAAAATTATCCACACATAAAATTTTGATTTTCTTTCTCCTTCAATGCTAGATGGTTCCAAGACTAGACGTAAAAATCACTTAACATTGGTGTCAAAAGTTTACGCTGCTTTTGGTAATACCAGTATAATTTTTTTAATTAGGCTACTTCTATGACACCCTGTACATCAATATGTATTGTTTTTATTGCATAGTCTTGATACAAATGTTTTCACGAATGCCCTGCTTATGAATAATAATTTTTTTATAATAAATTGTAATATTTGTATTTTATATATAGATTTAAAGGTGCACTTGTTTTATTGAACAGCACTGCTTCATCTGAATTTGTAAGCTAATAGCAACTGTTATTGTGCTGGTAACAAATAATGAATAACTTTGATACCACTATGATAATTATGCACTGCATGGAATTCCAAAGCAAGTAATGTGTGTTGGTGGTTTTTTTTTTTTTTTTTAGGGAATTTGGTGATGGATAAGAGTTTGTTTGCTAAATTGGGCTAGTGCATGTGTTACTAACAATTGCAATATTAATAATAAATATGTGCCATTATTACTGACCAGTTTTTTGGACAGCTCGCGCAACATTGATACTGAGGCCACCAAGCTGTGTCCACACGAAACTGCACCATCCGTTGTTTAAATTTAGATTGTCATGTACTTATTATATTGTGAAATTTTGTATGACATTTAATTGCAGTTTTTTAAATAAACTGTTAAGATTTTGTTTTTATGTTTTTCCTTTCCTATGCTTGTTTTGTTCCTTTTTGGGTCAAATTTATTCCCTATGCTTGTTTTTCCTTTTTGTGGTAAATTTAGGTTCTTCTTTAACTGTAAAACGATGCGAAGAAACAGATCTAGCAGGAATCAGTAAAAGACAGCGATTTATTTATTATTTACCTTGAATTGATGTACAGTTTGTATTAGAATTGCAAACTTTAAGTAAAAACTTTATAATAAGCATTATTTTAAATTAGGTAGTAAGTTTGTATTTTCAAAGTGTAGCAGGATTGTGGTGGATTTTGGATATTTTTTTGTTTATTAACCTTTCTTAATGAAATTTTGAACATTCCATTAACTAAAAAAACGTGTTATATTAATAAGTACCAAAAATGGTTTTTCCAATTTAGCCAGAATCGATATCAACTATTTTATTTTAAATATGTGTATTTTTAGAAAAATAATTGTTATTTAAATTCAGAATTCAATGGTGTATCCCACATGTATGTATGTTTAGTGTATAGTCCTTTGTTTAATTAAAGAAATACCCAGGAACAGTTATTGTAGATTGCAGTTTTTAATTCAAACAAACAAGTTTTTGAAGCACAGTTAATTACAAAACGGTATCTAGCATTTTTTCAAAATCAAATAGGAGAAACTTTGGATAAATTGCCATCTACACAAAATGTATTATTAACAGAATGGTGTGCCACCACACAATTTGAGAATTGTCATTGATTATCAAAACAACAGATTTGGCGATCTCTAGATAGAAACTAATGAACCAAATAGGCCAGCTAGGTCACCAGACCTAACACCATTGCACTTTTTTGTTTTTCCCCCCACCTGAAAAAGGTGTTTATTCAAGGTCGCTCAGGTTACTGGAAAATAAAGTGGCATTAGAGAATATAACCGCAACAACTCGGAAATGTTATTTGAAAAATAACTGAAAAGAAAACTTTGTGCATTAACGTTAATGGCGGACATTTTAAGCAACTTGCATGATTTTTTCATTATTAGCAGTTAGTTACTTTATTTACGTTCTTCTGTTGGGTTTAGATAAATCATTTTAAAAAGGTGCTTTGTTTTTTCTTAAGTCTAGCATAAACAAAAGACTGTCGACTAAACATACAAGTGTGATACATTATTGAATTAGGAATTTATATGAAAGTTCGTTTTTATAAAAATATACAAGGTGTTCTATTTGAGATAAAATAGTTAATGTCACTGCCCGTTAAATCAGTCTACCATATTAGGTACTTATACATTGCATAATGTGTTGTTGCGGTTAATTTAACGTTCCTAAATTTCATTAGAACAAATTAATAAATAAAAAATATATTTTGAATTGATTGTGTGGTAGGCACATGGTGAAACATTATTAATACATATTTAACTATTAAAAATCAATGGAAATTGTTTCACAATTTGTTGGTATTTATTTTCTTGACTTAAGTTTCAACCATCACGGTCATCGTCAGGAGTTTACAAACACAAAGCACAAAACTCCAGGCGATGACCGCGATGGTTGAAACTCGAGTTGAGTAAATAAAAACCAACAAATTGTGAAACAATTACCAAGCGTTTTATTTTATTAATAAACTATTAATTTTTAATAGTTAAATATTTATTTAATAAAAAATATATATCTGAGGTCTATGACAATCTTGTTACATGTAAAAATTGGCAAAAATAGAAAAAAAAAATTTGATGCAACTAGGGTTTCTATGTAAAATCTTTAAATTTCAAACAATTTCATGCAGATTTAGGAGTGTATTCATTTCAGAATTAATGAATTGTAATGCATACTGTACAATAATCAAATGTCACTTCACATAATACCCGAGTGGAAAACCCACTGAAGCTGGTCAGAACTAACTTAAGATACATTATATAAAAAGTACCAAAGTAGCGGAGAATATATTGCATGTACCTGCTTTCATTAGATAGAAAATCATATATTATCATCAAATAACAAAGTGGTTAACTCATGTTCACACAATACCAAAGCAGTGGGAGAAATATTTAAATTATAGTGCATTGGGGAGATTTATTTACACAATTCCACATAAATATTTAGAAGAAAGATGCAAGTATCAAGATAAATAAACTATAAATTTGACATTATCGAAGTTTTCATATTTGTTTATTGCTCACAAATTTACATATTTAATAAAAATAATACAGATAATAAATAAATTACTATAAACTAAAGAGACTTCTACATCTATTCAACAAGTGCCTTCACATAACAACTGAAGAAGCAAGTGTTTTACATACAAAGTCTACTTATATACACACATACAGAGTAAATTGTGTATTAATAGCAGAGCTTTAAGTGTAATAACCTTTTTATTTTTGGTTCAGCTTGGGTGATGGATATACATTTCCTCAGAGGCACGTGGATGAAGATACAGAGCAGTTATTAACAGATGCTGTACATTCGGATGAAGAGAATTCTATTCCACGTTAACAATGCATTAGTTACATCACTTGTGCTTTTACCTCTAAATTCTTGTATCAAGTATAACATTTAAGTTGTCAGATAAATCTTTATAACGTTATTTATTGTTGAGTTTATTTTTATATGTGTAGCTTGTGATAAATCTAGGATAGTGAACATCAATTTTAAATTTTACATATACGCAATGTTAAGATTTTTGTTCTTATAAATAAAATGTAAAAGAACATTGTTTTTTTTTAAACCCACACATTGCTTGTTTTATATCATCATTGTGAAATTTGTATCTAGAAATACCAGAGCTTAAATTTGAGTTCAATTACTATTTTTTGATAATTTTTTCACTAATTGCCACACCTCACTATATTTTTTATTCTTAAGTTTACTAAGCTGTGAAATGTTTCTATAATTAGAGGAAGTAATATTTTTTTTTTAGTAAAATATTGACTATAAACTTTATTGGTGCTGAACATTAATAATGTTTACACAAGTCACAAATAAATATTCTACAATTAGCAAATACAAAAATAGGTTACATTTCAGTAAATTCCTCCCAGCTGTAAAACACTTTATTTAATAAATAGTTTTTGATTTTAAATTTAAGTAAGTCTCTTACACTATGAGGTAATATATTAAAAAAATGTATGCCAAAGTGATTAGCTCCCTTGTACTTTTGTTTATCCTGGAGAATGGAAGATTAATGTTGTTTCTGTTTCGCGTATTGCAGCTGTGCAGATTTTTATGAGTCACAAATTCATTTTGATTATTTTAATGTTTATTAGACAGTCATATATAAATTGGCATGGCAGAGTTAAAATTTTTAGTGCTATAAAGTAGTTCTCTTGTAGTTATACACAAACTTGTCAAAGCAGTGTATGTCCTGTTAAATTACCTTCTGTACTAATTTTTTTTTAAATTTATTGCTGTTGATAGGTGTACCTTTCTCCATTTCTATTATTTTTGAGCAAGTGGTTAAACTGTAAACCATTTCTTTTGTAGCAATAGCGCAACAACAAGGCATAACTATTTTCTCAGTTCAAGAGGGAAATTCAAATATTCAAAATAACACAACAAAATGTCAAATGTGGGAGTGATTGCAGAGCCTCTTGCAGAAAGTACATTGTTATTGTTGTCTTTTTAGAAACGTCAAATCGTGTCGGTACTAGCATTGGGTTAAATATTAAATTTGTTTGTTTTCAAAATCAAATTTAAATTTAAATGTCAACAATTTTAATACTTCCTTGATTGTAGAGCCATCTGCTGCCTAACCTAGGGGACAACAAGATACTCAACATTGATTGCAGCGCCCCCAACAAACAACCTTCCTATTGGTTTGATTTTATCCCAAAATATGACGTTTGAGCAATTTTAATTTTAAACAAAAACTTCTAAACATATTAAAAACATTCTATTTCAATAATTTTTTACCCAACAAATTGTTTAGTTTTGTAAGTTGTAAGTAAAATAATTTAGGTTTCTGCCGAAGTAGATAATCTAATAGCAATGTCGTAGTCTCATGGTGAAATACGTCATTTTGTGAAAAGCCTAGGCATTACATGAACTGCCGGCGTATCATGAAAATTCTTGTTTTTACACATACTGCCTAGGCTCTTCGTGAAACGCCGCTTTCGTCTCGGCGCATCGTATTTCGAGTTAGCTGTACACGATCTGTCGCAATTTAGAGATTGACGGTTCATGAAGTAACTACCGGTGCACGGCAGATTGTGTTCTCTGATTTTGTTGCTATTTAACGTGAAATTGAAGCCAAAGAAAATCGATTGGGATGAGAATGGACGATAAATCTTCATTGTACAATTAAAATACATTTATTTTATAACTGAAAATTAATACTCTGTTTGCAAAAATACAAAAACATTCTTCAAACACGTGTGTTATAAACTTATAACTTAATTGCGACAGATCGTGTACAGCTAACTCGAAATACGATGCGCCGAGACGAAACCGGCGTTTCATGAAGAGCCTAGGCAGTATGTGTAAAAACAAGAATTTTCATGTTACGCCGGCAGTTCATGTAATGCCTAGGCTTTTCACGAAATGACGTATTTCACCATGAGACTACGACAGCAATACCAATGCCTTTGTTTTCGAAGTATTCAGTTTAAATTTATTGAGTTTTAGCCCCGTTGAAATGTTTCTTAGATCATTATTTACTTTAGTCACAGCACTGTTTAGATCACTGTCAGCCACCGTTATCAGTGTGTCATCTGCAAAAAGATTTATTTTGCAACAGTCTACAGCAAGCACTAAATCATTAATGTACAAAATGAATAAAAGCTGGCCTAAGATACATCCTTGAGGCGCACCTATATCTACTTCTTTCGTTACAGAATCCTTGCCCTCGAATCTGGTGATCTGTTGTCGACTAGTGAGGTAGTCTATAAACCATTTTAGAGTGGTACCTTTAATTCCGTATTTTTCCATTTTTGTCAAGAGTAATTCTAAAAGACAATAATAACAATGTACTTTCCGCAAGAGGCTGTGCAATCACTGCCACATTTGACATTTTGTTGTACTATTTTGAGTATTTGAATTTCCCTCTTGAACTGAGAAAATAGATATGCCTTGTTGAAACGTTTTTTAGATCACTATTTACTTTAGTCACAGCACTGTTTAGATCACTGTCAGCCACCGTTATCAATGTGTCATCCGCAAAAAGATTTATTTTGCAGCAGCCTACAGCAAGCACTAAATCATTAATGTACAAAATAAATAAATGCTGGCCTAAGATACATCCCTGAGGCACACCTAAATCTACTTCTTTCGTTACAGAATCCTTGCTTTCGAATCTGGTGATCTATTGTCGACTAGTGAGGTAGTCTTTAAACCATTTTAGAGTGGTACCTTTAATTCCGTATTTTTCCAGTAATTCTCTGTCAGTGGTTTCAAATGCTCTCTTAAAGTCAAGGAACACTGTTACTATTTTTCTGCTATTCTCGATTTCTTCTTTCCAATTCGCTAATACCAAATTGAGAGACGTTTCACACGACTAGTTCTTCTGAAAGCCTGATTGAATATCAACCAATAATTTGTTGGTCTCTAAATAATGTTCAAGTTTAGTTGCGTTTTTTTATATTCTTATGCAATTTAAAACCAAGCATGTATTACTGCTAAAAGAAACACTTTCTAAAGGTACCATGTATATTATTTTATTATTTATTTATTATTTTTTTAAATAATTTCTACAATAAATTCTTACAAAAAAAATTTTATTTATTCTCTACTGCTCAATTTTGTCATGGAACTTAAAAAAATTGTAAAAATTAGGTCATCATGAAACATTGTTATAAATTTAGGAAACGTTATACAAAATGTGTAACTATTGATTTAAATATAAATGGCATTTCCTATTTTTAACTGGCCATAGGCATACACTGAATATGTACAAAGTATCATTTTTGATGTAGGATATCTACGTGCCGTGTACAAGTTTGTTTCAACTGAAAAGGTTATACTGATCAGTCTCAGAAAAAAATTTGAAAATATTAAATAGAAAACAGTTGTAATGTAATATTTCAGTAAATGCTACATGCATATAGTTATGCTTATAAAACTAAAATGTTGACAGTATTGTTAGCTTTGTCTCATTACTTAATATTCTTCCGCTGGTTCTTCTTCGCCTTCTTCCTCTTCTACATATTCGTCATCAACTTCGGCATCCTGAAAGTAATTTAAAATGTAACATTAATGATTGGAACACAATGCACTTGAACCATATAAATACTGTAAAATTGTTTTACTTTAAATGGGTTACGTTTTTTTATTTGATGTTCCTGAATATGAAATTTCATAAATTTAAAAGCTGATACATTTGTAGCTTTAAATTTAGAATTTGACAGCAAATTGAAATAGCAACTTACAAAATAAATGGAAGGTAATTGGGGCATCTTAAGTATTGAAATGAGGACCTAGTGCAGTTTAATTAGAACTTTTATAACTCGAATATAGTGTTGTCTAAATTTTTTCCAAGATTACTCACATTTTTAATCGATATTGTTGTAATACTATAGGAAAAAATAGTGTTAACTCCTGCCAACCCCTTACACCAGTTTACACAAAGACCAGCCTAAATTTGTTGTTTTTGCAAGAGAGCATAATACGTTGAAAAACTTTACAAGTTACTTTAGAATTGACAATTAATTAATTAGATACTACCATTAAACGAGAAGACAATTTTTGACATTGTGTCAAATCAACCAACACTGTCATATATCTATCAGTCCTTTAAGAATATTCATACCGAAATTTGATACTAGTCATCCGAGTTAACTTATTTCTTCCCCGAATTGAATTAAATAATGATTTTTAGTAAGTTCAGGACAAACAAATAACAAGCATGGTTGCACAATAGTCAACCATCATACCAACCTGGTACTGTTGATATTCAGAAATTAAATCATTCATATTTGATTCTGCTTCTGTAAATTCTAATTCATCCATCCCTTCGCCAGTGTACCAATGCAAAAAAGCTCTGCGTTTAAACATGGCACAAAATTGTTCACTAATACGTTTGAAGATTTCTTGGATAGCAGTGGTGTTAGCTATGAATGTTGCTGCCATTGTTAATCCAGGGGGTGGAATATCGCATACAGCAACTTTAACATTATTAGGAATCCATTCTACGAAGTAACTTGAATTTTTGTTCTGGACATCAAACATATTTTGGTCTACGTCCTTCATTGACATACGGCCTCTAAAAATAGCAGCTACTGTCAAATATCGACCATTTCGAGGATCGCATGCCGACATCATATTGCGAGGATCAAACATTTGCTGTGTAAGTTCCAACACCGATATCGTTCGATATTGCAAGCTGCTACGAGGTGTAAGGGGAGCAAATCCAGGCACGAAGAAATGTAATCGGGGAAATGGGACCATATTTACAGCAAGTTTACGCAAGTCTGCATTCAACTGGCCTGGGAAACGAAGGCATGTTGTCACACCAGACATAGTAAGGGAAACTAAATGATTCAAATCTCCATATGTGGGACTGTGCATCTTAAGCGTACGGAAGCAAATGTCATATAAGGCTTCGTTGTCGATACAGTGTGTTTGGTCGCTGTTTTCTATGAGCTGTTGTACAGAAAGTGTGGCGTTGTAAGGTTCTAAAACTACTTCAGAAACTTTAGGAGAAGGTACGACACTAAATGTATTCATTATACGATCTGGATACTCTTCACGGATTTTTGAAAGCAGCAAAGTACCCATTCCAGAACCAGTACCCCCTCCTAAAGAGTGTGATAGTTGAAATCCTTGTAAGCAATCGCATGCTTCAGCTTCCTTTCGAAGAACTTCCAGTACACTGTCTACTAGTTCAGCACCCTCTGTATAGTGACCTTTTGCCCAATTATTGCCTGCTCCACTTTGCCCAAAAATATAGTTGTCCGGTCGGAATAGCATGCCGTAGGGTCCTGATCTTACAGCCTCCATAGTACCCGGTTCCAGATCAATAAGTATGGACCTTGGTACAAATTTTCCTCCACATGCTTCATTGTAGTACACATTTATTCGTTCTAGTTGCTCATCAACTTTTCCTATGTATCTTCCCTGTGGATCAATTCCGTGTTCATCAGAGATGATTTCCCAAAACTGTAAGAAACATTGTGTAAATCAAAGAATTATGAGACCAAACTATTACTACAATTACAATAGTGTATTTTATCTAGAAACCCATCAGAATAGAAATTTAATTTCAATTTGTAACAAACTGGTTATTAATTTAATTGGGTTATGACCAAAAAGTTTATTTTTTCCCTAAAGATTAGTTACTCATAGATTTGAAAAACCATTTAGTTCTTATAAGAACAGTTTAGCAGAGATGTACATTAGTACATGTATATTTCGACCACCAAGCGGCCATCTTCAGTGCCAAAAATAAGTAACAACGAAGGAGCAAAGCAATGACGGGGTGTTCTGTTTGGGAGGAGTTGTTTTCTTAATTTACCTGCTCCGTCGCTGTTCCTTAATTTTTGCACTGAAGATGGCCGCTTAGCGGTCGAAATGTACATCTAAATTATTCCTATGAGAACTAAAGGGTTATTTTACTTTTATTATTATTGTTGTTCTCACAGCTCTACATCAAATCAGAGATTAGGTATTAAAAGAAAGCATTTTAAATATCTTGGGAGAAAACTTTTAAAAATAAGAAGTCTGTGGAGTAAACAGTTCTTTTTTTTTTACTAACCAATGTATTCACTTAGCAGCTTAGATTATCTAGGTTAATTAAAAACTAGTGTTGCCCCAGCGCACAATGCACTAACAGACTGAGCGTTGACTGAGCCGGCTAAATGCTAAGTCACGTAATGCATTAGTTCCATGAGGAGACGCGGCGTTGAAGTAGATGTCGCCTCAAGTAAAGCGCGTTTAGCAGACTTTCATATATAAATTAAGATAATTATTATTGAAAAATCGACGTAGAATAAAAATATAAAAATGTTTCATGTTCCATCTGAGGATAGAGACCTTTCACTAAAAAAAAAATGGTCCAAATTGTTGAAGCGGTAGCCGCTTGAGGAACCGGAAAAAAATACCCTTTCAGCTTTTATATATGTATGGACAAGTATGTTCTAGTTAAATTGTCGATTAGATTGATAAAGATGTACATTCACCACTGTTTGAATAATCGTTTATTTATAGTTACGTATGCAGCTTGATGTTGACCTGGTTGATATGAAAAGATAAAAAATTATAAGCAATAAACAAGGTTTTTAATTGTTTTTAGCTGGACTTACTTTAATATTGAAAATTGGAAAAATTATAGAGAAAAAGAGACTGAATAGTAGCAACATAAATTTTTCAGCTTGGCATGCAAGTTATATTGACAACAAAAGCCTACAACTTATAAATTTTTTCAGTTTTTACAATATAAAAATTTTGGGTGTTTAAAATAATTTTTACAGCAATGTACTGTGCATATAAGGTTCAATATCCGAAAATTCGGAACGTTAAAAACGAAACTTGAAAATAGCAGCATGAATTTTCGAAAATGTTTTGCCATATTCTAATTAATTATTAGTAATTGTTTCTCTTTTTAATGTTTGATACCAGGGTACTTAACGTCTTTGTGATTATTATGGTTCCATAAAGTGGCCTGAAACAAATTTTTGAAAATTTTGACTCGCAATTTCAAGCAGGACCAGAAACTATTCTGACCTAAATAAAGAACTTGGGGTGTTTATTTTAGATATAACTTGCTACAGCCAAATCAATAAATTTGTATGTAGATTAGATATAGCCATGTTATGTATGTAAAATGCATTGCACAATTTCAGTTTTATTAACTAAACATTTAATATTTTTATACTTATCTACCATTATTACTTTTAAAATGTTCCAAAAAGTCAACTTTGTGACTTAAAATAAATTTTAAATAGTCTAATTAATAAGTAAAGTAGCAATAGACATGATTTGAGATTATTCTGAGCAGGCCTTGTCACAGCTGGTTGCATGTATATTATAGATTCAATTTAAATTGAATTTTGTAATTCATGGACACAAGAAGATTTAAGAACTTTTGCTGTAGGAGAAAGTTTTGAGCATTTAGAACAAAGTAAATAATTTTGTATGTAACGAAAAGCAATGTTGTAATAGCCATAGCTTTTCCTTGCTTTGCTTCATGGGTAGTCCGCTACGTGTAATAAAAGACTTCAATTTTACAGAGCCCTGATATTATTTTTAAAATAAACATTGTACTTACTTTGGACCCAATTTGATTTCCGCACTGTCCTACTTGCAAGTTGACTATTTCCCTCATTGTAAAATATAATTTTGAACAGACCTGCACATACACAGCGAAACCAGCAAGTGAATTTTAAGCATTATAAGATAGTCCTTCAGTTAAATAGATAAGATAAGGTGTGACGATTTATTTCTAGGAATAGATACCTTATATATTGGTGTATATGAATCATAATACGCACTAATGCTGTACTCTGTTATCTAATTATTTTTGTTGTTAGGACACCTACCTTTGATTGTATAATAAGGAATGAAAAATATTTATTCTAACGTATTTTTGAACGACAAATGAGTTTTTTCAGAAGTTTTAAGAACATAAAATATATTTAGAAATTGATAAGTAATTTAACAAAATTTTCAAAAATAGCAAAGATTTTTATTCGACGTGAAGCTGGAAAGGAAAGAAAAAATTGTTTTTTTTTGTAAAGCCGTTAATTTTTTTTTTGTATTTTAGCAGAGTGTAAAACAGCAATCGAACATCTACTATGAAATATAGTTTGTGTTACAAAAACATTCTCTATTTTTATATTTTCAAAGACGACAAAAGTTACAGCATTAGAACAACAAATTGCTTTGGAAAACTCCTATACAGTGTTTAAGAACAATGCTAGTGTTTATAATGTTTTACTTTCCTATACTTTCATTGATTTAATAAAAATTTCCGATTTCTATATTTTAAGGGAAATATATGGCTACAGGAACTCAAGAAGATGATTTTTAAAAAGTCTGTCTGTGGATGGGTGTGTCTAGCTGCGCCTCATAACTCCTGAACGGATGGTCTGATGTTGTTGTCAGAATGTGGGGGTATATCAAAAAATAAAAAGAAAAAAAATGCTTAAACATCAGAAGCCAGGGCCGATCTTAGACATTTGTTGGCGCTAGACAAAAGGGTCAAACACGGGCCCTAAATATAGGTTTAGCGATGGCATGATTTTATAATAGCGCCGCCCATTTCACTAGCAGCAAACGTTTATTACACGTGAATTTACAAACAAATAAAGATAAACATCAGCTTAAGGAAATACATATATGTAATTATTTAAAAAATTCATATTAATAGGAACAATCCAACAATAATAAGTCACAAAACGAAAATAAATCACAAGTAATAAACAATAACTAACTAATAAAAAAATCATATGGTTTTTTTTCTAGCTTTTAATCCAGCGAAATCGTTTATTATTTCGTCATAATTCAAAGACTGCATTACTTCTGTTTCTATTTGAAGTATAGATAACGCTGATAATTTGGTCCATCTATTACAGTTTCCTAGATAATTTTTAACGTGTTTTAAAACTGAGAAAGATCTTTCTCCAGAAGCGTTACTAATCGGCATATATTCTTAAAAGGAATTCTACATTGGGAAATGTATAAATACATTTCATAAGGCGAGTTTAAAGAATTCATAGTAAGTATGGATTAAACTGAACTAAATCATCAGAAAAGTTTTTACGTTCTCATACCTTCGGTATAGGAAAGCATTGATATCATGAAAATTTTTGAAATCTAGATTTTAATGGAAATACACGTTTTGGGGTTCAAGGAACCCAAAAAAGTGGTTTTTAAAAATGTCGGTCTGTGGGTGGGTGACGCTTCTGCAGGCAAAAATACTATTATTATTAGTACCAGAATTAATATCGACAAGATTCAGTTTACCTACTAAGTTTTGGCTTATTTCAACTACTACAAGAAATTTAACTATACAGTCAAACTAATTTGTGTTTGAAACGTTTTTCCCTGCTATAAAGCAAACTGATGCATACTGTTTTTATGTGGCTAGCATAATAGTATATTCTGCAACAAGTTTGGAATATGGCATATTCCGCACGGGTGAAAAGTTTGTCTTCTGAGCCAAAAGGCGAAGGGTCCGTAATTAAAAATTGTATCAGAATGCTTATATTCTAAAATAGTCGTAGAAAAAGTATATAAAACTCTCAAATCACAACGTTTTTCATGCAATAAAATCTTGTTCGTAGGCAAGGATATTAAACGGTATATCCTTGGTTCGTAGGAGCATAAATGATGACATAAGATGATAAAAACGCGATTTAAATTTTAACTGAGAATAAGTAGGAAATTAAACAGTACTTAAATTGTTTAAATAAAATATGCACATTAAAAACAAAAAAGTAGTAGGTAAGCAATAAAACATAAATATAATGCAATACCCAAATCATTTGGGGATATTTAAAATGTTCTCCAGTCATTAAATTGAAAACTGCGAAATTCATCACATGAAATGATTTATATCATTGCAATTAAGCGTCATTCTTGTTTCTACCCAGTAATTTGAGTACTTTGGACAATATGAAAAAGTGCTTGAAGAAGCATCAGTTTTCCATGCAGCTTGCCTTTCATAATGGCGTTTGAAATATGCTAATTTATTTTGTTGTAGTTTACAGCACAAGCTTTTTATTTAAATTTCGCAAATGGAGTTTCAATCCTAACTGAAACAAAGACTGTAACTTCATTAAATATATTTTATTGGCATTACATACCAGAAAACACAAAAAAAGCCTATCTGTATTGTTGGTTGCCTACTACACCAATGTACAGCAATTTGTTTCTGCTTTATGTGTTTATTACAAAACCTGCAACCGCAAACACGTCAGTAACGTTGTACCGACATTTTTTTATGTACATACCTTGCTTTCAACTTCAAACGTGTTTCTTTGCGTACATACAACATAAATGTTGTCCTTATCATTTATTTATTAAACTCCTAATTTTTTGGATCGTGACTCGCCTTAAATGCTCCTGGCAGTTTGCTTGCATGATATACTTTAGTTTTTTTTAATTTCTGCCAAACCCGCATAAAAACAAAACTATAATAATCTAGAGAAATTTTTCGTGTAAATTAAAGCAAAACACTTTAGTTTAACAGTTATTTTGTTTAAATAACATTTTCCGACAATTTTCACATGTAAATAAATTTAAAAACAACAATTTTAACTGTTAGCAACAATCGCAAAACATTGTAATTATCTAAATTTAGATTTAAGTACAATTTTTTTCTAATACATAGTTCTTAATAAATTAATTGTATAACTGCAATAAATTTATACATTGAAAAAATCAAAGCCACCTGTCCACCTGTTCGGAACTTCTTCTTTGGTACAGGTATGAGTAAGACAGAGATGAGCAGCTTGATTTTACCCTTTTCACATGCTTCATTGTTAATTAGGAAAGGGGAGGTGCTTTCCCCTCCAAGGTCGTTTGAGAACGTAAAAGTTGTAAAAAAATTAATTAAGATAAGTTATTAATGGTATATAAATGATATTAAATGATAAAATTTTAGAGAGAAATTAAATTAGTGTAATTTAAATGCGTTAATAGAAATAATTACGAAGTATTTGGTTCTAATTACAAAAAGTGATACTAAATTAAGTTTTTATTAAGAGAATTTTTTTAATAAACAGTATAGTAAAAATTTAGGTGTTGGGTAACTTTAAATATTGAAAATATAACTTTCCAAAATTATTACAAATATCCAAAGAAATAAAAACAGTTTTTAGAAACTCTTTTGGTTTTTTTATCAGTGCCTATTACTCACTAGGCTGAGTAGGCCACAGAACATACATGACTGTAGTAGGCTATATCTTACGATTCCAGCATCAAGAGAGGTTAAAATAATTTTTTTTTTACATTTTTTTAATTTAATGAAATATTCTGGTAAATAATTTTAGTGTTACCTTATAACACATTTTGTAAATAGCACGCATTCCAACAATAATCACATATCAGACTCATAAATTTTGAATTGTTTTATTACTTTACTTGCGAGATTCGGATAACTAAATTTATTAATGTTATTGGAAAATACTGAATACAAACTTGAGTTGGCGATAAACAATTCACATAGACATAGATACATTTCTTGGGAATTAGTTCTGACAAACCAAAGAAAGCTTTCCTATGTTTATTTTAGTGCCCATATCTAGCTTTTATGCTGAAATTGTTATTTACTTCAGACTCCTGATCAGGGTTCATATGTATTCTGTATTGTGTGGTATATGTACTGTATATTCTGCGGTTTATGTTTTCTCTTATATGCATTGAATTACTAATAATCTATATATCTATTAAACTATAGTAAATCCGTAACTGTCTCACCATAACAAGACGACTAAATCTTCCATCTCCGAAAGATTTATTAATTATAACACGACAGCGGCCGCCTGCACGTCGCCGTCGGTTCAGTTTATTGATTGTTTTCGGTAAAAGTTTGCGTTGCTGTCACTTCTGTTGACATAACATGGTTATTTATGGCTTATTCTACCCAGTCGGAAATGTGTATTTATCGCGCCTTTGATATGGACATCTTGCACAGCACATTTTATATAATTTTTTCAATACCTAACACACATTTTAACTAATATAATATTAGCATTTCACACAGAATATTATTCCAACTTTTAATACTTCAAAGGCTGCTATTTTTGCTAATTTTTTTATTAAGAAAAGTTGCTGGGGGACAGCCACAACAAAGGTCTTCTTATAGACATTTTACAAAGTAAGCAAATACACGCTACGCATTCCTCACTCCATTGTGGGTTGAGGTATATATTGGGAGTTGCTATAAAATAATTGGTTCCGTAAAAAACTGCTGCGTCTGCATTACCTACTAGCTCAAATTTCATGAAGAACTAGCTGCCAATTTAAAACCGAGTTTACATTCTAAAAGTAATTTTGTTTTGTCAATATAGTCTTGGTACACGTCTTGATAAGCAGCGGTTACAACCAAAAGAACGTGTTTTCATTGTAGCCATCTATACCAAAGTGACTGCCTCTTTGCGTCTTGTTTGGGCTGTTAGCTTTGGCGGCACAAACTAATTAACATTAGTTTTATGTGAATACACAACTATACAATAATTTACTTTCATACTTAATTGTTTTCAGTAAACCATGTGCCAATAATATTATGCAATTTTTTCAAAATTTATGAAGAGTTCTTTAAATGACCTAAAAAATATTCTTTCTACAACAGTTTAGCTCATTTGTTTTGTTTTACAAGAATTTGGAATATTTTAGCTTAATGATTACATAAAAATTGCACATTTTGTGTAATAATCTTTTTAGTTACTACGTTTATCTTTCTGCTTTGTATTTCCATTTATATATAGTAAAAATAAATATTTACCAACCTTCCCTGGTAACGGCACTTTTGAGTCCATAACGATTGCCCTTCTACTACAAAGGAAGGAGTGTAAGTAGGTGTGGTGGTATGTTTTAAAATGGTAACATTTACTTTTATCGGCCGCAACAACAAGAAACTGCTTCTTAGTATGCCATCCGATTCCATTCTTATAAAATGTGGGGTCATTAAACCACGCACTATTTGTATACATATTTACGTATTCCTCACAGCGGTAGCACGAGATGCGTTAAAATAAAATTCGTTTTGAACAATCAGAAAAAGAATTTCCAGAAAATCAATTCACATTTAAATTTTTGCTTATTTAGGTAAAGTACCCTAAAGAACTGGAATGAAATTTTCAAAAGCTGGTGGAACAATTGGTGACATTTGATATGGTAACAACACGACGAAAAAAACATTTCTTCCAAAAAACCAAAACTTATTTTAATTTGATAAGCCCCTAAAGTTAACCATATGTTATTATTTATCTTTTACCTCAATTATCTAATTTATCTGTGACAACATTTTTTATAATTTTTTTATATTCGGAAAGTAATGCCATTATATTCGATAAAAAGGGAATGATAAAGATCCGTGTTAAGCTAAAATGCTTATTAGTAGAATTGACGATTGGGTATAAATATCCTGCGCTTTTGACTGGACTTGTTTTACAGTTACGACTATACCGGGTGTAAACGAAACACGGTTCACCCTCCCCCCCCTTTTTTTACTTTATTTATTAAAATAAACGATTGAAAGTTGGTATGGGTAATATATCCATAAAATTCAATTATTTGATGGTTTTGCCAATTTTTTAACACTTTCAGTTTCGCCAAGAGTGACCATAACTTTTTTATTTTAAATGCAACACCTTGTATTTTTTTTACATATTTTGAATCTGGCTAAAATTCTGCATACGACTGTGTGCTTCAATTGTTCTTTGACAACTTTAAAATTTTTATTTATTTGTTTTTTGTTTTGCGTCTAGAGTGCCATGGCAGGCATAAAACTGTTCCTCTGCATCCACAATATCAAGTTATGGGTATCGTTGCAGCCGCTAAGAAGTGCTCTTTCCGAAAAACACTATAAGCCAATAGTGTTCCGTTTAAAATTTCTGACTTTTTCTCAAAAACTGTTCGCCAATTCTTAAAGCGCCTGGGATCGCCGGATACGGACAGCAAACAATAATAAACAGTTTTATGCCTGCCATGGCACTCTAGACGCAAAACAAAAAATAAATAAATAAAAATTTTAAAGTTGATATTGATAAATTGACACAAGCCTTTGGTGACGTCAAAATCTTTGAAACGATTTTTGATATGTTGAAGTATTTTAAAATAAATTCCAAATAAATATGATTGCTTGATTGTAATTAAAATTCCCTATTACATATGAACGTAATTATAAATAAAACAAATCCAAAGATTTTTCCGCTAAAAAATACATGTACGTAGAGAAATGTTTCTAGTTCAGTCATTACATTGAAATAAGGTTATCGCTTGCTGTTCGCCAAAAGTAATTAGTTCTGATGTTCTGAACATCAAACCCAAACACGAAAATTACGGTTACCTGCCAGGTGACACTTCAATCAACACTAGTGCGATAAGAATTTGATTTGACGTCATTAAAATGCTTTAGTTGGTGATTAAAAAGATTAAAAGCAAATATTATTGTTTTAAGTCATAAGTCCTTCGTAGCAATATGTAATATTTGAAAACAAATGGGGCGTTTGAGACAATGCGGAAACATCCATTTTGTTTTTACCATTATTTTTTCCAAACAATTTAAGACAATTTTTACAAAGATTTAACGTTTTTAATATGCGGTTGCTGTTTTCTTGACTAATTAATATCATTTCTAAATTGCAGCTTCATTGAAACTTGTTTTTTTATCGAGTGCTGATTTGATAATAATTATTTGTACAAGAAAATATACTTCGTATCAACAAATAAATCTTAACAATTTTCAGATAACCTGAATCTTACGTCTCAAAATATTTGTGTCAATTTATCAATGTCAAAAGCAATCACTTCAAAATTTACAGTATAAAATTGGAAAAATTTAAATTTTTACATATTTTTTACTCAATATGATAATTTTGATATTATTAATAATACTAACATTTTCCTTATTTCATGGGCAAGCACGAACCTTTTTCCGAATGTAAAATTTGAGTTGTGCTAGTAAAAATGAGACAAAAAAGATATACCTACTAATAAAAATAAATTTTAGTTCTTCGAAAAATAACCACAATGGCACATCATTAGATACATTTTCTAAACAACTGACGTGTTGTATGTATATACCAGAAAATAATGTTTTAAATATTTAATATGCTACTTTTTCGTATCTAGACACCAGGGACAATTTTATTTACTAAAAAGTAGAAACCTCGTGTTGTTTTTCCTGTTCTCGGTATTATAACGGTTGTATTTTTAGCACCGACTCTTAATAAAAAAAAGTCAAAACTGAACCTATTAAAGTAAAGTTCAAGGTCGTGAAGCTTCAATGTTGTAAAACTCGTCTGACCTAAATGCTTTCACTATTCACCATCACTAATGTTTAAATACCAATTGGTTTTTTTTGGGAAATCAAATCTTAGTTTTCATTTCCTTTTTTTATTGTTTTAAGAAAACTAAATTTAATATTGTCTACATTATAATCTTGTCGTTATACCAAGTCAAAGGGTTATCGCACAAAAGATGCAATCTATATACATTATTGCTTTTATTATTTTTTTGTTTAACTGATAAGTTTAATCCCTCGATATCAATATTAATCTGTCGTTTCCTTTTCGTGTTAATTCTCCGATAACCTGAATTTATAGAAATACAGATTTGGTGAAAATTCAAAACAGAATTTTATTTTAATTCATCAATACCCAACTTTTCATATCGTAATGAAACATTAAAGTACAATAAAATATATATTTATTTCATTATATACAATTTGTATAAAAACGACCATTACATTACGAAATACGATCCGAATATACTTACTGCTACTTACATAATACCTAGATATTGCACAACGCATTACTGCACGAACCTCTTTTATACAAATTAAAATTGTAAATTGGACTGAATATGAATACAAGTAAAATAAATAGGTATATCAAATTCAATAAAAAAAATACTTATAGGTATAGCTATGTACAATACTCGATTACACATATATATCGCTATAAACATGTTGCAAACTATTATTGATTTTGAGCAATATTGTAGATGTTGAGAACACTTAAAAACGGTTACAAAAATAATACGTGTAATAAACTACCTAGGTATAGTACGCATCAACTCGCTTAAATTTAGACTATCACCGGACCTTATTCCTTGATATTTTAAGTTAATTTAATTGTTAATTTAACAATAATAATTATTGTACTTAGCAAGTACGGTCGATTTACTTTTGGTTATGACGAAATTTTGCAACCAAAAGCAAATCGATAACAATAACCAAGTCGTCAAGCTAACAATTCATTTAGTCAAAATATAAAATACGGTCCACTCTTTTGAAAATACTTAGTACCACAGAAAACCAAAGATTACATAAAACCATAATCACTGATAGGAACAAAGTATGTAGAAGTACAAGTGCCATGCCATTTCAAGAAAAACGTTTAGTGACTATGCCCATTGGTCGTCACTTCTTCTGGAACCAGAAGTACAGGTGATTGGAACACTTTTCCTTCTACTATGCGGCTTAAATCCTCTCCCGAGTATGAAAGTAAGGGTGAAATTTCCACAACATCCCCTTCGACATTACCGCCAGCAGCTTCTATGTAACTCTTGTGCAATAGGAACAAATCCTTCCTCGCTGTTGATGGACAATCCTTCCCAGCGTCGTCGGAGTTTTTCAAGGCACTAAACTCAGTGTGTCGCGGAACTTCCCACGTTACGAAATTGTCGGTGAATTGGAATACGTCAAACACAAATTTTTCCACCTTAATACCGTTAACCTTAGTGGGCTTCTCCTTTTCTCCAAATTCGTTTACAAACGGAATCTTCTTTTTTGCTACGTGCAATTTGAGCTTCTTCTCGTGTTGCTCAGCTATCTGGTTCAAAAATTTCGTGGAAAAAAAGTGATTGCAGATATTACCAGCATTAAACATCAAATCACCGTCTTCGTTACGCAAATTGGCTGTGGCATCTGTGATCTCACTGTATTCAACAACTTGAAAACGACCATCTACTTGGCATACAACCCCCACAGCTTCTGAAGGACCAGCTTTTCTCACAACTTTAGCCCCACAATCGGCCTGCTTATCCACGCAATACCCTATGAAAGCCGGATCTGCCACTTTGACAAGGATGTTATCAACACTGTGAACATGTACGTAACGAACTCCCCGTTTCTGCATATCCGCTAATACTCCCTTTTGGTGAAGAGCGCGGTATATTCCACCGTTACCGTCAGGAGCTAAAGCAACTCGATTTTTATCATCTAAAATAATGCGACCCTCCATTTCGAAGCATGGCAGCAAACCTTGACCAAACTGGACGATATTCTCTGGCTGAAGACCAAAATAGTTGTTGGACTTCAAAAATTCTTCAGTGGCTTCTTTAGTTGGTCCACTCGTCATGATGTACCAGGTGATACGACCGTCTTTGCCTGTCTGACGCTCCGCCAATTCTTGAACCCTCTTGATACGTTCTGCCTGAACTTGGAATAAGGTCTTTCCAGAAGGAAGACCAATAGAGTACATTCCCTTCGGATATGAGACTCCAAGTCTTGTTCCTTGACCACCAGCCAGCAAAAGAACTCCAACGTGTCCATTGGAAATTTGGTCAAAGCCAATTCGGCGATATTTTTCCAGTTGTTCAGGTGTGGATCTTTCTTCCGATTCAAATTGGGCCGGTGGAATAGGCTTCATGCGACTGTCCAATTTTTCACCATCATCTTCCAAAGCCAATATTGCATCACGAAAAAGTTCGTTTGCCTCTTCGAAGTTGATGGTACTGAGATGCACCAAGAAGTCATTTCGTTCTTCGTTGGTCAGGTCGTCCCAAAATCTCAACAGGTGAGACTGATTGGCGTTTGCCAAACGCGTCTTTAAATTGTTGTAGCTCGTCATGGTTGTTGGGAAGAAAATTAAACAATTTTAAGTCAACTGAAGGTACGACGCGAACGACACTTCTGTTTTGACTGACATTCGCACACTGCAAACGCCAGCAAGTGACAGCAGACACGTTGTGCTAGGTGCGCCCACCACGTTCGCGCTATCCATTCCCCAGACAAGCGGCTACTAATCTTCGCGTGGTTGTTACCTCCCACTCCTACTCTTCTTCCCTTGTTTATTACTTTACTCAGTATTAAGTCTACTTACTTAAATTCTTTTTATGCAAGTGTAGGAATAGCGAAAACATCTCTGTTTATTTTAGTTTAAATGGGCTAATAAAAAAAAATTAGTTGTAGAGTGTGTTGTAGTTTACGTTGTTACTTTCATTTTAAGTCGTTATTATTACAACATGAATCTCTCTGCTTACTGTTCTACTTTTTATCGGCTTTATCGGGTCAATACATATTAATTAAAAAGTGAGGTTAATTACGTACTTCAATTGATTAATATTTTGCAGATTTGCAGCTGCATTCTTGATTAAAATTCAGTAAAAACACCTATATTAATTTCTGATGGGACAGATATATTTTTAATTTACAATAGTTTAATTAAATATAGGTTAAAGGGAACTGAACGTTATAAATAACAAGTACCGATACCTACTGCTCTTACATTTTTAAGTGTGTCTAATGTTTAATTTTCCATATTTTCTTATGGAGGATAAGTTAAAACATAGTTTACGATCCCCGAAAATAAATACATGATCGCGAACACTCAGACTGACGATTTTACACACAGATTATACGCAAATCGATAAAAACGTATAACTCTCGTAAACGAATACAGTTTTAGCGGGATATTCGACCGCTTAAATGCGTATTTTAGTTGAAAGCTTTTCGAATCATGATTAAATTTAGTATTTAAGCTATATAAAATTTATTCTGTGTTACGTAAATAAATTTAATACTATTATTGTTTATAAAAGCGTTACTAATTTGTTATGTAATAATAATACAAAAAAAAACCTTAAGCAAATTGTAGGCGACAAGGTCATAAACAGCTTCTTATCAGCACATATCGTTTACGTACCGAAACATGAAACTGTAAGGAATTGTTCAAAATTATTTATAATTAATAGAGGACAGAGTTGTGTTTGACTTTTCTGATGTAAATCATAATTTAAAAATGAACTTTTAAGGTATAAAACCCACTTCCACTTCCGGCATGCAAATGCATTGCAGTGGTTGAACAAATTTTAAAAATTGACGGAATTACAGTTTGCAGGACTCTGGGATAATCCAAAACTGTGGTTGTTAAAAACGTCTGTGTGCCTGACGCATCGAAATCTCAAAAACTGCTACATTCATTTTAATGAAATTTGAAATAACCAGTTAAAGCATTTTTTGAGATAAAAAAATTTTCAAAATAACCGGAATCGGTAACGCAGGTTTATTTGCCACATCATTTTTTTCTCATACAAAAATATTGATAAAAAGTTTGGAGGTGAACTGATAATTTTTTGTGATTAATGCCCTTGCATTCAATAATCCGCGTTTCAGCTACGGTGTAACATTATAGACAGTAGAACAAGATATCAAAATTATTTTTTAAAATTGTGTAATATTTTTTAACGAAGTTTATTTTGAACTAACTATTTTTCTGATTTTATTTCGCAAAAGTTGAAAAATTTTAATTTACGTCTTCATTTATTTGTAAGAAAAGGTACATCCCATGATATATTACATCCTAATGAGGCACACTATAATTTATTGTTGAACATTATGCGTTTTTTATACGTAATTTGTTGTCGAAAATATTCAAGCAAAACTAAACTGTGAAGTTATGACACATTATTGCGTTCGAGATACTTTGTTTATTTTTTTATAATATATGACAGATTACTGCAATCAGAAAAATTAACTCTTTAAAATGTTTAAGCGGTGAATCATAACAAAAAGAAGTTCCTACAAACATGTATGGTCCGGAAACGCTTCCTTACTGAGTTACAGCCTCCCGAAGATGAAATACTCCTAACAACTTTTTCTCGACAACTTTCGTAGTATAGTTAAACAAAATTTTGAAATGCTATATGTAAGCATTACTCGTTTAGATTAGTATTGCTACTAATTTTTGTTTGAATAAGTACATCAGAGGTGTCACATATGGGTGGGCCACGTAATATTTTCTTTTAAATACTTTAAACCTTTACAATTTTTTTACATAAATTTATTGTCCATACAAAAATACACAATAAAGTGACACTTGTTGAAAGTCGCTAAATCCAATAGTTTTCGGGATAATTCGATAAATCGAGTTGCCATGACGGTCCAAGTGTTAAGTCAAGATGCTCAAATAGTGTTCTCAAACTTTGAAGGTACTTTGTACACGTCAAAAAATAAAAAAGATACCAATACACTTGGTCCGGAAACTCTTATTTACGGAGTTACCGCTTCCAGAAGTGGACTGTTGCCCTTTATGGAGGCTGTAACTCCGCAAGGAAGCAAGTGTAGTTGTAAAAAATGTTGCGCATGTTTTTTCTCAATATTTTTCACTGAAGTACTAAGAATAACTTCAGATTTATTTCCCATTGCGGTACTAGGACCGCATATACTATACTGAGTCACCCAAGCAGTGACATCCGAAACCCACTTAACGTTTTTTTAACAGTCGTTACTACACACTCGTGGAGACTTGCGAGAGTGTTTCAATGCGCGCGTACTTGTCCGACATCCGAAGCGGAATTTGTAATCAGCCGATAGGCGCGCCGGAGGGCGCTTACATTGCTTTGGTGGTGCAGGTTGTCGCTGCTTCTATAGGTAGAGTTACGGTACGGAATCCAATTGAACAGGCTATCGCAAATTCAAATTTTCGCTGCTTGTTTTCTTAGAAATCTAATACTCGTTGAACTGTACAACGTTATAATTATTAAACGTTACACTTTTGCAAATACGCCAACGGCAAGTATTAGTATCTAGTATTGGCTACAATTTGTTTTTTTTAAGGCTATAACTTTACTGTGGCGCTTTCTATGAATTTGGGTGGATGGAATGGAAGGTTATAATTATAAAATTTACACGTTTGCAAATGCGATAAGTTTTAGTATGGAAAAGTCGACTCGAAGTCCATACTTCAGCTTTTTTAGATACAAAACGGGGTGGATTGCAAACTTATTTTCTATTTTATATTCTATTGACTATTATCAATTACTTGAATTGCAATAAACTATCTCGTTGTCTTGTTTACCTGACAAAGTGTTATTTACCCTTGACTTTAGAAAGATGTAGATAATACCGATATTTTTACAGTTATCACTTATCAGCGAGTAAATAGAATATTGCCATTACCATTAGGAAACTTAGTTAATAACCTGGCATTTAGATATTACTGTAAAACCATAAAGAAAGTGAAAGTTTGAAATTAGAAATTCCCAGTAAGGTCTCCTACTGACATTAAAAATATGTAGATAAACTTGTTTCACATTTTAATACATTCTCCTTGTTGGCCTCGGTTACTAAATACAGTTGCCTTCCTGCATTTACTCGTACCGTGAATGTTAATTTTAAATATTTTGAGTAAGTATTGATATTGAATCTTGGTCAATTTCCAGTTTCGCAAAACTGTTTCTAAATTTTTCAACTTTTTCATTTACAAATGCTTTTATAAGTAAAAAAAAAGTTAAGAAATAAACTACAACGAAATTCAATAAGTTTAAAAATAACTTTAGATTTCTGCATTCGTAAATAATAGCTAATTAATTAATTATCATTAATGGTGAGTCAATGTCAGTAAAATAATATTCTTCTATTATAAATTTGTAATAGAAAGTGCGAGTTATTTTTAACTTTTTGTAGCATATCTAATTGTAGCAATGCATAAACATAAACTAGATGCGTAATACTGTTTAATTCAATAGCAAGGTCTATTTTATATAAAATATAAAACTATCAGGAAATTACATAAAAGTTTTTTTAACGCTTATCAATTGTTTCGTATTCTTAGCAACATATTAACTTTTTCTTAGAACAAGGACATGTACGATTAAGCCTCAAACTTTAAAGTTTAACAACTACTTTCTAAGTACAGTAAATAAAAATAAAAATCATTTATCAAAAATTTGAACGCAAATACTAAAACTGAAAAGAATAGTAGAACTTTCTTTTATTAGAAAAATAAAATGAACTTTATTCTTGGATTTTGTCCATAATCTCACCTACTATAAGCGTCATTAATTTTGTGGCTGACTGTACGAGGTACATTTTAAAGTAGCAAAGAAGAAAACATGAAACAAGGCCGACCATAACACAACAATATTTTGAAAATAAGCAGCTTCATGAATACTCTCTTAGATGTTTTAATGATTAGTGGTAATTAAAAAAAAAGCTGAAGTGTTAACTTCGAGTAGACTTTCCCATACTAGATATTATTAATACTTGTCGTATTTGCAAAAGCGTAATTTTTAAGTTTTTCTCTCATTTCACCGTATGTTAGATTTCCAAAAAAACAATTTATATAGAAAACCCTATGATGTCGCATACCGTATAAGAATAGTAAGAACGGAACCACCCGCGGCACAGCTGATTAGGCGCGCTTCGGATTTCGGATTAAAAATCATTTAATGGGTTTATTTAAAGAGTTATCAAAAGTATGCAAAGAATGAAAAATATATTTTTTAACTGGAACTAATTGATAGGCGTAGTTAAAATCACGTAACTGCCGGACAACACGTTGTTGATATTAAAAAGTATCGTTTTTTTTTTTTAATTTTTTAACAGTTGAAAATTCTTGCTGATCCTAATAAAGTACTTCAAATAGCCTATCAAACTGATAATAGTTTATAAGGATCGGCGTTTGCGTTTCTGAATAAATAAATAAATAATCAATTTTAAATTTTTCAAAAATTGTTGGAAGGCGTCAGAGTAAAATTTTAAAGATTATTAAAAACAAATTTGTAGTTCACTGCAAGCTCTATCGGCTCAGAAAGTCAGAAAAATCGTCTCGGCAGTTTTTGAAAAATATTTTTTTTTTAATTTAAAAATTTAGAAGCAGCGCCATCGCAATCGTTTTCAGATTTTTGAAATTAATTTTACTTCATCGTATACTACCCACAAACGAGTTGTAGCTGATCCCGATCAGACAACTACTTTTTGACTAAATGAGCGTTAAAGTCGAGATTTTCAAAAAGCTGTAGCGACCGCCATTTTAAAGCTATGTAGTCCGGTAAAACAGTTTTTGATTTGCCTTAAGTTCTTCTCTCAGAGATCCCGTCCTCAAATTTCCAAAATTTTAATTTTGAATAAAAACGCTACCAAAAAACACGCCTAAGTTCCTTTTCCGGTTTCGGATTTTTTTTGAAAAGCTTAACTAAATCTACAATTTTCGATATACCTCTCGATTTAAAATTTCATTTAAATTGGTTCAGTACTTTCGCCTTTAAAGACGTCACCCACCCACCTACCCACCCATCCACAGACAGACATTTTTTTTAAAACCACTTTTTTGGGTTCCTTGAGCCCCAAAACGTGTACTTTCGTTAAAATCTAGATTTCGAAAATTTTCATGAAATCAATAAAATCCAGAAATTCATACGCGCGATGAGAAAATATAAAAATATGAATATTAATAAATTTTTCGCCTCATTTACAGATGCAATAATTTCTATAATCAATTTAAAATCTTTGACGAGAAAGTATCGATATCAGTTTAATTTAAAAAAAAATATGTTTTTGCTTCACCACCACTGATGACCTACCTACTCTTCATTTCGCCATACAACCCAAAAACTTTTCGATTTTCACATTAAGAGAGAAAGAAGTACATATGAAATTGCAAGGCCAAGTGAACGAATTAGGTGTGGGACTATTTCAAAGCCACATTCCTACTTGTTGCAACTACCTACTGCATTTCTGTTTGAAAACGAGTGCGTTATAATTTTATAGAAGGTCAGCTTGCGGAATTCCTTGTCTTTTCTGTTGAAAGTAACTACTTCCGCTTCCTTACAATTAACCTTTTTTAAACGCTGCCTAAAAGTTAATTTTTGTATGTTTTCAGGAAAAAATACAAGCAATCAAGCATGTTAAATACTAATGTAAAAAGATGAGAAATCTTCATATTATTATCGTCACTGCAGTTACACCTAATAGCATTAATTACCCACAGATAAAACAGCATAGCAGATCTTTTTTTTCTGAGATTAAACACAAAAGTTAACTTGATACCCCACAGTATGTACTATCTTAATACCGAACTATAATATCTTCTTGGTGTGATATATGACACAATTATATGTAGGTATTAAAAACCAAGGTAGCAAATTTATTCGCGCTTGAATTGTTAAAATATAAAGAAATATTAATTTGCATTTTGATTTCCTCAAATACCTTAAATTTCCATTGAAATTATGATTATTTTCACATGCCTTTTTGCTTATAAAGTGCATAGCTTTTGCCATTCTACATTATATAAAATCAATGATTCAACTGCAATATCACTTTGACTTTGCATTGATAGATGGCACAAGATTGCTTTTAAGTTATTTTATTTATTTATTAAACAAATACCCAAAGAGATTGCACAAATACAATCTTGTTCATCATCTTCTTCTTACGGCGCCGGTGTGGTAGCCCATAAAAAAATTATGGGAAAGAGGCAGCACTCAAGCTTACCTCATTAGCTGAACCACCCCTTCTTCAGGGATCATCTTCAAGCAAACTAGTGCATGCCTAAACTAATAATTAGGCTAGCACGTGTAGATATAATGTCGCTTGTAGTTGGCTACATACTGAGCCAATACAACTAAAATCCATACCCATTACACGAAGCAGTTGCTTTCCGTCATCTTTGGCGACTAAGGACTGAAAATAATTGATTTTAACAACATTTTGTTGGTTCTAGTTGCAATTGCTTAAGAATCTCTCCTCAGGGCCGTATTATCCATTAGGCACCACGAGCACTGGCTTAGAGCCGTAATACTTTAGAGGCGGTAACAAATTGCGCGTGTGTACGAAAAACGCGCGATATGCTACCTACAGCGTTCTTTAATTTTCATAATAATACCGGTGAAATACGAAATGTAAATGCACGACTCTGCGTTTCAACGGCCGGCTAACTGTTGAGTGGGGGAGAAATACTCCGCCGCGGGCGGCGCCTAGCAGCTCTGAGGTGCAGTAGTGCTAGACACCTGCACGACCCTAATCTTTCAGGTCCGACCCGGCCCGGCCAGTACCGTTTGGAACCGACGAACAATTTCTCAACAGATTTATAAAAGTGGTCCTAATCGGCCCGTTTCAAAACTATCCTAGGTAAGCCCGGACCGGCTCGTTTCAAAACTATCAAAAGTGGGCCCGGGCCAACCTGGCCAGAGCAGGAACCTTGTATCCGAACACATACTCGTACTCGTATGTAGTTGTAATTTTTAATAATTTTACATAAAAAAAGAGACTAGTGACCAGCTAAAAAAATCAGCCGAGTCCGAGTCGGAAAACTGTAACCAGCCCAAAAAATATTTGATATTATTTCAAAAGCCCGGTAAAATTAATTCAGCTTTAATTTGGCCCCCTTTTTTTTTTCAGGCCGACATGGCCAGTGCAGGGATCTAAGTAAATTCAAATTCAAATTCAAATACGTTTATTACAAAAATATATACAGTTAATTACAAGTCAAATTTATTTCATTAAAGTATGTATATGTGGGCCGCTTTAGGCTTTCGGCCTCTTCAGCCCTGGTTGTCGTCCTTCGTCGGTGGAATGGTTGCTGCATTTGGTCCTGGTGTTGTAGTTGTTCTGCGTCGTGGAGTTGTCGGTCTTGGAGTTCCTAGGAGTTGCTGGTTATGTGTTTGGAATTGGAAAAATGGTGTAGTATTCCTGTTAACGCATTGTTAGGGGGGTGTCTTCAACGAGGTCAAGAAGGTTGTCGGGAAGGTCGGGGTAGAGTGAAGATAAGAGGGCTGTCGGGGGGTGTTTGAGTTTGCGTCGGGGTTTTCGTGGGACACAGTTTCTTAAAACTTGATTTTGGGTTATATATTTGTGGGATGTTTGGAGGGTGTCTTGGGCGATGGTGTTGTTACCGTTTAAGGTGCGGATGATGTAAGATTTTTGAAGTTCTAGGAGGCGTTGGTCAATAGGGGTGGTTTCTGTGTCTTCATGGACAAGGATGCTGGGATGGTATCTGTGGAGTCTGAAGATTCGGCGGAGGATTTGTCTTTCGCAGGAGCGGATTTGGTCTAGAAGATGTGGTTTGAGGGTGGCGTAGATGGGTGCTCGGTAGTCTATTACCGGTCGGACGAAAGTGTTGTAGGTATGGAGGAGGGTGCGGGAGTTACAGCCTTGAAAGCGTCCCTGGATGCGTCGAAGTAAATTGGAGCGGTTTCGGACTTTTTTCAGGGTTTCTCGAAGGTCGGGTTCGAGGGAGCAGGTTTTATAAAAGGTGATTCCAAGGTATTTTATTTGGTTTGAGAGAGGAATTTGATAGTTGTTGATGGTTATGTCGATGAGATGGGGGTCGAGTCGTGGGTTCAGGCTTGAGTTTGGGTGTCTGAATAGGATTGATTGGGTTTTGTCGGCGTTGAGTTTGATTCTCCACTTGCGGGTCCATTTATAGATTTTGTTAAGGGCTGTTTGGATTTGTCTGGAAGCTGCCTCTGAAGATGGTTGTGAAGTCCAAATGGCGGAGTCGTCAGCGAAAAGTCTGGTTTTGGTTCTGGTTGGGTTGGTGATTGGGAAGTCGTGGGAGTATAGGGTGTAGAGTAGGGGTGATAGAACAGCTCCTTGGGGAACGCCTGAGCGGAGGTTGATTGGGAATGGAAATGAGTTGTGGACTTTCACCTTGCAGGTGCGGTTGTTTAGAAATGAGTCTATCAGTTTGATGAAGGAGGAGTTCAGGTCTAGGGCCAAAAGTTTGTGGATGAGACCGTCGTGCCAAACCTTATCGAATGCACGCTCTATGTCCAGGAAGACTGCAAGCGTACATCGGTTCAGGTTGGCATTTCTGGTCGAGTCGGTATGAAGTTCAAGAATGGGGTTGATGGTGGATCTTTGGGGTCGAAAACCGAATTGTTCGGGGGGGAGGAGATTGTTGGTTTCAAGGGTTTCTAGGAGACGAGAAGCCATAATTCGTTCGAAAATTTTTCCTAGGATGTTAAGTAAAGAAATTGGTCGGTAAGATAGGGGATTTCTGGGGTCCTTGCCGGGTTTGAGGATCATGATTGTGGAGGCTTCTTTCCAAGAAGTGGGGAAGTATGAAGTTTGCAGACAGGAGTTATAGATGATGGAGAGTGCATCAGTGGCTAAGTCAGGAAGGTTTTTCAGAAGAAGAGGTTTTAGTTGGTCAGGTCCAGGTGCTTTGGTGTTTTTAAGGTTTTTTAGGAGGGCTCTGATCTCGTCGGGACTTGTGGGGTTCATTAAGAAGTCGTTGTCGGGAACTTGGGCTTCTGGCAGTGGGTTTAGGCGAAATTCGGTGATGGTGTTGGAGACTTCGTTTAGGAAGCGTTGATTGAATGAGGGGTCGTCAGGGATTTGGTGGATGTTTTGAAGAGTTTGGGCGAAGCAGTTTGCTTTGTCTTGGGGGTTGTTTAAGATGGTGTTGTTGAAATTAAGGTGGTGGTTAGGATTTGATTTTTGTCTTGTTAGGGTTTTGAACTTGTTCCAGAAGAGTTTTCCGTTGCGGTAGTCCAGGGATTGGCAAGTATTGGTCCATTGGTTTAGTCGGAATTCGTTTATGTCGCGCCGGATTTGGGCGTTTAGTCTGTTGAAGTTGGTTTTAAAAATGGGGAAACGAGTTCGGGAATAGTCGTGGTAAGCTTGGCGTTTTTGTCGTATGAGGTTTAGGATACGTTGAGGAAGGGGAGTTCTATGTTTAGAAATGCGTTTGGTTGGAATATGCTCGGTTTTGGCTTGGTCAATGAGTGAAGTAAGCTGAGAAATTTGGTAGTCTATAGTTGCTGGGTCCTCTGTTGGGGCTATGTCAGGAAGGTTCTGTGAAATGAATTCTTTGTATTCGTTCCAGTTTGCATTGGGGTAGTCAAAAATTATAACATTGTCGGGAGGGGGCTGGCGACCGGGGAAGAGAAGGTTTGAAATGACCGGAAGGTGGTTGGAGGTAATGGTCGTTCCGATAGAGGAATCCGGGTTCACGAAAGGGGTTAGTTGGTCTGTGATTAGAATGTGGTCTACTATAGAACATCCGTTGTAAGTGATGCATGTCGGTTGGTCGTTATGGAGGCGGGAGAGGGGGAGATTATTCAGGGAGTTGACAAGAAATCTGCCGTTCCGGTTGATGATAGTATCACCGAAGTCTGTGTGGCGGGAATTGAAGTCTCCCAAAAGAATGCAGTGATTGATTTGGGAGGCGTAATTGATGAGGTCATGAGAAATTAGGGATGCTGGGGGGTTGTAGTAACAGATGATGGTTATTTGGAGATTGTTTATGTGGAAGTTTGCTGCGATAGCTTCGAGGTGAGAAATTTGGGGCGGGAGGGGGTGGGGCGAAGATGCAAGTTGGGAGGAAATGAGTAGTGAGACACCATAGATGGCTCTGGGATGAAGGTTGGGCTTTTGATAAGTATGGTATCCAGGGATGTTGATGTCACGTTTGGTTTGTGTTTCGGTGATAGCTAGGAAAGAAAGATTGTCGGTGGAGAGAAGGTTCTTTAGGGCTGGGAACTTGCGGTAGACCCCGCAAGCGTTGATCGTTCCAAAGCAGAGGTTAGCCATTGAAAATCCGGGGACGAAAAATAGAAGGGGGAGTGGGAGGCGGGGGGTTAGTTGAAGGTGAAAAGAACTTTGTTGCCGGAGTGTGATATTCTTAGAAAGCGGTCAAGGCAAAATCGAGCGGATTGCTCTAGGGTGGTCTGAATTTTTTGTTTCTGTAGGGGGAAGAGGTCGAAGAGGGTTTTTGTTATAAAGCGGATGAATTGCTTAACAGAAAGAAAGGGTTCGTGGTCTTCGTTCAGGTCGGCGTCGGAGTTTTCTGGGTCGGTGGCAGTTTCAATAATTTTAGTCGGGACTACGGGAGTTTCGGGGGTGATGTTTTGCGGTTTTGGGAAGAGAGGGCAATGTCTGGACTAGGCTGGGTGGGTTCCCTTGCAAAGGGGGCAGACGGGGATTTGATTGGGGCATTTGTTGGGGGGGTGGCTGTTTGGGCAGGTAGGACATTGAAATTTGTTGGTGCATTCGTTGGGAGAGTGGCCAAATTGAAAACATTTGGAACATTGCAAGGGGGTTGGTGAGGGAGGGTGGGATGGCTCGCAGGAGTGTTTGCGGCCAAAAATGAGGAGGCCGTTGATGAGTAGGTTATCGATGGTAGATTTGTCTGTGGATATGATGCGGACAAGGGGAGTGGGGCGGTCTGTTTTTTTAGAAATTATTCTCCAGCATTTAACAATCTGGAGTTGGGGGCATTGAATTTTGATGTCTTCGGGAGTAATCTCCTGATCGACATCACGGGCGACGATGGAAAAGGAAGGTTTCCTGGGGGAGACTGGTGGAGTGGGGGATTTTCTGTTGAGGGGGGACACTTCTAAAGTTTTGCTGTTTGTGGCGGTACGGAGTTTGGTCTGCGTCAGTCCGTCCAGTGGTTCTCTGGTAACTAGGAGCGCAGTTTTGTTGTAGTTGACTACAAGGGTTAGAATGCCCTTGTAGCCGTGGGAGATCAGTAGTGAATAAAAAGACTTTTGGGAGGAGTAGGCGTCAGGAAGATTTTTAATTGAATATCGGTGGGTTTCGGGTTGGGATATATCGGAGGTGGTGGAGGATTTGCGGGACCGAGAAATAGTGAACGACTCACCGCTTCCGTTGCTGTCGTCGTTGCTGGTGGCGGCCCTCATCTCGTCGAGTTGCTTCTGCTTCAGTCGGGTGTCGGCCATCTTCACGTTCGAAGGCTCACAAGTTTTCCGGGTTCCGGTGACTGCTGCGGTGGCTTCTCAGTAATCGATGTGGACTGCTTGGCTAGTTGAATAGGAATGCGGGATCTAAGTATCCATTTCTCTCTAAACAGTAAAAACTTATTCATTTTGTCGATGTAATGAGGCTTATGGATAGGTAGGCATATACAGGCTGTTCGAAATAAACTGAGCGCCATTGCTAACTTCGTTATAATTGGAGCTACGAAGTCGGTTAAGTTAACAAAGTATTACAGTTTTTGCGCCGATTATGACGATGTATTCAAAACAAAATTAAACGTTTCCTTTTTAAGTTATTTTATAGACTAGTTTTGTTTAAAATTGAACATGTTGTATATTTTTGCATATTCGGAAAGAAAATTTTATTCTGGATAAAAAGGTTTTAACACAATAGTAAAAATGTTATAGTGTTATTAGACGTCACTGAATGATTGTGTAATAAGCGTTTAGCATATTTGGATTTATGTGGGTGTTCATATTTGTAACAACGTACATGTTCCTTATAATTTTGACAAATTTTCTGATTTATTGCCAAAATATGGAATTGACGCGTATTTCATTTTATCTGATGAAGTAGTTGGATAAATTTTTTGAATAGCTATTTTATAATCGTTCTCTTTAATTAGAGTATCAGTAAGTTGAGTATTATAACCATTATTATATGCAATTTGTTTAATAATCGAAATTTCTCAATTATAACCAATTTTTACCTAAAGGAACCGTTAAAGCCCTATGTATCATGGACCTGTATGCTGCTAATTTGTGTTTTATGACAAGAATCGTGTGGTATTGTAATGTCTGTTTGTGTTGGTTTTCTCTGCAAGTGCAAAGTTGAGCAATAAGTTGCTTGACGCGGTTAGTGGAACACCTCAATCCAAAAAACCAAGGGATGAAAAAAAAACTCATGTCTTCCAAGTAGTACGATAAATGTTTCCAACATAGATGGTTCTACCGAAGTTGTGCCTATGAAAAGTGCTTCAAAAATAAATTAAAATTGACTGCTTGCAGTGTTGCTGGTACAGATTCTAAGGCGCAGCCGTTATCGCTAAAAACATCCCAGGGGACATAAACAGTAGTTCTACCATGCATACAATATAAAACAAGTTTTCCTTTGTAACTCACTTTTAGTTTTATCGTGAATAAATTTTATTTTCCGTTTACTAGTTTCTGATATTTCTTAATCCATATGAATTCCCTATATTTTGTAAGAGGGAGGACAACTCCCCATTTGTACCTGTAATTTTGCAAACAGCTAAACGTTTAAAGTTTTTGAGGCATAGGAAAGTTAGGGAAAATGTAAAAATTAAGTTGTATATTATTAAAACTTTGAATCATGTATAAATGTATTACAATATATTTAATTATTGCCATGGAAAATTACCACTAGGTGATGCTACAATGAAATGGTTAACATGATAAATAGATAGGCCATTATAAGACTTTAAGCGTATAAATCGTAATTTAAAAAATTAGTCACTATAAAAAAAATAACAATAAAAAAATATTTAAATTAAAAATACTTGTTATTACAAGTATTATTAATTTAAATATTAACACAAATACATACATTACGCAAAACTAAAAAAATACAAGCAAAATTTCTAAAAGAAAATTGTAATACCACGACCGTGTTAATAAAATTTTTAAATACATATTTATATAAATACAATCAATTATACTTTAATTCGTTAGGTACGTATCATAATATTTAGAAATTAAAAAGACCAGACACAATCAATATTGGCAAATACTACCATTTCATCATTACATTTTTTAATAGTAAAGCGAATTACTCATTGAAGTATAATGAAAAATTCAAATTTCGACTATTCATATATAATAACAATTTTTCAAAATTAATTGGATACATTAAATAGGTTTTGGTTACCTATCTTTTTTTTTTGTTTTGTTTCGAAGATAATTTTAATTCATTGAAAATGTTTTTTTGGTAATAATTACAAATTTTTGTTGTAATAACAGAATTCGCTTCAAGATATTTTTACATTTAAGTTTTTTTCTTGTAAATAGATCGGTATGCATTCCTACTTGATAATAAAACTGAATACTGTAATTAAATTTTTCTTGTTTAAAAAGCATTTTTAGTAGAACATTTATGCAGTCCGAACAAGAATAAAAATACTTAGTATAAAAAAGTAAAAAAATTATGCTAAGTTAACAAAATAATACTTTTTAAATGGAATAAAATTGTTTTGCTGCTGAAAAGTAATAGAAAGCAGCATAACCTTGTGTTGACCAGTCTTCCATAAACAATATAATCAAAAATATACATTGCAAGCTTAATCTCAGCAGTAAAAAATAAAATTAATGCTTTTGAATGAGATCTAATCTTGCCTCCTGAATTTATGTGATCAGATTTATAGTGATTTCCTACTGGATTAAGTTCTTCAGGTACGTACGTCATCAATATAAGTAAGACCCATTGTAGGTTTACACTTTTGAAAATAGAATAACTTAAAAAAAGTTTAATAATTTCAGCCATGTTAAGAACACAAAAAATTGTATTAGGCACATAAGTGCGGCTGGGAAATGTGTATTATCTGCAGTTAATGTGTTAGATACAGCTCATAATGGATATCTTAGATCAAACTGTAGATTTATAAAAAAATACAAAATTACTAACTACTATGCTTTAGTGCTAAAACAGGCCACAAGAGAGCTACAGCTCCTGACAAATATGTGATGGAAGAGCCAAGACTCCAAAAGGCTATGCTGGCAATGATTGGTCCTGATGCTCGAGCTAATGCTCCTAGAGATCGAAATATGCCCATAACAGTTCCCTTTTGCTGTGGTGATCCATATGATGATGCCATTGTCATCATACATGGAACAACCAGTGCTGTAGCTACAATAATAAAATACATAAATTGATTATTATATAGGGCGAGTTACTAGTACAAGATTGTTTTCTAACGCCTTTATTATAGCAGTTAGCAAAAAATTGTTCAAAACAAAATTGTGCATAATCTAGAATTATTACCAATTATACTGGGTGTTTAGTTATGCCTCTACAGCACATTACTTCGTTATTTTAAATAAAATAAATAAATAAATAAAATACCCAGTATATTATTGCATTCTTCACTTCTACATTTAATTCTACATAGAAAAGTATTAAGGTGCTATGGTCTTAAAATAATGGTGTTCGAGTTATCTGATTTTTTCAAAAATTTTTATATTTGTGGACTAATACTAAAAAATTAATATTTAAGATACCAAAAACGTTGCAGCATGCACATTAAATTATGAACACCCTATGAAATAATCTGTTATTTTTAACATACTGTGAGTTGGCACGACAGTAGGCATTGGAGAACAAAAGAGTAACCGGGAGTTGACAGATAATAAATGGATCCTAACTAAACACCTCATGTAACTACTCTCGTATTTTTGATACTGTTAATAAAGGTTGTTGTAACAAACACTACACATACTGCACAATACCTTATAATGTGTGAACTGTTTGTGCAAATACCGTTTTTGGTATCTAAAATACATATATTAATTTGCAATTCTATACGGGGTGTTCCATTTAAAATAACAAAGTAATGTGCTGTATAGGAATAACTTAACACCCAGTATAACTGGTAATAATTTTAGGTTATGCACAGTAACCCAACAAAAAATTGTTCGCTTAACAATTTTTTCTAACTGCTATAATCAAAACGTTGGAAAACAATCTTGCACTAATAACTCGCCCTGTACCATACATATGTTTATTGGTATTTTAAAAAATAAAAAACAATTGAATCTTAGGATTCTACACTGAATTCAAGCCTTTCTTGAATCTTTTATTTATACAGGATGTATTCTAAAGTGAAGTGGTGCTTAAAACCACTTATTATTTTTAATAACGCTTTTAAATTAGAAAATAGTTGGAAAAAATTCACATATTACACAAAATATTAGTAAAATACTTACAAGCAGCAAATAAAAATAATCCCAAATAAAGCATCCATGCTGTTGAAGCCAAACCAACACAAATAAATGATGGGACAATGAGCCATAATCCATAGACAGCGGTAGATTTAATTTTATGAGGAGGAAGTTTTCTAACATAACCTCCTTGTATAACAGCCATTATTAAACCTTAAAATATAACTACATTAGAAATATTTAACTCCACTTTGGATCAGTTGAGACTGCATGCAAATTTTTGGCTATTTTTTTCCCATTTTCAAAACCCCTCTATGCTAACCAAATTCAGTGTTCACCAGTGGCAAGAACTTGGCGATTTCTTGCGGGAGATAGGATATCAGTTCCGAATATTTGCAAATTTCACCGGCAAGAAACGCAAAACATTTTTCTTTAACATGCTGTAACTCCAAAACAAGCTTAGTTTGACAGTTTGGGTTTATGGTGCTAATTAGAGCTCGCGAGCTCTACAGTGCTGTCTGTATAGGAGAAGTCAAAGTTGTAAACCTTTTGAAACATTCAGAACACCGTTTCTTGCAGGGTTGGACTTGCTCGACTAGCTCTATAAGTTAACAAAGTTAAAATAATCGTGTGTCCAGTTTTTGAGCAATACTTTTGTTAAAAGTGTCAAACTTCGGAAATTTTTTTCACTACACAGTTTTAGTAAAACCAAAAAATATCTTAGTTCGTAACATTGTGTACCCCTAGCGCATTTCCAATAGGAAATTTCATCCCAACCTGATAATTCGTTCTTTGAGTAAATACGTGTTAAAACCAAAATTACCAAAAATTCATAGAAAGCGCCATAGAGAAATTAGTGGGGGCTGGAACATGAACCAAATTGTAGTTCATTTCCAGATTTATGAGCCTACAAAATTTTAAATAAAATCGGGTGGCCAGTTTTGGAGCAATACCTTTTTTGAAAATTTCCAAAATTTTGAAATAATTTTTAGTTGTCTTCCTGCTTTTAAAAATTCTAGTATTCAGTACCATTGTGTACCTTCTAGATGATCCATCACACTAACAAAATGTGATCCCGATCTACCTACTAATTTTTGAGTAGTAAGACATTAAAGACAAAATTTTCAAAAAACCGTGGCGGTCGCCATATTTAAGGTAGAAAGTTCGGGAAAATAGCGTTGGAATAAGGCTTTTCCAAGTACGTCACACTGACGTCACAAGCTCCGCCCAGTCAGCTGCTTGGGGTCACTTTATGTTAGCGTTTATATGGTGTGTACAAGGTTTACCAAGTTTTTATCGCGAAATACTTGCCTTAATACCCATTTTATTCAAATATAAGGTAGTTTAGTGACTGTTTAGTGTTTAGTGGTTAAATTGAAGACAGAGTGCAAAAACTATAATATTTGAGACGGTAAACAACAATTTCAGGTTATAAACGTTACCCACGTTTTTTCCTGTTTATTGCAATAATATTTTATTGTTTTAGAATTCACTAGATATGTCGTTCACTATCAAACTTAGTGATTATGCTAGGGGCCTTTTTAAAGAAAATAAGAAAAGATATATAGAGAAATTACAATTACTTGGTCAAGACCCTTATGCTATCGACAATAAAGAATTCAATTTGTCTTTGGATGATTTACCAAAACTAACTTCAGCTGTAATTATGGCCTTTTTTATATTTAGGGTTAGCCTTTCTACCTAAAAGGAAATCCGGGCTGCAGGAAAACAAAATATTTCTTTTCTTTTTCTCTGTTACTCCTATTAGAACATCCGAAAACAGCACAAGATCTCGTCATTTTTTCAACACCTATATAAGCCCATAATTATATTACAAATTGTCACTATTTCACATGTGATCACACAACAATAAGTTAGACTTACGATTTATTATATATTAATTCACTTTTCAGAACTATCAACTGCAAAAACACGTTAAACTCTGTAACAAGTAACTGAATTGCGTACAATTGTTGACCCCAAGCAGCTGTGTGTGACGTCACGTGGAAATGCCTTATTGGAAAATTCGTTTTATAGTAAAAATGCCATCAAAAAACATGACTAATTTCCGCTACTGGTTTCAAAGTTTTTAAAAAGCTTATTTTGTTGGTGAATTTTTGATATACCTCATTAAAGTCAAACAATTTGTTCAGGAGTTACCACACACACATACATACCGACCCACCCACAGACAGACAGACATTTTTGAAAACAACTTGATTGCGTTCCTGGAGGTCCAAAACATTAAATTCCGTCAAAATCTAGAATTTGAAAATTCTCATGAAATCAATACTTCTGGAAAAGCAAAAAGTTGTTGATGTTGTCAACGCTTTTTTAGATTAACAGATTTGAAAATATTAGGAGCAAACAAACAACTTCTATTAAGGACAAAAGTTAATATGACAAGGGTTAATAAAATACAGATGACACACCTTGTATGTAAACTTTTCGATACCTTATTTAAATATTTGCAAATTCCATAAAATTTCATTGGAACTGTAGCATTTTTTAATAAAAATAATACTAGAAAAAAAAAGAAGTATATGAAAAGGGAAATTTACGACCTTATTTAGCCAAAAATTAATACAGTTTACAGTAACAGTACACACTAACTCTTACCAATACTAAAAAACATCCATCCTTGTTGCATAGAATTATATTTAAATACGTGATGTGTTAGAAAAGTCAGCGTAAATTCCAATCCGCTGTATATAAATAGATATACAAAATAGACTAGACCAAGCTTCCTAAGCTGCACTAAATCTGATTGCTTTGCATCAGATACAGCCCGAAACTGAAATAAATCTCTTAAATCTATTAAAGCTGTAGTGTTCTGCAAACTTCCCCATAAACTTTTGGCACGTTTTTCCTAAAATCTTCTTGTTTCTAATTAAAAGATAACTACTATATTAAAATACTTACCACTGGCAATGTTTCTTTGAAAAAGAGTGCAAAAAATAATAAATCCATGAACGCTAGAAGGAAAGCAAAAGTCGCAGGAACTATAAACCAATCACCTGTTTTACTTCGAGCCCACACAGCAAAAATTGCACCGATTAATGGACCAATTATAAAACCTAAAGAAAAAGCTATTCCAACCAGTGCCTGCAATTACAAAGCATGTATAATATTTAAATAGAATCATAATCAAACATACCATTCCTATTCCTCTCGTTTTCATCGAAGAAACATCTGCAATTATTGCCATGCTGAGCGAAACATTTCCTTTACTAATTCCTCCTACAAACCTTGCTATTATGAATAATACTAAATTATTTGATAAGGCCCATAATATGTACGATGAAGCAATTCCCACCTAATGTCAAACAATTGTCACTATTCATTCTACATTCTTTTGATTGTAAAAAACTTACAAGACAAGTTATCATAACTGCTTTCCTGCCCAAGACATCCGATATCCCTCCAACAACTGGCGATGCAATAAACTGCAGGAAACTAAACATCGAACCCAGAAAACCACCAAAAAGGATAGAACTGTATTGCTCAGGTGCACCGACAAGTTCTTGGAAGTAGTATATTTTATGTGAGAGCCACGCGTACAGTCCTGTACTGTCATGCTGTCGGTAGTGTTCTAATAATGATGGCAATAAAGGCAGAATCATCGTAAAAGCCAGCAGATCCAAAAGAAGCGATATGAAAACAATGTATACCATAGGGTCCACTTTTTCTTGGTTATTTTTGCCATTTTTCGTTTCTACCTTATCGTGTTTCTTCATTATTCAATATGCTCAACAAAAGAAGTGGAACAACTTTCTAATTATATTTCTAACCTATTTTCACTTTCTCTAAATACTTTCTTAGTGTACCTTCGAGAAAATTATCACACCTTAATTTAATCACTAATATTCTATTACACCAAAAATTTAAGCACAGTATATGTTAAAAACCGATTAAAAATTAAATTAAATATAAATACGTATAGGTTATGTCTGCTGTCATTTCTCTAAAGTATATTTAAAAAAAAAGTTACTACAGGTTGCCAATCTGTGCGAGCAAAAGACGAAAATTCCGAGGTCCTGTAGCTCTTAGATCATACCATCTGTCTATAAAGTAACCCACTCCCCTGTCTAACTTTTGAACAACTTGATATTTTACCACAACATTTGGTGTGCTTTAATGGGAAATATTTTTTAGCCAAAAATTAAATTTTGTATCATTCAAAATGGCGACTGGGCGTCATTTTGAAATTTTTTTTAAGTACAAAGGGGGGTCGAGTGACACCTCATTCAAAAAATCTTTTAGTTCTGCGTCTGATCCTAGAGTTTCAAAGAAAAATATTCAGTCATAATATAATGGCGGATTTTAAACAAATGAACTCACTCAATTCAAAATTGTTTTAATTTTTTTATCCAGGATCGAGTGACACCTCATTTAAAAGCTCTTTTAGTTCTCCGTCTGATCCTAGAGTTTCAAAGAAGAATATTCAGCCATAACAAAATTGCGGATTTTAAACAAATGGACTCACTCAATTCAAAATTGTTTAAATTTTTTTATCCAGTAGTCCACCTTTTCATTTGCAAGACAAAATTTTCCCAGAAATATCTCAGGTGGCTGGAAATAAAAACGTTATGTTCCAACAAGGCGGTGCGCCGCCTCATCATTATAGGCCTGTTTCTGACTTTCTCAACGGACATTTTCTTGGAAGATGGATTGGTAGGCGGGGGCCTGTAGAATAGCCGGCTCGCTCTCCAGATTTGACTTCCTATGTCTGCTGCGCCATCTCTCTTCCAAACATTTCGTGACGCCCATATCAAACTCGAGTGACAACACCATACCCTTCCAGTCATCTTGGTTGCCAATATAAATTTATAATGGCTAAATTACCCTATGGTCAGGATGCATAACTATCCTTGACGTGCCCTTTGCGCCAAAACCTTTGACAATGATTATGGGTTGCTAAAAAATTGGAAAATACCTCCATATCTCCGTTATTGTTAGTTTTAGAAAAATATTTCAAATAAAATTTCCTCTACTATAAGTGTTCTACATGGTTCTACAAAACGCAGTACATTTAATGAAAAAAGGCCCACTGAATCCCTATAAAACAATAAACAACCTTGTTTTTTAATGCCGTTCTTTTTTACATAAGAAAATTTATGAGAAAAACGCAAATCAAGATGATTTCCATCCAGGGTATTTAATTATTATACCTGCAATTTTTTTTAAATTTGAATTTACAGTGTAGGATTAAAAATATTACCTCCGTATTTTTTATTTTTCAAATAGACGTTTAATTAATAGCAAAACTAATTCTTGAATTTTGTATGTTAGAACGCGTTTAAAAAATCGCAGTATTTAAGTACCGGAACTTACATCGCGTTACGGTAAAACTTTTTTATTGGTTAGTCCGATGTGGGCGTTACTCACCATAATAAAGTTGTGTTACGGTATTTTTGCACTAGCTGTTATTTCTTATTTTCGTTTTAATCTAACTTTTCTGGTCTGTGTTTGTATTTAGGATGGAACAGATAAGAGAATAAAATCATAAGTATCTATTAAGCGATCAAAGTCACTATTTTCTTGTTAAAATCAGTTGTGAAACCTTGAAGGGCGAGGGGGGTCAGTGTAGAAAGTTTTCCCCTTTTGTGTCAAATAAAAATGATGACCACGCATTTTCAGAAATTTATTTTAGTTAGGGTAAAAACAGATTTGTAGAATGTAGAACTCATCCTCAAAGTTTTTACCAACAAAATATATTTTATCACTCGATTATTCTGCAAGGAATATGTACTGCAAAACGAATATTCAAAAACATTTGTAGGATTTCCTGAGTCTGCTCATAATGCAAGGGTAAGAGTAATAAATTACTAAATTACAGGAAGGATAATATCAATACTTCATTTTAGGTGCTGAGATACTCCTTCTTGCGTAAAAGTGTGGAACAATTTGGGGCACAGAAATATTTCTATGGAAAATACCATTTGGTTGGAGACTCCGCATACCCCTGCCAAACATGGTTATTTTATTAATTAGAATAGCCGGCTCGCTCCCCAGATTTGACTTCCTATGTCTGCTGCGCCATCTCTCTTCCAAACATTTCGTGACGCCCATATCAAACTCGAGTGACAACACCATACCCTTCGTAGGATCATCTCAGTATGTGTCCCCCAGAAATATTAAATCATTTCTAAAAGTTACTATTAAAGAAGGAGCAAGAAAACGAAAAAGTCAAAAGTATTAACATCAACCCCTGTAGAGGAAAATATAAGAAATCAGAAAAAGAAATCCAAAGTTGTTAAAACTAAACCAAAGAAACCCAAATTTGGTTGCCCACCAGTTGTTGAAACCAGTCCAAATGCTTAATTTGTGACGAGCAATATCAAAATTCTAGAAACGGCGAACAATGGATCAAATACAATATGTGTGAACAATAGGCACATTCATTGTGTACGGACTACACTGTAGGAGTCTACATTTGTGATAAATGTAGGGAGGACGTTCTGCGTTCCAGAAAATAAGCAATTATAAATGTCTCTTATTCAATAAAAATAAAATTTTGATTATATGATTAGAAATTTTATTTATTCTACAATTATTCTTGTTGATCCTATTTGCCTTTACGAGCGATTCTTTTTGCCCGCATCTTTGAGCAAAAGAAATCAAATACACTGATTTTGTTTTCATTTATTATACTTATAAAATCCTCAATATTTTATAAAATACATGAGCAATTCCCAAAGTATATTCCTTTGCCATAGTGCTCTTAAAATTGCATACAATTTTGAAGAAAATTGACAATTTTAAATGCATTTGAAACTAAGTGATTCCCTATGCTTAGTCTCCCCTATTAACTTTTGCAATAAATAATGAATTATAGGAAAATATGATCGAGAATAGTTGTCACTATATTGTTCTTATAATTTTTGAGTTACGACAGTATAAACAAAGTAAGGTTAGAATAGCATTGCGTGCGGATTTCAAATTTGAAAGTTTTTAGTGACTATGATCTGCTGCGCCATCTCTCCGCCAAACATTTCGTGACGCCCATATCAAACTCAAGTGACAACACTATACCCTAGTCTAATGGTTTACCCTTCCAGTCATCTTGAGGATAGCATTATGTTTACATTGTAGAGCATGCCCTGATATCACCATCTTTGAAAATCAGCTGCCTGTGGTCTGGTGTGTTCAGTGCACACAATATAAATTTTATAAACTAACAGACTTTTCTTCAGAATACCTAATCCAAATTGTTATTATTATTGCTTATTAGGCGCCTGCATTTGCTGGCACACGGTCGGGGAGTAGTGTTGTTATACCACTGCGTTTTAGGGGCCTGTATAGACACCATGAATGCGAGGAAATAAAATATGTAGGAACGTAGGAACTTACGCTTAGGTGACATATACTGGTATTTTCAACAGGTATCTAATTGTAAAATATGTTTATTAATTTAAAATACAAACACAAATTATGGCATAATTGCCTATAAATTCCATTCTGTGTAAGTAAAAAAATGTTTTTATCACTTAAGGTCACAATATAAAACAGCAAAAATACTAACAACATACTGATAAGGCAGAAAATTTGATGTGCAACATATCCATCAATTTTTATTTCATTTTATTTTTTATTGAACAATATATGAAAATGTACTTGCAAGGTGGTGGTTGTTTATTATTTTAGTAAGTTAATCTAGGGTTTTTGAAGAATACTACGAATGTCAGATTTTGATGAATGAAAGTCGAAGATTTTCAAATTTCATAACATTAAAAAAAGAATTTGGTAACAATTATACATTTTGGCCATGTGATGGGAGAGTTTGTATATATCGAAAACGTTCAATCATGACATTGTACCTACTAACTTTTCAAATATTTACAAATTTCAAAAGTTAATAAGAACAGACTGCTAAAATTACGAAATATTATTAAAAAAGGTTTTTAATGTCAGTCTCAAACAATACATTTTGTACAACTAGTAATTTGGTCACATAGGTCAGCATTTTTTTTTATTATAACAAAATATTTGTCCTTTTGTTTTGTTTTACCAGTGGCTATAGCACCAAATTTAAGTAGATATTGTATTGCTCATTTACTGTGTGTCCTATTATATTTAATATTTCGTTTTTTTTTTACTGTTCATGCAAATTTATGTTTATATTGCTTTTCAATACCTAAACTGCAAAACCTCATAAGTCATAACCATCCTGTTTCAAAGTTACAAGAAAATCTAGAAGATTTTTAAGTTCTTTTGCACTTTCTTTATTAGCCTTTTTAGACTAATTTTACGAAATTCATTAATACGGTGAATTGGGAAACAAGTTTAAAGCAGTGAGAATATGACATGTGAGCACTTTAAATAACTCGTTTATTTCAAATTTTTTAACAGCTTGTTTGTCCGAGTAGCAACTGATGGTACCACATAAAATTCATTAACAGGAATGAAAAAAAATCATTACAGAAAAAACGATCATGGTAAACCTCATTATATTCAGTTGTACTATGTTGTTTAGAGCCATAAACAAAAAAAATATTTTAAAAACCGTGGTCAACAACGCTCGACGGGCAGTAAACTATAGAGATGCGCTACAGTATAGCCTGCAGAATGTTCGATTTTCCATTTTAAAATTTAAAAAAATATGCATGTAGCTCAGCATGGGCAACCTTTTGAGTAGCTGGGCCACCTGAAGATCCATTTCTGTATCGCGGGCCGTAAATAAGAAAAAAAAAACTTCACTCTTGGAAAAATATTTTAAAAAATATAAAAATACAAAAAAGTGTACAGAAATATATTCAACAAAAACAGAAATTTTTACAATATGAAAATTCAAAAAGTAAAAAGTATACATAATACTTCACTATCGTATTTCGGCGTAGTCCGCATTTTTCTCTCAAACAAAAGAAATAATTCGTTACCGTCGTTTATTTGTATCAGTTTAAAATAATAATCGGTCTTGCGGATCGGATTGGTGGTTAAATGAAACATGTCCGCTGGGCCGGAAAAAAGTTGTACGCAGGCCGCATGCGGCCCGCGGGCCGTAGGTTGCCCATGCCTGATGTAGCTTATCCCTAACTTTGAAAAGAAACAATCGAATTAATTGAAATTTACAGGATGCGGCAACGGAACTGTTACAAGTGGATATCTCCAAAACTGTCAATATTACAGTTTACTTTCGGCTTAGACCGCGTCGTCATTTGCGAATTACACCCAGCATAATCAGGTAAGGACCGACCTGTAGCTTGTCTGCTTTTACAAGCATTTGCTCTAGAAGTTTGAGCAATATTTGTTCGTAGGCCCTGCCTGCCTAAACGTGTGCTTAGTTTATTTAAACTTTGGGGCGGACAAGGACTTGATCTTAATGTATTTTGTTTAAAAGGACAATAATACTTGATCGGCTTATGCCTGTTAGCTATTTGTGAACCCATACAAACATACATTTCGCAGCTTGCATCTTCAGAGTGAATAATCTTCTTCTCCCATTATACCTTCATTGTGTCGGGGTATTGGGCCACTTCTTATATTCTCTTCTGTTCCTGGAGAGTATTCTGATTTGGTCTATGATTTTTCCTCTTTTTTCTGCTATTTCTTTGATGTTATCTTCCCATCCCTTCCTTGGCTTCCCTTTTGTTCTTTTTCCATCACTTCTCGTCTCAAATATTTTCTTTGGGTATCGGGAGTCGTTCATTCGGTTCAGATGTCCATACCATACCATACTTTGTTCTAATTCTTCTCGTACACTTCTGTTTCTAACCCTATCCCGTCTTGTTTTACCTATCACCCGTCTTAGGTATTTCATTTCTGCAGCTGTTACACTTGATCTATGTTTGTCCAGCATTGTCCAAGTTTCAAATGCATATAGCAGGGTGGGTGTATAGATAGTTTTGTATAGGTGTAGCTTTGTCTTTGTGCTTAATTCTTTTTTGTTAATTAATGTGTTATTTGATAGTATAGTTTGTTACTCTTACTGATTTTGTTTTTCATTTCTTGACTTATTCTTCTGTCTTGACTGATTATGGTTCCAAGGTATTTGTATGTACCCACATTTTCCATTATTTTCTGATTTATTTGTATCTGTGCTCTATTAGCTGCTGTTTTTGAGATGCACATGACTTTGCTTTTTTGTTCATTTATTTCCATTCCCCTTTCTTCTAGGTGTTTCTTCCATATGTTGATGTTCCTCTGTAGTTGTTCCGGATTTCTTCCTATTAGCAGTATATCATCCGCATATAGCAGATCTTGTGACTTCACCGGGCTCAGGTTGTGATATCCCAGTACCTTACTACTTGTTTCTCTTTTGCATAGTTTATGTATACTGTTCATGTATCTTACGAACAATAGGGGGCTTAGACTGTCGCCTTGTTTGATTCTCCTTCCCATATGGAATTCCTCTGAAACTTTTCCGTTTAGTCTGACTTTTCCTATTACTGTTCTGTGTAGTGCTTTGACATTTCTTTCTAGCTTGCTACTTATATACCTAAAGACGGATCCAGTGGAGCATGATTGTGAGATCGGAGATCCTTAGGAGTCGTCAGAGGATAAAACTACCGGAGTCCAAGCTTTACTGAGTCTAAAACCATCCTCCCTGTTTATGTTGTCAGGTTGTTTCTCAATTTCAATTGCTTCACGTATGATACGAGGAAAGTAATGAGGTACTCTGGCAAGTACCCGAACTTTGTCAAAGTACATCTTATGCCCAGTTAAACCAGTATGTTCAGCCACCGCAGATTTTGTGATGCGTTTGTGTTTGCAATCACCTTTGTGCTCTCGCAATCTTAACTAAATGGAACGACCAGTTTGTCCGATGTAGTTTGAGCCACAAGAGCAAGGGATGTTGTAGATCCCGGCTGATTTTAAATTTGATATTTGATCCTTTGCCGATCTGAAACCGTTTCCCAAAGTTTCATTAGTCCTAAAAACTGTCTTTATGCTGTACCTTCTAAGAACATGTCCAATCTTATCAGTAATGCCTTTACTGTAAGGTAAAAAAGGTAAGCCTTCCGGAGGTGCCAATTCATCCTTAGCCTTGGGCTGTTCCGCATTGTGGATTGCTCTATGAATTTCTGTGGCTGTATAACCGTTTTCTTGTAACGACATCAAGAGGTGAGTTTTCTCTTGTTGTAGGTGTTCTGCATCTGAGATTCGGACTGCTCTGGTTGTTAGAGTGTTTAGCATAGTGGCTTTCTGCATCGGGTGATGATGCGAATTCGCATTTAAATACCTGTCTGTATGTGTTTTCTTTCTGTAAACTGCATCCCTCAAGCTAAGGCGAAAGCCTCCAAGAATATATCTCCAAAACTATCAAAGATTGAGCAACTTTTAATTTCTAAATGTTATGGAACGGAAAGGCTCTATATTAGGCTAATAGTGGGTTTTGCAAAGCTATCTTAAGGAGTGGGGGGTAACTTAAAAATTTTTAACGGGATGATCTGTAATTTTTTATATTTCTGTAATATCTGCATCAAAATATTAAATTTCTGTAAATATTACAAAAAGGTCATAATTTTTTTAAATTTAAATATGCCTACTAAAAATAAGCAAATAAAATAAAATTAATCAAGCCAAGTTTATTATGGTTGCTTATTTTTAGTAGACACATTTATATTTAAAAAACTCTCCTTTCATTTTGTAGTATTTACAGAATTTCGCCCCCCCCCCCCCTGTATTAGAAGTTGTAAACATTTTTACTCTTCTTAATTTTGATTGATCTAATTTTGGTTGTATATTTCAAGCAGGTGACCAGCCACCATTAAGGAAATGCACCCTTATTTATTGGTAGCTTTCTAAGCCTTATCCAAACAAAAACGAATGCAGACACCTTTTGGCCGTAAGGTGAAGTTCTTCAATCACCATTAAAGAAAATGATTTGAGACACATGCCTTGGTAAGCAATACACTTGCAAACCAAATTTTAAGAAAATGCAATTAGATGATTTTGTAGTTTCAGTATTGTTATATTTATATAGTTTTGTTTTTAATTTACAGCTACCAACTTACACACAATGGGTGCCAATTATTATAATCGCTGGTTACCATTTTCAGCCATGTATCGTATTGCAACCCAAACATATGAAGAAGAAAAAAAGAAACATCTTCACAACTAATGCATAATCATCAAAATTAAATAATTTTTAAATAAGAACACTTCTGATATGTTGTTTAAGGGTACATAATCAATTGGTCAATAGCACTGAATTAAATTATGTGCACTGTACTTAGTAATTAGCAACTAATATAAAGATATACGTTTGCCTTGCCTATACGATCAGGGAAAAAATTAAGCTACTCTATATTATTGTTATTATTCATTTCGGTTAACAGCTTAAGTAAAATTCACTAAGTGGCACCCACTGTATTAACAAAGTATTTTTTTGTAATTTTTGATTTCTAATTTTGGTCAATTATAAAATAAATATTTTAACAGGTCAAATGTATAGTTATTTCATGTTTCAATAAATTCTGGTTGTCTCCTGGTAGGTTCCTACTTCAGTGTATTTTTTCTACGTGAACTAAGAAGTGAGTGTCATCGAACTTCTACTGGCATTAGGCATAACTATTATTTTGCAGTATCTTCATATGCAGTTAAAAAATTACACATACCCACAAATTGTACCTCATATTCTCATAGCTAATCATTTAGAAATTGTGTAGTTTTGTATACTTTAGTTACCATTTGTCATATTTCATTTTTAATAAACTGTTTTCCCATTTTCGGATAAATTTTAAAACTGATACTTATATGAATATTTGCGTGTTTATCTGTAAATTTAATCACAGCAAATATAATTATAAAAATACCAATGATGGATATTCCCATGTTTAAACATAGACAGGTAGTGTTATTTCCGTTCTATTACTAACTAATTTTAAAAGTCTTTTCAGTCAAACATCTACGGTTATTTCTTCATCTTCGTTATCAGAAGTTTCCCCATCATTCATTAAAATCGCATGTGGTAAAGATGATGATATTTTTGTATATGAATCCAGCACTAAAATTATTTACAGTTAACATCGCTGCATATATGCTGTAAACACATTTACCTTTAATGTTCGCTACCATCAGATGTTCATTCAATTGTTCTATAGTAAGACCTGGATCTAGTTCAACATTTACATTTTGTAACAATGGCTGTTTTCGTAATTGTAATTGTGGCTGCTGCTGAGGTTGCTGTTGTTCCCCTAATGGTACAGGTTGAAAGAGTTCCATATGAGGTGTATGTGCTCGTACCTGCCACAATAAAATAACAAATAAGCAGTGTTCGACCGATATAACCTTTTTTACCGATACCGATATATCGATCTCAAGTTTTAGACCGATATCCGCTCACATTTTTGCTGCTTTGTTGCATTGCAGCTTTTTCTCATTGCACATCATAGAGGGCATTACTTGTGTAACCCCCCCCCCCCCTTTAATGTTTTATTTCCTGGCATACATATGCTATTTTGTTTTTGTTTTCAATTATGGTTAGAATTGTCTCCACCTGACGAGTTGAAATAAAAACGAAACATGTAGTGGTCTATTCTAACTATAGTTGAAACCAAATTTCTTCTTTTCTTATTTAAACTAAATTCTTCTTATTTATATCGGAATATTGTAAAATATTACTGAACTGAATACTGAATATGTCAAAACCAGTTTAATGAACACAGTGAGATCAGTTTTCAGACAGGTTTTTCAGACTGTTTTCTCCTGAACAGTTTTTTTAGACTAGTTTGAAATGGTTGTTTTTTTTATCAAGAACCTGTCAAAAATTGCTAAACCGGTTAACCGATTAAAATATTTTGTTTCGACAGCACTACTTTTATATACTTAAGGCTTAGCAAGAATAAAAAAAGCTGAAAACATACTTTGTTGCCATCAGGACGATGTGGATTCCTACAGCCTCGACATTTACATTCTATGCATGGTTTACTTTCTACATAACAAGGACAGCGCTGGCCACAGCAAGTTAACTTTCCTGGTGTAGCAGTCGCATTTCCACAGCGACAACCACGACGAGATTTTAATACAACTTTATTGGTTGGTTTCTTGAAAACTCCGCCCTACAAAATTAAATTATTTTTTTACTGTTTGCCAAGTTTTACTTTTGAGTAACACCTTACCTTAGCACAATTATCTTTTTTTATTTGCGTATTTCTATTTACTTTACTCTCAGATGATAATTCTTTAGATTTGCGTTTAATTGTAATTTTATTACCAGAACCAGCATACATAACTGAGTATAATGTATTACCATTTGTAACATTTTGTACATTAGAGTTTAACAACATACCCCTATTTTTGTCAGTGTTTGCAAGTTGTAGAGTCTGAGTAGATGAATTTGTATAAATGCATGGTAAAATGCTGTACATTGACTTAGACAACCCCACATTGATTTGGTAATCATCCTGAAAAGCTGCCCCTTCTTTTATCAACATTATGAGATTACCAGCTCCCCGTTCAACACCCGATGCTATGTTAGTTTGAGATGCTTGCTCTGCTAGTCGTCGAAATATTCCTGAATTTATTAACATTATGCACATTTTCTTATAACATTGTAGTAGTATACGTAAAGTTTTATTTTCGTTATACATTTTACAGTCTTTACACCATGTACATGCAGGTTTTATTTTCTTTCGACCACCTTTGCATTTTCTACACAAGTGATGTTGACATTTTCCAACAGCGGGTGTTAGTGGATCAATCAAAAGATTTCCGCACACAACACAACACAATGAGTTTCTTAGATAGGGCGCTAAACGATATAAATCTTGCCAGGTACTTGGATTATTTGGATCGGATTTTAAAATTATCTGGTTTGTGGTTATGTACAAACTTGTGGAGTTCATTCTCGCCATCGCATTAACTTTATACAATAATTCTGGTTTTATTTTTAATTCTTAATCACATCACAACACACTAATAATAAATAACACTCGTTATGTTTCCCTTATCATAACAGTGGTAAAAATAGAGGCACAATGTTACTTAGAAGCTGCGTTCACCGGAATGAGAACATCTGGAATCGACATTACATGGAATGCGAAATTTAAAGTGGTTTTCAATGACTTTATAATACCATGTAGTTTAAACCTAGAAATAATTTGAATTATAGTGCTGTAACCAACCATAAAATGTAAATTATTTTCAAAAGTTCCAATACTAATTCAGGACATGTTTCACTACCAATAGGAGTTTTTTTTTGATAAATATTACTTTGTAGATTACTAGGAGGCAGCAAGGCCATACGCGGTGATAGATAGCTGCGTGATTAGCTGACATTACGGGTGCCATCTATTGAATCAATAAAGTGTATTTAGATACTAAATGTTAGAAAATATCATTGATATTACATTTTACATTAATTGTGACATACTTTAACAGTAACCTTTAAAATCTTTATTTTGGTAAATATTCTTTGTTGCTACATAATAATTAACACAGCATTTAACCCTGCTGACGTCTAGCTGCTTTTTTTACCAAATAGCTTAAGAAACGTCGCATTGTAACTGTGCTGAAATCAACAAAGTTTCATTATAGAGAGCAGAATGTGTAACATATATCAGCAAGTTTGTACTTATTGTAATGTAGGGGTTATGGACTTTTAGTAGGGCTCTAAGCAATAATTTTACATCGAAAAAAAAAAGGTTATATAGCGCTCTCCAATACATAATGTAATTCAATTATTATTTTATTTAATTATGATAATCAAAAGTTTGTACCATTGACTATAAATAACCTCAAGCATTATAATTTAGAGGACAGTTTAACTTGTTAGGCGACTTTTTTACCTCTGTAGGTACTTACTAACTCAAATAGCGTTTAAGATTTAAAAAATTTGTGTCGATCATTTATCACAACAGAACGAATCTAAGATTATTGTCGATGTAAAGTAGTTTAAATTTACTCTTTGCGTAATTTAAGAATACTTTAATTTGTAAATCTGGCTGTTTTTCTTTGAGTACGTAACTACTTTAATGTATATTAGCTGCTGTAATCGGTTACAACCAATCACAGAATAACAAATTGGTGGGAACGGTTGGGATTAGTTGTTGTCAAGTTGATCCCATTTTTACTGTTCATTACAGCCAATGCATTATTTATAAATTTGAATGTATTTTGGAAAATTAAACATTATTTTGAAATTTGTATCCAATATTTTTGTAAAATGTTTGCTTTCGTCTGTATTGAATTTTCCGAGATCAAATTTCCGGTTTTTTAATGTCTTATTCACGAACTCTCCCGATCCACAGCGTCTCCAATAGCCTACGCTCGTATGGGAGTTTCTCTTTGAAAGTGCATATTAGTAAATATTTCTACCAATGTTTATTAGTAGGTACGCATGAACTCAGGAATACATCAGGAAGTAGTCGAGTTACAACTCCAACCTAAATATATTTGGTACAGTGGTGAAAAAGGTGCTTTGCAAAATAGCACTAACCTTATTATGAAGGTGTATGAATATGAAAGTTTTCTGGCAAATGCGACCTTATGATGGCGCTTTCTTTGTTTTTACACTGGATAATACTTTTGATGGTTATACCACTGTGCAAGTGCTTAGATCAAGGTTTGTTCTGCTTTCATTTTTTCTTTGTTCTATACTTAGGTTCCTCTGTTGTAGCTTCATTTTATGGCAATAGTTTTATTTCGATTCCACTCAAAGAAGCCAAAGGTTATACAGACATTCGTTTTAAGTTTCGTACCCATTTGCCGGATGCACTAATACTTTTGGTAGCAGGAACAACTGATTATTGCATCTTAAGACTTGACAATGCCAGATTGAAGTTAAATATTAATCTCGGGTCAGGAGAATTCGAAGTTTCATCACCTCCTGGTATAAAATTAAATGATTTGCAATGGCACAAAGTTTCTGTCACACGGAGAGAAGCAAATTTATCATTGGTTATTGATAATTTGCACTCAGTGAAGTAAGTAGGATTATTTGTATTTTCAAATATGATTTTATATTTTATTTCACAACTTACTACCTGTACTTATTTATTTTAGGAAACGTCTTCCAGGAAAATTTTTTGAATTAAATGTTCATTATGGTTTGTTCGTGGGAGGACATGGGAATTATACGGACATGTTCTTTGGACACCTGGAAAATTTCCGTGGATGTTTGGCCGATTTAGTATATAATGGAATTTCTATCTTAGAACGAGCAAGACACCGACAAGCTCAAACAACAATAGTGCAAAGTGTGACTTGGAATTGTGGAGCAGAATTTGATGCAGATCCTAGTCAGCCGATGAGTTTCATAAGTGATGGAGCTTTTCTAACATTAGGGATTCCACCAGCGCTTGATTTTATGACATGGCAGCTAGAATTGAAAACCTTATCGGAAAAGAGTGCTGTTGTACTGTATAATACCGGCTTGCCTTTGAAACTAGATACAGTGTCTTTAGAATTATGGAAAGGAAAGCTTCGAGTTGTGTTGAAACTAGGAGATAATAAAGTAACAGATATAATGAACGATGTATTTGTAGCCGACGGGCACTGGCATAAAGTTTTAGTACGTGTTAATTCCCCTTCTATAGAAATAACTGTTGATTCCTGGACAAAAAACGCAAAAGTATCTAAACTAGTTGGATATTCTTGGGAAGCAAGCGATGTGCTATACGTTGGTGGTATGGATGCCAATAAACGTGCAAGAGCAGTATCTAAAGGATTAAAAGTACCCGACGGCAGCTTCAAAGGATGCATACGGTATTTGAAAATAGGTGACCAGCATATGGGTTTACGTGATGCTCGTGTTACAGAGGGTCTGTTGAATGGTTGTGTATGGCAGTTTCCCTGTTTAACCAAGAACCCTTGTAACAATGAAGGCATGTGCATTCAACAAGGTTTGGACTCGTATCAGTGCTTATGTAAATCAGACTCTTGTGCAAATTCTAGTTATACAAAAAATGATAAAGTTATATCGAGAGGAAGTTTAGCCACAGACTTAGAACTTTTGATACTAGAAAGTCTTCAAGTTGTTGAAGGTCAAAGTGCACTAATAACAGCCACCAACTTGCATGTTGTTTTGGATTATCCAAAGTATGGAGTGAGCGAATCAGGCGTAATATTTCACATAGTGGAAGCTCCTGAACATGGAAGTGTTGTGATCGATGTGTGGCCACATGAAAAGAATTCATTTACATTGTCCGACATATCAAGAGACAAAGTATATTATGTTCATGATGGCTCGGAACATTCGCAAGATCATATTATTATGGAAGTTGAATTTTCTGCTGCAGATGTGTTTATTTTACCAGTTTATCTACAGGGTAGATTTCGACTAATGTTAACTGCTAATATAACACCTGTAAATGATCCTCCTTCTTTAAATATCTCCACCACCTCTGTACTACGGTTAGCACGGGTAAGCGGCTGTCTGTTAGTTTGCATGGTTTTATTTGAAATGAGTTAATGAGCTGCTCACCATCCTCCTTCTTTCTGCTGTTGCTATGTGAATGCATTTTGCAATATAATCCGTTGGAAGAGTGTATAAATTTTAGTATAACTGAATGGTAAATTTTTCTTATTAGTTAACGTATATTTAATTGTATTAATGTTTTTATTTATTTAAGATTAATGTGCTGTCTCTAACGATCGGTGCGGCATGTTTAGTAGCAGTGTTGTTCAGGTAAGGTGATGCAGAAATCACAGTAATATAGAGTGTTATTCAGTTGCTCGAGAATGTTTTAATCTTTGTAGGTTTATTGTTTTTCTAATATAACTGTAAGCTGCGCATTTTAAAATATATTGACATTTAGATTTTGTAGGGCATGAAAAGGATAATAAATCGAGAACTATTACATGCAAATGATCCTGATAGTTCTACCAAACAATTAGTGTACAATGTAGTCGATTCAGGATCTGGCCACTTTGAACACGTAAAGAAATCAGGAGTACCAATCTCCTCGTTTACTCAGCATGAAATCGACAATGAGCAGATCATATTTGTACATCATACTTCAGGTTCCGATGAGTCATATCTCTCTCTGAGGGTTTCTGACGGAATTGAAACCAGTAAAGTGTCAAAACTGCGCGTTTCTGCATTTCCCCATTACTGGAGAATTCATAATAATACTGGATTGACTCTAATGCATGAGACTTCTGCTGTGATAACAAGTTTTAATTTGAGTTTTATTTCAAATGTGCCAGGCGTTGTAGATGAAGCACAGTACTATATAATACAGGAACCACAATTTGGGTTAATAGAAACTGAAACTAATGTTGATATGTGGAAGAAAGTGGTTGCATTCACTAGTGAAGATTTGAGAAGGCATCGTGTTAGATATCGACATACTACTTCTCGGCCTAATTATGATGAATTTCAAGTAATAATAAATAATAAAAAAACATGTCGAGCAAGTAATATTTTTATATATATTTATGTTTTAGTTTCGTACCACCTTGAATGGTTCAGCTTTGTATACATTTCGAATTACTTTTAAAAAATGCATTCTTGTAACAGCGGCTTCGCGATCATTAAAATTACACAACCAACGGCAAGATTCTATAACACAAGGACAGTTGGAATACAAAACTGAACCGATAATAGCTCCCACAACATCCATACTGTTTGTAGTACGTCGCACTCCTCGATATGGTTTCTTGTTTTTATCTGATTCTAAGTATCAGCTTGGTGTTGATGATACCTTTACACAAGAAGATGTTATTGCTAAAAATATAAATTATCGTTTATATCATAAATCCTATTCTTACATTGGTGACAGTTTTGTCTACATCGTTATGACACCAGGTTGTAAAAACGTAACTGGAAATGTAACTATTGAATATTTTCCTTCTGAGGAAACCTCGTCCAAAGTACGAGTTGTGTTAAATCACCTACAAGTTCAAGAAGGTGGAAAGACTAACATAGTATCTACTCATTTGAATATCATCAGCAATGCAGTAACCGATTTAATATTTAACATAACTCAGGGTCCTTCATTTGGTGTGTTGCAAGTTCTAGAAGACAACCAAGTACGCAACAGTACTGATTATTTTACCTTACACGAGCTTGCTTCAAATCGATTATTTTATATTCATGATGATTCAGAGAGTAAGCACGACTCATTCAGTTTTGTAGCAGTGTCTAAGTCTGAATTTGAAGATTTCCAATATGCAGAAGTATTCCACATAGATGTCTTACTTAGAAATGATAATAGTCCAGTACGTGTTATAGAAAAAGTTTTTCACGTTGTTGTTAATGGTCAAAAATTAATAACTGGTAATGACTTGAAGTATTCTGATGCTGATTTAGACACTGCTGTTTCTGATATAGTTTACACATGTCGAGATCTTTCGAATGGTCAAATATATAGTTCCAAAAATTATTCTTTTAAAATTTCCGAATTTTCACAAAAAGATCTAGATGATGGTGCACTACTTTTCAAACATAGTGGACCCAAATATGGCAAGATCAAGTTATGGGTTACAGATGGCCAATTTAATGTTGATGGAATATTAGAAGTTCAAGCTTCTGCACCATTTGTTAGAATCTACAACAATAAAAAATTGATCACTCAACGTGGTAAATGGGCTGTTATTTCAAATCAACATTTATCTGTCGAAACAAATCTCTTTGCAACTGAAAGTGACATTTTATATGAAATAGTAACGAAACCCATATATGGAAAAGTAGTAACTTCTCAAAATCTATTGGTAATCATCTTTAATTTATATAACATGTAGATGCATTTATATATTATTTTAGGAAGTTGCAAACTTCACTCAGGCTCAAGTAAACAGTGGACATGTTTTTTATGTTCATGAGGATAGTAGCGGTTCTATTAGTGCAGATCAAGTAAATTTACGTATTCGTTGCAAAGATGCTATCAATGTGACTCAGTTGAACATATGGATGTTACCAGCAAGTTACTGGGATCCATTGGTTGTTAAAAGTTCACGTACTTTGTTAGTAGAGGAGTCCACTAGTGCAGTGATTGATAAAAGTGTATTAGAGGTAATGAATTTAATAGTTATGCATAGTCAACTAATTATAAACATAATTCCTTAACTGTCTTGCGCCGGTGATGCAAAGGGGTGCATGCATCATGACGTTTTGATGGTATATAAGATGTTGCAGGTGTTTGCATCATTTAGGTAAAATAGGTGGGGCAACATCGACTGCCGGTCACACTTTTTCTATATTTCCATTGGATAATCACGTAATGCTCTGTATTCAATTTGTTACTGGTGCCCTATCTGGACATAAGAGATTCCCACGCTAATATGATCCGGCTCGAAGCAGTTAATGCCCCAAAAAAGAAACGCATATAAAGAGTGCTTGTATTATATGTAAATTAATTTCAGGTTTCTCAAGCAGATGATGTACCAGTAGGTGATATAGTGTATCAAATCGCCGAATATCCTCGAAATGGTTATCTTAGTATTGTACCAGCCAAAAACAATGCTAATGAATCTTTAGGTGTTAGTAGTTTTACACAAGCATTAATTAACGAAAACCGACTTGTGTATGTGCAATCTAGAGCTAATGAAACAGGAGATAGTATTGTCTTTAATGTTACCAATAGTATGGTTTGGCTTTCTGACCTTTTCCTTGAAATCAAAATTATCCCCGAACATCTCTATTTAGGGAGTAATGGTTTGAATGTGAACGAAGGGGGAACAGCCACATTTACTGAATCGCAGTTGTTTGTTCGTACGGATTATTACAAGTTGAGAATTATAGAATACATCATTATGCAACAACCAGTATATGGATATTTAAAAAGTCATGGAAAAAATAATAAGTTAAGTGGCTTTACTCACGAAGAGTTAATAAGTGGAAAGGTACAATATAAACACGATGATTCAGAAAATTTACACGATGAAATAGGTATTGTAGCTATAGCCGATACCAAAAGAAGTTTAGAAATTGTTATTCCAATAAATATTTTACCTGTAAATGATCAAAAACCTCAACTTGTTAATAATACAGGACTTAAAATGTGGGAAGGAGGAACGGCGATTATCACCAACAACATGCTAGGTAATTTATTACGTATTTCCAGTGTTATTTACAATGCGCATCAAAATTAATAAATATTTTTTGCAACCATTTTCGGGTTAATTTACAAAATATTTCTATCATTTCGTATTCAATAAAAATGTTGAAGATGTTCATAATTCTATGGTCTGTACTTTGTATGCAACTCTAATATAACTCAAAGTAAGTGTTTTTGTTAAATTACAAAGACTTGCTCAAGCATTCTTACTAGCTGTCTACTCCGCATGTGTTACCATAGTCAAACATTGGATTGAGCACTAGGATAGTTTTAGTCTTAACATTGACATCTACTGCATTTTATATTAAATTGTTTTAACTTTTAGCCACAGTAGACTCTGATCATCCATCGGACACCCTACGCTATCAAGTTTTAGGCTGTTGGTGGGGTAATGTTTCAGTAATATCTGAACCTAGTACTTCATTGCGATTTTTTACTCAGGAATTGATAGATAAAGGTGTAGTGGTTTTTCGTCATCAGAGTAAGTTTTTGTCAATAATAGTATGAGTTCTATTATTTTAACTAAATTTCAGATGGAACTGAAGCCAAATTTACATTTAACGTTAGTGATGGATTACATAGCACCGAAGCATACTCATTTCACATCAAAACGAAACCTGTAGTTATTGAATTACATGAAAAGTCTACACTTCATGTTTTCCCACTTCAGAAGAAACTCTTAACGCGAGCAAATCTCTTTGTATCTGTATCCGATCCCGACAGGATTATAAATTTTAGAATCACAAGTCCTCCTGTACTTGGTCGTTTACTTACACGTGCTAACATGAAGGACAGTATTTTTCAAGTGACAAACAGATTTACCCAATCTGACATAAATGATGGTAAAATTTTTTATGAACACACACACCCATTTGAAGATCTGTATGCGGATGATTCTTTCATTTTCACTGTAGAGTCACATCTTGCTCCTCCCCTAATAGACCAGGTAATAAATAAAAATGCTCTTAATTAAACCAACTTTTAACAAAACTGATGATGCTTTCAGAAATGTAAAGTTGATATATCTGTTTCCTCTGGTGGTCTTGATGCTTATATTAACATTCCAAAAATAAAAGTAAATGAAGGTGGCATTACCAGCATTAAATTGAACCTCTCTGGAGTAGTTTTGTTTTTAGAAAATCACGCTGGTCTCAAATCGCCAATTATTCATGCATCTACAATTATGCCTTCGATGCATGGTCAGGTTTATCTTCAGCAGTCTTCCAATCTAACGATATTTACGCAAGAACAGCTAGAAACTGACCAATTACATTATCAGCATGACCATTCTGATTCTTTACAAGATCATGTGTATCTGTCATTATACTTGATTCCTGGTTATATAATTCTATGCAATGTTACTATACCGATTGAAATTAATCCAATTAACGATCAGCCTTTTAAATTAGTTACTCCTGCTCCTCATTTCACTGTTGTGCAGGGCGAAAATCACACCATAAGATCTGACGAATTATCAACGGAAGATGCCGATACACCCCCTGTAGATATACAATACGATATAATATCGGGACCATTAGAAGGTCGTCTCATCCTCGTCCCAGAAGCAATATCCATAAGTCATTTTTCACAAGAAGACATTGACCAGGGTAGATTGGTTTATGTCCATGATGGACTTTCTCTTACTGATGTATTTCATTTACGAGTTTGGGATGGAAAATTCAGACATGATTACACTGTCCTTAATATAAAAGTAATACCAGTGAGCTTAAATGTTTCTACAGGATTGCCGTTATATCTTCAGCAAGGTTCTAATGTGGTGCTCCTTTCACGAAAACAGTTTGCAATAGACACAAATGCAGATGTAGATAAAGTACGGTATGCTGTCAAAGAAGGTCCCAAGCATGGTTTATTGTATGTGAAGGATGCTCCTGCAACGACATTTAGTCAATCAGAATTGGACAACGATGATGTTATGTATATGCAGACTGACATGACTACTGCAAATGACAGTGTCAAAATTTTTACCGGTTTACTTGCGGGAAATACGTCTGTAGGAGAGCAAATAGAAGTGTTCATAAAAGTGCAACCTCTCATGCAAATTAAAAATTTTACAGCTGTTAGTGGTATAAGCAATCGCCTTAGTGTTAGCATTTTGGATGCTACACCTCTGGCTAAATTAACCAACAGTAATCCTCGGTACACCATTATTCGTTCTCCTCGATATGGTCAAATAAGAAAGATAATTCGAAGCTCGGGGGAAACGAGAAATGTTGTTGATGCTGTTGTTGGCACCTTCACTCATGAGGAGGTGCAAAGTGGCCTTATTTATTTAGTAGCGAAAAATGTTGAAGTTGCATGGGAGGGTCTTCAAGATGAATTGCACTTTATATTAGCAGCTACTATATTTCAACCTGCCATAGGGAAACTAAAAATTATAATAAAATCTACCTTGCACGGTGATATATATTCGACAATGGCAAGTCCTAGTGATCCAGCTGGACGAGAGGGAGGTATGTACATGGCTAGTCCGAACATGACCAGAGACTACTTTTTAATTGGTAAGCATGACATATTCATATATTTTATAATCAAAATATTCTAACCAGTGGTTTATAAAGTGGGGAGGCTGAGTGTTACTTTGTTATGAATATTAAAATACTTATAAAAGACTCGGCTCGCAAATACTTTTTTTCAGAGTAAATGCAAAAATCACGCATATTATGCAATGTCAGATTTAAAGTCTTGGGGGGTTTGGAACACTTTTCTATTGGGGGCCCTTGCAAAATTTACTATAAAATCAAAGTAAACCGATTGAAACAAAACATGCTTTGTGGCTGCAAACAAAACTTGCCCAGAGACAACGAAAGTGACATTTATTTAATTGTGACAATTTCTGACGTTATTCCTAATATGACTCTTATAGCTCATGGATACAGAAATTTTAAATGGTATGGACATCTCATTTAACATTTTCGCTGCCGGCGTATTATGGGCTGACCAACCTCAGAAGCCAAATTTCAATTTTTGCATTTATTGGTAGTTTATGTCTAGTAAAGTACCAAGTCTATATATTTTTTGCAATGTGAGTGAAGAAATCAGAAAAATATTAAAAGAAATTACTCCGATTGGAGTTGACAGCACTGATGCAGATTTGGGTATTAGGTGCCGATGACTCCGATAGGGCTGGCTATTTTCAAACTATTTTTTATTCATAATAACATAAGAAATACATTTTAAAGTAATCCATAATATTCGCTAAAAATATTCTGTCACAAAGTCCCGGTTTAATCTCACAATCTCTCTCTCGCTGAAGATGAAGATGACAGATCGGTGACCAAATTACGCACAACATGTTAAGAAATGATATATTTTGGTGTAACGTAAGTGTCTTTGACTGTATTGTGAGGTACTTTTATTTTTGCAAAGCATTATTTTCAAAACATTGTTTATGATTTTACTCTTTTCACATTATAACACTGGTTGGAATTGAAATTTTTCAATGAATAAAAATTTAATTAGTATATAATTTGTTCACAGTCAGCATGGTTGTGGGAGTAGTGGTTCTTGGCGTCACAGTAATTGTGATAATAAAATGTCGTGCTTTAGAACCAGATTTAAACAAAGAAGAGCAATCCCTCCAACCTATTCCATTACCTCGACCTCCTGATGCATTGATGGCAACACCGTCCCCTGTGAAACAGCACGTGCATGATGGATTTGCTTCTATTCCTGCAACACTGCCCCAATGTAAAGTTACTCCATTAAGTGAAACGCATACCCGATACCCATATGGCATAGAAGAACATCTCGATGATTGGAGTAGTTGTGATGCATCAGATCCATCCTGCCCAACTAGAAATAATATTATGCTGCGTAGAAATCAATATTGGGTTTGACTGCTTTGCATGAAAATGAGAACTTTATCATACTGAGTTCGTTTAGCATTTAATGGACTCGCTTTTATATTATTCTACCACATATTGTTGTCATTATCTACTTAATGAAAATGTGTGTTGTGTGAATTTGAATAACTAATGATGGGATTAGATATATTATGTTATAGAGTCGGCCTATTTATATTGTTTATGTTTATCGATAGTTGCAGTTTTTTGATGCACATTAGTTGAATGAGTGGTGAACTGTGTATTTTTTGTACTTGAACACTGAAACTATTAGTCTTTGTTTGAAATATAATTTAAAAATGAAAAAATTAGTTTCTTTTTCTTTGATTAGTAATTTTGTTGGTCAAAAATTTTGTCAGATATTTCATTTTGGTTGATTAAGTGAATGGGTAACTGAGCAATCCCCAAAAAACATTGTCTGAGATTAGAATACACGAGAAATTATAAAACTAGATGACTATCAAAATGAGGAGGGAGGGGGTGCTTTTTAAATATTGGCATACTCAATATGGTAAGCATTCTACAGGGCGTTTTGAAAATAATGGCATACTTCTTACGAGGGGTTTCCTTTGTAAAAAATAGACCAATTGAATCAAATATATCTTTGTACAAAATTGCTTCTTTATGGAGCTTACAGCTTCCCGAAGATGAGAAAGTTTAATTGGTCTTTAATTAATGTATTCTCGCCATAAACAGATTTTTAATTCAAATTTGGTGTGTAGAATTAACCCACAAGGTTTATCCACTCTCTATTTTGACCCAAACACTTCATAGTAACTAGGATTTTCACAAATATTTGTTTCAGCAAGAGTATCTTGTTCGTGTATTTTTGTACAGAGAATAAGATTTTCAAGTCAAAAATTAGAAACTCTTGGCTAAAAAACACATTTAGAGATAGTCGAGTCGCCGCTGGTTGATGAATTTGAACGAAAACGGCGGAAAATGTAAATCGTCAGTAGTCAAATACCACAACAAATATTTTTTTTTATGCCCCAAGTCATTGTTTATTAACGCGTCAAAATCGCAATCTTTCATGAAATCGATACCCGATCTAGTTTGTCCAAAATTTTTATGGTAGCTACTGAATTATCTAGCAAAAATGAATGGCCACGCACGCCTTGTCAACCTGTCACTTAATACAGTAGCAATTATAAACGTATTATATTTTTTATCTATGGTAGCAATATTTTGAACCTACTGCACGTAAGTTATTAATAAGACTGTTTGTATTTCGATCTCTGTACGCCTACGCCTCAAAATCAAAACGGCAATGGGTTTTATGCGGTATTCTATAAAATTCATTAAATGTTAAATGCAAAACAAACATACTAAGAGCAGCTACAACAATTTTATGAAATTTATTCATTCAATTGAACACAAACAGACACAATTAAAGTAGCAGTAAGCTCTACATTTTTGTCTTGTTAACAACCGAAGAGCAACTACAATTTGAAAACAGTACCTTGACATCTTCGGGTATGAGGTGACAGATTATGATGAATTGATGATGATTTATTTATACATACGTACATAACTTTTGAAATTCTTATCAGTAACTTCTGTATTAACTAATTCTCATTAGCCAAGCAATTATCATTATGTTTGGATATGTCGGTAATCAGTGAAGCTGCGTCGTATTTATTATTTAACCCTCTATTGCATAGCGCTCCCAATTATAGGAACACAACACAATAAAATTTCGATGTTATTATCCTATGTGTTATTTTTTAATACGGATGCATATTGTTAGGTACCTCGGGGCCATTTTGAGTGAAAAACTAAAATGTTCCTACAGTTTATATATTCAAGAATTGGAATACACACTAAAATGTGTTCTTCTAAGTAACAAAGAAAAACATTTAAAACGCACAACTTTTCTTACAGTGGTCGTATTAATTTCCGTTTTTTACTTTCCTATACTTTCAGCTTGGGAACATCGATGACAACGTAAGAATGCACAAGATAGATAGTGAAACACGTAGTTATAGACTAGAGATGAATATGTATAATCACATCCGAATAGGCAAAACTGACCACTACGTTTATTATTGTAGGGCACTAAAAGTACCAATAGAGGCGCTGCGGTCTATCAACAGCTAACTATTCAAACACATATGCCTCAAATACCTACGTGTAGTGTTCAGTAAAGTGTCTTGATGCATTTGTTATGACAAAAGGCCAGGATAACTTTTGTGCATTCTCTCACTAAGTTACATTTACGGCCAGCGGGTGGTCTAGTGGTTAGAGTCCCAACCTCTAGAACTAGACTCCCAGTGGCTGTAGGTTCGAATCCTCTGCCCGTCGGAAATTTTTCTGAATAAGTTAAATCCGGGGTGCCCATGGATGATGTGTGTGGTGTGTATGTTGGGTTGCATGTCTTTCAGGGATGGGGCATGTTAGACCGGTGTATAGCACAAGTCTGCTGAGCCCGGGTAAGTGGGTGGGATGGGAATCATGGAGTCGTGCCTCGTGATTCTTTAAAAGAAAAAAAAAACTAAGTTACATTTATGTAACTTCATCACAGAACAATTAAATAAAAGAAACGTATTAATAAAACAAAAATTTTAAATTAACACAGAAAATATAAAAATTGGCCTAGTGCCGGTTCAAATTAAAAACTTGCTGCCAGTTAAAAATTTTCCTTGCTTCATTTGAAGCCGCACTTCGATATTATTTTTAGCCAAATGTATATTACTTCATTACGTGCATTGAACATATTTGGTGATTAATATTCATTTTAAAACATGTTACGGCCGAAATTTCAATTTATAAACACGATCATTGTTTTGTGAGACTCAATTTAACTTATAATTTTAGTACCACAAAAATGTACCTGAAATTACATATATATTACGAATATTTAAAAATGAGTTTTCTAAAATAATAAACAATGCCCTCCCTTGTAAAATATGTTTTTTATTAATTTCTTCTGTTAATTTTGAATATAGTTTTCAAACTTTGGCTGCCTTAAAAATGTTATGCATTTGTGACACCTCCTGTTTATTTTTTATGTCGGCAGGATAACATACCCAACTCGCAAAATTATAGACACAATTTAGATGCATTTTAATTAGTAAATAATACACTGCCCAAGGGATAGCGGTAGACCACTTGGTCGATTGCTAATACAAATCGGTGGGCTACCAGGGCACCACAAGGGTTCTAGACTTTTGGATTTATATTGGTGGGGCTTAATGCGTTAATGTTATTAAAAAGAAAAATTAACAAATTATCACAAAAGTTTATTCAAAAGCATATGTACACAAATAAATTACACACTATTTTCATTAAGTAACTTTAACATCAAGCAGGATCTTCCTCAAGTGTAGTGTCTTGCAAAGACAATCGTCGTCGTATTTCATTAGCATCTGGGCGTGCTTCTGGATTGATAGCAAGCATTAACTTTAACAATTCATACTGAAATGAGTAAGAAATCAGTGGTATGTTAATAATTTTTAAATTATCATTTACCTGTCTAAAGAATGTAGAAGTAAAGTCTTTGGGGTACATACTTCTTCTGAGATCAGTTAATACCCTGATTCGTTCCATTTCTGTTGTGAATGAAACCAACAGTTCAAAAAATATAATACCTAATGAATATATGTCCACTTTATGGTCATACTGCTGACCCTTGAGCTGCTCCGGACTCATATACAACTGAGTGCCTAAAACATACTTTTTGTAAGATGTGCGTTAAAGTTTGTGATTTATCTATACCAACTGCATTGGTATAACTTTCTTGTAATAAAGCAGTAGACAAGTCAGTTTTGCCTCCATCATATTCTTTTATACTAGTCACCAGCCCAAAATCACCAACTTTAATTTGCCCTTCTAAAGAGAAGAAAATATTGCTTGGCTGCAAAAAAAAGTTATTTTTGTTATTTTACATCCAATTGTTAAAAGTTTGAAAATCGTATACTATACCAGATATTCACTAATTATTTATATTAAAAATGCAACATCTATTATGTTATCCTTTAATCGCTCAATAATAATTCTGTTGTAAGCAACACAAAACACTGACCTAATTTGAAAGCATTAGTTAGTAATTGGGGTATTAGTGAATATTTTGTATAATATTCACCTTGAGATCTCTGTGAATCAATCCTCGAAAATGGACATATTCTACAGCATCAACAATTTGTTCAAATATACCTAAAGAATATGACCAATCTCGTGCTGGGTTGTTATATAACCAGTCTTTTAAACTTTCTTTGCAACATAGTTGCATTTGAATGTATAAATATACTGGAGCAGGGGGTTCCTGGTACATATTAACAGAATGATCCTCTACTACATGATGTCGGTTTTTACAAACAGAATCACATGTACTTGAAGCCTGCGAAGCAGTGGGTGTCATAGAATTGCTTTCAAAAACAATGGAAGAAGATTCCAGAAGTTCACTTTTGTTCCTTTCATGAACCGCATTAATTTCAGACAAGGAAAAACTATTAGATTCTTCTACATTTATTGCTAATGATGAAACCATTTTATTTGGTAAATCTTGGATGCTTGCAGATTTATCAAAGTATGACATACTTAAATCACTGAAAGAAAATAGTTACTAAATTTTTAGTTATCGTGAAGGCACGTGTGTCACGTACTTTAACCAATGCTGGTCGTGTTCTTGTTGCCAACCATGAGGCGGACATTCTAACCAAGCATTATAGTACCTCACTATATTACTGTGATCTAATTTAGCAAGTGCTTTTACTTCTCTCATCATACGATCTCTAGCATTTGGCCTAAAAACCAAGCAATATTCAATTAGGAAATATTTTTTTAAAGTGTGACTAATTTACTTATGAGGTAAGGTGATTCTCTTCACAGCATAATCACATTCGTCAAATTTTTTCTTTGCTTGAAACACAACTCCAAATCCACCTTTCCCTAAACAACTAATGGGTTCAAATTCGGTAGCGTATCTAGATGTAAATTGTACATCACTCGATTCAGAACTGTTACGACTAAGTGTCACATAATTGGAAGAAGATGAAGGTATGTCACTATCCAACTTCTGGCGCCGCCCAAATCCAAATATTCCATAGTTATATACCACATTACAGATGATAATTGTTGTAAGTGCAATTACAAATGCTTGTTTCCTAAAGATACACTAAAATCAAACATACAAATCATAAAATACAATTTCTATAATTACCACCAATATAAGAGAGTATCTGCATTATTTTGTTGAGCAGAAATAGTATTGGTCGTGTTATTTTCACAAACCGTCTTCTCTTCTGTGTACAAATAGTATCCATTACCTTAAAACACACACATTAAGCTCCTTCATTCACATATCTACGTTCAACAATTCTTACCATTTACATATTCAGAAGCATATAAGACTGATAGAGCAGTGGAATCATCCGTATCTTGGTCCACAGTATTGGCAGTCATACTTGTAGCAGGTACAGGTTTCCATGGTATTTGGGTTAAGCTTTTGCTTTCTACTACTGCAAGTATTAAAAAAATAAGCAAATCACTTCGCCTGGACTTTCCTATACTTTAGAAATAGTTACTTATTATGTTTTCAAGAGTATTTAAAATATGTTTGTAAATTTTTGAACAATATAAGGGTGAGTCAACAATGCCGCAGTGTTCGATATAGCCTTTACTATTTAAAATACAGAAAAATGTTTTAGGGGAACTACTCAAACTATATTTTTGAAAATAAACAAACTTTTTTAAATGTATGTATGACCATGTACTACCCTCCAGATATTTTATAGTTGAATTTGGTTATACACAGTGTTTGTTGCAACCGTGCAAAAATCTAATGTGTCATTACTCGATTTTGTAAATAGAACACCCTGTATATTTTTAAGTAGCAATAGTTATACCTAAAACCGATGGTTTTTGATAGAATTATATTTCAAGGAAAAAATTGTGTAGTTTTCAAAAATCCATCTTAGGAGGCATTGAAACCTGAACCAAATTGTGGCTCATTCCTAGCGCTATAAGCTTAAAAAAATTGTGTGGCTAGTTTTTGAGAAATATTTTTATTGGAAATTTTGCTATTACGTCATTACGATAAAAAATTTGAACTCAATAAGGCGTTATAAACAAAATTTTAATTAAATCGTAGCAGCCGCTATTTTGAAGCTAGATAGTTTGGAAAAAAGCGTTGAATTTATTCTAAAGTTTTCTATGGGATTGCGTTTTCAAATTTATAAAATTTGGTTTCAGAAAAAATGTCATCAAAAAATCATAGCTAACTTCCGCTTCCGGTTTTGAATTTTTTTAAATGCTTATTTTGTTGATTAATTTTTTATACACTGCCACATTCCCCAGCGCATCAAAATCGGACCAACCATTTCGGAGATAAGAAGGAAGACAGTATTTAGAATCCACTTTTTTGGGCCCCATGAGACCCAAAACATGTATTTCCGTCAAAATCTCGATTTTGAAAATTTTCATGAAATCAACACTTCCCTATAGTGAAAGTATAGGATAGTAAAAATTGCTAAGACTTAGAATTTATCTTTCTTTGATTTACCTAAATTTATTTTGTTACCTGAATGTCGGTCATTTGGCTGTCGATTAAGTTGTAAAATACTTTGCATTGTAGAGGACTCATGAACATAGAGTTGTTTGTTGTGCATTCCTACATAAATAGAAGGTGTGTTTGTTTTACTTTTGACATTTGTTGTAACAGGACTAAATAAATTCACTGGTACCAATTCGCGACCATTCCATCTCCACACCGCCACTATTGGAGTCTCAAACTTGTGTTTCCATAAAGTTTCAGTAAATTTTTCCACTTTGCTTGCGATTAGCAGACCTTCGGGTAATATTGCACTTAAATTAAAACTGGGATGCTTCAAATTTACATCAATGCATGTAACAAATGGAATTTTTACATTATGTTCTCCAACACTGAAGTTCCATCTGCAAAAAATAATTCAATATCTAAATGTTTCATCAACGTACAAAAATTATTCACCGTTCTGTTCCAGTACGTGGTTCAACTGCTCGCACAGTATGCGTTTTACGTTCGATAATTATGATGTCATCAAAATCATCTGAATAGTTGGTTGTATTTTCACAACCATGCAGGGCACACTCGTACAAAGATTTACCAGAATTCAGCTGTACACCATATGTTCGTACTTCTTTTCCACCTTGATATGCATTATAACTTAATTTTTACTATTTATATAAAGAAAAAGTACAATACCTGCTATTACTAAATCATCCGAATATCGAAATGATGATGTTAATAATGTATCGGCAGAAATGGGGATAGGGTCAATTGTTATTCCATCAAATTTATATAAACTACCCGAAAGGGATGGTATTATTCTCAGCCACTGACCATTGTTAGTCAACTAAAACATATGGCAAACCTTTAAAAATATAATACTATACACAATAATACAAGTATTTTATTTTTCAAAAAGCTAGTTGAAATTAAAAAAATTCGTTATTATTTTGTTTATTTGTTATAATTTGTAAATAAAGATATGTAGTTATGGGAATACATTATGAAAAGAAATACATCCAAATAAATACTTTGAAGATACAACTTTAATAACGCTTATAACTTAACAATAACATTGGGGTTGGAACAAAAACAAAAAACTCTCTTACTTCCAATTTGTGTATGTTGGATTTTAGTAAAGGACCGGGTCCTGTTTCGATCTTCCACGAAACATCACCGGAAGGACCTAACGCAGTTAAGAAACCATCCAATGTACTAACTAAAATTAACCTGCGACATATAATTAGTGAAGTCTTGAACTTTTGATAGCGAGAACTTACTCTGTGTGCTTTACTTCCTCATTGCAGTAGGGTAATTGAGCCACATCTTGACTATTTATTAAGATATAACAAGCAAATATAAATATACAACGCAAAAAATTATGTGAATGTATTGTAGTCATACTAGATTTTTAGGCTACCTGTCTGTTACATCCTTATTAACTACTTATAAGCATGTAACATTACAAATTTGTAATTTAATTTTTCTTGGCTTACATGCCTAAATCATAATTTAATTTTGATTTTCAATTTATAGGATTATTTTCCAATTTCAAAACAAACATGGGTATCATAACCTACACGTCACTTGTCTCGTTGGTGGATTTGATCCTCTAAATAATCGTTAGTGCGCATGCCCACGAGGTAGATGTTGACAAGAAAGTTTTGTAATACCATGTGTTCAAAAAGTAATTACATAGGGGTTGTCCATGGAAAATAAAATTTCTGTCTTTGCATGTTTTAGAATTTATACAAACAAAACATGATGTTACTTAAAATTTTAGGTTAAGCTTGTAATTTGTTATTTGTAGTGACAGTGACAGAGTGATGACAGTTAAATTCTAAAGCATGCAAAGACAGAAATTTTATTTTCCATGGCCAACCCTTATGTAATTACTTTTTGAACACACGGTATTTGCTTTTACTTTAATCTTTTTTTTTTTCAATAATAATTAATTATGATTTGCTTGTAAGTAATATATCTGTATTTTCAATAATAAAATTTAAACTTATACAGCTTAAATTAAAATAAATTGCTTTTCTTTTTTTCAGTCTTGCATTTTCCACTTGAAAAAAAAAAGTAATATATTTAGTTATAACTGTGATTATTACACACATTCTACTAAATAACTAAAACAAAGTACAAGTAGTATACGTCCAAATAACTTACTGTTGAACCGTCTTTGCTAGGTTAAATAATAATAACAACTAAAAAAAATGTCGTGCATTGAAGAAATAATAATAGCAATACAAATCTACAAATGTATTTATTTAGCCCATCGACTACAGAACAATTTGCACTTATATAAACAGCACAAATAGTTACGCATAAAAATACAAAATCATACAAAAAAGTGCAAAATAGGTACACATAAAAGAAAAGTGAATTAACTACGTCCTATCCTAAGCGATCCTATCTCCGTGTTTTAAATCTAATTACTAGTTCTATTTGGGCATTTTCTATTAATAATATTCACACCAAGGCAGGGCCGTATTTAACTTTTTCTTTGGAGGGGGGAGGGGTACCATTTTCCAAATTAAGTTATAGCTTTGATTATATACCTTTATTATTTAAGGGTATAGTCAATGGTTGTAGTAACAGCGGTTCTTTAGACATTTTACATAAAAGTTGATTTCAAAGTATATGTTATAATGCAATAGGCCTACTTTTTTACAAAATTTGTTCAAAATATTCATAATCTTCGCATTCCGCATGATATGAATGAAACATGATATGAATACTTTACCAGCAGGATACATTTTTCCTTTTTACTCTCACGTACTTAATTTTTGTGTTATTGGCAGCCAGGGAGCCAACATTGTGCACATTACTGCGCCTGCGGTCAGCCATTATTGCTAATAATTCCAGGGAACATAAACAGTAGCATATGATCATGTACACAACAACAAAAAAACATTAATAAACTATTTTTATTTAAAATTTTCAAACGTAACCTGCATGGATTTCGAACTCTCGACCAACCTATGCCTCACAACGGTGTACACGAATGCTACTACTGAGGCACGGGTGTCTTGATAGTTGATGCTAGAATATAGAACACAGACATAAACAACACATCCGCCACATGTTGTCATGTTTTCAGGATTTTTATTTTTTTATTTTTGATTTAACCCTCCTCCAGCAGTGCAACAGGTGTTTTTACAATTTGACAAAAACAAAAAAAATTATAATGCCGCCAATTTTTCGTGATAACTTCAACATTTTTTTAAATGCATGTCATAATTTTTTCCATATAATCTTGCCGAGAATTTTCTCTGCTTTTCATAAATAAAAACAAAAAAATACCGGTAACCAAAAACGAAACCAAAATTATTAAAAATTTGAATCGTAACCAAAAACCGAAACGTAATTTTTTTCAGTGCACGTCCCTGCAACTAACCTAAACACCATGAAGACGCGACAACAGAACGAGAATTGTTTACAGTCCTTATTTTTTAACTAGGTTTGACTAGACAAAACTAGTTTTAACCGAAAATGGGTTTTAACGGTAACATATGCATTAAACTTTGAATAAAAACTTTCCCAATTATTTGTGGTTCGGGTTAGCCTTGTGGTATGTGCAGCCCAAATATATGGCGAAAACATTGGTTTTTCGGCTAAATAATCACGAATCGGCCAACTCTACCACTCTGGAATCGTTGGGTTGCTCACTAGCAAAATCTAACATGGAGGAGTTCCCGGTTTCTTCCGGATTTAAAAAAAAAGAAGACCCAAATAAATAGCGCAACTATTTTCTTGTTCTTGATTTTGTATTTTTGTACTCACGGACTAAACATTGGAAACTATAATATTTATTAAAAATATTAAACTGCTTAGGATTAAAAGTTTAAACTAGAGAGTAACCCTATAGGGAAGTGAGGTAAAGGATTAAATGACCGAGACAGCTTGTGCTAATGAGTTTGACCGTGTAGGGAATTCGTGCACCCCGAGTTATGTATTAGCTATAATTTAATTTTTTCCCACTGTTCTAATTTCTTTGTGACACCCTCTATGAATGTTTGAAGTTTAGAGATTCAAATTAATAGTTTTTTATTTTGTAAACAGGAGACGATTAAAAAATGTGATGTAGCAAAACTGCCACCATACCAGTAACAATAGAAAATTTAAACCTTATTTGTCAATATTAGGGGGTTTAGTCCTCCGCAATGTTTGTTGGCAAATTTAATTTTGTTATCTCTGACGTTCTTTAATATGAAAGCAATCTTTTTCGAATAAATCAAAGTTTCTTTAATCTTTTGGTACTGCAAGACAAACTGCAGCAGATTTTGGGTAATATTATCAATTTAAGAAATTTTATACGGTTGTATGTGTACATACGGATGTATGCAAGGATGATTGCGAATGCGGATATTAAATGTCATATTTCCGTAGAGAGGTGGGATTTTTTTTTATAAATACCGTAAAGTTACAGCGAAATTTTACTCATAATACAATCATGGTTTCGGTAACGAGTATAGCTATTATGTAACTGTAATTAAATAAATCTCAACATCCTATTTTTTTCAATCATCAAAATTGGAAGCAATTTCCTAGAGGTAAGTAAGCTATTCTCACGTAGATGACGCTCTTTTAAATTTTCTCACCGCGAAATCGGTCATCTACTTTTATTTTTCCAAGAGTACTCATTGGAAGGAAATAAAGCAGTTATGCTTTTTCTTAATAATATTAGACTTAATTTAGTAATAACTGTTCAGCTGTTTGCTAAAAACAACCATAATTTATTAAAGCAAATGATCTCTTGTCATCTAATCAATAACTGTGTTAGATTAGCCAATAAATAATTTATAGCAATTTGTCGTAGCCACATATTGTGTTTAATAAAGCCAGCGAGTGATACTTACTGCGCTGCGGTTTTTTGAGTAGTGCACATACGGCCGTTTTTGGTTATAAGACACAGTGGCGTAACTACAGGGGTTCCGCGGATTTCACGAAACCAGGGCCCGTGAGTAGTGGGGCCCGTCCTTTTACAGGGTTTTCCCCCTAAAAATAAGCAAATATCTATTTTTTTTTGTTCCAAGCTCAACTATTTTTCTCGTTAATTGGTAGGTTGAAAATGTTATGGAACTGGTAAGTAATAAACTGGTCCAACGCGTCTTTTTATATTTCAAGTAAGCGATAGTATAAGTGAGTAATTTGACATTTTGTCTTCCGAGTAGCCGTACTAAACAGCCAAGCGAGTGTGGGGGTACGTTATCATGGCAACCGCAGCCTTGCTGAAATCTTGCGTTGAAATTGCTTTACACTTAACGGCTCGCTCTGTACAAAATCTGGAGTTAATCAAGTTAATATAAAAATTAGCAAGCGCAAAAGCAAGAAAAAGAGGTTCTGTTTAGTTTTATTTTTGATATTTTTATTACATATTATGTTCGTTTTTTGTTACATCATGGAGATATTGGTCTGTCTGTTCATAAATACTTTAGTTGAGATTAAAGTCTCTACGTTATATAGACCTTTATTAGTTGGCTAGTTATTTAGTTTACGTTTTGTTTTTAGTAAAATATTAAGTCGTTCAAAAGTTAGTTAGGGGGGGGGGGTTACTTTATGGACACAGTGTATATTCTGTTCTGTTTCTGAAGGTTTTATTTTTATCTCCTACTGAATCTGGAACCCAGGCCGCACAACTTCTCGTTACGCTACTGAGTCAAGAAATTTGGTCAATAACCTTTGGTCGCACTTGCTACAGTTCCGACCACTTAGTTACGGAATTATTTTTCAGTTTTCAGCGCACTTTAAGCCTAAGGCAGTTGTGATAACAACCATTTGCACACAAAAATTTGAAAATAACAATTTTTTGAAATTCCTTGATTCATTTTCTAATCTATAGAAGCAGATTCATAGATCATTTGTTTTTGAGCAATCGCTGAATGAAAATCTATTTTATTTTCTCATTCGTATGGAATATGTAAAACGGAAACAATCAAGTTTTGACGGAAATGTACGCTTTTGGAATCTAAGAATTCAAAAAGGAATAATATTTTATAAATATTTCCTGTGGATCTATTGCTTATAAGGGTTTGATTTTTGTTAGTTAAAATGTAAAAAGGGCAACAAAAATGTAACTGACATAAATTTCCCATAATTTATTTGTTATCGGGGAATTATTTGTGCTGTAACAGAACAGTTTTGTTCCAAAATCTGCTACAGTTTCTTTAATGATCTTGAAAAATCGAAAACCGATGCAGAAGTTAGACATCCGGTATTGTTTGTAAAAATTTTGCAACTCTGTAGATATAACCTGGTAGAGGATGTTTAGGCAAATCTATTGTTTTTTTTTTCAGAAAAGCTTTAAAATGAATGGGCAAATTTTGTTTAATAAATTGCTTCAGTAGAACAAAATTCATTTTTAGCGGAGCTATTACTTCCACGCGTTTCCTAATCTTTTGCCAGCAAATTTGTTTTCTCTGCTTTTTTTAATGCCAAACTTATTTTATTTATAAACAAAATAATAATAATTTTTTGCTTTCATTTTGCGAGAAAAACTATTCGGCGTCTAGCTACACTTGTATTCTGATAGAGGCGTTCCAGGTCTAAGCAGGGATGGCTTACCTTTGCGATAGCGTTGCGAGCGTCAAAGTGTTAGAGTTATTCCAATTTTTGAAAATATAAGATAATTCAAAATTTTGAGGTAATATTAAGGTCCATGTTTTAGAAGAGAATTTTGTCCATACCGATGTTCATATTTTATTCCAATTCTATGATTCAGCAGATATCTAGAGCACCCATTCCAATTTTATTGAGACACGCTTGGATTACTAAACAATTTTTTTTCGGGGATTGTAACATTGGCCAGTTTTGTCACAAGTGCAACACTTTCCCACGAGACTGTAAACATTTAGCGGCAGGAGTAAGTGTAGTATTATGTGCATTTTTTTGGGGATTAAAGGTACTGGAAGTCATCAAAATTTGACAAAAAACTGACATCTGCTCTGTTTCACAAGCTTATTGTGCAAGCTATTACCACAGATTGTTGCATAAAAGTTAAATTCATCATGCGATGAAGTAGTTTACCACGAAAAATTACACAATAATTGTCAGATAGTTTTAAATGATTTACAGCCATATTCGGATACCACTTTCGAGTTTTCTTATTGCAAATAAATAAAAAGGAAACACAGCTGATTTATAATTGGTACTTATATGTGAAAATGTGTTAAAAACTTGATCTTTTTAATTGGCGAAAACGTTTACTCCAATATCCGTACTTGTTTTATGTTTTTGAAAGAAAAAAATCGTTTTTGCACAAAAGGTAATATTTTTTTGCAAAAGCAAAAAGACGACGGATCTTATATGTAACGGCATTTAATACTAGTATTTTAGGTAATTTCTGCATATCTTGGATCAGGTTATGTGTAGTGTTATCTTTACTCAATGGACTGGTCTTCTCGCAATTTTTTAGATGAAGCTTATAATTTTCTGTCCTTAGCCTTTAAATCTCGACTTCTAAACCTTTGTTTTTAAATTTGATTTGTATAATGCAGAAACAGAATTGGATAAAGATATGACAGTCAAGAAAGAACGATATTGTATTAAGAAAGAACCAAATTATAAACTTTGAAAACTTTTAAATTAAAATTGCTAGTTTTTGATGATAAAAATGTCATATACCCACTTACAGTAGTTAGTATTTGAGCTTCCCTCTGCTGGGCAATATTTCAAACACTGAACTGGTTCACTGAAATTTAAATTACATAATAATAGTAGCAAAGGTTATAATAATTTAAAAATAAAAATGAATTTATTGGGCAGTTTTTAAGACGAGAACACATAGTAGCACCGCTTTAATGTTTCAGAGACGTTCAGACGAGTAACCCATTTAAAAGCGGGACTGTCGGCCTAAATCAGGACGTCTGGATCGAGTTACCATAATGCACAATTAAATCTTAAGGAACTTTGACCAAGCCTTTTAACGCATTTGCTCTCAGTTTGATATATGCAAAATCGTTATGTTTAATTTTCCAAGTTCCTTGTGCGATTTATTTATTACTTTGTAAAATATGAGTTGGCAAACAGAAGAACTGTAGCAAAATGATAGTAGTAGGATTTTTATATTTCAATGAAATTATTCTCAATGGGGTTTATACACGACTCAATAGCTAAGGTCTGTTCGACAGTCCAAGCACTGTATTTCTTGAGCCTCGCAAATTTTTTCCCTGCAATTTCAAAAAACAAATATTTTACCATTATTGCCAATATTGAACCAGGGACCCACGGCTTACTAAGCTTTTACTGCTATGCTAATAAGGGGCTAAGATAAAAAATTGTGCTTGAAAATTGAATTCTTTAAAGTTAAAAACCGTACACACTATACAGTCAATAGATTTCCATCTTAATAAAGTCGGTCTATTTTTCTATTTTGCTACTGTTGGGTAAGTAAAAAAAAGACTAATACATATATGAAAGTTTCTTTAAAAACCAGCTTATAATTATTAAAATAATACTTATTCACATTAGTATCATTGTATATGTGACTTAATTGGTAAAAAGTGAAATAAATACAATAACAATAATAAACAATTAGGTATATAATATCACAGCAACATAAAAAGTAGGTAGTATACGCAAACATCTAAATGCATAATTTGACCCGTACATTCCGCTAAAAGTTGCGTATCTTTGGTATAGACTAGGAACACGCACATTCCAGTACTCTCATGTTGTCCCATTTTTCCACATTGAGTTTGGTTAAATCATAAGGATCAACCCGTAAGATTTCGAGTGGTGCTAATTTTGAAGGCGCGCAACAAACACGAGGCACAGCTTTCCGATCCAGTTTATGCACTAAACTTTGTATACGCGAATGGTTTGTAGCGTGATTATAATTATATGGACAGCGGCCTTTGCAAAAACCCGCCTCATAAGATTTGGGTTGAATAATGGAACTTATTTGGGGAACTTTTAAGTCTTTGAAAGATACTGTCATAGTATGTCGACAACACCTTTGTTTTGCATTGCCCGTCGTACAGTCAGTTCGACCTACTTGTTGACGATGACTAGAACGACGTACACGTCGTTTATCTGAATAACCTAAAATACTGAGAGCTGCTTGTAGTGGTTGAAGAACACTATTATTGCACTGAGAGCACTGTAATTCTAGGCCAAAATTGCGATCTCCATTTAACCAAGCTCGAACACCATTCGTTACATCAAATTCACACCATTTGGAAGCTGTGGATGACAGGTACGCCTTACGCTCTTCGATTAAACGACGACGTCGAGCACCGAGTATTTGATAAATTTGAATCACTGGAGATTCTGCATCTGGAAATGGCGACATCAAAACCCGCAGGTCTGCCTGCTCGATATCTAGATCTGGATTTACTTGTAACTTAGGAAATTTCAACCTTGTCATGCATTTCTTCCTTCGACGCCAAGTGTTTTGTTCTGTAAAAAGAATAAACGAATTATTACACAAAAAAGTCGTTAAAAAAATTAAGTTTAATACGAAAAAAAATTGATAGAGTTCAGGTAGTCCAGTTGTAGAGGATCAGGCTCACAATGCGTGAGTTCTCGGTTCGAATCCTGGAAGAAGCAGAAATTTTTTCTGTAATTCTGTGGATCGGTATCGATTCGACGTTAGGTTACAATTAACGGCGCTTGCCTTGATTACTGACTGACCAGGACAAGTAACAAAGTCATGAACAACATAAAACATACAATTAAACACATGTGTGTGAATGACATTGAATGAATGTGCATGACGGGTGGCATAAGCTTCAGGAGCGTAGCGGTCTAAAGGCCAAAAGGCCCCACTACTTCCTATTACACAATCGAAGAGCCTACCCGGAATGAAAGACCTCGACACCTTCGGGTATAAGAGGTGAAAGATTAAACAAAAAAAAACGAAAAAAATTGAACTTCTCCCTTATAAGGTTGAAAACTAAAAATATTCAATATTTTGATTTTTGGGTGTAGAAAGGCACATCTTCAACAAAGGGAACATCGTTTCGCTGATCCCTATTTGGATTCTTATTATTAGATTGTTTCATTACAAGACAGATTCTTGGTACACATCAGATTAATAACAAGGGGTCAACGAGTGTGTGCGAGAAATGAATACTCAAGGGTAACACAATACGTTGTTATTGTTTTCATAAGATGCTACGACCACACGCGTTTTAGGAGAAATACAAAGACTAATATTTGGCATAGATACTTTTACATTTTCGTTAGAAAAACCACTGAATTATGTCGCGTTATTAAATAAAAAAATGAGAATGATGTGCGGATGACGACATTCACTTGACATCCAATTAAATACCGAGAAATACTTAATTGCTGGCGCGCAACTGCGACACGAAATCGTTTCGTGTTCCTCTTTAAGTTCAGTCAGTAAATCAACACAGTCAGGTGCTAAAATCTTGTAATTAAATCAGAAAAAAACGCTTGTAAAAAATCATTCAGATGTGACAATCTATAAATAGCAAAAGGTACCCCGAAATACATTAAATGAATTCTGAAAAGATACGGTTATGGCGCCATTTCTAGCTTTCAGAAAGCGTTTCGGCTGCTATTATATCCCTCCTCAGAAGCCAGAAACCAAAAATCACGTTTTGAAGGAAATTGAATCAATTTTTTTAAGAAACCAAAAGACTGCAGTGCCGGTTTTAGATGTAATTCGCCCCCAGGCACAGCCACCTTTTGCGCCATTGTAACGAAAGTTAGGGGCCTGTGGAAGGGGGGGGGGGGGTCTGGGGGTTCTCCCCCGGAAAATTTATATTTTTTTAGGAAAATACACAGTTTTACGCATCAAATTGGCTTTTATTGTGATACACAACGTATTCAGGTTTTGTATTAAAACGAAAAGTTTAGTTTACCGAAAATATTGTGGCATTCATTAATATTGACAGAAAAAAATTTTTTTTGTTGAACTTCGGGCGCCTCCCTAGAGCCGGCGCCCCTAGGCACGGGCCTATGAGGCCTAGTCGGAAAACCGGCCCTGCAAAAGAGCCGTTGAAATTCCGTTTTCCCTTCTATTAATCCGCTACAATATATAGATAGCTTTTTACAAAAATGCAAAGTTACCTAATTTTTAATTATACTTCTACTAAAAAAAAACAATCTGACCAAGAATGATTGACCGTTATATTTGAAAAAAATCAATGCGGAAGTGATTATGAAAATATAGAAAAAACTAGTTGTCTAATACCTAATAAGTATATCGTGTAAGTTATTTTTATTAAAAATAATCATATTAGGGTCACAAATTTTTGGAGTTGCTCAAACTGTTAGCGGCTATTGACTAATGCGTGAAGGTAACAGTACTGCCCGTACACATCCTGAAATACTAAAAGTCAATAATATAAAATATAACGTGGGCGCTTGTAGTTCATCTCTAAATTCCTTCCTACTAGCGGAATAGTTCCTACGTTAGTCATTTACCTATACTCCATTCAAGGGCAGATCGGAAGCCGAATATATCGGTGACGAATTACAGTAAACACGTCGTGGTTGTTCCGTTTCAGAGGTACCGCTTCAAATCTAACACATCCTGGTCAATAAACATTGGTTTCCTACGCACTGCATGCGTGATGCTCTATAGATAAATCGGACGTAAGTTTTCTGTTTAAATGAATGCGTTTTACATTTTATACATTAATGCGATTGGTATTTTAAGTGTGATCAGAGAATTATATCTTCCTGTTATGAATAATAACTGTTACTGTGTGAAATTCCTAATTTGATATATTGCGAAAAAATAGTTCAAATTTAAAGTACACAAAATTGAAGAAAAAACTTTAATTATGTGGAATTTTAATCGGTCATTACGCTCCAGAGACAAAACTGTTCTCGGGGAAATGACCGCATGTAAGTGAGACTAAAAATGTGGCATAATCCCTATTGTCGCCCGCACGACTTTCCTAGGGAATATTTATTTAGATTTGCAAATAAAAGTGGTACGATGGTTAAACTACAACCAAGCAAGCAATGTAAAAGAAAAAAATTAGCAGATTTGGATCTTACGTTAGCAAAATATTATTTCCTTATAGGATGACCCTAAATTTGACGCTATGTTAACAAACATTTTCGCTGTGGCTGTACTATAGTAACAAAAACATGGTGTACATACATCCGGATAATTAAATCTGCGCAAAAGGAAAACACATCAATCATACTTCATGACTAGTTATTTTTCTAATTAGCTATATCTATTTCAATTTCCTTAAAATTGAACTACTTCTCAATCCGGTTGTTATCGAATTTACAAGGCGAGGTTTTAGCTAGGTAATTTGAACCTAATCGGTACCATTATTTTGACGCAAGATCAACTTAATTTGGTGGACATTTTTTATGGAATACGTTATTGATTATTTTTAAGAAATTAATACTGAAATTCTTAGCGTCATCGGCGGCTTCATCACTTATTATAGAAATTACATACAATTTAAACTTCAAATTTCGCTATGCATATCATGACTTAGGTAATATCAGAAAAAAAATGTAACTGAAAAACTTTAATTATATTTTAAAAAACCTTTTAGCGAATGAATGCTTGTATGAGCTTAATTCGCTTCCACAAGTTTGACATAATTATTTTATTTTTGGTAGCTTACGTGTAAACCGTTCGCGCCAAAAGATACCAAAGGAATGTCAAAATTTTACTTTCCAACACATTCTTACATAGTATCTCTTTTAACATGAAAATTAAAATCTTCTCTGTTCGGCTTTGATTTTAATTCTCCACCTAATTTGGAGATGGCTCTAGGGGCTGATGTTTCCACTTACTTGGACTTTCCTAATAATTTTTACTTTCCCATACCTTCGGTATAGGGAAGTATTAATTTCTTGAAAATTTTTGAATCCAGATTTTAGTGGAAATACACGTTTTGGCGTGCAAGGAACCCAAAAAAGTGGATTTAAAAAAATGTCTGTCTGTGAGTGTGTGGGTGGCTATGTGACGCTTCTAAAGGCGAAAGTACTGGACCGATTTTGATGAAATTTTTAATCAAGAGGCATATCAAAAGTTGTAGTTCTAATTAAGCTTTTCAAAAAATTCCGAAACCGGAAACGAAATTTTTTTTGTAGCGTTTTTCCAAACCTAAATTTTGAAAATTTGAGCACGGGATCTGAGAGAAAAACTTAAGGCAAATCGAAAACTTTTTTACCGAACTCTCTAGCTTCAAAATCTTTTTGAAAATCTCGTCTTTAATCCCCATTTGCTCAAAAAGTAGTTGTCTGATCGGGATCAGCTACCACTTATTTGAGAAAAATTTGAAACTGATTTATTTATTCAAAAACGCAACGCCGATCGTTTAAACTTTCATCAGTTCGATAGATTATTTGAAGTACTTTATTTTCAAGAATTTTAATAATTAAGAAAAAAAACGATTAACTACGCCTATCAATTAACTCTAGTTAAAAAAATATATTTTTCATTCTTTGCATATTTTTGATAATTTCCCAAATAAAACTATTATAGCCATTTTTGTCCGACATCCGAAGCGGAATATGTAAGCTGCGCTTCGGCGGGCGCTTGCCTTGCTTCGTACAGTAGTCGCTGCTGCTATGGGTAGAGTTACGGTACGGGAACTAATCTCAATTCAAATAACGGCTGCTTGTTTTCTTAGTAATCTAACAATTGGTGAACTGTACAACGTTATAATTAGTAACAACGCGTTTTCCGACAGTTACGTGATTTTAACTACGCCTATCAATTAGCTCTAGTTACAAAATGATAACTCTTTAAATAAGCCATTTATATCGACTTTTAGTCCGAAATCGGAAGCGCATCTAATCAGCTGTAGGGCGGTTTCTTACTATTCTTATACGGTATGCGACATCGTAGGGGTTGCCTGTATAAATTTTCTTAGAAATCTGACAGAAGGTGAAATGAGAGCAGAGAAATCTGATAGTCGGTGAACTGTACACCGTTATAATTATAAAAAAATACACTTTTGCAAATAAGGCAAGTATTAACATCTAGTATAGGAAAGTCCACTCGAAGTTAACATTTCAGCTTTTTTTCTGTTATAATCGCGCCTTAAAAATTTTAAAATTTTCTACTCTTCTGCTGTTCCACTGAAACAATTTATGACTAGAAATTTTGTCAAAAAATTTAAAACAATATGAAACATCTCCTACGTCTCCAGAGAAAACCTGTAGTAAAAAAACCAAACCAGGATATTACTTTACACAATGCCTACGCTTGAAAAATTTTTCCAAAATCTTTCATTTTTAGAGAAATTTTATACAGGACTTCCACACGTAAAATTACGTTAATAAGCAAAAAAGGTATAATTTGCAAATTAAGAAACAAGGTCAAGTAAGCGGTCGGGAATTTCAAATTATGGGCGGTTTTTGAATTGATAACCTACTTTTATAGAATTTGAAATTAATCTCGATACTAATTAATGTGTTTAAATTTAGGTTCCTAATTTGCAGATAGTAGTATGGCGTTTGTGAATTGTTTATTAATATTGTATAAGGTGTTCAAAAATACCGAGCCATAATGTATTCAGTATTACTAGAGCAGTGACGAACTAGAAAGTTGGTTAGAGGAGCAAAGTTCGAAATTTTGAAACTGTTAACAGAAAAACTAGAGAAGGTCATCTAGTTCCGGAGCTATTGATGTAACGGATTTTTTTAATGGAATACCCTATATAAATATTTCAATATACATAGCAAAGTACATGATCGTTATATCCCCTTTTTTGGAGCATAAAAATTAAATTGAAATTCTGCCCTTCTTGCCCAGCAGCTAATATATATTACTCCCGTTTCCTGTAAAAAAATTTGTCAAAAATTCAAAACAGCAATTTTTATAAATAAACACCAACAGGGAATTCGAAAAACTTTTTAAGTCTAAAGTAATTCATAGTTTTTGAACATGTTTTGTATCTCGGTATATCTCGTATATGGGACCTGGTCACTACGACACTACCCCCACTGGATGGATACAACTGCCACAGTATATTTGTTCAATTCAGTGATCAAAAACCAAAAGACAAATTCGTTCACCAAGAATGGGGTGGGAAGGAAAAAGTTAACCCCTCTAAATAATCCCGCTTCTTAAAATTAGGTTCTAAATCTTATTCTACAATCACACATGAGCAATTTAGCCTAAACAGAAATTTTTTATCATCCCCGTTCATTAAACAAAGATGCACGAATTTTTGATTTTTTTAAATTCATAGAGAAAGTAGCGGACTGGGACACGAACTAAAGTACAGCTCATCCCTAGCTCTAACATTGTGTACCCCTAGGGCATTTCCAATCAAATTTCATCCCGATCTTATCATTCGTTTTTGAGTAAATAGGCGTTAAAACCAAAATTTTCAATAATTCATAGAAGGCATCACATAGAAATTAGCTGGCTGGGACACATACCAAATTGTAGCACACCCCCAGCTCTTTAAGCTCGCAAAATTTAAAAAATCGAGCTCCATTTTTAAGTCAATTATTTTTGAAAATTTCCAAAATTTTGAAAATATTTTTCACTTCATATTACGATAAAAAATTTCATCCACGTCTCTCAACTCGTTTTTGAGTAAAAAGGCGCTAAAATGAAAATTTACAGAACATCATAACGGGCGCAATGTTACAGCTAGAAAGTTAGAAAGAAAAGGGTGAATTTGCTCTGAGGTCTTCTGTTCTATTCCGTTTTCATATTTAAAAAAAATTTCTGAAAAAATGATACAAAACATGTCTAACTTCCGATACCGGTTTCGAATTTTTTAAAAAGCTTAATAATAAAAGAGGAAAGTAAAAACAATTTTATTGTCAGCCAAAACATCATTGCAATTTGCCATTTTTTTTAAGTAAACCAGGGTTTTAAAATAAAAAAATTTGAAAAATTATAGCGCTCAACAGATTAAAGCTCGAGAGTTTTGGAATCGCTTCAAGTTTTCTATCGAATTTTAGATTTAAAATTTTTGGAACCCGGCAAAAAACAATTAAAAAATTAAACATGATATAAGGAAGTTAGTTCTGAAGATTTCGTGTGTAACGATGTGTGAAACGTCAACTAATATTAATCAATCGAAGCGGCTCACGCCTGAAATCTCGAGTACCTCAAAAACAAATCAGATCTAACTTCTCGTTCCGGTTTCGGATATTTTAAAAGCGTATTGTCACAATGAACCTTCGATATACCCCTATAGTCCAAAGTTCATGAAGATCGTACCACCCGTTCGGAAAATATGAGGGAACGAAGAATTATTTTTATGAAAGCAAGTGACTGGTGCTACAATACGATGTCGAACTTTTCTTTCTTTCAAGGTAAATATTCAATATTTCTTGGCTAAGAAATATGTTTGATAAATCAACACGGTTCAGTTCTGAATCGTTCAAATAATTGCCACTGTGCTTTACAGTTTCCTGCCTCTCGATGCAATAATGCATATTAACAACTTTTGTAAATTAATTTATACGTAAACAAATTTGTGATACGTAACTCCCCAATGCTAATTAGTAATTATTGTAATTCCTGCGTCATTACGATTTTCTGAGAAAAGATATAATAGATCAGTTGGAATTTGGTAAATTAAATTAAAGAAAAAGGCTAGTGATAATTTAATTTTTTTTTATTAAAACTGGATCCAAAGCTTTAGACTTCGTTCTAAATGAAGTTCCCTATATTTTAAAGAACATTTTGCAAGCTTACAATTATTTTTTTCCGGCAAAAATTTTCAAAATAAATTAGTTTACAAACTAGAGGCTATTAAGTGCTTTTATATTTCAAAGGATTTTAAAATAAATATTTATGATATTGCAAAATTTCCGAAAGAATTTGGGTTAAGACAAAACTCAATAGTAAAGTACGATTAGATGATCAAGATCATCCTGATGCTGTATAAATATTAACATCGTAATGTAACATAACGGTTTGAGTCGTTTATTATATACTTTATTTTTAACGTACTAATTAGCTTGCAAAACAACTATTTACGATATAAACATGCACGGTTAAATTACTAACCTAAGCCAAGAAATAAATAGGAAGCAATCGTTAAAGTTGCAATGCCGTTTTAAAATGTTACTTTTCTAGCAGTTATTTCAATTTCGTTTAATAATATAGAAATAGTCAGTGGCCAATGAATTTGAAATGGGTTTTATTTCAGCACTCAAGCAAGATCTGCCTTGGCCAAGTTTTATTTTTGACATAAAAATTGTTTGTCATCGAATCAAATATACTAAAGTAAATCTCGAGTAAACTCCGTTTGTTCAAAACACACTGTTTTTATATTATTCGAACGAAACTGAATGTTGTATTGTTGACTCGTGCGCGTACGATCGCAAATTTTCAAAAATTGCGTCTATTATCATACATTGCGCCCCGTTCAAGCGCGTTGACCCAGAACATTTTAAGAACAATTAACTTACAAACCACGTAGTGGTTTTAGAGCGAATACAATAATTTTGACTTCAAGTCTTTACCGCTACAGCAGCGTGATCACAAAATTTTTACGCCGGATGCATCAGAATATAGGGATCTGGAGTTGCACCTGTTTAGTTTCGCTACCGCCCTGCGTTATAAAATAAGTTACAATTTACAAACTGTTTAGTTAGTGAATGAACGTTTTATTTGTACTCCGAATCTATTAGCTATTTATAACCATCCTGTATTTGTGACTGAATTAGCAAGTGTGCTGCGACCCACACTCTTGTGATGTTTATTTTCCAGACACTGTACCTGTTCAAAATTCCTTTCGACTTATTTAATTGCAGTTGTGTTTGGAAAGTAGGGAAAGTAGTGAGTGTTACGATATTTTTATACATCGTGTTTTTTTAAACCTTCAACCGGGGACATGTTACTAGTAAACTTCGTTTACAAAATTAGTAGTGTGGTGGGAATGCCGAGGTTATTTTGATCATCCACAGTATAAGTTTAGAAATACCTTTGCCTGTTAATTTGTTACGACGCCACGCGCGTTACTCAATTCGACTGCATATGGTAGGCTTATTCTAACATAAACCTTGTGAACGCATATTCAATTTATTTATGTTGTTGTGATCTCATTCCGAAAAGCTACTGCACGCCACGATCATGCACTTTAATGCTTGGCGTTATCCTTTATCAGTCATAAAAGCGGCGGCGCCCTACCACTTGATATGTAATAATAGAGAGAGCTGTTTTCAATGACTCGATACTGACCTGCATCAAATATCTGCAATTCGGGTACGAAATTGTTGTCTACCGAGTCACGAAGTCGGTTCAGGTAGGTACTCATCATGCGTGTGTACTCGTCTTGGCTGATATTGACCTACGAACGAACAGAAGGGTGAGAATCATGAGCAACAGGTGAGCAAGCGGGCATGGACTGTTTTTTATTGTTTTATTAGCGAAACAGGCGACAAAGAAAATAAAAGAGACTAATACATTGTTCCTTGACATGAAAATCTAATCTATTAATGCTTGTTGAAATGGTTACAAAAGTGTTGTCACTTCTATCAAAAACCGGCTTAAAGTAAATAATGACGAAAAGAAAACAAGTTTAACATAAATAAAAACTGGAGTTTCTGATAGCAAATCATAAACTAATTTGGAAATCCCGGTAGATGGGGATTACCTACCGGAACTACATGCCTACCTTGGTGACGTCCGGAAAAGCGTTTAGACCAAACTCCTGTTCTGGTTCTTGATCTGTACGGGCCACTCTTACAGAACACAAGAACGTCCACGTCGCTATGTGGGCCCAAAAGTGACCGCCCATAGCCAGGACCTGCAGCCGTCATAAGTAGATTGGCGAATACACCATGAAGCACTATGCAGCACCGTCCATTGCCCACACACTTTGTTTTATATGCATAATTAATATAGTTAATCTTTCTAAAAGTTTATTTCCGTCAACGAGAAACTTCAACCGCCAGCAACGGTACCTACTAAACTCTCACGCGCACCGTTCCACACACTTTTATAGTACGTTCCCGCGGAGGGGGCTTGCTTGCTCCGGAAGTGGCGAGCTTAAACGCCGACCATACGCCACCCCCAACTTCCCCCATTGCATGTGTTAATGTATACAGTAGTAGATTATGATACAGTCAGTTTTTCTCTAACCACCTTTCATAATCGCTTTCTAAATTTCTCTGTACTAATAATCGATATCTTAGCAGGCCTATTTCGCGGAACTGGAGTTTGAGTTATGTACCTACTTGCTGACTAAACAATGTGGGGGGTGCGATTCAAACAGCCCCTTCCTCGAAAGATGACTACGACTCTCACTTTCCAGAAAACGGTGAACTGCTATCGATCTTTTGAATAAACGTTTAACTTACCTTACCAGATTTTCAGCGCTGGAAAATGGGGCAGCCCAAATAATATAATGTACCTATGGTCCCTTTTCAGTTTTAGTTAGGTAACGGATATTTTTGATAAACTTAGGACGCGTGTTGAACTTTCAAGAAGTTCGATAAGAAAAACCAAACTTTTTCGTTATTCTACAACTAATTCTATTTTCAGTGAAAATACAAAAGCTTGCACTGCAAAGATGAAAGCACGTATGATTATTTGAAAATATTACTTATTACTTTAAAATACCGGTGTAGTAATACAGGGGAATCACTGTTTGTTAATGAGTACGTATGATAGTTAGCGTCTTCATTATTCCTACTTTAATCACACCATTCTTTGAATTTAACTCACTATAACAAAAACATAAATACAGATGTCTATAATTGCATGTTTTAAGTCTATTTTAAATATTTTGCTATAAAACCTGCAAATCATATTAAATTGATGGTTCCTAAATCGTTTTCAGAAAAACGTTACCCTTCCATGGCTACGTCACCGCTAAATAATATGTCATTTTCTGATTCTATTTCTTCTGAAATAGTAGCCATTGAGGGCCAAATAAAAAAAAATAAAGGTTCAAAATGATTACTTTTAACAAGGCTACTAGGGACATGTGAAACTTTTTTACCCGGAAAAAGGAGGGAGTGGCCAAATTGCATACTGAGTCAGTTGATCCGGGACCGTTTAGACAATTAACTTCTCAATATTTGACACCTCATTCAGTACTCTTTACTTGCTCACAGTTTTGTACAGAAAAATAGTTTTTATAAAAAATCAATTTTCGGATTACGACACGAAAATATGTTTTACGTTTCAAGAATCCCAAAAATTCGTTTTTCAAAACTTTTGTCTACAGATACAGAAGTTCGTATTTTAGCAAAAGTTAAAACGTGGTTTTAAAATAATGCATTAAAAAATAAGTTGTTATAAGACAATCCGCAACCGGAAACTAGATATTTTGTTGTTGTCACTTTTTTTACGATAACTGGCAATTACGAAAACAAATTGTAATAGAGCATCCTGCGGCAAATCGAAGTTTTTTTCAAAATTCCGTGGTTTCGTTACTGTGATTTAACTTTAATAATTGTTTAAATAATAATTCTTTGCAGCCCCGCAGTCTCTTCAAACAACTTTTTTTAACTATGACTCGTGTGTAGATTGAACGGTAAAAGTTCAAATTTCATGTTATAATGCATAGAATTATAATATAATTATAATACATTAATTTCGGGAACTTGTAAAAGTCGCTATTACTCAGGTAAAAATAACAGGAAAATTTATTTACTTTCAAATTATATCGATTGTTTTTTAATTAGCATTATAACCATGTTGTAATTTAGTTAGGATCAATGTAGGTTGTCTACATTACATGCTTGTCTTGAAATTCACAATATAATAAAAAAAATGCACGTACATGGTGGGAGTGATCTTGTGGTAAAGCAATCGCTCACCACTGCGAAGATCCCTGGTTCAATTCCCATAAAATTATTTTAAAAAAATGTTTTTAATTTAAGTTTTTATATCAAATACGAAGTGATTGAAGTCTTTTTTAAAGTACTCAAAAATGTTCGTAAGAGATTCTTTATTACGTATTGCAAATAACACTAGCAATACAATATAATAAAAAAAATACTTAGTATTAAATAAAAATGTTGTAAAAACATAAATAAAAGATACAAAAAATAACACAAAAAAAGAATTTTATGAGAATTGAACTCAGGATCTTCGTATAGGTAAGCGAATGCTCTACCTGAAGACCACTTTCACCAAAAAAAATGCTTTGCTCTTAATTTATGGATATTAAGACAATACTGTAACGTAATAAAAATCTATAGGCAACCTACTTTGATTCTAACCAAATTTACAATGTTATCGCTCGTACTCCGCGAAACACCCTGTATATTGTAGTTCTGTTTACTATTAAAATATTATTACTATTATGAAATAGCATTAACAAAAATGTGTTGTATAAACCTAAACTCCTATATTATAAAAGTTATTTCTTATTTTGATAATTTGCCTGACAACCATTGCATTAAAATCAACTGGCAAGAGAAAAGAAACTACAATAAAACTATTCAACCTTATACATGTTTACTAATCTATAAAAGTCGATAGATTATTGCGTAAGGTTTGTAGTACATCGATATGCATAGGCACATGCACATATAAACAATAAAAAGTTAATCTTTCTTAATACATAAATACATAAATAGAAAGCAAGCAGTAGGAAACGTAGTAAAAATCAGACATTTTTTTGCAGCATTAGACCAGTAGCGGCTGGTGTAGGGAGGGCAAATGGGACGACGCCCTACCAACCTAAAATCCACTCACTGAATAAGTTATCATTACTAATCTCGGGTTGGTAAAGAAAAGTCGAATAATTTACACTGCTACTGAAATATTGCAGGTGCCTAATATGGGACCTGAAAATTCAAACAGTTAGACCCTTTCACTAAATTTAGTTAAAATAAATAAAAAGCAAATATGTAAATACGTACCTGTTTTCAAAGCTCATACTGCTTATCGGGCTTCTTTGGCCTCTATCTAATTTGTACGTAGGGGAGACCGGAGACAATTGTAACACTTTGTATTCAAAATTATCCCACATAGCCAAACATCATTTGAAAGGCACCCAATTTTATAATTAAATTAGTGCATGTTTTACCTACATAATTTTATAATTGTAATTCATTTGTTCTATTTGCACGTCAAGAAATAAATTGTTTTTGTATCAATGACACTTGTTACATTTGTCACCAACCTGGGGACAATTGTAACCTGAGAAGGGACAGTTGTAACAAGAACAACATTTATTAATTTTAGTTAGTTAAAAGCAAACTTTTATTCATATTAAAATATTATACATGGATAACATAAAAAGGAATAATAAAGGAAAAAACCTAACATATTAAACATTAAAATAATCGATTATTCTGTGCAGTTAATGCATGAGAAGAACGATTCCTGGTCCCCATTGTTCGTACAAGCAACGTGTGCCCACCCCTTGCAGTCCTGACACTGTATCCACTTTTCACCATTTGCATCAGATGAGAAAGGCTTCATGCAATACAAGCACAAAGCATCGCTTTCTTCGTCTGAAGAACTGTCCATCTTTTTCTTTTTTGAAATGTTTCTTTTCACCTTGTCAACTTTTCCTTTAATCTTATCAACGCTTTTTCTTTTTTTTGCAGCATCTTCTTCCTCAAGTGCTTGTTTTTCTGGGGTTTCCGTTAATATGGCTGTCTTCCTTTTCTTTTTATTTGTTAGCCTTTTACTGCTAACCGTTGCTTTTGGAAAGGGTCTGATAGTTTCTAGCAGTTCCCTAGAAGAATTAAGATCTTCATCTCCAGTAGTGTTCTCTTTCGATGTTGAAGGAACAGGTTCACTTTCTACTACAACATTTTGATTCGAAGCTGACGTAGAAGGAACGGGATCATTCTCATAATCTAACCCACGAGTCTCTCCTACTGCATCAGAAACATCATTTCGACTTGAAGCTAGGGGGCGGTCTGTTGATGCCGAAGGTGCAAATTCAAAATCTTCAAAAATGTTCCTATTAAATGGACTTATGCCGCTCACTTTAAATCCACTCATTATATTAGTAGGAGTCATAGCTTTAGGGAGCGCTTGTGCGACGATTCAGTCATATATCGTCATGGTGCGCCCAGGATGATTTTTCATCCATGCATCCATAGAACTGTTCACGTATGTCTTAAAGGGACCGTACACTCCCCTGTCTAGTGGTTGCAGCTTGTGGGAGGTATGGGGAGGAAAAGATAGGAGAACGATACCCTTTTCACGACAAAAATCTATAGTAGAAAGACTTAAATGGGATTCGTGATTGTCGAGGAGCAACAGAATTTTTTTATCTATAGACGGCTTAGTATGGGTAGCAAAATGCTTAATGAAATTAAAGAAAGTTTGAATGTCCATCCATCCCGAACCATTAGCTTCGCCTATTGAACCCGTGGGAGCTTCCATCGTAAAATATGGTTTGAAACGCTTTCGAGGAAAAATTAACATCGGCGGAATCGTATTACCAATTGCACTTATTGCAGCACCAACGGTAATCAACGTACCTCTTTCTGCCGATGTTATTGCACCTACTTGTTTAAGACCCTTGGTGGCAACAATTTTACTGGGTTTTTGTACTGTTGTTATCCCAGTTTCATCTACGTTGTAGATATCTGAAGCTGCAAATTTGTGTTGCTCCATTACTTTCGCCAGATTATCAAAGAATTTGCCCACATTAACTTTATTAAAGTTAACAGCCCTAGCATGACTTGTAGCCTCTGGAACTCGTATGGACAATGTAGGGTTCCTCTTCATAAAGTTGGCGAACCAATCTTTTGAACCCATCTTTCTGTCGTGCCACTGGTTGGGAATTTTTATTTTGTTTTTTAGTGCAAACTCATACACTAAAGCACGTATGTCCGTGGGGGTAAGACCAAAATACAAATCAGCTGAACTGCGAATGTAGTCGCAAAACACTTTTTCGTCTTCCGTGGATAAAATCTTATTATAAGAATTGTAACCCACATTTGGTTCGGTAATGCCTTGTTTTAATTTCTTAAGATACCGATTTAAAGTTACGTGGCAAATACCTAACTCACGAGCAACTTCTCTCTCTGTGAGATTTTGTTCCATAACGAGTGCTGCTGCTTGCTTCATAACTTCAATGGCAGGTCCTCTAACCGTTTTTCTAACTCTAACTCTCGGCATTGCGATCTAATAAGAAATATATACCGATATAAACACGTACTATAGCGAATATATATTTCAAATCGGGTACAATTGTAACATGTTACATTCGTCCCCACAACAGGTGTTACAACTGTCCCCGTGACGGATTTCGTTCAAAATAAAATTAGATGCCACTAATTGTCAAACATAACCCTAAAATATACGTTGGTAGGCCAAACACAATCTTCAAGTAAATTAATGATACAACAAAACGCATATTTGTGTGTAATCTTCTGTATTTATTATCAATAACGCTTACTATCACGATTTTACTTACAGTATTAAAATAACTTGTTGTGTTTCTCAAACCACGGGGAACGTACGGATTTCTGACAAACTACACTAACTGCCGCAGAGCATGCCAACTGTAATATGGAGATAATGGCGCGAAATTTGAAATATAATCTAAGTATATTTTTGCATTTGTTACATTTGTACCCTGTTACAATTGTCACCACTCTCCCCTAATAGCTTTTCTAGATAGAGGGAACCTACAGTTATAAGTGGATTCTAAAGCACCGAAAGCTCAACTACTGCCAATAGAGCTTCCATTTACAAACAACAGTTGAATTAGGACGTTTATTTCGTACACTGGACCAAAGCTTTGCGGGTTGCGCCCAGTCGCACAGATATCTAAGACTTTTTCCTAGAATCGAACTGGAGTGTTGCCACTTGGAACTACGTACTTGACTAAGTTACAGTTGGGCTAAAAAATAATTAGATGTATAAATTAAAAGTTTTAAAAGTTTGCAGAGAAACGCTTAAAGATTTTTTTTAAATTTGTTACATACAGTTATACTTACTGTATGTGTTATATAATGCTCTTAAGATATTCAATTTTTACGACTGAAGACGGACTGTATATTAAATATGGAACTATCTCAACTTTACACACAAGACAAATCTGTACCCGCTGCTATCTCTCATTACCAAACCAAACTCGTCGGGCTGCAGATGCGTGAGGCGTAACCCACGGGTACAGCTAGTATCAATTATAACCGCAAAGGCCAAAACATTTAATTAATTCAATTTTACTTTCAAATTTTGTGAAGTATGAGAAAGTCTAGTGAAAATTACTTGCCGACTTTTTATTGACCTTTGCAAAAAAATGCAAACATTTTACACGAGTCAAAAAAGAACAGTAAATTATATCTACACGTAATAAATAATACATAAGTAGTAATTTAGTAGTCATTTTAATATTATATTTATCATTAGTCACTTATGACGCTAACGTTGTGAACATTTTTTGTCTCTCTGATTTTGATTTATATCTTTGACTTACTAACGTGTTGGTTTTAATTAGCTTAGTTAAACTGATGACAGGAGCGGACTAGCTGAAATGAATCTGATTGTCGGTTATTTTAGTGGGCTCCATTAATATTGGAAGTAATGAATTGAATAAAACATTATACATTCGAGAACACATCTGGGTTCAGAAGGTTTACTCCGTCTTTAATAGATGATCTCTGAATATAAAAAGTTGAAAAGTAATTAGTTTTGTATTTCATGTTAATATTTAAACTGTCAAACCAGCTTTCGTGTTGAACAAGGTGTAACTCGATAGGACTTTAATTTAATTATAAATAATTTAATTTTTTCTCAATTTATGAAACAAATTAAGTGTTTCTTTAAGTGAGTAGAGAAATAGTAAACTAGGAATGTATGCCTCAAAGGAATTTGGCAAAAATACACTTTCCATCTTAAAACTAATGTTTATTTTGAGGTTTACTAATAAAAGAGAAATTTGCTGTTGATATAGTTCTGCCACTCACATAGTTATTGGTCCATAAAAATAGTTAATTTTTTGCCTATTGTTATTTTATCCTAGAAATTACAGTTTATCTTTTCTCCAACTAATTAAGGAGAAATTGAGATTTGTTGAATTGGTTTTATTCTCACACACCAGAAATACTTTCATAGAATTGTTACTAGTATTTTATTATATTTAATAAGAAATTACTACAATTTTTAGAAAATTGTATTCTTGGAGTTGTTTTAGAGTGTCTTAGTAAAACAAATTACCGCAATGGAATGTGTGAAAGTATATACCAATAAAATCACAAAAATAAAAATTTGTTACTTTAATACCACCGCAATGGGTAATCCGATTTGGATGAAACAAATATGAAAATATACCGAAAAAAATGAGCGAAACAGATCGCTGGTACTTTTCCATACTTTTTACGTTACATTATTTTAATAAAAATTAAAACAAGAAAAAAAATTAAAAAAAAGGGTAACGCGCCAGGAGTGATTTGAATTTGCAACAGCCTGTGCAAAACGGTGCCACGTACCGTATAAGAATATTAAGCTACAACTTGGCTAGCCGCATACGGTAGGAGCAAAGCAAACCGCCGTTCTACAACTGATTAGATGCGTTTCGGACTTCGGACCAAAAAACCGCTATAAAAGCTTTATTAAAAAAGTTATCAAAAATATGCAAGGAATGAAAAATATATTTTTCAACTAGAGCTAATTGCCGGAAAACGCGATTTTTAATATTAAAAAACATCGTTTTTTTTTCTTAACTTTAATATGGTTGAAAATTCTTGTTAATTCTAATAAACTACTTTAAATAAGCTATTGGACCTTTTAAAAGTCAATGACAATTGGCGTTTGCGTTTTTGAATAAATAATTAATCTATTTCTACTTTTTCAAAAATTCCTGGAAGGCGTCATAGTAAAATTTGGGAGATTTATAAAAAAACAAGTTTGTAGTTCATTGCAAGTTTTATCAGCTTAGAAAGTTAAAGAAATGATGTGGGCAGTTTTTGAGGAATAATTTTTTGAAAATTTCCAAAATTGTGAGCAGCTAGAAATTTTACAATTTTTATATTTCGAATAATCACATTGCACCACACGATTATACTTATTAAGGGCTATTAAATAATTTGACAATGTGTTATGATTGGATATTTTGTTTTTCAGTAATCGGGCGTTACAGTCAAAATTTTAAAAATTCGTAGCGGTCTTCGAAAAAACCATTTGAACTGCCTTTAGATGCACTCTAATCAAAATGTTTATAAAATATCTATACTAAAGAACATGCCTTATTTTCGTTTCCGGTTTCGATTAAAATTCTTCTACAGCCACGCACAGACAGACATTTAAAAAAAAACATTTTCGATTGCTTGGACCCCAAAGCGCGTATTTCCGTTAAAATCTGAAATTCGAAAATTTGCATGAAATCTAACTTTTTTTACTTCAGTAGAAGTATGGGAAAGTAAAAACGAATATGGAGGTTTATCAATATATATAGCATATCCTAATAGAGCATTTTATGACAAATCGAATGCTTCCTTTCGGTTTTCTAATTTTAGGACAGCAGCAGCAGCTGTTGCGATCCGCTTATTGAAAAACAAACTCGTAGATGGAAATAAGCTGCATGCAATTTAATAATTAGAGAAACATGGAATATAAATGTTTTTGAAAGTATGAAAAAGGTACGTCCCTGAAGTATAAAAAAAAAGTTGTATTTTAAAATTGCTTATATGAACTCGAAGTAGGCTACGTCAACATTTTTATTTTTCCATACTTTGGAAACGGAATTTTGTAAATATGAAAACAATTTGACAGAATACGTTAAGACAAATGGAACGCTTTTCTTTCAAGTTCTAAACTTCAAAGTAGCGACCGCTCGCGCTAGTCATAAAATGTGACCAAAAAAACTACCTCTAGAACGCCATAGATGCCAACTATATTGCGCTACAAACATATAGCATCCATGGCCTTCTTGAGGTAGTTTTTTTTCATGGTTTCGTATAATTTTGCGTTTTTGCGGATCAGCAATTTTGATATGGTTATTGTCTATAATAGCGTTAGGTAGAGGATATGCGCTCGGTTCCAGCGCGAAAGGTCTGGGGTTCGATTCCCCACAGAAAGAAAAATCAGCAATAAATCTATTCTGCAACCCGTCACTCAATTTCCCAATTCGGTGTAGCTAGAGGTGGGGTATTAATGCCTAAACCTTCTTTGGTTTTAGTCTTTCGTATTCGACGTTATACTGAAGGTTCCCCGTATTTCAACTTAGCGCTAAGAGAGAGGACGTGGCGTAGAATAATATCACAACTTGTAGTGGGACGTAAAGGCTGATCTTAGAAGGACAAACCATAAAAACTTTCAGAACTGAAAAACTAAAATCTGACTGGTTACACGATTTTTTTTCTGAACTTTTGTTTTTAAATTTTGTGAACAAGTAGAGAGAGCTAGGGATACGGTATAATATTGTTTGTATTTTGTTGCCTTGATTTTCTGTGACACCCTCTTTGAATTTCTGAAGTTTAGAAATTTATGCAAAAAGATCCTAGGTTTTAGATGCAACAATATTTAGAAGAGCTGCTATTCCCGCTCTTTTCCATTTTTGGGCAACGAATTGTATTTACTGGTCTTTGTCGTTTGGCTATCTTTCACCAACAAAATATATTTTTTTCAAACTATGTTTTAACATGTAAAAACTACATGTTTTTGAAGTATACTAGTGGAACTCGTTGCAAGTTAATTTGCAACTTACATCACTTTTTTGTAGACAATGTTAAGCACGAAGACCATATGTGTCTTTAGTTATACACTGTGTCCATAAAGTAACCCCCCCCCCCCCCGCCCAACTAACTTTTGAACGACTTGATATTTTTCTACAAAATTTGTTGTGCTCTAATGGGAAATTGAATACTATTTTTCAGACCATATTAAAATTTTGAATCATTTAAAATGGCGACTGGGCGCCATTTTGAATTTTTTTTAATGGAAAGGGGGGTCGAGTGACACCTCATTAGAAAGGTCTTTTAGTTCTGCGTCTGATTCTAGAGTTTCAAAGAAAAATATTAAGCCATAACAAAATGGCGGATTTTAAACAAATGGACTCACTCAATTTAAAATTGTTTTGATTTTTTTATCCAGGGTCAAGTGACTCATTTGAAAGGTCTTTTAGTTCTGCGTTTGATCCTAGAATTTCAAAGAAAAATATTGAGTCATAACAAAATGGCGGATTGTAAACCAATGGACTCACTCAGTTCAAAATTGTTTTGATTTTTTTATCCAGTAGTCCACTTATTCATTTGCAGGACTAAATTTTCCCAGAAATATCTCAGGTGGCTTGAAATAATATTGAAAACGTTATGTTCCAACAAGACGGTGCGCCGCCTCATTATTATAGGCCTGTTTCTGACTTTTTCAGCGGACATTTTCTTGGAAGATGGATTGGTAGGCGGGGGCCTGTAGAATAGCCGGCTCACTTCCCAGATTTAACTTTCTTAGAATTTTTTATATGGGAATATCTGAAATCGAATGTGTACAGAACCCGTCCAGAAACAATTGAAGAACTGGAGCTACGCGTTACAGAAGTTTGCAGAAATATCACTCCAGAAACTTATGAAAATGTAAGGCAGGAATTTTATAACCGACTTTTTATGTGCCAAGAAGTGAATGGTAAACATTTCAAACACTTAATTTAATTTCTTTTTGCTTTAATTCTTAGTTTTTTTAAATAGACTTCTTTATCTTCAAATATTGTCATTTTGTTATGGCTGAATATTTTTCTTTGAAACTTTAGGATCAGACGCAGAACTAAAAGACCTTTTTAATGAGGTGTCTTAATAGTTTTGTTACTTATTTCGTTTTGATTGTTTAGTGTGTTAAATTTAAATTATATAAAAAGGTATTTGAAGTTATCTCTTTTTACTTTCTTATACTTCTAATTAAGTGAAGAAAGTTATGATATTATGCAAATTTTGGAATTTTAAATATTAACGGAAATACGGGTTTTAGGGTCCAAGGTCTCTGAGTGGGTGGTCGAGTTCGTTTCCCTATATCTCCGGATTTTTATAAAATTTGGTGTGTTTAAGTTTCTTAGTTGCAGGCAGTTCCTTTGTAAAGTCGTTAATTGGAAACAGAAACGGAAATTAGACTGGATTTTTTGGCATAGATTATTTTCCAAACACTTTTTTGAAATTTTGAATACACAGCATTGCAGCGCATCTAAAGGCAACTCAAACGTTTTTTTCTAAATGCTGTATTTTTACAATAAAGGCCGCTACAAATTTTTGAAAATTTTAACTTTAATGCCCGATCACTAAAAAAATATTTTGAAATTTTAGAATTCTAAATGTTTCAAGAAAATTTAGAAATCAAAAATTTCACAATGGATAAACATGCTTTTTCCGCAAGCACGCACGAAATCAATATCGAAGAATTTTTCAGCTACTTAATAAATATTTCCTATACATAGTATTGAATTGCAGATTTGTCATTGTGATATGTTATTATGTTGGGCATAAACTAGCAAGTTATGGGTTTCTAATGAGCTGTCTTATAAAGTTTTATTTGAATTCTGTTTAATTTATTCGAATAGAACTAGATACTCTGACCCTCTATTTAGCCTGATAGGGAACAATTCACATTAATAAAGTAAAAAAAGTGCGGTTATCACAAACACAGCAAAGAAACAAAGGCAATTGAAACTGATACGAAAAATTTGAAAGAATTTTAAAAAATAAAGGCCGGATTTATATGCACTAAAGGAACCCATATCTACAGGCAAAATATGCACTTAAAAAGTAATAATATGCACCTAAACAGCACAATATGCAGAAAAACAACAAGTGTTTATTTAAAAAAATGGAATTTGATAAGATACTAAACTATAAATTAAACTAGATTATACTCAGTTAACGTAAATTTACTGTTATAAATTAGATTATGTAGGTAGTATTTGAATGTTTGCATCCGATTGCTATAATAAACTTGAATGTGAAAATTTTTTGAATTGTCAAGTGTAAAATTTTGCGTTCTGGTCGTAAGAACGTGTTTGTATTTGGAGAACTATGGTTCATACTTATACTTTGGCAACTCTTCTGCGCTTATTTTACAGTCAGGTTCTTCAAAGCTGCATAAAACTTTGGTTATTTTGCTCATCACATGAAAGCCAGGGCTTTTTGTGAAAACGTTTCATTTGCTGAAGGTTTCTATTCTTCCCAATGTAATCTTCTCCGTTCAGAGCATTAATTGCTTTACTATTACTGTAAACAAACGAACGTTTACCTGCTAAGTACAGTAAGGTTTAAAATACATTTAATAAAAGCCGTTTTTCGGTAAATCTCATAGATCGACAGTTCTAGAAAAATCCGTAATAAGCTGGTAAAATTTAAAAATTTCTGTGTAACAAACAAGTAATGAAAATATATATTTGAAAATATTGTAGAGATAATTAAAAATCATTTTAAAGCACCCTCATGTTATAATTTAATAGTTGACGTGTGTTTACCATGGTACTTAAATTTAAAATATCTCTAACATATTTTTTTCGTTTAAAACTAACATTCTAAATTTTGCAAATAAACATATTAGCATTATCTTAGTTATATTTTTTCTTGCGCAATGGTTTAGTTGTTTTTAATAAAAACATAATATTGATACGATATTTCTAAATTAATTAATTAAAAACATTCTTGAAATGTTTTCGTTGTTAATAAAATTAGTCAAGAAATAGTTCTATGTTGTTAAAAATGTTTTTAACGTTTATAAGTAATTTGTTTTTGGCGATTATATTATCTATTATATGTATTAATGGTTTACTTGAATAAACCTCTATAATATATTAATGTTTTAAAAATATCTGTAGGATATTAATAAATAGCAAGAAATGTGTTTAGGATATTTAATATAACTATTTAGGACTATTTCAAAGATTTTTTTAAGGAATTTTATTGATTTTATAAATATTTTAAAAAGTTTTATAAGTAAATATACTGTATAGGTATTTTAGAACAATTTTAATTGTAATATCTGAGTTCAAAAAATAAAATTTTTATATTTTCTTCTTCTGAGTCCTTTGCTCTCGAAAGGGCGTGGTGACTTTCTGTCCTATGACTTCCACGCCTGTGGTGAGCGTGTTTTAGTGAATCGCGCGAACATAGGGGACCTACTGTTTACCTCGGGCTCCGAACCGCAGGAAAAGCAAGCATTTCTTCTCCAGAGAAATTTTTCTTGGCAGAAATCTGTGTTGGTTTGCCATTGCCTTGTGAGGGAAAACTGCCATTCAAAAACCGATGTTACGGTACTGGAATTTTGAAACCTAGACCCCAACCATGGCAGTCCAACGCTCTAACCGCTGGCCTACGACCGCGTCTTTATATGTTACATATTATAATATTAGTTTTTTTTTTTAAATATTCAGCTACTTGAATATTGTTCTGTTTTAAAATATCTTAGGTGTTTTAAAACGTAAAGAAATAATTGTTCCATATCTAAGATATTTAAAAATTACTGCCATCTAAAGTATATTCATGCTCAAGATAGAGTACGTGTAAACAAATACACCCGCTGTTTCTGTGGCCCACTGCAGTAGGATGCAGCGAACAGGGCAATATCGTTCAACACGTGACAGTCGGCTGTTGCCAGAGGTAGTTCCACTTAGCAGTTGTACAAGCCTTATAGATAGCGGTAGTTTCCGAATTTCTTAGATATTCAATAAATCTTTTATTTTAATACGTCTAAGATAATAAAAATTGAATTTATTGTATAATTTAAATTTAAATATCTACGATATTTCGAAATACAATAATTTTTAAATATCGAAGATATTGGGTATATAAATTTAATTAGAAATATCTGTGATATTTTAAATTTAAATTGCGTTTAAAAATTTTTTAGTATCTATAGGATATTTCTAAACCGATAAAATTCTCTCGGAAATATTTTTATATAATTAAAAATATCTTAGATATTTCTAATTCAAATATATTTACAGTACAAACGTATAATTCTTTAAGATATTTATAATAAACTAGTAATATCTCTATCTTTTATTTTGTGGCAATTAGCTTTCACTAAAAAGTAGAACGGCATTTTAAATAATTATGTGTGTTTAGTCCACAGCATATCTTTTATGACACTCGATTTTCCAGCTTTGATACGAGTTTAGCGCATTAGGGCCACAAACCAAAATCGTAGCTCATTCCTAGCTCTATATAAGCCTACAAAATTTTAAAAAAAATTGTGTGGATCGTTCCGGATCGTTATAAAAAACTTTTACCCCTCATGATTGTTTGTTATACGTCGGTATCCCAAATTTCATTAAAGTCGGTCCAGTAGTTTATGACATTTACAGCGTCACATACACACAGACATATATTTTTAAAACATTTTTATAGGATCCTAGAGCTCCTAAAACGTGTACTTTCTTCAAAATAGTGGAATCGAATTTCTTCGCGTACATAATACAGACGTATGGGAATCCATACTGATGGTATGGAAAAAATTAGTTTTGTTTGCTGATAAAGAAAACATTCGTTTTAAAATATAGTCATTGAACTCTGCGAAAATATTATTTATTTTATTATTATTATTATTATTATTATTATTATTATTATTATTATTATTATTATTATTATTATCGGAATATAGTTCAAAGAAATGATACAATAAATTCAAGCTGATGCTTTCCGGAGAGTGCAAAAATCTAAATAAGACTAAAAAAAATCAAAGTTAAGCGCCGGCGCCGGCGCTGGCGCCGGTGATGTGGAGATAAAATTCGTTGCCAATAAATGAAGTACACAGTCACTAAACACGTTGAGTAAAATGTGTGTAAAATTAACGTTCAACGTATCAGCACATGCATAACGTTAGTTTTTTTCCTAATCTGTACTGACCCTGACAGCATAAACGTAAAAGCGAGAATTTATTAAAAGATAAAATTGAAACTTGCATGTTGCAGTTTTCCAACATTTTCAAAAATTACCGTCATAACTACCGATCTCATCGGAAACATGTTTAATTGTTATACCTGCTTGTGAAAATAGTTTTATTACTATGCATCAGCAGTGCAAACCAGTGGCGACTCGTATGTTGAAGCGAGTGATGCGGCGCTTCAGCTGATTGCGCCGCTTCATATAATTTTATTTTAGTGTTTTTTTTTCATATTACCAGTTTAATAATATGGCTATCAACAATAATACAGAAATAAATATAATATTTCAATAATAAACGAAAGTTTAATTTTCGTAGCGCGATACACTAGCCACTACCGTTCAACCAAGCTGATGTTGAAATGATGCGACTGAAATTTTAGTTTGTTAACCGCATTTCTCTAGAATAGGTTGACATGACAACATACCCCTAGCCCAGCCTGCGTGCAGGGCTAGGTAATGCGGCTGTTTCGTATTAGCCGGAGGCAGCGACAGATAGTTGCGTCTGGTAAACTGTAGCTCGCGTTCACGTGAAAATACGTAAAATGTTTCCTTTAAACGACAGCATTTGTATCTCACACGAACTCTTTTATCAACATTTGAAGAAGATGATAGAAAGAAAGTTTTAAGGATGGACATACCTATGCCTTCGATAAACGTTAATAAATTGGTAAACGATTAAATTTGAAAACATTTGGTACAAACAATATCAGTGGTTATGTCGCAATTATAATCTAAATAAACTATTTTGTTGTCCGTGTACTCTTGATAGTGTTAAAGGTTGCTCGTGGAATAAAGTACGTTGTGATGAATTTTTAAATATTGTCCATGCTCTGCAACGCTCACTTAAAAAAAATGTCACAAGCGCTTCGCTCCCGGTGTATACTATCAGGTTTTCAGAAACGCTTCACCCATTTCTGAATCCACGCGCAGCCACTGGTACAAACAGAACTGCCAATCGACGTTCTCACACCCGCAATTATTGTTAAATATTGGTTAAACTGCATAACAAAATTTAACATAATAACACTGTAATGCAATAATTTTTGTTAAATACGTACTTCTTTGTGCCGACTGAGTTATTAAAAAAGAGATCATAAACTTCTAGCCCCAATAGTTACTAAATTAATATTCGGCTGCATTGGCTTTCACTCGTTAGTCACTCGATTATCGAAAATCTTCTGCTAGCGGTCGAAACTATTTGTTTTTCTACACGAAAATATAGGGTATAATATAAATTTTTAGATTATTTTTAAATATTGACATCAGAGAGCATTAAAAACTAGAAAAGAAATTTTGTTAGTCAAAAACTAGGGAGAGGGAAAAAGGATTGGCCCTCCACCCCATAAATTATACTGAATTTTAAAATTAGGATTTAATTTTATTCCGCTATCACTGAGGAAACAGGAATGCTTAATCGTTCCCATTTCTTAAAAAAACGGCTTTAATGTTCACAACACCAAAATTCATAGAAAGCGTTACAGACAATAATTAGTGGATTGTTCACGAACCAAATTGTATATAGCTCATCGCTCGTTCTGTGAGCGTCAAAAAATCGTATCCCCTCCTATGGTTATTATAGTACTTATAACAAATTTCATCCTGATCTGCCGATTTCAGATTTGCAAAATTCAGTAATATTTTTAAATTTCGGAAGGTTGTCCAAATCGGACCATCCGTTCCGGAGATATAAGGGAACAAACGAATGCGCCCACCCAATCACAGACAGGCGTTTTTTGAAAACAGTTTTTAGGTACTTTTTTTCGTAAAAATCGTGAAATCAAACATTTAATTTTTTTTTCTGAAAGTACGGAAAAGTACAATAGGTTCAATAGGAAAGTAATCGTATTTAGTATGACTTATCTTTTAATAAGGTAATAATAATTATGTTTATCATAAAGTGCTTCATTTCGAAATTGCAGCATTCAACATCATAAAAGACCTCTAAATCCAAAACACGTATTTACGAACCAATTTATTATTTAATAGAATGTTCCAATAAAACTTAACGAGAATCTGCCATATCATATCGTTAAATAGATTTTCAAGGTGTTCTGTTATTTCATAAAGAAGTGCCGGTGTATTGTGTAAAGTTTACATGGTTTACAGGCACTATGCACCATGAAAGTTCAAGGATGATCAAAAATGCAGCAGCCGTTGGTTCAAGTTAGAAAACAAGTTCTGTAAGTAAAGGCTCAAACGAAGACAAAAAGTTCTGAAGAACAAAACCAGCGGACATCATCCGCCTCCCTGCACTTGTGAAATACAGTTCCAATTGTGCTTTACTAGATAAGTAGCTAAACCCGCAGGCTATGCCCTACGCTTTTTAATTAGGAATATTGTCCATCTTCTCTAAGGGGGGATGGGGCTAAATAACACAGGAAGGAAAGTCAAAGTTTTGCTCTTAATAGTTTGATTTGAATAAACTGAGAATTAGCAGGCAGCTACATGTTTCGACTAACAAGTCATCATCAGACAAATAAACAACGAGTAAGGAAAAAGTTTTTACAAAGTCATTAATAAGTATGAATTAAAACATAAAACATTACTTAAGTGAAGCTATTATTAATAAACCAAACTGAAGACATCCAATCCATAAGAGGAACATGAATAGTAAAAATCATGACGTAGTACGATGATCATATTAATTATAAAATTATTATCACAAAGAACGTAGACACGTGTCAAAACGCCATTAAAGAAATTGTGCGCTGGTTCCGTAACTTCTTTTAAACAAATAATAAATAAGCTGTGTCGAGATATAGTTAGGCATGTACTATGTCTGAACCCATGCACAGTGGCGTAACTACGCCAAAGCATCTAACTCCGTTGCATTGGGGATTTGCTAGGAAAATACCTATTTGTGTACGTTACAGGCCCCTAAGAGGGAATATTATTAATTATCAATATTATTACCCGTTTTGTAAAAACGGACGTTTTAACCTAAAATGCCCATTGTAAGTATTTTGAATTATTTTGCGAATTTTTGGGTTTTTGTGGCTTTTTTTAGGTTGTCGCGCCTAATTCTTTGTAGTATGCCTACTTTGGTACTATTTTAATTAATGTTTTCATCATTTGCATCTGCATAAAAAGTAATTAAATTTTTGCATATAAACCCGTGTTTTCGAGGTCGGCAGCTGTGTTACAGGCTAGAATATAAAATACATATTTATTATTGCAAAAGAACTGTTGGCGCTACAGGGTTTAGGGTGAGTAAAAGTTAACGTAAGATTCAATCCATTAAATAAACAAATTATACCAATCTATTTGAGCAATTAATGTAAGCGAAGCTTACTATCCAGCATACATATTTGTTTAATGCGAGTATAGATTGTGCTATACAGGATATACGATTTTAAATCTAGTATTAAATCAAGTAAGCTGCTTATGCGATGCGCCCAGCACGAAGATTAGATTACAAATGAATTGAAGGTTGTCGCTGCGCGCCCCAGTCATCCGATAGTAGCGCGTAAACACAGTTTTCTTTATTGACGCTGAAAACTGTACTGGGCGACTGCTCACGCTCAGTGGTACGTAGAATAAGCGCCTTATATAATTGACGCGTATAGATGCGGCTTCTAGTAGCAGGGGTCCGGTGGTAGTAAACAATGAGACAGGTGGAAGGGATCTGGGTTTTCTATATATTAGGGAAGGTGCGAATGACGCAACAACACAAACGCAAATCAGTGTGGTGAGAATCTTATATTCAGATTTCGTACGATTATTGGTGCTTATGTCAATAATTCAAATAATTCAACATATGCAAAGTTTGTAAAACTAGAGAGGTCAAGTGACTTCATGTATGGATAACTCACAATTAGAAAACTTGATCGCAAAGTCAAATATATTAAAAATTCAGCCAGAAATTAAGATTATAAAGACGAAAACAAAATATGTAAATGGGAATTGATACAAGACGTTAAAACAACACAATACTTTTTTCGAATTTTAAAATGGAATTCGGTACGATTTGTTTCAAAAAATTAGTTAAGAGTTGGTCATAAAATTTGGTATATTACCTATCGCTAAAAGGACAAAATTATGTGTTTTCGAATTATTTCTCTAACTTTCTTAATAAATTCAAGCTTTACTTCTTGGTGTTATTATACATGAAATAATAATTACTTCACCAGCTATTTATTTTTTACTTTAACTTTACCTTTGATAATAATGTGTAAACACGTATAAGGCTAAAATAATCTGCTTTTTAATTTTATTTATATTTCTGAAACTTTGTGAACATTTGGCACAACACATTTTTCAAAACTAACTACGTGCATTTTTATATACACACTGTGTCTATAAAGTACCCCCCCCCCCCCCCCAACTAACTTTTGAACGACTTAATATTTTTTTACACAATTTTGTGTGCTGTAATGGGAAATTAAATACTATTTTTCAGCACATATTAAAATTCTGTATCATCCAAAATGGCGACTGGGCGCCATTTTGAATATTTTTTTTAATGGAAAAGGGGGTCGAGTGACACCTCATTGGAAAGGTCTTTTAGTTCTGCGTCTGATACTAGAGTTTCAAAGACAAATATTCAGCCATAACAAAATTACAATGTTTGAAGATAAAGAAGTCTATTTAAAAAAACTAAGAATTAAAAGAAGGAAATTAAATTAAGTGTTCGAAATGTTTACCATTCACTTCTTGGCACATAAAAGGTCGGTTATAAAATTACTGCCTTAGATTTTCATAAGTTTCTGTAGTGATATTTCTGCAAACTTCTGTAATGCGTTGCTCCAGGTCTTAGTTGTTTCTGGACGGGTTCTGTACACTTTCGATTTCAGATATCCCCATAGAAAAAAATCTAAGAAAGTTAAATCTGGGGAGCGATCCGGCTATTTTACAGGCCCCCGCCTACCAATCCATCTTCCAAGAAAATGTCCGTTAAGAAAGTCAGAAACAGGTCTATAATAATGAGGCGGCGCACCGTCTTGTTGGAACATAACGTTTTTAATATTATTTCCAGCCACCTGAGTTATTTCTGGGAAAATTTTGTACTGCAAATGAAAAAAATGGACTACTGGATAAAAAAATCAAAACAATTTTGAATTGAGTGAGTCTATTTGTTTAAAATCCGCCATTTTGTTATGGCTCAATATTTTTCTTTGAAACTTTAGGATCAGGAGCGGAACTAAAAGACCTTTCAAATGAGGTGCCACCCGACCCCCTTTCTATTTAAAAAAAATTCAAAATGGCGTCGAGGCGCCATTTTGAATGATACAAAATTTAATTGTTGGCTAAAATATAGTATTTTATTTCCCATTAAAGCACACCAAATGTTGTTGAAAAATATCAAGTCGTTCAAAAGTTAGTTAGGGGCGTGGGGGAGTTACTTTATAGACAGACGGTATTTTATATGTTAATACAGATGCAGGTAGGCAAAATTGTTAGGTTGAAATTATTAATTATTATTTATTAGAGCTGAGGATAGACCGTCATTTAATTTTTTTGAATTTTTGACAATTAATGCATATCTAATAAACGAGGATGTTGATAATTTTAGATTTCCGCTCTTTGGTGTTCTTAGCCCCACCTATCTTTTACAACAAAAATCAAATCTCAGTTTTTACCTTTATTTCGTGGTTAGCTTAGTTCTAGCTACACTTCTATTTTTATAATCCGAGTCTAATAAGTGGTATGTGAGTAATGACTCACTACTTACCATAGCTTTGTACGCGGTTAAATTCGTATGCTGAGCTTCTAGTAACTGCTGGGGTTACACCATTATAATATGTAAATACGAGTATAAAAACTAAACATTTTTTAGGTATGGAAAACTCCAGGCAAAGTGCTTCCCCAATTTTTTTAAATGGCATTGAAATAATATTCCATCAATAGGATGTATTTGCCAAACCTCAACAATTTGTGTACTAAATTTGACTTTTCTATAAATAATATGATGTTTTCGCTATTTAATTTGTAATTACAAATTATGTAGGTATTTATTTTTTTTTCTTTTACTACGTAATAAATTTTTTTAAGTACTAAAACGTTTTATTTACATTAGTTCATCGGCAATAAAAAGCTTAAAAGTTTATAAATCTGTGTATAATGTTTATATGCATGTACATTGTACAGTTATCATAGATTAGACGAAAAAATATTGGTTTACTATTTATGTCAATACATATACAGGGTGAGTATGAAAGGTCTGTACAAACTTTGAGGACAAGTTCTGCACATTAAAACAATGAAAAAACGCTTTCTTGCGGAGTTCATAGGGGGTCCCGGGGGCCACAGTGCGGTAAAAATAATGTTTTTTTTTAGATTTATGTTATTGGCCAATTTAAATTTATTAAGTTAAAAGGTAATTACTAAATCATATGATATTAATTTCTTCTGTCGATATAATTTTGTTTTTTTTTAAATGATATTCTGTTTGCAATTACTTTCTTATGACGCAAGTTGTTACTGACGTGGTTAAAATTTTGTGAGGACCTCTTGAATCTGCAAAAGCAAAGCTAGATGCCACTGACGGAGTTATAGCCTCCAGGCTAAGGGAGAACAGAGACAACTCTGCAGTTCTCGAACCGGCGTATTTAAAAAACCGCATACGAATTCTATATTGTGTAGGTTGAACTTCGTAAGAAACGTTTTCCCATATACAATACCCCGGTACATTGTAATCAAACTAAATGGATAGTCCGCACATATAGGATTTTAAAATTTTACTACCAATCTTAACGATAAAAAAGTGATTGCCCCTTCCGGATGCTGTAACTCCGTAAGGAAGCGTTTCCGAGCCCATGTTTTGATATGTAAGACTTGCTCTCAAAGTTTGTACAGATTTTTAAAACCCACCTTGTATACAACATTATAAATGACCACTTAGTTAATGTAAAGAAGTTTTACTATACAGGGTGATTCAGAATTATAGTGCAAAATTTACATGACGCATTCTAGGCACTAAAATAAGTCAAACGTTTCGATGAACTTGGTTTCGTTACGAAGTTAAAGCTTCCTTAAGATAAAACAGATCGATCGAACAGATCGATAACTTTCGCAGTGTTGCGATGGCCAAATAATTGTTTGTTCCAAATATTTTAGATCTTTATGATTTTTGAAGTTTTGTCCATAAAATCTTTTTCTTCGTACAAAAATACACAAAAATCTATTTATTGTTGGAAGCCGTAAAATTTGACACTTTTGGAGATAATTCAATGTTTTTGTAAAAGCGAGTTGCCATGAAGGTTTGAACGTTTTCTTAAAATGCTCAAGCAGTGTTCACAAAGTTTGAACTTAAGTTCTGCACATCAAAACAGTGAATAAAGTTCCTATAAACACGGGTCTGGAAACGCCTTGCATGCTCAAATTTAATATGAACACAATTAATGCACATTTAAAGGTAGGCTCATAAACTGTTATTGAGTGACCATTAATGTTTAAAATGTACTAGTTTGTCACGTTACAGTGACACACGCTACTGATTTTTTTTAATTCATTACTTCAGCGTCACGCATTTCCTTGGTTAATATTGTTAGTACTTTTACTTTAACAGTAAACATTAAGGTAAAATTACATAGTTACGTTAGCGTTGTAATCACAACGCCAGGTGTAGTTACGCCTGGCGTTCAAACAGTGGAAACAGGAACTTTATATCTAAATCAATTAAAAGATTTATAAAAAGAAGGGCCAAACAGGTTGCTGCTATTTTGCTATACTGTTTACGTTTTAAGTAGTCTTGCGCCAATAAGTGATTCACATTTACATCTAGTCATCTACCGCAGGTACAAGCCGCCCGCTTCAAACCAAGGCGTTTGGACGGTGCGGCATTGGGGATTACCTACTCACGTAAGGCGCTAGCTACATATTACGCTCCCGAATTCACACTAGAAATGGTTATAAGTACTTTATTTAGGAAGTAATCAAAAATATGCAAAAAGTGAAAAATATATTTTTTAACGAGAGCTAATTGATAGGCGTAGTTAAAATCACCTAGCTGCCGGAAAACGCGTTGTTGATATAAAAAGTACCGTTTTTTTTCTTATTTTTTAAAACAGTTGAAAATTTCTTGTTAATCCTAAGAAACTACTTCAAATAGTCTATTAAACTGTTTAAAGTTTGTAATGATTGGCGTTTGCGTTTTTGAATAAATAATTAAGTTCCTAGAGGGCGCCAGAGTAAAATTTGGGAGATAAGTAAAAAACAAATTTGTAGTTTACTGCAAGCTCAATCGGTTTAGAAAGTTACAAAAAGATGGTATGGGCAGTTTTTGATAAATAATTTTTTTTAAATATCCAAAATTTTGAGCAGCTAAAATTTTTACAAATTTTATATTTTCAAAATTTTTTTGACATCACTTGATTATACTTATTAAGGGCTATTAAATAATATGACAATTTGTATTGATTGGCTATTTTGATTTTAAGTAATCGGGCATTAAAATGAAAGTTTTCAAAAATTCGTAGCGGCTTTCGTTTCTAAGATACAGAGCTGGGGGAAAAACGCTCAATCTGTTTTTAGATGCACTACAACACTATCTACTCAAAATTTAAAAAAAGTGTTTACAAAAGAACCTATACTAAAAAAACAGGTCTAATTTTTGTTTCCGTTTCCGATTAAAAACTTTCTGCCGAACTACCTGCAACTAACAAACTTTCATATACCAAATCCTATAAGAATCGGTCATTTTTCAAACATTACTTTTTGGGTTCCTTGGACCCCAAAACGTGTACTTTCGTAAGAGTCTCAAATTTGAAAATTTGCATGAATTCAAGTGGAAGTATGAGAAAGTAAAAATACGAATTTCGAAGCACATTAATTATTTTGTTCTATATTTCAAATTTAATAGTCAATATAGTATGGTTCATTTATTAATGTTAAAATTTCAACAAGTATTAATGGTCATTAATGGTCATATTCAAAAATTCACAGGGTATCTATAAAAGTTCTGGTATGAATTTATAGACAAAGTCTTGAGCTAAAATTAGGTCCATTTAACCCAATTTATTTACGTCCAAAAATGCTTCGTTATGGTGATAGAGGAGGGGCGGGCGGCAGTTCAGACACATTTTAAACGAATACTTAGACGCCGTTTGCTATAATTATGTAAAATTGTGTATGGGCGTCTCTAATTAGACTATACGTTTCACACGATTTTAATGCAAATTGCTAAACCTAAAGGATGGACCGGTTGGTATTTACCGAGTTTTTTTTTACATTTTAATTTTTTAAGTAATTTTGTAATTTTGTCCATATAAAATACACAAAACATACCTGGTGTTCAACTTGATGGGACAAATAAAAAATGGTTTATTAATGGTAATTGCTATCTTTATTTTCCCTTTGTCGGTTATCCCAAAAATCAGTTTGGCTAAATACTATAAGTTGTAATTGATTTAGTTGTTTTTGGCATTGATCCATACCACTCGCAATCTGGTTCGAGTCCAGATCAGAGCAACCCTGTGTGTATGTCAACGTCTGTGCATGTTCGATGGGGGACCAGACAAACTTGGCAATTGGTGCCCTCCGTAGGTGTAAGATATAACATTGGAATTACAATCAAATATGTCAAAAAATATATACCATTTGTCTATAAAGTAACCCCCCCCCCTAACTAACTTTTAAACGACTTCATATTTTACCACAACATTTGGTGTGCTTTAATGGGAAAATGAATACTATTTTTCAGCTCATATTAAAATTTTGTATCATTCTAAATCCTAAAGTTTCAAAGAAAAATATTCAGTCATAACAAAATGGCGGATTTTAAACAAATGGACTCGCTCAATTCAAAATTGTTTTGATTTTCCTAACCAGGGTCGAGTGACACCTCAATTGAAAGGTCTTTTAGTTCTGCGTCTGATCCTAAAGTTTCAAAGAAAAATATTCAGTCATAACAAAATGGCGGATTTTAAACAAATGGACTCGCTCAATTCAAAATTGTTTTGATTTTCCTAACCAGGGTCGAGTGACACCTCAATTGAAAGGTCTTTTAGTTCTGCGTCTGATCCTAGAGTTCTAAAGAAAAATATTCAGCCATAACAAAATGGCGGATTTTAAACAAAATGGATTCACTCAGTTCAAAATTGTTTTGATTTGTTTATCCAGTAGTCCACTTTTTCATTTGCAGGACAAACTTTTCCCAGAAATATCTCAGGTGGCTGGAAATAATATTGAAAACGTTATGTTCCAGCAAGACGCACCCGCCTCCTCATTATTATAGACCTGTTTCTGACTTTCTCAACGGACATTTTCTTGGAAGATGGATTGGTAGGCGGGGGCCTGTAGGATAGCCAGCTTGCTCCCCAGATTTAACTTCTTTAGATTTTTTTCTATGGGGATATCTGAAATCGAAAGTGTACAGAACCCGTCCAGAAACAATTGAAGAACTGGAGCAACGCATTATATTACAGACGTTTGCAGAAATATCAGTCCAGAAACTTATGAAAATGTAAGGCAGGAATTTCATAACCGAGTTTTTATGTGCCAAGAAGTGAATGGTAAACATTTTGAACACTTAAATTAATTTCTTTTTGCTTTAATTCTTAGTTTTTTTTAAAAGACTTCTTTATCGTCAAACATTTTCATTTTGTTATGACTGAATATTTTTCTTTGAAACTCTAGGATCAGACGCAGAACTAAAAGACCTTTCCAATGAGGTGTCACTCGCTCCCTTTTCCATTTAAAAAAAATATTCAAAATGGCGCCCAGTCGCCATTTTGGATGATACAAAATTTTAATATGGGCTAGAAAATAGTATTTAATTTCCCATTACAGCACACCAAATTTTGTGGAAAAATATCAAGTCGTTCAAAAGTTAGTTGGGGGGGGGGGGGAGTTACTTTATAGACACAGTGTATTGAACGCTGCGTGAAAAAATATTCTATCCGTATTAGTTCCAACGGGAACAAGAAACATTCCCTGTTGATATCGTGTTTTACCCCCGATTAATTCAACACCATGTCGGGGACGATAATTTAGACAGGCATCAATGACGATGATCTTATTAGACTCTTTATGTTAATAATAAATAATAATAATAATAAACTTTCGTTTGTCTAGTAAAAGTTGTGACAGTTTTTTTAATGGTTTATGCACAATGGTTGTCTGCAAGTAGTTAGGTAAATGTTACATTCTAAATCAGATTTTTTTATTTCCTTTTCAGGTTCATTTTAACGATTTTCATGTATATTTTCAGCAAAAACAACACATCGTTTGAACCTGTATTACGTTTGCTAAATCAAATTTTGTTGATGTTTTGTTAAATCAGATTTTTTAACCCTTGAAAACGGGTCAGTTTACCTATTTGAACGCGTTTTAAAAACTTTCATGTTAAAAATTCAAAAACAGGGTCATAATTGTGAGTTAGGAAAATGGGCATAAAAACGGGTCCGTTTTCGCGATTTCGACGCGTTTTAATGCATGTTTTTGGTATTTTGTTGAAATCGAGGTGTTTTTGCTGAAAATATGCATGAAAATCGTTAAAATGACCCTGAAAACGAAATAAAAAAGAACGATTTAGAATGTAACATTTACCTAACTACTTCTGCACATTTTAATCTCGTACAGCAGTACTTAAACCATCAGTGTTTTTATTCTTAACGGTGGTTTAGTTGAGGTCTGGATGGTCCTGTGAAGTTACCACCGCGATCTCCCGACCTCAACTTTATAAATTTCTTTTTATGGTTTCTTTTTATGGTTCTTTTTTATGGTTCCTTTTTATGGTTCCTTTCCACAGTCCATAGATGCGGGAAGAACTTTAGCACCGTACGCATATGTTAGTAAGAGTGCTTTAACGTGTCTAACTTTTATTTTTACGGCAAGTTTGGCCAAAACTATCGCCTATCATTTAATGCAATATCAAATACATTAACGTTTGGCTGATTTCAAACTACGGTTTATTTTTGTTAATTTTATGTACTTCTTACAAGTTTAAATTTGTTTATTAGGACTAGAGTAGGTTCATATTTTTTATACAAAACTTCACCTTATGATTAAACCGCTACGAATTATTGATTAAACGCAAAATAGCAAAATAATGTTTCCGAATTCTTCACAAACTAACAGCGCAAAAGCTGTTTATTAAAGCAGGCTGCTATTGGCATGTGACGTCGTAAATCACTCGGGAAGGTTTGTTTATACGATAACATAAACATGTGATAAGTAAGATCAACCAAAAGTGCAGCACTAATACGCTAGTTTGTTTCTGATTCAAACTATTATGGCACAAATCCTCCTGCTGAAGGTTTCTGAGTGTTTTACCTTGTTTGTTTACATAGACTCGGTCTAGTTTAGAAAACAACGGTGCTCGCTTGGGATGCGCATATCTGAAGTTTCGTCACTTCACCGTGTTTCTGCTCTCCTGTAGTGAAACGTAAACGGTACCTTTTTGGAGTATGCGTTATATGTAATACTGTTTGCTTTGCATATTTCCTAGAGAGGGCGCCAACCACGTTTCGTCCCTTACGCTGAACGCTATATCTTTGGACTATGTTTGTAGAATTTTTACTTTTCTATACTTTCAGTATAAGGATGTATTAATTTCATGAAAATTTTATAAATGGCATTTTTGACGGAAATATATGTTTTGGACACCCAGGAGCCCAAAAATGTGGTTTAATAAATGCCTGTCTGTGGCTGGGTGGGTATACATGTGGGTGTGTGGTGCATCATAACTACCGAACGGGTGGTCGGATGTCGATGAGCTTTGGAATCTGGGGATATATCAAAAATTTGCTGACAAAATAAGCTTTCAAAACAATTCGAAACCGGAAGCGGAAGTTAGACACATTTTTTCCCAAACCAAATTTTATAAATTTAAAAACGGAATCCCAACGCTTTTTTCCGGCATATTTTATCGGAATATCCGTATAAATACACAATGTTGGTGTGCACAAAAAATTTTGAGAAATTAAAAGGTATAAAATGAAAAAATTTAGAATTATAAAAATTTTCAAAAAACTATTGCTCAAAAATTGGGTAGACGATTTTTTTCCAATTTTGTAAGCTCATAGAGCTCCGTATGAGCTACAATTTGGTTCATGTCCGAGATCGCAAAGTTCTCTCCGACGCCTTCTATGAATTTTTGAATATTTGAATTTCAACGTCTATTTCCTCAAAAACGAGGTTCAGATTAGGATGAAATTTGATATTGAAAATGCACTAACAGTACGCAATGTTACAAACTACTAGAATTTTTGGAACTACTAAAGCTGTGAAATAGAAAAAATACCAAAATTATAACGTTTTCAAAAACATACTGCTCAAAAACTTGTACGATTTTTTAAAATTTTGTAGACTGATAGAGCTATGGATCAACTACCATTTGGTTCGTCTTCCACTTCTTTGTGACATTTTCTATGAATTTTTTAAAATTGAAAATTCCCACCCTCCTTATTTGATCAATGGCGGCCGATAAATAATTTCTGTTTAGGTTAAATTGCTCATGAGTGATAGTAGAATAATGTTCTCAACTTAACTTTTATATAAGGCAATATTTAGAGGGGGTAATTTTCCCCTTCCCACCTAAGTTTTGGTGGACGAAGTTACGCTTTTTGGGTTTCTAATTCCAAGAAACTTTTTTCCATAAATCAAAAAATCGTTTTTCTTCGCAAAAAACTTAGAAAAAATTTAACGTACTATTAATTTATTTTACAATATAACTCGCTTTCTCTCTACTTGACTCCCATGCGTTGACCGAAGTTTTTCTACGCCCGACCGAAGTACACACACAGCTACCTGTCGACGTTTGCGTCACTATTCTCTCTTTGTAGTCTGTAGTTAAATAAATGAAAAGATTCTCACTAAGCTTGCATTATTATTTATATATGAGAGATTTGGTATCATTTAATATGTTCTTTTATTATTACCATTATGCAGCTATGCTCTCCGTATAGTGGTAAAAGTAGACGTTATTGTAGTCAATATTTTTGAATATATGATAAGTAACAATATCTAAAGTATAGGAAAGTCCAGGCGAAGTGCTTTGTTAATTTTTTTACAACTATCTTGAAGATCTTTAACTACTTGAACCGTTTATGTTCAGGATCTTTATCTATGCCGCAGTTTACATTCAGCATTCTAAACGTATAATAACTAGGGTTAGTTAGTGGCATGACAAATAAAACACAAATTTTTAATTATCACCAAAACGGTTAGATCTAGCAACGTGAACTCTAAAAGAATACTTTTTCTGTATACTTTTTATGGTGACAGTAAATTGTTTAAAGGAGTTAAAACCTTTTTATCGATTGATTGTTGTCAACAATCAAAATTTGTAGCGATGCAGTACGTTTTAATGGTTGCGAAAGATTGCGCGTTCGTACCTTTCAATAGTTGCAAGTCTCACTCCTTCATGTGCATGCGCAGAGCAGAGTACGTGGCGTGTTTTTTTCAATGGTACCGACTCTCACGCGCTTTTACGCTGTTTCTTAAATGAATATTTAAATTGACATATCACTGATTCATCATGATTGGTTACGTTGGGGGGCCAACTATTATTTTTGCCTTTGCATCGTATAAAACGTAAAGCCTAATTCGTGACAACCTTTCAAATAACGAAGCATTTTTGAATAGATAACAAATTTGATTAAATCGACCTAATTATGTCTTCCCAAACAGTAATAATTGAGTTTACGCCAAACTTTTTAGAGACATCCTGTATATTTAATATGTTTTACTTTAAAGTGTATTTTTATAAGTATTGCAAATTATATGTTTCAATATAAACCATTGCGGATATTCAAACAAACGCGAAAAGTTTGAGAATTACTGTTATAAATAATGCACCATTTACGTATGACATAAGAAGGTGGGTATTTTATTTTTACAATACATTTGTAATATATAATTATTTACATTTGTTTAATGGGTTTTCCCATATCCCAGCGAGACGCACTGATACATTGTTAACGTAAATATCCCTTTGACGAACTCTGTTCAAAGCTCATGGTGATTCGAAACTAACATTTTTGTAAGAACCTATTTAGAAGCTTAAACTGAAAGTCGTTATACATTTCCATTATAAAATACCGCTTATTACTTAAGCTGAAATCATGAGTCCTTTAAACTGGTAAGGTATTTAAGTTTGTTTAGTAGTATGAGCATAAACAGAAATGGTGATGTTTGGTTTTGGAGTTACAGCATCCCCAAGGTTTCCAAGCTATTATCTAATTAAATAAATTATTCGATGAATAATACTGTTATAGTTCCTGTAGAAACCTAATGTTTCATAAGAATTCCTTATTTGGTAATACATAGTAGTAGTAGTAAAAGCCCCCTTAATAATTAACATGAACTTGAACTGCGTGGAATTCATGTACCTACCGGGTAATAGCTATTAGGCATTATCAAATTGAAACTCGCAGGGCACGCTGCTATCAATACTCTGACTCAGTCGGTACTTTATCCCTGTTCCGTAGAACCGACACGACCTCACCGGCCATTGACTACTCCACTTCTTCGAATTAATAGAGCTTACTCATTCTTCCATTAAATTCTTAATTTCCTAGTGAAACAAGAACACATACGCACTATAGACGAATCTGTGGTTACAACCTGTACCTAATGCTATCGATCCGTTTGTTCTAGTTTTTAGTAGTTCGATCCTGATACCAATAAAAAAATTGACGTCATCCTCATTAACATTTAAAAATAAACACATTGTGGGTGATAGAAGATATGTCTATCCGGGAATGGTACCAAGTAAACTGCGTACATTTTTCAGGAAAAATTCAACTGCATCGATTAATAAGCAATCGACCTCGTTGCAATGCAAATTTAGTCGAACACTGAAATTCCCGAGAAAAAATCCCCTGTTCTTACAGGGGATTTGAGAACCCCAAAACTCCCAAGAATGATTTCCGAGAAAAAAGCTGCTAAAAAGCATTATGAGCGCTAAGAAAACTATACACACAAAAAGCCACAAAAATCATTTATGTTTGGATTCGATAGACACAAAACTAAATTATACAGAACTAGTCACGAATATGAAGAGATCGATTTTCTGCAATTAATATTCACTTTAGAAAAAATATTTCAAATAAAGTTTGTAGAGAACCAAGTGGATCACATTTTAATACTATTTTTAATTATACGGGGGGTTTCGTACAAGAATAGCCAAACATTTGCTTTTTTTTAATAGAACACCCTGTATACATATTTGTTGCGATTTTTTATTCGCCTTTTAACTGCCTTTCTGAATGTGTTTTGACGCTGCCAAGTTATTCAACTTTTTTTTTAATTTTACACAAGCCGTATTTCCTCGAATTAAACAATCATTTTCTGCTATATGTTAGCCAATACCGTGAACTACCCTCCAAATATTTTCAACATAAATTTGGTTGCACAGGGGCTTTGTTGCAACGGCGCAAATAATTTCCAAACTGTATAACCAAATTCAACGTTAGTCTTGACTAACATTTAACGCAAAAAGGTTGGGTAATCCGAGGAAGTACGTCTTACGCAGATTTTATTAGTGTGATGTGCAAATGTCAAATATTTCGTAAAAAGTAGAATAACTTGGCAACGCCACAACTGAATTTTGGAAACAAAACACATTCCGAAAGACAATTAAAATGGGAACACGACTATGCAAAAATATACAAGGTGGTTTATTTAGCAAAATATAGGTTTTCTATGCTACTTTTATATGGAATCCCCTGTATAATTGTAAATAATTTGACAATGTGGTCCTTTTGGTCCCCTACTTGTACAAAACATATTTTATTAACATGAAAATTAACGACAGAAAATCGCTGTCTCTATACTTTTAACTCGCCCTGTATATAATGGAGGAAATGCGTTTCGGCGGTAGCTATTACTGCCTTTAACTTGTTTTATTACCTAAACCAATTTAATTATCTATAAAGAAACAAGAAAAATTCAAATTTAACGTTTCTCGGTACATAATTTGTCTTTAAATGATGAGTTACGGTGACTTTTCCAGCTAAAAATTGGGTTTAGAATATTTGCACTCTTTTAAAAGTTCGTTAATCTTTATTTCTTTAGAAAACCAAGTAATTATATTTCCTGTATTGTGCCGAATTTGAATAATTTGTGTTTCTAAGAAAAAGGGGAAGTTTATTTTGCAGAGTTCCCATGGGACCCGCTAAACTGGTTTGTTGGAACTTTATGTTCTTCTTAAAGAAAAAGTAAGTTTCATGTTTTTCTCGTACCTGCCTTATTGTGTAGTATTTATGTAGTATTTATTGTTCGATTAAACATTGCACAACATATTTGTCTAAAAAAGCCATAAATTAAGTGTGATTTAATTATTTTACTAGCTCTTTTAAAATTTATATTGTGTACTTGCATTGATGACATAATTCATTATGTATGTTCCACTACCACTTATTCTTTGATTTATTCTGAAACTATGACCTACTTAGATTGTAAAGATATTATTCAAGGAGCCTAATAACTTTCGTGTATAGTAAAAGAATCGTAATGATGCCGAAATCAATAATACTGACGATTGTCACAGCTGGAAAACTTAATGTTTTCTACGAAATAGGTTAGTTTTGCTATTAAATGAATTCCACTAGTTCGACGAATTGGGTTTTGATGATTGCATAACATCCTAATGACATAACCAAAGCATGTCAACATAGTGAAAAAGTATTTCCTTGCATTCAAAGCTCAGACTTTCAGGAAATGTAGTTTTCTGGAAGGGTTTAAATGCATTTTTAATGTGACTTCCAGTCCAGTGGCGTAACGCAAACTGTGACCCCCCCCCCCGCAAACTTTTATACTGGACCCCTACCGCTACCTCCAATTTTTTTATAAGCAAATTAAAAAAACTTTTAATAAATATTTTAAACATTACTAAAACTATAACACTCTAGCAGCTAAGCTTGTCTTATTTTTGTTATTGATAATTTTATGCGATAAAAACACAACTTTGTCTATTAGCAACCTTAGTTTACAGAAAACAACTTGCACGTTTCGTATTTTATCAATCTTTTTACCGTCAATTACTGCATTTCGATAAACAGCCTGTTATCTTTAGCAGGTTAATCTAGTACTTCAATACCGTTTTATTTGGTTTCTCTACATCACTGACACTAGCATATTCAGAAAATTTACTTCTACTACAAGATGCACAAACTGCTAATTTGTGAAAGATTGTTTGTATTTTTTCGTCCCTTGCTCAATTTTCTTTTTTGGGTGCCACTTAGCTGTTTAGCTAGATTTATATTCTCCGTATACAATAAAATTAAACCACAATTATATTTCAAATATATAATTAGTTGAGCCCGTGGACTACGCCCCACTCTATTCTCCTAATAAAATTGTTAGCAAATGTATTAAAAGTAAGCCAACACTACATTTCCTCACGACAGCTGAGGCAAGACGCGGGTAGAAGGGAATAATGAGAGAAAAGTCGGCCTCGTACGCAGGCAGCCGAGCAGAAAGTTAAGTAAAACCAAAGATCGGCCTTAATATATAGACTAATGGAGCCATAGGTTACGTTGTTAATGAATGTGGGACACGTATTGCGTACATGCCCCTCGACAGCGGGTCCGCGACTGAAGCTAGTACTGGAGCGTGGTATTATCGGCTCGAGGTCCGCGTGTTCCTCACCAGGGAAAGCTGAGACAACAACTTTTCTGCCTTTAATATGTAGATACATACACGTTCACGATTGAAACCGAAACTGAAATAATTATTTCTAAATTGAATAACCCAGTTATTTTGCTGACATGAAGATTTATGCTCTTATTTAGGCTACTGATTATCAAACTGACTGACAGGTAATATCATACATTTCGGTAACGCATTGACACAAAGTATCACACTGAATATAACAGTTTTTATGGTTTTATGTTTTGAAGTACAATAGGCTAACACAGCTAGAGAATTTTTGAAGTTTAGAAATTGATGCTTTTATTCAGTAAACGGCGGGGACATAAAAAATCCGTATTTAAGCTAAATTTCTCATCAGTAATACTAAATCTTATTAAGTAGGTAGTACTTTTCAGGGATCTACTTTTCCCCCTCCCCTGATTGTTTTGGCTATAATGAATTTTGTTTTCCGATCTCTGGCGTTGTTTAATCCCCATTTATTTTTTTCCACAAATACTAAAAAATGAATACTTTTTATTTTCATTTCATGCGGGAAGTTTGCAACTTGTATTTTTATAAGCGTTTCAAGTCTAAGCGAGCGCGGAGATCTATTTTTATGCTTATATAATTATATATACTTGTATAAAAACTATATCGTGACTAATTTCAATGATTAATACGAATATCTGCAAGGAAAATGAATTTTAATAATACTTTTGCGATATTTCCCGCGTTATATGATTTAATGATTATTACATTCACAGCTAAAATTTTCAGTTTGTTGATAACTTCTAATCTATCAAGGGGCCTAATATAATTAATATATAATTAAGATTTAATTTGTAAAAAAACCATGTGCTTCTTTTGATTTTTTTTTTGTTTTACTGCAAACGTATTTTTCAGCCAACGCAACGCTTTGATCCTTTTTCTTCAAGCTTCTTGATTTGCAAGTATGCAATTTCTTTTCCGCTAAAGAAATATGTTTTGCATATGTAAAACTGTTAATATTCAGCACATGCTTCATAGTTTTAATAGTGTATCATTTTTATGTGTAAAATGTAGGCGTATTACACCGAAGCGGTTCTGAAAGAAAGGGCATTCTCGAACTTGGAACCTGCCACGTTTCTATTTCGTAGAATCGTATATGTCGAGTATTTAACATGTATAAATAAATTTTAATTAATGATTTTCTATCAGGACGAAACTCGGTGCCGGACTAGGTGTTCTTTACCCTGCGCCCCTAACGTAACCAACATGACGAATCAGTAATAAATTGAAACATTTATTACAGAAATACAGTAATAGTGACACATTTAATAAGTAAATGAAATATAAATTATACGTGCAGCAGGTAACATTAATTCACACAAAAAAAACAATAAAAAGTATTGCAAAATTGTTCACCAATACAGGGTAAAGTTCCAGCCAAAACTTGAGTAACAAACTTTTTGAAAAAAAAAACGGTTTTTGTGAAAATCTTTAAAAATTTCTAAATGAAAGTTAAAAAAACGGGATTGCATTAGTAAGCGAGAGTGATCTACCTTAAAACCTTTTCCACCAACCAAATTAATTCCTCCTATTTCATGGATTGAAACAAGTTTGTAATGTGATAAAATTCTAGACAACCGTACTTTGACCACAGCCAACAAATTACAACATGGTTAAAATGCCAAAACCCGTACTCTACCAAACACCCTGTACAGTACGATTGCAAAGACAAAATACGTCACCTCACATACTGTATCCTACGTTTGTGCATGGGGGTGAGACGTGCAACCAGCGATACAAACGCGAAGCCTTTCTTTTAACGTTCCCCACATTACAAATTTTGATTGTTGGCAACAATCAAACAACAGAAAATCAGAAACTATATAGAATAAAATTGCGCCCTTTACATCGCTGCGACCTGGGGCGGGTGCCATGATCGTCCCACCCCTAGTTACGGTACTGGCGGAACTGCCAAAAACACTTAAAAATACGTTTAGTAAGTATGCGTGGCATAGATCAGTATTGAAATATTTACATGTGATTTTAATGTTTAATATCAGCTGCTAAAAATTAAAATATTGTATCTAAAATTAATTAACTAATTTTGTGGTGGCATGAAAATGAATAAGGTGCCATCTATACCATGTTCTTGAAATCAATTTTGCAAACAGCAACTTGATGTTACTATTTTTTTAATATATATACAGTATCCCCATCTGTAGTAGAGTGGCGAAAATATACTATTGGGCGTGAAGACTTCTGTTAATATGTATGTAAATAAAGCTGCTAACTTTATACCCAAATACAGGGTGTATCCAAAATTGTACGACTAAATTTAATAGCTGGTAGAGTCCAATCGATTTTGGTGATAACTTTATTCGACAAAAACCCATTGGACTGTTTCCTCCTCCAAAGGCTGTAAATCTGCACAAAAACATTTGGCGGATCCATGTGTATACAACCTTTGTTTACTTTCCCACACTTCTACTGAAGTAAGGAAAGTTATGCTTTCATGCAAATTTACAATTTCAGATTTTAACGGAAATGCGCGTTTTGGGGTTCAAGGAATTCGAAAAAGTGGATTTTAAAAAATGTCTGTCTGTGGGTGGGTGGGTGGGTGAGTGGGTGCGTTCGTTTCTCTATATCTCCAAAACCCTTTGACCGATTTTTATAGAATTTGGTGTGTAGAAGTATTTTAATTGCAGTTAGTTCTTTGCAAGGTCGTTAATCGTAATCGGAACCGGAAATTAGACCTGTTTTTTTATTATAGATTTTCTTCTAAGCACTGTTTGGAAATTTTGAATACATAGCGTTGTAGTGCATCTAAAGACAACACAAACGCTTTTATTCCAAATGCTGTATCTTCAAAATGAAGGCCGCTACAAATTTTTCAAAATTTTAGCTTTAATGCCCGATTACTCAAAAACAAAATATCCAATCAATACAAATTATTATATTATTTGATATCCCTTGATAAGTATAATTAAGTCATTCAAAAATATTTTTGAAAATATGAAAATTATAAATACTAGCGGCTCAAAATTTAATGTTTAACAAATATAATTTCAATTTAAAACAATTTGCGATAGCCTGTTCAATTGGCTTCCGTACCGTAACTCTACCCATAGAAACAGCGACTTACCTGCACCACCAAAGCAAGGTAAGCGCCCTCCGGCGCGCCTATCGGCGGATTACAAATTCCGCTTCAGATGTCAGACAAAATGGCTATATTAGCTTTATTTGGGAAGTTATCAAAAATATGCAAATAATGAAAAATATGTTTTTTAACGAGAGCTAATTGATAGGTGCAGTTAAAATCACGTAAATGCCAGTAAACGCGTTGTTGATATTAAAAAGTATGTTTTTTTTCCGTAATTTTTAAAATAGTCGAAGATTTTAGCAAATTCTAATAAAGTACCTTAAATAGTCTATCTAACTGATAAAAGTTTATAACGATCAGCGTTTGCGTTCTTAATAAATAATTAATCAATATCAAATTTTTCAAAAATTCCCGGAAGGCGTCAAAGTAAAATTTGGAATATAAATAAAAAATAAATTTTTAGTTCAATGCAAGCTCTATCGGCTCAGAAAGTTTAAAAAACAACGTGTTTTTGAGATTTTCGTTTGAAAATTTTGAGGCAGCGCCATTTTTCAGATTTTCGAAATTAATTTTATTTCATCGTATACCATCTAAGAAGGGCTCTAAAACAAGTAGTGGCTGATCCCGATCAGACAACTACTTTTTGCGTAAATGGGCGTTAAATTCGAGGTTTTCAAAAAGCTGTAGCGCCGCCGTTTTAAAATGTTAATTCACACATTATTTAATGGTACCCACAAGTATAATTGATTAAAACCCTCAGGTTCTTTTTTGCAAACATTTTGAAGAAGTTTCACTTCAAAAATCTGTACCTATATTTACTTTAAAAAAATGTCGTAAATAAAGTGGACTGTTATGAATAGTTAATGGACAAAGAGCGGCCAATATCCGATAGGGCGATAAACAACCTTTTATTACTTGTTTTTATCTCTAAAAACTGTTTTCGTTTAAATACCGCCTGTTATGTAGATGTTTAAAAAGCAATAAAACTTGTCAACACCAATTATTTAACCTGCAAAAAGCTACCCCTGCCGGAGCTACACGTTATTTATTGTAGGCAACCTTCTTTTTACTGCTTTTCTCCGAATTACGTTTACTTCATAGCGAAATACCGCTGAAGGAAATTATGCAAAAATGGGCAAAGCTTTTCGCCGAATCGTTCCCTTATTTTAATGTCGCAACAAAGCCTCTGCTAAACGTTTTTTTTTATTATTTTAGGCAAGATTGCTTTGGAACTGAAAAACACTACAGAAAAGACAAAATAATAGTTTAAAAGTTGGGGCGAGGCGTATAATTAGCCCCTCTTAATATTAAGGGATCTAAAAATTAATTTTATAGTCTTATTTTACTATTACTGATGAGCGACTTGGCTGAAACAGAAATATTTTATGGTACAATAATAATAATAATAATAATTAATCTCCCAATTATAAACCTGTAGTATAAACTATGCTTGCGTGGTTACTTCAAATAACAACAAAATATTTCGATTGGTGTGCTGAATTGTGGAATTTTACTTAGTTTTATTTTATGGTTTATTCTGTGATAATTTTTTTTTAATATAAAAGCAATGACGTATGCAGCGGAAAAGGGGGTAATAACCTCTCCTAAGATTCAATAAACAGTAATTTTTTTGGGTAAAAAAATAAACTTTATTAAAGAAATTGCACTTTAAACTAGGCCAATTTGTGTTCTATAAGTTTCAAATTCATGTGCCCAGTTTTTGAGCAACATTTTTGAAAATGTTTAAAATTCTGAAAATATTTTCACTTCACAGCAAATTTCATCGCGATCTGCTCCGACGCTAATATGTTCGTAAAAAAAGCTTTCGATTTGTCTTACTGCCCTCTATCACTATATCTTTTTATGTTTTTTTAAATTCCGCTTTTTAAAAAAATAATACCGAAAAAACTCACATACAGACAGGCATAATTTATAAATTTATTGTAAATAAAACAATTCTTAACTTCAACAGGTTTTATAAACCACTTTTTGGGTTTCTGGAGGTCCTAAACATGTATTTTCGTCAAAATCTAAGAAGTAAAAAGTTTCACGAAGTATGTGAAAGTAAAAAGTATATTTTTATTATTTATTGTTTCGGCGTTTCGGGCGTTTTTATAATTATTTGAACGTAATGGCATTGTGTGGTTATAATTTGTGCCTTTAGTTTTTAATACTGCATGTTTTTGTAAAAATGTTCGAGTATGAATAAAAAATCATTCTTGATTAGCCCCGCTCCTACATGTGAGACCTGAAGTAAATAAATATTTTGTATGTATTTGAGATATTTAAAAAAATCAAAACTTAAGTAAGCAATAATCGAAATACGAAGAAACTGCATTAATGTATAAAAATCAAATCAAATTAAACTAGAAAAATGCGTGATGTTTGAACGATTTGAAGCGGTAGATTCTTCTTTGCCTCCGACAGAAATCTTCGGTCGTTTACACAGCAGTGCTCGCCCCCTCGTGCCGTCATGCCGTTGTCGAAATCGTCATAGAACATGGACGGCGTGAAAACAAACCGGTGGTGCTTCTAATATGTATTCCATTTTACATCATTTGTATTAATCATTTATCGGTGTTGCGTGAAATGAGATATAAACTCAAAGCATGTACTCGAGTATGCCATATTAAGAACAATTTATACTGTTTAAAGCTAATTTGTTGTGTTTTAACGTAAAAATACACGGACGCCATGATCCAATGCCAAGCCCATCCTATACTAAATGGGATTGTATTTATTATCCTCTCTGTTGTAACGTACGTGGAATGTGATTGGATGAGTAAGTTGTATTTGTAATTTTTTGATAGTGTTTTTTTAGTGCATTGAAAAAACACAAAGTTGTCTTCCCAATTTAAAGACAAATGTATGCTACCTACTACCCCATTGATTTTTATTTCCAATAACTTTTTGCTTTTATTGTATACAAATATGTATAAATAAGTAGAAAGAATTTATTAATAAATTAAGTCAACGCAATATTTGAAACAAAAGGCATGTTGTAAGTAGCATTTGATATTCGTTTTCATTTCCCCTTTTGTGTGGTTTCCCTATTTGTAATAACAATTTACGTTTTCTTTTTATATATGTATTTTTTCAATTTAATATGTGTTTATGGATTATTAATCAACTAAGATATATTATTTTATTGCTTCAGTGAAAACTGGCTGTTAGTTGCAACAAACCCGATATTATTTCTCCCGGAAAATAAAATAGGGGGTGTTTAAAGAACATATTACACCCAATACCCGACATAATTTGTTTAACATAAAAAGCCTATACAAAAACTGCCTTGAAAGGTTTGAGTATTGTTACTATAGCTCTATAGTCGTTTTATTTTACTTCCGGTTTTATCGGAAGTGTCAATTTTTTTTAAGTGATAACATTAATTTTTTTATGTTTATTTTATTTATACCTACGTATGCACCAGTGCACCAGGTACAGCAATCAAACTAGCTCCGCAATATTATTAACTTATTCTTACAGATACAGATTTCAAATGTTTAAGTAGTATATTATAGCTAGTTATTGTTTTATTATGTGTTATTGGAATTGTCATTTTTTTTATTTTAAATGGTACTTACCGTTTTTATTTCTTATGTGTATTTTACAAATGTATTTTGCTTCTGTCCTGTTGCTTATGATGCAGTATGTAAAAAAGCAATAGAACGTCGCCTTTTACAGTTTTATATTGTTTTTTAATGAAACGCCCTGTATATTTTTAAATAATCTGAAAAAAATTAAATTCTGAATATATTATAAAAATTCAAATGTAGTAGTCGGCTAAAGTGGGTAATAAAAAAGTGATTCATGATTATGTACTTCATTTAACAACAAATGATATCTAGCCCCAGGGTTCTCTTAGTCTTTCAAACTACTAGTATTGCCGGTATTGCCCATTTATTGCTGCTTAATTTTTTGTAAATATTGCTGCGAATAGCCGAGTACTGCGGAGTATTGCCGAGTATTGCCAAACATGACGATATAGTGTATTTCCAAAAGTGGTTCTAGCTACAAATACCACGCATCTTGATGTTAGCCGTAAGAGTATTTCTGATGTATTTCCTCAATCACTTTCGTATTATCCATTTAAGGTTTACTATTGCATTAGAAATTTTTTATTTAAAATGTGCAAAAATATACAGGGTGTTCAATTATTAAAATACTATGTTATGGAACAGTGGCGTTGCGTGGGTTTATAATTTGAGTAGGCAATGGCAAAAATTATTTAACATTAAAATTAAAAAGTCAAAAAATTACAGCATACCATTCAATATTAAACGATCTAGATTTCTTCTACTATCTGTCTGTAACGGCGCTAGTCAGTTTGAAGCACAAATCGCTCATGATTTTTTATTTCTATGTTTTTCGTAAGAATATATATTAATTTTTTTTTAAAGCTGGTCAACGAGAATTTCCATATTTACTGCAAATTTGCAAACTCCGTATGAAGTAAATAAAAACAATAGCTGCACGCTGCTCCTAACTGCCGCTAACCGGCGGCGCAAAAACTTCCAGAGGGCCAGAGGCCATTCCCTTTGCCGTGATCTGATCATTGTATTATTTGTATCAATGTGCATGCAAACGTATTAAGAATAATAGATTGGTTGATTGTGTCGTAGCTGGAATCATTTGATTCGGCCTTCGCGTATGCGAAACTATGTTCAAAGACAACGGTCTATTTATTTGACGCTTAATTTTTAGTGTTACGCGGTGGTGTTAAAAAGCAAAAACTGTGTAAAAGTAACTTTTTTTAGTGAAAATTAGAATTTTTTTTTTAAGTTATGGCTAGGCACTGCCTACGTTACATAATGGGACTGACCGCCACTGTTATGGAATAATTCGAAAAGGGGACATTTAATTTATTTTTGAATGTAGCAACTTAATCGACACAAAAAATTACAAATCTTTCCTAATTTAAAAACATCTGTAGCATTTTGTTCTTCGTGTATTCTTTCGTTTCTTTTTTATTACACTTTAAATTTACTCAAATGAGCAAATTAATGTAGATTAAGGAAAAACAAAATATGAAACAAAAATTGTATCTAAAAATATACGGGGGGCTCAATTTTCAATTTATTTTTTGTATGCGGCATTGTAATCAGCATAAAAAGTTACAAATACTTCATAATTTAACAAAATCTATAATATCTGATAAGAATAATTAAAAAAAAAAAACAATAGTGCCAAGATATTTGATGCACCTGGTATATTTTCAACCTGTTGGAGTTGGTATTACGTTGTTCCAGTTTTCTTTCGTTTCTTTGATTAGACCTTAAATACTCAAAAGGGATAAATGAATAAAGTTTCAGAAGCAACAAAATATCAAACGGAAAATGTATCGAAATCTCCACGGTTTGTATGAAAATATATGCAGATAAGAGGAAATAATACGCACAATTGTGCTATTTTTAAAATAGTTGATAAAATTTCCCGGTCTGACCGCAACTGACGCAAATCATTCTTGTGGTTTTATTAGCACGTAATTTTTGCAGAACGTTTTATTTTAAAATTTTTGTGTATGATGTAAAATCATTGTTGCTGTATGTAAGATATTCGCTGAAACACCCTGTAGGATGTAGCATCATAGAAAAATTTCTTTAAATTTTAACTTTTAAAGCTCTCTAACAGTAATTGGAGTTAATTACTTCTTTACTTAAACATGCGTGGGTCATGCACTCGACATAAGTAACAAAAACACATGATTAAAATGCACTTCTTAACTTCTACATTTTCTCCTGTTTAAGATAATTTATACACATCCTTTGTTTCTGAGATGCAAAGACTTTGTTTCTGAGATCCAAAGATCCCCAAGATGCTATGGCATCGCCCCTTCACAGTGATGCGCAACCTGAATTACGGCCCACTTGGGGCAAAATGGGGGGGGGGGGGCAAGAAACCAAAAAAATATGTCGGACTTCAACCAAATTTCGATCAAATTAAATCAATCATCCAGGCGCAGGTTTCACATTGAAATAATTATATGTTATTACTTTTATACTTATACATGCAATAAATACCGTTTAAACTTTTTTTGGATTGTTGAAGGCAAACGGGGTGGTCGCGTATGTTATTGACTTATGGGTCACGGGTAAAAAAACGGTTGCGCGTCACTGCTTGTCATATACTCTGTAGATAGGTACCTGGGAAGGGACTTTGTTGAATATGCAAGTGAAATAAGCATTTGTAATCTGTGTATTTGACTATTTGTGATAGACCCAGTGTCAAAATAAACATTTAATACTGGCGGTATGCTGCGTCTATATTTTACATTTTATGATGCGTTACTTTTGCTTCTAGATGATTCTCTTCAACATGATTTGGCAACTACAATTAAAGTATTAAAACATGCTCCCTCTGAATTACCTTTTGGAGAGAATGTTACCGTTATTTGCAAGACAGACCTATTATCCAGCTACATATGGTGGACTGCCAATGATAGAAATGTCACCGAAGACGACAGGTGAGATATTTGTAACAAAACCTAAGAGTTACCACATATGCTTGCATACATTTCATTTCATAGTCGTCGGAAATTAATTTTTACAACTAAATCAATTATGGGCAACTAATTTTCTGTGGCGACCGACTTAGACTTTGCTACTAAGCCAGCTACGCCGTTACATGGCAGGATTTTACGATGTCAATATATGATTTTTTGACTACATTTAATTTTTTGATGTCCATAAACACATTTTGACGTCATTACGTCTGAAAATAATTACTTGTGTTTAAAGAATAGCAATTCATGTCGATTTACTATTTAAGTTCTGTACGCGATTTTGAAACGCCAAAAAATCAATTTTTGGTGGCAAACGATTTGTTATGACGCTGAAAACACCTTTAATTTATTAAAAATGAAATAGTTTTTGTAATTCCTACATTAAACAAATACTTTTTAGACGTTTAATAATAGGTAAAATGGTCAGTAATAATTTAGTTTTGAGTTTATTTACTGGCTATGCAATCCTAATACTATATTATCAAACAGTTATTGTGTTCATATCTTCATGGGCTTATTCACTGTAATATATATGATTATGCTATAATTTCTATCAAAAGTCTCTTAGTGATATAATTTTCAATGCGTGTTTCTATGTTCATGATTTTTTTTATGGGGTACAAATCTTCACGGGAGTAAAGAATGAATATATTGTACAGTTTACAGCTTAGTTAATTTTAAAATTATTCTTCAGTTAATTGGATATTTTTATTTATTACAATTTTTTATAGGTATTTTCTTGAAATGGAAAGCGAAAATATAAATGCAAAATCTGGTAAGAAAAGTGAGGTTTCAATTCTACACATCATCAGTGTAGATTTACGTCATGTTGGTGAATATAAGTGCCATGCTGGCAACGAAAACGAAATCGATTTCTCTAAAATTGATTTAAATGTATCTCTACCCTCTAGAATAATAGCAATGACTTCGCCAGTACGTGCAAAAATACATGAAAGCGTAAAAATATTCTGTTTAATCAAAGGTTATCCCATTGATGGAATTACCTGGTTAAAGGATAACGAAAATATAACTCATATCAAACATGATATTCAGATAATAAATAAGACTGTAAGTAATGCTTCCATGGAAATTAGTAACCTGAGTAAGAAAGATAATGGTACATACACTTGCCTAGCAAGAACTGGTAACTATGTTACAAATAACTCTACAGCAATTCTTGTACTGGATAAACCCCAAGTGACAATAGATTTTGTAAAGGCAGTAGGAACATCTAAAATCTATTTTAATTGGACAGTCAATGATGGTAACGAACCTGCTAGTCTTCATTACAGGATACAGTATAAACCCTCAAGTGATAATAACTGGATATACTATCAGCATGAAATAGGGGGAAATAATCGGTCTTATGTTCTTCAAGATATATTTAAAAATAATACAGAATATACAATACGTATGATGGCATACAATTCAGAGGGCGAAAGTCAGTATTCCTTAAGTGTTCCAGTAAGCACACTTTCTGAAGACCCCATGTTTATTCCGGAAGTCAAAGTCACAGGAGTTACTGTTAATTCCATCACAATTTCTTGGACAACCCCACCAGATACCCTTAAGGATTATGTTCACTATTATCAGTTATTATCTCATGCTGCAAATTTAAGTGAGCCCTTAGAAGCTGTTCATTTGGCTTCGAAAGATAACTTGCATATGTTTCGGGATTTAAATGCTGCTACAACATATGACTTTCAAGTGGCTGCATGCAACGAATATAGTCGTCAGTGTGGTGCTTGGTCAAGCAAGGTGAATGGCACCACAATGGATGGTACTTCCGGACCTCCCGAAAATGTAACTGTAGAGTGTAAATTTGATAATATCAGTCACACTAGTTTTGTGTTTGTTACTTGGAAGCCTCCATCTCAACCGCATGGGACTATTATGTCTTATAATGTAAGTGAAGATTTGATTGGATTTAAATTTGAACTTGAGTTTTTATGAAATTTTTCAATTGTAGGTGATTGTGGAAGGTAGCGCTTCGTTTTTAAATGATCAAGGCATAATGGAACATACAACTTGGGGTCCTAAAGTAACTAGTGCAAGTGAAAATGCATTAATGGCCCGTGTTTACAATGTATCGGCAAATACAAATTACACAGTTCGTGTAGCAGCAGTTACACGCACAAAACGAAATGGTGAACATGTAGAGAAGTATTGTGTCATGCCACCAACTGTACCAGATAAGTACAAATTATCTCGATTTAAATGGCGCAAAGTAACAGAAGAAGGCAAATGGATGTTTAAATTGCGTATGTATAGAATTTCTGAACGTAACGGGCCTATTTGTTGTTACCGAATTTACATGGTAAGAATGGAAGCACATCAGAAAATAGCAGAACTACCTTCACCCGAAAACTTACCAGTTGTTTCATATCAGCAAGCTCACAGAACACCAAGAGGTGGTGTGTATGTAGCTGAAATGTTTACTAGGTAATTTAACATTATTTCAGACAGTTTTCAATATTAATAACAGTTTATATATCATGCAGTACTTCTTTTCATCCGGAGGTTTTTTTGGGAGATGATCAAGTATATAATATTTCAAACTCATTGTGCGACGAATGCATCGGATTGCGCCCTTATTCTGCACCTAGAAAACAGCGCTCTAATAACAATGTTGATCGATATAAAAGAGATGATCCTGACTTGATTGACCCGTTACCACCTCAAGATGGAAATTTAGATGTTGACAGTAATTACACTGGTTTTGTAGAAATCGTCAGTACGTGCTTTTTTTTATATTAATCAGTTTAATTGTAATTTCTCAAAAATGGTTTAAATCTTTATTTTAATTTTAGCTTGGTGATCGTAAACAGTGATTAAACAATTACAGGGTGTCCAGAGTATTGCTTTTTTTGATATTAAGTTTTTCTGAATACACCTTTGCTTAAACTGAATGCCCTGTACAAAAATTTTACTGCATGAAGCAATCCAAGATGGATAACTTACATATTTTTTTAACAAGTATTGCTGAAAATTATAAAATTATAGCTAAAATACGGTTGATTGAATCACTTTGTGCATATCTGGCAGACTCGATATTTTGTCCTTTGCTTCGTTATCAATTTAAAATTGAAGTTGTTGGTTTGTAGGAAAAACCTACCTTATTTATTGGTCATTGTTATCAAACTTTCAAATTTAGTGCAGTCGATGAACTATGAGAGATTATAAAGTTCTCGATTAAATTTTAAGACATAAATTAAGATGGTTTATATTTCAAGTCCGTGGTCCAAATCAAGATAGACAGATGACAGCGTACAGCAACTACTTGGTTATGATGAGTCCTGGACCAGAAGCGATGAGAGCTGCTCCTACCGATGACACAATGGAAGTAATTATTCAGATATTGTGTGGATTTTGTGGGCTGGCCCTTCTTCTGCTAATTGTCCTCTTCATCTTACATAGGTATGTTTATTAATAATTGGTAACAAATAAAATCATTTCTGACATCTTAATTTGTTACAGGTAATTTTGTTATATGATATGATTTGAGGATACACACTCTGGTTAATTGGGAATAGACGTTTGTGCAGGAGCCTTCGAGGTAGACAACGATTGGTGTCGCTGAATCCGCCGGATATGTGTCCAATTATCCAGTCGGAGCTTGCCGCCGCATATGTGGAACGTCATCGGGACTCCGACTATGGCTTCCAACAAGAATTTGAATTGCTGCCAGACCGTTTTACGGATCGCACAACTCGAGCATCAGATGCACGCGAAAATGTGTACAAAAACCGTTACCCAGATATCAAAGCTTACGATCAGACTAGAGTGAAATTGTCTCAAGTTGATGGAGTTATTGGTTCAGATTATATTAATGCAAATTATGTGTTAGGCTACAAGGAACGTAAGAAATTCATTTGTGCTCAAGGACCCATGGATACAACCGTGGATGACTTTTGGAGGTTGATTTGGGAGCAACACTTAGAATTAATATTGATGCTAACAAATTTAGAAGAATATAGCAAAACAAAATGTGCCAAATATTGGCCTGACAAAGATGAAAATAATAAAATATTTGGAAATATTATTGTGAGTCACGTTCAGGAAACAAGATATTCAGATTTCATTCTTCGTGAACTGAGAATCTCCAAAGCCGTAGGTGGACGAGAGCAAGATGAACGTCATATATCACAGTATCATTATTTGGTTTGGAAAGATTTTATGGCTCCAGAGTATCCTCATGGTATAATTAAATTTATAAAACGAATGAATGAAGCTTATTGTTTGGAAAAAGGTAGCATTTTAGTTCACTGTAGTGCGGGAGTGGGTAGAACTGGTACACTTGTGGCTCTCGATTGTCTAATTCAACAGCTCAAAGAAGAGGGACAAGTTACTATTTTTAATACTGTTTGTGATCTTCGACATCAGCGAAACTTTTTAGTTCAGTCTTTGGTATGTATAACCTATCCAGTTACAAAACTTTATTTTGTTCAGAAATTAATTTTTATGATTTTTCCGCTAGAAACAATATATTTTTATCTACCGTGCTCTTATGGAAGTGGCTCAATATGGGGATACAGAGATGAATGTTTCTGAAATAAAATCCACTGTCGAGAAACTAAAGCAGTGTACTAAGGATTCAGGTGGAATGTGTAAAATGCAAGAAGAATTTGAGGTACATAATGTGTAGAGATATTAAATATTATTTAACAAAGACAACGGAGAAAAGCATTCTGTTCTGCTGAAATGATTAAAAATTTGTCGAATCAACGCTCCAATATCTTCCTCTGTCTCTGTTCATTGCTTCTTTTGCTGTATTTTCTGATTCAATCTATTCCATTACTTTCCATGGTAGAAGTGATGTCAACCTGTTCCGGCAATCGACCAAAATCAAACCCTCCAGAACTTTGGACGTAATGAAAATGTATTCCTGGGGTCTCTCACCTGCATGCCAAGTTTTAAGCCAAATTGTGAAAATTTTATTTTTATTTCTCCAAAGTAATAGAAAAGGACTAAACTTATTATTAATCTTAACATGACTGAAAATTAAAAAAGTGTAAAATCAATATTTGGGCAAAATGTACATAAAGTACCTTCAATCAAATTTTATCTAAATGCAATTAATAAGCTTTTAAACAGCTTGTTTTTTGTGTCATATGGTAAAGTGTATACAGACACCATGGCAAAAACCAGTTTTTTTGTATCCTTGAACCCTAATAGTGCTCCGTCAAAATCTTGGATTTAGAATTTTTGATTAATACAGTACCGGTTAGGTATATTTCATATACTGGCGAGTTTTAACAAATTACTTTTTTCATAAATGCATCTGCATTGTGTTAAAAATTAATTCAAATTTTCTTCTGTGCAGAATATAAAAGACATAGTCGAGGACCAAAAATGCTGTTCTGTAGGTTGCAGCGAAGAAAACTTTCAAAAAAATAGAAGTAACTCTGTTATACCCTATGACAGGAATAGAGTTATACTTACTCCATTACTTGGAAAAGAACATTCCACATACATTAATGCTTCATTTATTGAGGGTTACGACAATTCCGAATCTTTTATCATCACTCAGGACCCGATGGAGACAACCATAACCGATTTTTGGCGAATGATATCTGAACAAGGTGTTACTGTTATAGTCATGCTTTCTGAAATTGGCGAAGGCAAATGCCCTCGTTATTGGCCAGAAGATGAAAGTTGTTATGATCACATTAAAGTACGATATGTTCAAGCTGAGAGTTGCCCATACTACACACGACGAGAATTATTTGTTAAGAATAGAGACAGTGAAGATGCTCAAGTTACTCATTTGCAATATCATGGTTGGCCTACTGTTGATGGAGAGGTATTGTAGTACCTTTTCATAAGATATTTTGTACTAATAATATAATGATAAGTTTGCAAAATTATAGTTGGAACAAAATTAATTTTTTACTAATTTTTATTAATAAATTACTAGAGTAGCAGACTTTTTTTGCAACTTTTTTTTAATTCGTAGGTACCAGAAGTAACTCGTGGTTTAACTGAACTGGTGGATCATGTACAAGCAACTTTGACTGATCATGGCTCATCAACACCAGTTGTAGTGCACTGTGATTTAGGATCTGAAAGAAGCTCTCTTTTTGTAGGTCTAAGTATTCTTGTACAGCAGTTGCAAGTTGAACGTCGTGTCGATATTTTTACTACAACCCGCAAATTACGTTCGCAAAGACATGCTTTAATCAACACTCATGTAAGTAGTACTATTGTTTTTGAAGTGCAATTTTATGCTGTTGCATGTATTGTTTTAGGCCCAGTATGAATTTTTACATCGAGCGATTGTGAATTATGCGGAATTACATGGACTCTGCGATATTTAGTTTAATAAGTTATCTTCATGTGTAACAAGTGAGTTTTCACATTCCGATTAATGAACTATTATCAGTTTGTAAACTGCGGTAATACAGTATGTTTTTATTATCTGTCGAATCTCGAATAAGTAAGTCGTTCTGAATCTATAATAACCGTGGATCATTTCAATTAATGAAACAAATTATTCTGTTTTTATATGTAATGGTTTTTGAAACTCCATTACATAAAAAGTTAAAACAAATGTAAAAGTTTTGGTCTGCGGTATTGATATTTTATTATTGGAACTAATTGATCTTCATTTTAAAACCAAAGGATTTTTAGAATTCATAAGTTATAAGACTTGCTGTTTTACAAAATGCTAAATGTATCATTTTTACAAAATGCTGATTGTATCTTATGCTGTAAATAAATCAGTCGAGTGTGTTATCAGGTTCTTTTTCATACTGTAGCGCTTTATGCCAAATATAAATTATTATAAGTAAGTGTTACTTTTAACGTTGTTTCGGTGGTAATTTTATGAAATAAAAATGCCAATTAACTTTCAGTAAGTATATAATGTATTTGTTCCTTCTTGTATAAAAATTACTGTAAATATTTACTGGTAATTGCAATATATACCAGTACACACATGTTCCATCAAATGAACAATTATGCCCTAAGCTATGTAGCGTTTTTACAGACACGTTTTAAGAAAATTAGACAAATTAATTTTCTAACTTTCTGTTTAACAAATGACACTAGTGTGAATAAATAAATAGTTCCAGAGAAACAATTATTAATGAAATTAATAAATGAACACATCCGCACAACTAAAATTTTTGAAATTGTTTGAAAATTTTGGGTTTAATGCCAGCATTCAGAAACAAGATCAGCATAAAATTTGGTGCCATAATTGCCCCAGAAAGATCTTTTAGAAACCATAAAAACCACGAAAATTAAAAAATAGGCGGAGCACTTTGTAACACAAATAGTAACAATGATCGTGTACTTTTGTAACTATAAGGATAAGCAAAGTTTAAGCCGATTTAATTTATCCAAATTTTTTAATTAATCGTAGCTGCCCTAAAATGTTCGGAGAAAAAGTATTCGACTTACGTCAATCAACCAGGGCCTTCGTAGGCGAGTGGAGCAGGCGCTTGCAACCAAGGTCACAGAGGCTTTCGGTGTGGCTCTATTTGACCCGGTGTGTGAATCCGAGCCAGGGCTGTTTGTCAGCTCCTGGAAACCTCTTAACATAGGATAGTTCTAAGTAGTTTTTAAGGATTTAGTTAAGGTAGTACGCACAATGGGCCCAACAAAGTGGCCTAAGTGCTGTAAGACCTTAAAATACAATACAATAAGTCAATCAACCTTGATGTTTCTAAATTTTACGATTCCAGGCTATTTTTAAAAACATGATGAATTTACGTTGTACCCACCTGTATATTACATATTGTATTGAGATCGCTGTAGTAGTTCTTGAAATATTGCGCCCTAGATTCCTGGAAGTCCTAAACATGTCGCAATCAGCCTTTACGTCCCACTGCTGGGCGCCGGCACTTTTCTCTGCCACTTACTCTCCTTAACGCTAAGGTGGAGTACGGAGGACCTACAGTTTAACGTCGAATCCGAACGACTAAATACCAGAGAAGGTTTCAGGCATTATGACCCCACGGCTGTCTATACCGGATTGGGGAATGTGAGTGGCGGGTTGCGGGATTTTTATTGCTGCATGGCTTTGGCGGGGAATCGAACCCCACACCTTTAGCGTTAGAGGCTAAGCACCTAATCTCTGAGCTACCACCGCTCTAAACCTAAATATGTATTTCCCTCAAAACCTTAGAATCGAATTTTTTCACAATGACAATTCATTTCCAAATGGGAAACTAAAAAATACTATTTTTACGTTCATTTTGAGAGATACCTGGATACTTAACCTGTAAAAGAGGGCAAATATTAAGTTGAGGCTGCACGGCTTTTAATTGCGCTTGTATTCTTATAGGCATCGGAGTTGGTAGGCGAGCAAGTGAATCATAACATTGCGCCACATTGTCAAAAGTATTGTGATTTTATACTTTATAGTAGTTGTTGGGGTTTAAAACGTTGTAAAATATTTTTAAAAGTGTGAGAAAAAAATGTTGAAGTAAGGAAAAGTGTCCTAAGTACTTCACCCATTTTTTGGTAAATGGTTAAACCGAAAACCGCTTTAAAATAGGAAACCATAGATAGTAATTGCTCAAGAATTGCAGCTTTCAATGTATTTTGTTAGTAGACACGTTTAGAAATGACTGAATGGTTCTTTACATGCGCTATGTAGCATAAAATAATTATGAAGATGAACAGATGTATTAAAAACAAAGAATTATGGGCGTATGAAGCTGTACAATAACTTAATTTACGGTTGGCATAAGTAATCTACTATCTACTAGTCATCACTTTAGTACATTATAGTACCTAGTGTTAGAAATTTATGTAGCTGTATATATCAGGGTAAGTACAAACTTTGTCACTTTCGTAATGGCTGCAATATATTACAGTATTAGTATTTTCTGAGTGTGTTTAAATGATGGGGATTGTAGGCAAAAACTGATGCGGAAGTTAGACATGTTCTGTCAAAAGTTAAATTGAAAAGCTGAACCAGAGAGAGGATTTCAAATGCTTTCTAATTTCAAATATCTACCGTTACGATTTTTTGAAAAATTTAACTTTAACGCCCGTTTACTCGAATATAAATGGACAGAACGGTATAGAACTTGGCGTCGAAACACACCTGATAGCGGTAATTTTCTGTGACACCTTACATGTATTGTGGAAAATTGAAAATTAAAGCAAAGATGATAAAAATTTGTGTTGACGCGAAGTTGCCCATGATAGCAGAATTCTAGAATAGGAGAGGGGCTAATCCCCCCACTTTTTGGTTGACTAATTTTATAATCTGGTCCCTGTTGCATTGCTTTTGTTTCACACAAGGCAGCAGGTATGAACAGATCCAGCACCTGCAGCCACTTCTTTCATCTCGAGCAATGTTTTTCTGTAACAATCAGAAAACTAAGCCGTGTCGACTGTAAACGATGGTCTAATAGATAACTAGCTACCGCAGCCGATGATTTCAAGAGTATTCTGATCTTATGTAGTAACTATTGAGGGTAATACTTTGTATCAAATGTTTTCAAATATGAGAAAAAATCCAGGCGCAAAGCTTTGCCGATTTCTACACCAATCTTGCATCAATCGTTGTTGTGTGTGACGTAACAAAACAAATTATTATGTGTAAATATTAATACATGCTACGATTATTTTTGTGGATTTAGGTCAAAATAATGAAATTAATACCTTCATTTAGTACTGATTTGTATTTTTAATATTTGGAACATTAATCGGCAGCTTAACTTTATAAAACACATTGCTGTTAAACCTTACAAATATAACATTTTGAGTCTTTTTATACTAGGCATACTCTACCTGCAAAATAAATTAATAAATAAATACATAAATAAATAAATAAATCTAAAACCACAAAGTAAAAACCATCAAAATATAGTTTAAGACTTTCTACGAACACGTTTCGGTTTCATTGCATTTTTTCTTCTACACTGTATTTTTGTGCACGTCAGATTTGTTTGAGCATATTTAGTTACTCCATCGACATACCATTTTACATAGGCAGGTGATATACGTCTTAACAACCTAATTAACAAGAATCATGGATGTGTAATAGCCTTTACTTATTCAAGTATACTTACTTCACAAAGCGATTATCGTGTACTTTGAAAGCTTTCGCAGCTTTTCCAAGTTCGCAAGCAACACGTTCTGAACAGTCGTCTCCTTCTATGGCTTTTAAAACAATTTGTACAAGAGTAGTCATTTCTCCACTTTGTTTGACACCGCGGGATTTAGGTGTTCCAAATTTTGGAAGAAAAATAATAGATAATATAAACATCACCGCCATTCCAATAAAGCTTGATACTGCCATAAAAAGAGGTTCCAAACCCTTTTTCTTGTCTTTCTCCGGGGTAGCTTTTGTTGATGTAATATGTACATTATGCTATGATAAAATATAGTTGCGTAAGGCAAATATACTGTGTAACAAAACTATAGAATAAATTCGCTAGTGTCATTTAATCGAATTCAATGGAAATGACGATTTAAATTAAAAGGCACGTTCTGATGCTTTTTAGAAAGTTCTTTATTGATATTTTACCGAAATAATAATGTGTGGGCCCGGTATCGTAGGCTATCGAATTCTGGGACCTTCTTTCTTGAAGGTACATTAATGAGATAACAATACTATTCCTTAATGAAGAAGACAGGGGATCTTGAGCACCCTCATTTTTCATTCCCCCCTCAAGTTTTTACAAAAAAAAAACAGAATAATACATAATTGTATATGAAATATATGCATCTAGTCTAGTTCGCCTCATCAGTTTTCTTGAACTAACGATGCCCCTGGAAGACGATCCAAATTTGCCAAATAACATCTGGTACCAACTTATGATGCAATACTGTAAGCCACTGCTTTTACCAAATTTCTCCATGTAGATAGAATGGAAAGCGAAGTCCTATGATGTGGCTAGCTCAATGATTGAGTTTAACTCCATTAGATATTTTTTATACGGGGATACCTGAAAAGCAAAGTTTACAAAACCAGATCTACTAATTTAGACGATCTGAGCGCATTCGACTTGAAGTATCACTAATAAAATGTGAAACTCTTGAAGATGTATTCGAAGAATGTCTTCACTCTTCATCGTCTCTCTCTTCATTGTCAGGTGGTAAATGGAAAACATGTTGAACAATTAATTGTTTCGCGCGCTCTATCTTAGAAATGGATACACTATAGTTGGTAGCATTTCCCCCCTCTATTCGACTATATAATTGAATCATTTTCGAGCATAAGGAAATTTTCCAGGAAACTGAAGCTGAAGTTGAAATCAGTTGTATTTTCATAAATAGCGAATTAAAATATATAAACCAATAGTAGTAATTCTAAAAAATAAACTATAGTAAAAATTACCCATGATGCCAAAAAAATCAGTGACGTCATTATCATATCAATAAAAAAAATTTAAAAGCACCAGAATGTGTTTTAATTTAAATCATCATTCTCATACGAGGGTTTTTGCGATAAAGTTCAATTAACAGAAAACGCTAGCGATTAGCGAATTTATCCCATCTTTTTGTTACACACTATAGTACATAAATGGTGATTAAATAAGTAAGTATATTACCTGATGAGTATGTGAGTGATATTGGGGATGTATTTTTTCTTCCTCCACATTATGATGTGCATTTACCTGCTAACAAATTTGTAAAGTTAATAAAACTGAAAACTTCAAATAATGATTGTCACAAAAAGCCTAGTAAAGAATGACAAGAAAAAAAATTGTTTTCGGCTTTTCTCCTAGACCAAAAATTATCTTAAGTATCTTTCCTTAAACTTTAAACATGATGAAGGCCTGAGACGTTTATCTGCACTAATCCGCAAGTAGGTTCAGTGTTTTGCGATACACCACAACTGACAATATGCTCGGCAAAGGTTTTTAAATATAGGTGCAACTAATTGCAGAGATTTTAATAAATGAATTCGGAATTCGTTTTAAGTGTTAAATAAATCAGGTGAAGTGGTTAACCCATTTTTGATCATTTAATTTTGGTACATTATACTGAAATAATGCTGTAAGTAACAAGTGAAAACTTGCAATGATAAGAAGTGTTCAAACAGCCTTAAATGGTAAAGCCTAACGGTTTCTGCTTGTATCGTCACATCACTTTTACGGAATGTTTTTCTAAAATCATAAAATAGATGCTTTAGGCTATGAAAGCGAAAGAAGTCACGACACAGAAAAATAATTTGAACACATAAACATCTTATTAGTACGTAACCCGCCGCGGGAGACATATGCCTACATGTTTCAACCTGCAATAAACAGCGAAATTTTCCCCCGTGTTAAACATAAAAGAAAATGTTTGTTTGAGGATTTTCGTGAGAATAATTAAAAAGCAAAAAACGCGCCAATCGAAAAGGTCTAGCGAAAAATGTTGCAGGCAAAAATTGAGGCCATCTAAGTTTTAACTGGCGACATTTTTTAATGGTGCCATTTTGACCCAAAACCACTTCTACTGACGATGTTTCGTCCACGGTTGTACGGGACATCTGCTGGAACACAGCTGTCGTGTTACACGTGTTACGGAAGCCGTAAATCAAGATGCTAAAAATAAATAAAAGTACGACTCTAACTTGTAAAATTTGAACCACAAAAGGATATTATAGTTTTTGTTTTACTTTCTCATGTTACAGTTTGACAAAAGATTAGTTATTTTAATTTACTTTAAAAAATTGAATAATTAGTGCTGCATTTCCGCCAATTTTGCTAATTATACTATTGTACCGACCAAAAACATAATTTGTAATTTCTATTTATTGTAACTAAAATTGGGCAAATTCTTAAGAAGGTAATTTTATGTGTATGCAAAATTAAGAATAAAAGTAGTGTATAATAGACGCATTTTAAAAACTAAAGCACGCTTAATTCTTTATTAAATTATTTAGACCAACATATGTTTTAAATGAAAACCTGTTGGTATAATTTTTACTTTTCTTCACGTTAAGTATAAGGAAGTACTGATTTAATAAAAAAAAATAATTTCAAAATTTTGGGGATACACGTTCTGGGCCTATAGGAACTGTTTTTTTTAAATGCCATTCTGTGGGTGTGGGCGTTCGTTCCTTCACGTCTCTCAAATAGTTGAGCCGATTTTAATGGGACTTGAAAAGAGAGAAAATAAGCTGTAAAAATGTTTCTTAGTCAAAAAATGAATTTTCTAAATATAAAAACGGCATGTGATAGTAAACCTTAAGACACATCCAAAGCTTGTATGTATAAACTATACTATACAGGGTGATTTTGGGAACCGGGCCACTATTGCCCACTTTTTTATTTTTAAAGATACAAAGTTGATTAAATTAGGAAAAAAGTGTAACTTTTTCTTTTGGTTATGATGGTGAAAACGAAAAAGCAAATGCGCATCGCATTTTCAAGTTATTTGTTAAAATGCCTTTTTTTAACAAAACGCCCTGTATTTTTTTATATTTTTGAAATGCACATTTTATTCTCTTTAAAAAAGTATAAGGTCAAACTATGTTTAAATTAACAAATAACGTCATATTTTAACTTTTAATGGTTTAATATCATAATCATAACAGCCGTGAAACAAAAGCTACTTGTTTTATGGTATAGGTCAAAATATCATTAAATTAATATGTATAAGAGTAATTATTATAGTAATTGTTCAAATTGGGCACTACCATTATCTAGACAGCAGTAAATTCTTAAACTACAGTATTCGACGCCCGACGTAGCATTCCATGGGCAATTTTTACAATGCATTTGTAATGTAGGTATGCGACTAAACCTCTACACTATTTAATCTATCTCAATAAATATCGTCCTATAGATATTCCCAAAGAAAACAATCTAGCGATTCATGTCAGGTGACCGTGGGGGCCAATGTACATCTTAAATGGTAAATAAAATTAGCACAACTGCTAAATGTCGAAATAGAAACAATAAAACAAGCGAACTCTACCTTTTGTTTCACGGCTGTTGCGATGATGTTATTTAAGTATTAAAAGTCAAAATATGGCTGTCTAGATAATGATAGTGCCCAGTAAGAGCAATTACTATAATAATTACTTTTGTACATATTAATTTATGGATATTTTGACCTATACCATAAAACAAGTAGCTTTTGTTTCACGGCCGTTACGATTATGTTGTTAAACCATTAAAAGTTAAAATATAGCTTTATTTGTTAATTTAATTATAGTTTGACCTTATACTTTTTTAACGAGAATAAAATTTTCTATTCAAAAATGTAAAAAAATATGGGGCGTTCCGTTTAAAAAAAATTATTTTAACAAATAACTCGAAAAGCCGATGCGCAATTGTTTTTTCGTTTTCACCATCGTAGCCAGAGGGGAAAGTTACACGTTTTTCCTAATTTAACCAACTTTGTATCTTTAAAAATAAAAAAGTTGGCAATAGTGACCCGGTTCCCAAAATATAGCAAAGTTTTGAAAGCCATTAAAATTGTGAAGCAAAACAATTTTTTTTAAATTTTCAAAAAAGTAATAATCAAAAACAGGCAACACAATTTTATTTAGACTTTGAAGGCCTGTGGATCCAGGGCTAAATTACAGTTTGGTTGGCGCCCGCCGTCACAATGTGGTAATTTCCCTGTGGCGCTTTCTACGAATCTTTCAAATTTGGACATTATTATACTTTTATTAATTGGGGCCGATATAAATTTCTACATAAACTAAATTGCTGGTGAGTGATAGTGGACTAAGATGTTAAACTAGATTTTTAGATGCAGCAATATTTAGGGAGAGGGGCAGTCATATTTCCTCACCCCAATTTTTGCCCAAAGCATCTTTTTCCCAAAAAAACACTTGTTGTTAGAAATAAACGGTTTATAACTATAATGCTAACGTGGATTTTGCCGCTTCTCATTTATTGCGTGTTTAAACCACCGCTCATCTAAAGTAGCAAGAATTCCAACAGGTGACTATTCCCAGATCCAGATTTCATTTGCATGCGATGCAGCTACAAAACCCCCCACTAGGCGCCCCCACCATTAAAGATAAAGCACGAAACGTCACTTAAGAAGCTTGATTTGACCATGCGATTTTGTAGTAACTATGGGGACTACAACGTTACCACACAAAATTTGAAAACACGATAAGTAACAACTTTTGAAGTATGCGGAAGTCCAGGCGAAGTGCTTAGTTCATTTTTTTATTACGTGTTCAACAGAAAACAATTAGGCTATACCATGCACCTTGAAGTTCCTTGAAACGTTTAGGGATATTACTAAGATTGATTTAAAAAAATGACGTCATTGGTATAGCCAGGGAAGACGTCCGGCACCCCCCTTCCCAAACTATTTTTAGTATGCGGGAAATTCGACTTAAAAAATACTTAAAAACTATTTCCTGCTGATGCTGAATCAGAATGCGTTGAAACAAGTGAAGTTCGTAAGAGAGGCAACTTGAGCGACGCCCTCCGTAGCAAACATCCAAAGCAAATAATATTACATATAATATATAACAATATATAATACCGCTTACGTTTTACTACGGAAAAGTAATGTTTTTATGAAGGATTGTAAACTGGCAACATTAACTATGCGCGTCTCAGGTCTCAGGCCAGGGGGGCCTTTGATTTTAAAGGAATACCGCAGCTATGTACACAAATGAGATAAAACATAAAAAAATCCTAGCAAGGGGGATTTGTGCCATAGCAGGTTAACATAGGTCAGAAACAAAGGAACTTATATTTTAATATTTATTTAACGTCGATGTGTTACAATTTACGCTGAAGGCTGCAGTTTTGTCTACGTTGTTATCGCGATGTTTATGTTATCGTATAAACAAACGTTCCTGCAGGATTACAAAATCGCATATCAATCGGACCTAAACGTTTAAACACGAACTAACCGTCATTTATAATAGGGAAGATTTTGCAGAAGCAGCTGATGCCTTGGTACCGTTACAGTTATTTACTTTTAATAATTTAATTAGTACATCTCCGAAATCGGCAAAATTTAAAAAATAATTTGTATTTTAAATTATATAAAATATGGGAAAGTCCGAGTGAATTGATTCCCAAACCATAAGCAGCCATTGTTCGCTTTGTGCCCATGCCCTATGAAGATCGTGACTATACAAAAATTATATTTTTAATTTGTAGTATCATCACAGTTGTGCAGTGGCCGCTGTAATAATTTTGGCAAAGCAGTCCTGGGTTGCAATATCCGCTTCGCTTCTTACTTAGTTACAAACAAAAATAAATTTAATCTTTTTAAATTTCATATCGTCTGTTAGTTTCTATTAATTAAATATTGCAAATTATCTCAAATCTGAGAAAGCTTTATGGAAAATTTACAATTCCTAAAACCACAAAAATGTTGTAAGTAAATATGCACTCTCAAGTATATTTGAACTACATTACTAATTTCCTTAACGACATTTTTTTCTCTCACAATTAAGTAGCGGGCTTTCATTCCCAGTAAGTTTAAAAATATTCAAATTATTAAAATAGATATTATGTCAAAATTCGGACTCAATAAAGACGACACGCAACTTTAGCTGTATAATGGCAGCAATTAAAAGGAAATTAAAGTGACGCGAAATTGAGACCGCGAATGTGCATTTCTCTTGTTTTTTAAATGTTTTTCTTCTAAATATAATAATACAATAAATATCCCTTTGTTCTGTATGAAGTGAGCGGTTATGGTAACAATGTAAAAGTATCTCGCGTATTCAATAAATGCAAAAGTACGAACCTATGCTACTAAATTTTTATTCAATCAACATTTCCTGCTTTTAACGAACCATTATTAGGAAAATGTAAAATTAATTCTCGTAGTTTGAGAATCAAAAAATTATTTATACAATTAATAAGTTTGTATTCGTTAAACGTTTAGCGGTTTCGTTATGGTTCTGAGAGATTAAAACAACGTCTAAAAATAAAATTGTATGTGCTTAACTACATTGAATCATTATAAACATATTTAATAGCAATTCCAGTGTAATTATTGAATTCAGTACAAGCGTTTTTTGTTAACTCCATGACTTCGTAATCATAAATAAGCAATGTATAAACTAGTGTGCATTCATGCGACTTATGTAGTCAAAAGCGAATCAAAAGTTCCTATTAATAATATGGTTCAGTACTTCATATACGAAACAATGTTTTTGCACTACTAAACATCAGGTTTAAGGCTTAATACATCTCAAGGAATTTCCTGTTTTGAAGTAAGAATATTTAAAAAAAAAATCTAAACATGAGGGACTTCTAAACTTTCATGAATTTCAAAAGATATTGTTTGAAATTGATTTATATAACTATATTAAGCAACGTAACAGTACTAAATTGTAGTTTTGTTTGTAATTTATTGTAATAATAAGAGGGAGGGGGTTCTACGCCTTTTTTTCATTGTTTTTTAATAGAAAATACAATTTAAAAATTGTTTAACTACATAAATACAAGTAGAGTAAATTTTAATTACACAATTACACTTTTATATATTCTTTTATATTATATTGATATAAAGCCTTCAGTAAAAATTAAAGAAAATGTATACACTTCGGATAAAAATTTCTCAGAAACCTTATATTTATTAACCATCACTTCCCCTGGACTTTCCCATACTTTAAGAATATTTTGCGTTTTCAAAAATAGTTTATATCCGTATGGGTAAGGCGTGGTTCAAAAGTCAGCTGTTGCTTAAGATCAGATGCTCCGGGCATGCTCCAGCGCTTCAGTGCTCGCTCTTGTAAGATCGCAACAAAGCGCTTATTTATACAGCCTGAGTCAAAAGATACAGGTTTTAATATAGTTCTGCTGTTTGAGGAGACAGGTTGTGTAACCGACACGTACTATAAACGGACATATGCAAATCTTATACAGGATGTCTCATAAAATAATTATTCATAAGACAATACTTTTCTTAAATGAGATCATTTTTTTTGTAATAGCCATCGTGGCGCGCGATGAAAAACAAATGAAGTTGACAGGTGTGTTATTTCAGTTATTTAGATTTTTTGTTGAAAATTAAGTGGTCTTACTATTAAGACAAAAAAATATGGGGTATTCCATTTTAGAAAAGTGTTATCTTATGAATATTTTTTATGGGACGCCCTGTACAAGATTTTCATATGTCAGTTACATGTCGGGTCGACATTAGTAATTTTTTTACCTATCTCCTAAAACAGCAGAAATATATTAAAACCTGTAACTTTTGAATCATAACGATTTTGTTTGTTTTTTTTAATAAGAAACAAAATTGATTTTTTGAATTTGTCAGAAAAGATTGGTTGGGATTCACCAGAGACAAGAAACTTATTTTTTTGTTAATCAAACCATGGAGAAGGAGGGATGCTTAGGCCCTCAAATATTACTGCATCTAAAAATTAAGTTTAAAACTTTATTCTACTATCAATGATGAGTAATTTAGCTTAAATAGATATGTCTTATCGTCACCCATTTCTTAAATAAAAGGTCATTAATTACAAAATTTAAAAAACTCATATAAGGCACCACCAAGAAATTAGCAGCCAAATTGTAGCTCTCTTTTAGCCTGTACAATTTATTAAAAATTTAGTTACTAGTTATTTGAGTAACAAAATTGACAACATTTTGAAACTTCTCGTATTCTCGTCGTATATAAAAACATTGTGCCCCTCCCCCCAGGCTATTACAATCGACAAAATTTATGCCGATATGGCAACTCATTTTTTGAGTAAATAGTCGTTATGAAACATGAATTTTCGTAAAAATTTTAGAATCGAAATTTTTATGATCACAATATTGGAAGCATGGGGAAGTAAAAATGAGGGAAACGCGTAGAAATACTTCTAAGACATCCTATTTTCAAAAGCATTTTTGTACTTATCAGCATTTTACCCCCAACGCCAACAGTGACTATAATATCGCAATACTCTTGCACTCCAGCACACGTCAAAAAGCCGCGAGCCTGCATGCCATTGAATTCTAATAGGTATAATAATGGAACCATATTTTACTAAATGATTTTGTCTATTTTTCGTAAGATTACTCGGGATTAAATAAGACCAGAAACAAAAAAAAGGGGAAATTTATCACTCAAAAATTGCGGCAGAGTGAAAATCAGCTCTCCTAAATATGATTGCAACTAACAACGAATTTAAATTAAGAATCCTACTCTACTATCACTGCAGAGCAGCTGTAAACAGGATAATGATTTACCGTGTCTCGTTTATTAAATAAAAGAGCATTCATTTCCAAAGCAAATTGTAGTTAATTCTCAATTCTGTAAGCAAAAAAAAGGTGTGGTTAGTTTGGGAGTAATATTATCTTGTTGTTATTTAAAAAATACTGAAAAACTTTCCCTCGAATTTTCATGGTTTCAAAACTTCCGTAGTGCATAGTAATACTGCGTCCCCTTAGGGCTATTATAATACCCAATTTCATCGTGAGCTGCTTACTCGCTTTTAAGGCGTTAAATACAAAATGTTCAAAAAATTGTATTCGGATGCCATTTTAAAACGGAGTGTTCGGCGAAAAACGTTTGATTTGTCTTAAGATCTTTCATCCTATTCCGGGTTCAAATTTAGATACTTCATTTTAAAAAAAACTGGTACCAAATAACCATATCTAACTTCCGGTTTCTAATTTTTTTTAAAGGTTATTTTGACGATGAATTTTTTATATAACCTCCTTTTGGTTAAAGCTACGCAAGTTGCGTGTTTATGTTCCATGTTGCTGCGTTTGCTCTAAGCAGACCAGTAGCGTAGTTGGAAAATGCGTCTACGGCACAGCGTCGGTAGCCGCCGGATCAAACCCCGGTAGAAGTCAACATTTTAAAAGTTTATTAGTAATTGTTTTTTAGTGTGTACATGGTGGAGTGCTACTGTTCATGCTCCCTGGGATGTTTTTAGCGACGATGGCAACGCGTAGGCGCAGCAAAGTGCAGACTTTCCGACTGTCTTAGCTTTAACAAGGCGGTTAGTGCCCCGACTGTTGGGACTGTTCGTTCGTGAGATATGACTCGCAGACATTTTAAAAACAGTCTTTTGAGTCCTTTGATCCTTGAAACTTGTTTTTTTTTGTTTAAATCTCGAAATCGAAAATTTTCACGAAATCAATTTTTTGACGCCAACATTAAATTTGAGCATTACTTAAGAGTCTTGTCTTAAAAATCTAATTTTTAGACTTAAGCGCTGCTCGTTGCACAGATGCTTTTTAACTATCCCCAAAAAAAAGAATATAAAGTGATTTAGGTGCGGGAAACGTTGAGGCAAAATGTAGATGATGGGAGACTAATTAATACACGCGTAGAAACAGTTAGAGGTCTTTATGAAATATATTAGATAAACTATTTTCTAAAAATGTTTAGCGATTATTTTTAGATCATCGTGCATCGTTACCTTTCACTATTTTTTGTAATAATTCGCTAACGAATATCAAATGTGTATTTTATTACGTTTTGTTTTTTTATTACTTCCCGAACCAATTCGCAGGAATTGTGGTGTTTGTTTCGCAGCACTCTGTACATAATAATAATATTAATTTTATTTAAAATAATTTCCAAGCTTTACTTGTTGCTTAAAAATATTAAGTATTAATTATACAGTTGTACTTCTTACATGACTGTGTGCAGAAGAAATTCCATCCATAAAACTGTTGATAGGGTAGTAGTAATAGTAATATCCATCCGCATCATCTGTATCCTGTTGCCCATAATGGTTGTCGTTTGATTTATCTTCATGTGCTGCACTTGATTCCTCATCTAATTCATGTACGACTGTTTGAACATACGGGGTGTTGTGATCGTCTGGACTTTGCGTAATCGAATGTTCTCTATTTAGGGCAGCTTCATAAAGTGCCGCCAATTCAGCTTTAGTTAGAGATAACATTGGTACATTATCGCGATCATCTTTCTGCATTTCCGGTGTTTGTAATTGCAGAGAATCAATTCGTCGTTTTGATTGAACAGTATTCATTCGGTTTTTCAGATCCCACATTGCGTTTTGTAAATATTGCACAGACTCTTGAGATTTCGCGTTATGAATCTCCATTAATATAAAAAGCACAAACAGAATCCAAGATGTTAAAGCCATCACATACTTCTCGCTTACATTCAGGTTCACTGATAACGCACTTTACGTGATACGCACAACAGGAGTTTTTTATATTTCAACAGGACGAAGATTTGAATAAGAATGAAGCGGTCTTTACTAGCGGTGCGACCAACCAACGAAAACTACTTGTGTTGTTCTAACCGATTATTACTGCAACGCAATTTACTTTTTTCCGTTATACGTAAACAAATTACAGACATTTATTTGGTTATTAAAGCGTAAACTTAAAATTTATGTTCTGTTGAAGTCACTAGCTAGATACAAGCAAGTGTTTAAGAAATATACTTTATTCTTTGACAACACGACGGGCGGTTTGAGGTGCCCCAGTGACCAACATCAAACTAGTCTACCAGTTACTATAGCTTATTGCAAAAGTATGGTCATCTCCGTCAATATACTTATACCTACATACGGTTATTTATTTCTTTTGTCCACGGGCATTCGTAGCGTCATGTAAAAAAATTTAAAACAATGCCCGTTTTCCAAAAAAGATTTTTTCTCACTACTAAATGGTTTATAATTGTTTAATAACTGATTTACCATATTTTAATTAATTTTTTACAACTTTCGTCGTGAGATCACCATGACTGTTTACCGACATGACTCAGACTCGGAGTTTTGGCCCCTTCACCAAATTTCCCCTTGTATACAGGATGCTCGGGGTCTAACTAGCCAGCTTTAAATTTGTTTTAATGCAGAGGATTAAAAAGAAACGTTAAATAAAAATGCGTTTCGCAAAACCATCAAGTCTGAGATGAATATTTTTACTTTCTCATACTTTCAGTATACGGAAGTATTGATTTCATGAAAATGTTCGATTTCAACAAATACGCATGCTTTGGAAATTCAAATTCAAATTCAAGTCCTTTTAAAACATCTGTCGGTGGCTAGGCGGGTGTGTCGGTGCGCATCATAAAACTCCCAAACGGATATATTCCGATTCCCATGGAACGATATAATTGCAATGCAGAGTTATATCAAAAATTCATCGGCATTATTAGCTTTCAAAAAGTCAGAAACCGGATGCGAATGTTACAGATGTTTTTGATAGAACTTTTTTCGAAACTTTGAATTGAGTGAGTCCATTTGTTTAAAATCCGCTATTTTGTTATGGCTGAATAGTTTTCTTTGAAACTCTAGGATTAGATGCAGAACGAAAAGACCTTTCAAATGAGGTGTCACTCGACCGCCCTTTTTGTTTAAAAAAATATCCAAAATGGCGCCTAGTGGCCAGGAGACATCATGCCGCCGAGAACTGACGTTTCATAATTAATGAGGGGTTTTCTAGCCAATACTCTGCCACGCTGGCCAGTCTATCCTTTACCGGGATCGTAAGGGAGTACCTACCCGTTACCCATTGATTAATTATTATTTATTCAAAAACGCAAACGCTGATCGTTATAAACTTTTATCAGTTCGATAGACTATTTAGCACTTTATTAGGATTTCCAAGAATTTTCAACCATTTTAAAAATTAAGGAAAAGATAACGATACTTTTTAATATCAACAACGCGTTTTCCGGCAGTTACGTAATTTTAACTACGCCTTTCAATTAGATCTAGTTACAAAGTATATTTTTCATTATTTGCATATTTTTGATGACTCTTTAAATAAACCATTTATATCGATTTTTAGTCCGAAATCCGAAGCGCATCTAATTAGCTATAGGGCGGGCGGTTTCGTTCTTACTATTCTTATACGGCATCGGACATCGTAGGGTTGCCTATATAAATTGTTTTCTCAGAAATTTAAAATACGGTGAAATGAGAGAAGAGCTTAAGGATCTAAAAGAAGAACTTAAGGCAATTTGAATAATTTTTTCCGAACTCTCTAGCTTCAAAAAGACGGCCGCTACAACTTTTTTGAAAATCTCGATTTTAACGCCCATTTACTCAAAAAGTAGTTGTCTGACCGGCATCAGTTACAACTTGTGGCGCCCTCTATGAATTTTTGAAAATCAAAAATTGGTACCTTACTATTTATTAAACGGGCAACAATAAATAATTTCTGCTTAAGAAGAATTACTCGTCTTATGTAAAACAATCTTTTTGCAAAGTACCAAAAAAAGAAATAAGAAAAAACTTCGGCTCGTTGGACAAATTATTAGAATGCGGGCAGGTAAAAGTACTAAAAGCTGGCATCATTTTTGCTGACGTCGCGATAAACGACTGACTGAGCTGTAATAAAGCTTGAAGTAGGGATTGGAAGGGAGATTGCCATATAGCTTGTTTTTTAGAAGTTTTCGGTGGAATGTAACGTTATAATTATAAAACTTAACCGATTGCAAATGCGGTAAGTAATAATATTTAGTATGGGAAAGTCCACTCAAAGTTAACACTTTTTTCCCTCTCGAATCTATTATTTTGAAACCATATGTTTATATTTTTTAATCATAAAAATATTATGATGATTCCTTAAAAATTCTTTTTGTAACTGTAAATTAATAAATTTAGACTGAATACATTAAAAACAAATCGGGAATATTAATACTAATTTATTAATTCTCTAGTTGCATTTTCAGTTAAAATTTTTAAACACTTTTTCTACCGTTCTTCTGTTTCATTACCATTTATACTTTTATACAGGGTTGAGCAAAAGTACGGAACAATGCAAATATCTCTAATATGATAACCGCGGTTTCGACAAAATTTTCTACATAAAGGTTTCGATATACGGCATATAATAACTTTTATGTTTATGAATTTATGATACATTGCATTTATTACAGACATTTTAAAGTGTTGCGCCTAAAAAGTGAAAGTTGTATAATACAAATTATAAAATAAGACCCCAAAAATTATTAAACTTTCAGTTTTGATTTGACCTCTTCCACTTTGAAATATAACCGTAATTAAAATTTAACATATTATCCTATATATTAATATAAACAGATGCGAGTTTAGTATACATATATACAGGGCGATCATTTGAAAACGATCCACCCTGAATATCTCGTGAACCACACCAAATATGAAAAGAATGTAAAAGTGCTTTTCTATAGAGGATGGAAGACATGCGATTGCGTAATCCGCGTCGCGCTAATACTCACCCTTTGTCTAATTTTTATATTTTTTTAAATTTCTAAAAAACAAATGTATCGATTTTAATTTTCTTTGCGTAAAAAGATAGCATTTTAAAAGACCTTTAATTTGAGGTGTCACAAAGGGCATATTGCCATTTAAGTTTTTCAAGGTTGGATGGAGGGGGGTGGATGGCGGGGTGAGTATTAGCGCGACGCGGATTACGCACTCGTGTGTCCCCCATCCTCTGTAGAAAAGCACTTTTACATTTTTTTGATATTTGGTGTGGTTCGCGAGATATTCAGGGTGGATCGATCGTTCTCAAATGATCACCCTGTTATATATATATTGATTTAGACAATCGAATAAAATACGTAAAACAAAAATTCCTTTGCATACATACTAGCATGTGCATGTATGGATATTACTAAAAGGTGGCAGGTAATAATAAAAATAAAGTAGTGGATGTAATAAAAGCAGCTGTACTTTAAATTTTTCAAAAGTTCACACATTTTTCGATTTAGCGTGAAACATTTTTTTGTAAGACCAAAAATTTGAAATTACGTCTACTTATATCGTAAAGTTTAAATTGGCATAAAAATATAGTTTGTCTGTTTTCAGTATTGTTTGGTAATTTGTTTTTTAATAAAAATCTTTTTATGTAGCTCATGAAAACACTCTTCCTAATAAAAATGGAATAGTTGATCTCCAAATATAATAACCGTGTTATTTCAACTATATAAACCAATAGTGAAATAACTGCCTCACTTCTGCTCGAACTTGCCCTGCTTTAAGATAATCGAAAACAAGACCGATGCTTTTAAAAAAATAAACAAATAAGAATTGGTTTAAAAAAATTACGTACGAAAAATCAGCACAAGTTACTTTGATAGCTATCGCAGATACTATGAGTTTAGAATGCCGATTTAACAGTAAATAAATACCTAACAATATGAGTCTTCTGGTTTTTCATAATAATAAGATGCATCTATCTGACTTATGTGGGTAAACGTGCCGGTGCACTCCACAGTAAAACCAGAACAGTTATCATAAAATCGCCGCGACAAAACCCAGAAACCGGAAGCGAAAGTTCGACATAGGTATTTGTTTTTGTATTATTTTTACTTTCTTATACTGTAATATGAGAACATATGACTTAACAAAAAATTGATTACAAAATTTTTGTGAAATATAAAGTTGGTAATTGCACAAAATCCAAAACGCAATTTAAAATCGCTTAGTTACTTTTAAGATGTGCAATTAATTCACATAATTTTAAATTGTTCTGACTAACTGACAATTGTGCTGCTATGGCACATAGAAAATATTCTACAGTATAACATGTTTTTGTTTAAATATTGTTAATTTAATTTTATTCATAAAACGCAAACATTATAGATAAAGACGAGACTTTTAGTCGTAAAACAGCACAAAATTTTGTTAAAATTCAATAAGTAAACAAAAACCATGGGCGTACTCAAATTAAGTTATACGTGACACATACTGGACAAGAGAACTAATTTTTCAGATGAGAATTTAGGAAAAGATGTTGTTGTGTACTGCAACTCTTAAGTTTTTTATTTTTTTCCGTCCTTTATAAATGTTGACAGTCTAAACTTTTCTTTCGTGGGACTTTCTCGTTGTATTAATGAATTTACACGTTCTATTTTCATTAATTCGTGGTTCCCATTTTACATTTCAATTAAAAAGAAATATTTCTGCAGTTTCATAAAATTGTTTTGACCATTCATACTCTACGCTTATGAACCCTGTTTTATTTTATTTTATTATTACATAAGGTTCAATTCCAGCTGACCAAATAAATAATAACTACCTCCACAAGGTAGTTTAAGGTCAACCCTATGTATGTGTTACCATTCTCAGCTCTTAAATAATTCATTTACAAAGTTTAGGTATGGGCCAAGTAGACATTTAAAGGAATAATGCCAAAATTGCTTACTAATTGATTGCCTCATAATTTAAATACTGGCAAAATACTAGACTAGAAATCCGGACTATAATTATAAAACATAGATCTGCAAAGAAAATTCTTCTATATAAATAATTTTAATTCGAGATTTCGTTATTAATTTCTTTATACTTGTCCTACACCTTTATCAGCTATCTTTTGCGATTTTCTAAAAAATATCTCTCGTAAGGATACAAAATAATAGATTATTATTTATTATTTACCAAATTCACGATTAAATAGACATCCCTTTTTGTTTCCTTACAATTTTTAGAGCATTACATAAGCAAATTTATAAAACAAAATTATAAAATGCTATAACTGCTATGACGAGCAAAGGCTACATGCTGTAATTTGTTGTTTAACCCTAAAAAACAACAAACCAAAGAAACTCTTGTCGAAATGATAACGATTACAACAATACAAAGGCGGTTGGCATCATTTAATAATTACTGATATTATATCAGTTATTAAATTTAAAAAAATAGACGAAGCACTTTGTCCGTATTTTCCCATACTCTAGATATCGTTGCTTACCGTATTTGCAAAACTAAATTTCTATAACGTAGTACCGTACATCGACTGTCCCACTGCAGAGCGAGCGTACTGGTAAATATCGAATACTACAGGGAATTGCCTAGGGCATTAGCCGCTTGGACAGTATATTTGATTAAGTTATAACTTTTGAGAAAACAAATTAATTTTTTGGAAAAATATTCCTTAGTATTAAATAAAACCATGTACGATACAGCAAATTCATCAATCGTAAGTTGAATAGGAGAGAAAAAATTAACCCCACCAAATATCGCTGTTCCTAAAAATTATGTTGTAAATGTTAGTCTACTATCACTCATGAGCAATTTACGTTAAACTGAAATGATTTATTAACAAAGAAGAATGAATTGCGAATTGTTAAAAATTCATAGAAAGCGTCACATGGAAATTAGCGAACTGAAACATAAACAAAATTGTTACTCATCCCTATCTCTATGAGCCTACAGTATTAAAAAAAATGGCGTGGCCAGTTTTTGAGCAATATTGTTTTGAAAATGTTCAAAATTTTGAAAATATTTTCACACAGTTCTCTTACATACTAACATTGTGTTTCCCTAAGGCTGTTATGATACCAAATTGCATCCCGATCTGTCAACTCTTTTTCTGGTGATAATACGTTTAAGTCAAAATTTACAAAAAAAAATCGTACAGGCCGCAATTTTAAAGCTAGAGTATTAGGAAAAACACAGTTCAATGTGCCTTAACGCCCCCTATTCTTAAACTACTGCATAAACCAGATTTCAGTTAATTCTACAAATATCATGAAACAGGTTTCTGGTTCATTCTGATGCAAACCGTCATATATCAATGCCATTAGATTTTCCTTGCACGCCCCGTTCTACCTAACACATCTCTTCCCTTTCTTTGATTTATTTCATTATAGTTTTTCTTTCCGTTTTAGTAGATCAACCTTGTATTCAAATTTTTGGTCTGTTCTTTGTAATTGCTCGGGTAACCTATTCAGGTAAACAGCAATGAAATGCTACAGAAATCTTATTAGTCTAGATATATCATATCTTCACGCGAAGTTTGAATTTACAAAAAACATGTATGCGGGATCACGCTTGAACAACTCGATTAGGCATCCGTTTTGTCCGATACCAATAAAGAACAAAAATCATTGTGGTTATTGTAGAACATACAAAATAAATGGCAAGTACTTTTATCTCAACTTTGGAAATCTTAAAATATGTTAAACGTGGACGTATAATTAAAAGTTGTTAGACAAGTGATTTATATTAACTTTAGAGATCTCGGCTACTATAACAGATAGAAAGGTGGTTAAATCAACGAAATAGTGTCACTTTTTATGGTAATTTTTTTTGTATATATTGATTGCCGGTGATTACCTTTTAAGATACAAAAAGAAAAGTTTAAATTTTTTAGAAATTTGGGGTATCTTTGTTGATAGTTAAAATTGGTGCTTCGCCTGGACTTTCTCATATTTCAAAAATTTTTACTTTTAATATTTTTAGAATTTTTACTTTTTATATTATCATAACGCTTAAACCCCAATAATTACTACAGAATGGTTAATACAGCAAATTAGGTATCCTTTATATAGGCTCCCAACAAGAAGATATGAAAGGACGTCATACGCGGTCTGACATAATAATAGACGAACATAGGCGCCGAGTTTTCAAATTCCCAGAGGAAGCTCGGAATTACTGAATTACATTTTCACTTGTTTTTGTTCAAATCCATCGACCAGCGGCGTAGATGTAGGGGGATGCTTAACGTGTCTCTAAATGTATTTTTGTTGTCAAAATCTAACGGAAAGGTTCTACACATCAAAGCAATTAAAAGTTTATGATAAACATAGATCTGGAAATGTTTCCTTGCAGATTTCATCTTCTACAGCTGTGCAAGCCGTCTGCAGCACTCAGGGCAAACGCTCATTAAAGATTCTCCCTGAATAAGCAGGTGCCGGTCGCAAAGGACAACACCTTGTTTAGAGGTGTTTCCTCTGGATCCATAAATCCCAATCCAAAGTATCTTAGGGGTGGGTTCATGAGTCTGACGCATTAGGACAGTATGTGAAGCGATGATTCTTCATCTTAGCCGCACAGTCTGCAAATAGGATCGTTGACAATACCGATCCTATGCAAGTACAATACCAATCCTATGCAAGTGTTTGTTAAGGTGACAATGGCCTGTTAAGAGGTCAGTCACAATCTTAATTTTATTCCTGTTGTATTGTAGAAGCAGTTTAGAAGCCGGTGGCAAAGGCCCTCTGATGGAGGGCTTCGCCTGTCTTAGTCGCCTTGTTGCAAAGACCCGCTCCGTAAGAATTGGATTGAAACCCCTTCTGGTAAGTAAGTCCCCTTCCTCGCTTCCCACAATGCTGGCGTGGCCTGTACCCAAGCAGTTGGACCGAGTTCTGCGCAAAGTCTCGTTAGTGCTGATCGGTGTTCCAGAACTAGCTCTGCAGTTACCCCAAAAGAGCTGAGGGCCTGAAGAGCCGCCTGGCTGACCAAACAAATATAGATGATTATTGGAAAAGTCTCTGTTAAGGTTTTCGTCAAAATTTAAAAAACATAATTTATCTACAACTATTTTAGAATTCTGATACAATTTTTAATTACAGAATAACTACATTCTCACACTTGTTATAGAATATTTAATTCTAACACTTTATTTCATTTTAACACTGTTTTGAGTAATAAAGGTTGCATCTCTGATCTGATCTGAACTGTTTTTACTTTCCTGGGTCATTCTCATTTAAAGTAGCCAATTTAGTAACAACATTTTGATTTTTTCAAAAGTAAATTTTCATAATAAAAACTTTATTAATCCATCACATACAATGTTGTCATCTACGTTATAGAAAAGGTCATTCAAATTTTTGTTATTTTTTCATTTTCTAGCAATGTTTTGTAAATTGGTTTGTCAAGTTCGTCACGGCGGTGCAATAATTGGTATATATTAAGCATATTAAATAATTAATTAAAATAAAGTAACTTTATGGAAGTAGGTTATAACACAGTTTTCATTATTTTTTATTTGTGAAACCGCTGATCTCGCGTAGATAGCTCAGCAATACGTTTTTTGAATTTTGTTGCTCTTTTCCCACTTTTCTTTAAATAATCTTCCCTTTTTTCGGGGTTTTGTTTCAGCGTTTCACGATACCTCTTTGTCCTTTCTGCTTGCGTAAGCGCCATGCCTAAAAAGCCAATTCTAAAAACCTGTCGTCACAAACACGTCAGCTGCGCTGCGTCACGAACGCGATTGTGATGCAGCTGACCGTGACGAACCTGATGTTTTCACGAAAAACTTCAAAAATAAACAGTTAAGAAGGTTTGCCTTCTGCATTTTTAGGACCTAACCTAACATTTATTTACTTGTTACATTTTTCAAATATTAACAAATAAAAATATAAAAAATTAACTGTTTAATTAACGTGATGTACCTGACATGTAATAAACATACTTACCCTTAAACAATAACTTCTTTATTTGTTGCAAATTTATTAACAATGTGCACAAAATCTTTTCACTTTCCCGGGATTAGGTAAACTAACATGTAGCTCTGAGGCCAAACACGAAGTGAACAGATAACGCCATATGTGCTTTTTATACGAAAATATTGGGTGTGATGAACCTGATGCAAAAAGCTAGGGACACAACTTTTTACGCATTTTTTTCAAGTTTTAAAGTATAAACCTATTATTTAGTTAAGCAATGTTTTAAACGGTGCCTTTACTTATATTTTAAGCGAGCTTTTTTACAAAACCTTTATACATTTCGATACAATAAAATAAAACGCAGCCTAAGACATGATTGGGACAGTGACGAACCCTGACATTTTTAAAGTTGGCGATTTGAAAAAAATGGAAAAAAATAAATTAAAATATATACATTCCCAGTACCAACATTATAATACCTTAGAGTTTATATTACAGTTTTTATTGTAAAAAATACAATGCCGATTAGGCAGAAATTATACCGGGACGGCAAATAGCGACTTTTCATGAGAATGACCCTCCTATACTTTCAGTATAGGGAAGTATTGATTTCATGCAAATTTTCAAAATCGAGATTTTGACAGAAATACATGTTTTGGGCTTCCAGGATCCTAAAAAAGTGGTTTTTAAAAAATGTCTGTCTGTGGGTGTGTGTGTGGGTGGGTAACGCTCATATCTCCGGAACGGCTGGACCGATTTCGATGTGCTTTGGAATGAGGAGGTATATCAAAAATTCATCGACAAAATAAGCTTTTAAAAAGAATCCGAAACCGGAAGCGGAAGTTAGACATGTTTTTTGGTAGCATTTTTTTCAGAAACTGAATTTTGGAAATTGAAATAGTGGAAATTATAGAAGGCCTTAGGACAAACCAAACGATTTTTTACCGAACTCTCTAGCTTCAACATGGCGGCCGCTACGAATTTTTGAAAATTTCGACTTTAACGCCCATTTACTCAAAAACCAGTTGTTTGATTGGGATCAACTACAACTTGTTTGGTAGCCCCTTGAGGGTACTATACCATGAAATATAATTAATTTTGAAAATATAAAAACGATCGTAATGACAGCACTCCAAAATTTTGGAATTTTTCAAAAAAATTTTTCTCAAAAACTGCCCACACGTGTTTGTTTAAACTGTTTAAGCTGATAAAGATAGGCATTTGCTACAATTTTGTTTTTTGCTCATTGCTATAATTTCACTGACGCCCTCTGTGAATTTTTGAAAATTGAAAATTGGTACCCTTTTATTTATTTAACGGGGGCCAATAAAATATTTCTGTTAAAGCAACATAGCTCATCACTGATAGCGAAATCCGAATATCATAATATTTTTTTGATACTTTAATATTTAGGGGGGCTACTGTTCCCCCTCCCCCCAAATTTTTTCGATAAAAAATTAAAAATTTGGTTTTTTGTTTTGTTTGCTCTAGCAGAATCTTTTTACAAAAAATCAAAAAATCGAATTTTTTGCCCCTTAATAATCTTTTTGTCCTTAGAAGAATTTCGCATACTTTCTACAGCAGTTCTATTCTTGTACTAGTCGTTTAATGTTCAGTGTAGGCTAACTTTTTTATTTTAATAGATAGACTCGCAAACTCAAGAGCAAAGTTGTAGGGCAAATTCTTCTCGATTGTATTTAAGAAAAAAACTTGAGTTTCCAATTTTAATATGGCGGCCACGGTAAAAAATAACTTTTTTTTAAATGGAAACGTGGCATTTTGGCTTTAAAATCAGAAAGGTTCTGAAATTCTAAATACAAATTAATAAGAGTAATTTCTTGTTAAAAATAATACTTCTCGAGTTATTAATACATTTTCAAACATCAACACGCTTCCTTACTCGTGCCTCCGGTTCATTTCAGTTCGGTTTTTTACATGTACTCAGTTGCGGAGCCAGCGTGGTAATGGTACGTTTAAGTTACGCTCTTCACGCTTGAAGTTTTTATAAACGCTGTTTACTTTTACTAGCCGGGTCTAGACAGGTGTACATTAAAAGTGAAAATATAAAACAATGTTAATTTATAAGTATAGGAAAGTTTTGAAATTCTAAATACAAATTAATAAGAGTAATTTCTTGCTAAAAATAATACTTCTCGAGTTATTAATATATTTTCAAATATGAATTTCCGCGCTTCCGTTGATTCAGTCCGAATATTTTACCCAATCTTATGCTTGCAGCGCAGCGGTCGGTCTTTCTTCAACCGCTTCAAGATGTTACAACTTTAAGAACTATTTACTTTAACTAGTCGTGTCTAGACAGGTGTATATCGAAAGTGTTGGAAAATATAAAACAATGTATTGAAATGTATAGGAAAGTCGTATAGGCGAAGTGTTTCGCTCATTTTTTATTAAGGTTTTTCACCCACTGTATTAAATGAAATACGCATTCGATGATGATACATCAGTAGCGATTCCAGCAGGTTACTTCAAATTATTTTTAGAATTTTAGGTCATAATTTTACTTGTTCTTAGGACAATTTTTACATATATTTCTTTTATTTAATCGAGCAATAATTATAGTAGCAGAAGTATGGAAACATTTCAACAACATGCTTTAATTATCTTTGAATGTTAAAAATGTAAAGGTAGACCATCTAGTGCGCTGCGCTGTCACCTGCCAAGATAATTTGTTACTATGTCAGCAGTCCGCACCTACTCAATATTTGTTTTAAACTATTTGATAAAGCAAAGTAATTTTTTGGATTTACATAATTCCAAACTAAAAACTGCAATTTTTTATTTGATAACTTTTATGTATCTAGCAGTGGAAGTAAACGTCATTACGCCAACCTTTGGCGAGATTTTTATTAAAAATACCATTCACTTAATGCCCATTTACTACACTTTATAACGATATTTTGATTGCCAAGTCACTGAATGAATTTTGGCCAAAATTTTAATAAACACGGTTACAAACTAGAATAAGTCATCAACCAAAAAAAAAAAACCTTATGAAACAGTAGTATAAATTTAGAATTTTTAGGACTTCAAAATAAATTTACGAACAATTCCCGTATTTTCATAAATTTTAGGAATTGCAGGATTTTTAGAACTGGGATTCCTGCATCATACTTTTTTTTTGGTCGACTAAAAATTAGTACACACTCAGCCAAATGTTGAGTATTTTATTATTCTGTTTTCGTAGGATACCTGTATCCTATCCAGGGTACTTTTTCGAGATATAAATTGTTTTGAGGCATTTTGGAAAAAGCTAACCCTTATTAAAAGAATAAAACACTCGACTTTTATTGTAATGGATTTGGTTCCGTATTTATGCAACATACTTAACTTTTAAGCACTATATGATGGTGTCTGGAAAATTAGTATTAATGTCGAATAAATTTCAGACTTCCTTGTTTTTCTGTTATTTAAAATAAGAATAAAACACAAGCAATATAAGTATAATTTAAATTTTCTTTATTAACTAATCAGTTTTGAAATGTTTTTATAAAAATTAAGGCTTAATCTAATGTAAAAATGTATCATATTACAACATCATCAACATATCAAAACCTCTTGAGGAAGAAAGTAAATTTAAATTATAGTTTTAAGTTTATTAGGCCTTCCCAAAACATTGCATCATATCTGTCACAATAAGTTTTTGTACCATATATTTAATTAAGGGATAAAAATTCAACATACTTCTCAAATATTTATTTATATATTTATTTTTTCAAGAATAGAATTCATAAATTAAAAGTCGCCTTATTCTAAATGCAAATTAATCTGAAAAGGAGTCTGATCAACAAATAAAAATAGAAATAAACTGAGTTTAGAAATAATACAATCCTTAAAACATTATAATTACATCAAACTTTCAGTGTGTGTACAGTAAAATAAAACGCAAATAAAAACCACACTAGGCTGAGGCAGATTAAAGAATCCAGCTTCATTCAACAAGTTAAAGCTAAGGTAAAAATTTAAAAAATGACTACGTCATATGTGATGTGTGAAATAGTGGGTGCCCGTATTGTATCTGTAATCTGCCCCGCAGAGGAATGTAGACACATTAAGTAGGTAGTAGGTAGATACGTGACAAAAACACAAGGCGCCGTGAATACATCCCACCTAGCCTAGACCGGTGGATAGGTGGTACAGACAGGAGAAGGAACAGGTAGCGTGCCCACCCAGGAACTTAATTACACGCAAAGACAGTTACACCTGCTCCAACATCATCCTCTGTTTTCTGTCTTCAAAGGAAAATCTGTAAAACAGAAAATACTATGACTAGCGGCAGCCAAAATAAAACAATTAAAACTGGGCGTGCTCGCGGCACCGCGGATTGAGGGCAGTAAGAGCACACCATCGCCCAGGTTAGTAGGTTAGGAAGGAAGAGAGGCGGAGGTGTCCACCAGCCAAAGAGGCCAGTGAGGGAGTAATTATTGCATGAAATACTCAGGGTGGTCCGAGTCTTTCTCAAACCTCTTGGCCTCCTCTTGCATGCTCTCTTTAATTTTCAAAATAGCGGCCGATTCCGTTTGGTCCTGCAAGGAGAGCGACTTTTAGTGGTTAAGTGTCAGTCTACGAAAGCGTAAGCACCTGCCGCAGTTGTTTTTATTACTCACGTTTTCACCCGGTCCGCCAAATCCCGCCAAATTGTAGTCGCCCATGCCGCTGCCGCTATCTTCTCTTGGTGTTCCAGGTCCACCGTTGGCCGGAGAATTTTTCATCCCATCCATGCCATCACCATTCAACACAGGTCCCATTGAGTTAGGGCCCATCGGTCCCATAGGACCTCCTTCAGGCCCGCTGCCCATTGGAAATTCACCCGGCATATTTCCACCAACTGCAGGTTTCATAAGTGTGTACATATTTTCACCACCAGAATTGGAAGAGTCCTGGGGGCTTGGCATTATGGGGGTTCCTGGGCCGGGTGGTCCTGCTGAGCCTGGTGGACCTCCATAATTGCCAGGCGACGATGACGAGTAGTTCATAGGCTTTAGATCACACTATTGTTAAATAATTGCTTCAGCAAGAAAATCTAGAAATATTGTCACATACCGTCGATGTATTGGGTTGCCATTGGGGCCGACCTCCCGGACCAGTCATAGACATGGGTGGAATTGGCCCCCCTGGGCCTAGACTGCTGTTAGGCGGTGGTCCCCGTAATCCAGGACCATAGGATCCAGGGCCCAATGGGCCCATAGAGGGGCCACGAGGTGGATTCATACGTGGGTTCATAGGATTCATTCCTGGAGGGCCTGCAGCAAATACATTTTACCATCTACTCAAATCGCTTCAACGACATTAATTAATAATGATAATAATGTATCTATGGACTACTATAGCACAAAATGACACCAGCATGCCAGGCTAGCACCAACAAAAAAAGGTAGTGTGAAATAAAGCAAAGCGAGCAACATAATTGTGTATGCATACGGAGTGTAGTGGTGAAGGAGCACATTTGCCTACCTTGCCAACCTACAAACTCTCCGCCTTCACCTGGAGACAGAAATAGATGCGTATTACATAAGGCATATTACAAGGATTGGCTTCATGCTTGTGCAATTTTCTTTATACGTTGTTATATTAATATTTCAAAATTGAAAATCCTTTTGCTTAATCATGATATCGAGTTATTTGATATAAAAGTAAAATTTATTACTGTAACTAACATACCTTGTCTCGTGGGGTCCATGTTGTTGGGCATCATTGGTTGTCCAGGTGGCTGCAATAAAACCAAAGAGATCAGATTGTTATAATTAAAAGAAGCTGCGTGGTACTACACAAAACCATAAAGACAATTGTATTGTTAGACTAAATTTTAATAAGACGAACGAACTTTTATGTTTTGATTTGAAATAGTTAATTAAAATTTTTGAAAATATTTGCTTTCCCTTCTTTTAAAGAAAAGTACTACAAGGGTTTTTAGAAACAATTTAACATACTTACTATAAATGTCCATTTTGAAACTTTAGTGAAATCCAGAAAAGAATAGCCAACCTTTTAACAATGAAAAAGATATTTCTCGTAAAAAGTATTCATGAGAAAATTTTAATCTTGCAGTGAGTACAGTTTGTACTTGCACTTACCATGGAATTTTAATTTATTTATTGTTAGTCTATTTCTACTACTGAAGCTTATCACCAACATCAGAGGGCAGACCAATACATCTGGAAGTGTTGCCGAATCTCTGTTCTCTGCAGAGTAAGGGAGTACCCACAAATTTATATCTCTTCCAAAAAATGGCACATAGACAAATGCATCTACCCAATGCATTTCACCAACCTTGTTTGGTATCAAACGCTGGAGCCCTCGGCCCAAAGCTACCACAATCCGACATTAGAAGCTCCATCGTTACAGGAATTTACCCTAACCATCTATCTTACCTCAACACTTTTAGAACGTGGGAATCGTCATTTTCCTACCAGAGCATACACTTAACAATTCATAACTTAGGTTTTACAAAAAGCTAGCCTATATTAGTTTATTTGATAAGACTCAATATGGGTACATTAACTATCGCTCTTACACTGCCATGACTACATTAATTCATTTTTCAAGTCTGCAAGCAATTTGTTGCTAGTATAAATTAGGCAATCATGACTTGATAGAATGTTAATATTATTACTATTAAAAAACAAAAACATACCCCATTAAAGTCGTTGCCAATTTGGGGTGGCATTCTTACTCCTGGACGAGGTCCAGCAGGATAACGAGGACCCATAAATGGTTGTGATGACATCATCTGTGAATGTGGAGGTGGTGGTTGTGAATGTGGTGATGGCTGGTTAGAAGGGTGTGTAGGTGGAGAGGGCCGCATCGTTGAATTCTTTAAAATTTGTTTGTTACATTAACTAAAAGCTCCTAATACTATTTCATATCAATCACACTTACAGGAAAAAATCCAGGAGGTATAGGACCTCCTGGCATGCCATCATTGGGTGGCATTTGCCCAAGGGGACTTGGTGCTGGTCCTGCATTCTGAAACATTAATGTTGTAAATACTTAATCACATTCTAATAACAGTTTAAGATATATAAAATTCTATCAATATCTTGTATTACTAAAAACCTACAAAAGTATACAACTAACAAAAAATAAATAAACAACTAATTTTAAGAAAATAGCATTGTCTCAAATAGAAAGTGTTCCACTTGAAGGGATCATTTTTTAACAATGTGTAACATGCCAATGTTTCAATAAGTATTGAATAAATTACAATCGAATGATATTTTTTTGGTTCGTTAAAATAATTTCTTTTTCTTTCAAGTTGTTTTATTTTTTTAAAATATCAGTTACTAGAGGGCAGCAGGGTTAAACGCGATAATAACATAAAATTGAAGCTCCATAACTTGCTGACATTATGCGCTGCCATCTATTAAATCATTATATATTTAGATATCAAAATTTATCTAGCAAACAATTGCTATTACATAATTATGATATTTTAATAGAAACGTTTAAAACATTACACATTTTGGTAAATATTATCTGTTGCCACATAATAATTAATACTGCATTTGGCGTTGCTGACATCTTGTGGCTGATTTGAGAAATAGCATTCCATTATTGCTGTAATATTGTAGGATGTACACAAATGTGGCTGCCAATACGAAAAAAATTTATTGACTGTTTTACGATAAAACGTCATTCTTTATAGAAAAAAGAAAAAAAAACTTTGCTTCTCCAAAAATCCTCCAATAACAATCAATCAAAAATGAGTTTCTTAATACAGGGTAGTTGCATTTAAAACGATTTTCCATCAAGTTGCCCGTTTTTGCAAGACTATGTAAACAGTATACAAAAACAATAAAAGAATAAAACAAAAAATTAATTTAAAAAAATTAGCACAGTACACATTTTCATGTTAATCGCATCTTCGTAGTGCTGCTTTTTATAAGTCCTAATGGAATCTGCACACATTATTTTTCTATTGATTCACGGGGCTCCATAGAACTTTTTAAGGGACTGCGCAACCCTAAGTGTTTAGTTAGATCCTTAGTAGTTGGGGAGAGGGGGGGGGGGGATTTTTTACAATAATTTTTTACACCATAGATAGATTATACAATACAAATTTATTTTTAAACAAGCCTAGTTATATACAATATGCTTATTAGAAATGCTTTTTCTTGTCGCTGTCAAATACAGGGCGGCGGAATCAGAAAGGGAGTTTTTTAATATTAATCTTTGGGCCAGCGGGTGGTCTAGTGGTTAAAGTACCAGGCTTTGCATGTCTTTCAGGGGTGGGGCATGTTAGACCGGTGAATTGCGCTGAGTGCGCTGAGCCCGGGTAAGGGGGTGGGATGGGAATCATGGAGTCGTGCTCACGCACGGCCTCATGATTCTTTAAAACAAAAAAGGATATTAATCTTGAATTCGCTCGCTTGTGTAATTTTTTGGGAACACAAAATTCGCAAAACAGAGGGCAAAATGATATATCTCAAACTGCATAAATCACATGCATTATTAGTTTACACCGAACCCCATTCAAGTACTCCGCCCGTACCCCTTTGATGGGTTCTGTGACAATGTGCCCTTGTTTCTATTATCAAATATGATCATTTTATATTATTCTTATTGACTCCCAAAATCTACAGACGCGGCTGACTGTATCATTCCAATTTAAAGGTATTTACCACTTCTAACATAATACAAAAATTTGCTAAAAATAGACACAGAGTTATGTACTGCGAGGAGGACTGCTTGCGTTCGTGAGAAGAGAAGTTCCCGTTTACATTTTTTGGCCCCCTCTCAAACCCAGCCGGGTTCAATAATTGAGTACTTGAGGCTTTCGGGAGAAGCAGTTTTTTAAATAAAGACGATATTGTTTCCTACAACTGTAAATAAAAAATGGTTATCTATTAAAGACCAGCTGTAAACACACTGTATTTGGTAAACTTAGATTGACAAAAAAAGTAAACAACAAATTTTAATTACTCTTGTTATTTCATGATGCACAATGTCTCTAAATATTACATAGTTTAATTTTTTTCACTAAACTGTTTAAAATTCGTAAAATACGATAACAAGCAATAAATAAAAACAAGTAGTACACAAATAAAAAATTAAACAAGAGAAGTTCTCATGGCAGTTGCTGAATTTTAACAACTGGGAGTTATAAACAGCAATTTTGTGATTTTCATTTAATTAATAATTTAGAATTAGGACGCAATGTTAAAGTTATTCTAAAAAATCGCACAGTTTATTAGGAAGGGCTGATTTAAAAATATTTGTTGCGGCATGATGTTAGAAAAAAATAATTTTATTTTATCATAGATGTGCTTAGCATTGAGCAACATTTAGCCACGCAAATAAATGTTCTTTTACTTCCAATATCAACGAAAAATAGGGTTTTAAAGAGGGAATTCCACTATAGACATTATAATTGTACATAAACCCGGCAATATTATGCAATATTTGGCACCAATGACATAACAACAAGGTAGACCAAGCATCGGATATGTTTGTTTCCAGCCTACATAGCGGGTGTCCAGAAAGTCTTTCAGTCAGGGCGGCTATGGATTGTGTAACGCATGTCTTTTATTCAGTTATATCTAAGTAATTTATTTGACATAAGTTAAAGTCAATTTAAATTAAAAAGTTTTTATTTTGAATTATTTACTTTCTGCATATTTCTTGTTATAAAATGTTTATACGCAAGAACAAAAAAAACCTTTATTGTGAAATATTATTTTCGCAATGGTCAACAATTAGAAAACGGAAATTGGAATTATTCCATCAATGCGTGTAAACAAGAATTTCGACAAAGATATCCAAAGACATACGTTATACAATCCATAGCCGCCCAGGACTGGAAGACTTTCTGGACACCCGTTAGTACCCGCACTAGATAATATCGAGTACTTGTCTACAAATCTACACTAAGCGCGCTGTCCTTAACTACGAGGCAGTTCTCTTTTTATATGTTAGTTCTGTGCACTGGAATAAGCGTTACTCATCTGCCTGTGATAGATCATTGTTTGGCACTATGCAATATTCAGTAATATTTAAACAAAATTACTTTCAAAGTTCTAAAAAGAAAATAAAATACCTATAAAATTATATAAATTTTGTCTTTTTTACTACAAAATTAAGTTTCCTATAAACACTTGCAAACTATTATTGGACAAGATATTTTTAACTCACAGTTATCATAAGTATAGCTTCTTTAAAATCAACACAAGCAGAAGAATCTTTTGGTATAGTTTTAACTCAATGAAATAAGAGTAACTTACATGTGCTATTCCATTTACACCATATCCAGAGTTGACGAATCCCTGAAAATTTAATCACTGTTAGAAAACAATTAAAGTGTTTGTTACCGAATTATTTACACATCAATTCCACACGTTCTTAAAACTAAAAAAAAACTAAAGTGTGGACTTCGAGTGGACTTTCCCATACTAAAACTTATCGTTTTTGCAAAAGTGTAAATTTTATAATTATAACCTTCCATTCCATCCATCCAAATTCATATAAAGCGTCACCGTGAAATTATAGCATTCAAAAAAAAACAACAAATTGTAGCCAATACTAGATATTAATATTTGCCGTTGCCGTATTTGCAAACGTGTAACTTTTAATTATTATAACGTTGTACAGTTCACCGAGTATTAGATTTCTGAGAAAACAAGCAGCGGGAATTTGAATTTGCGATAGCCTGTTCAATTGGTTTCCGTACCGTAACTCTACCCATAGAAGCAGCGACTACCTGCACCACAGCAAGGTAAGCGCCCGCTGAAGTGCTTCGGGGAATTACAAATTCCGCTTCGGATGTCGGACAAAAATGGCTATAATAGCTTTATTTGGGAAGTTATCAAAAATATGTACAGAATACAAAATACATTTTTTAACTAGAGCTAACTGATAGACGTAGTTAAAATCACGTAACTGCCGGAAAACGCGTTGTTGATATTAAAAAGTATCGTTTCTTTTTTCTTAATTTTTAAAATAGTTGAAAATTCTAGCGAATCCTAATAAAGTACTTTAAATAGTCTATCGAACTGATAAAAGTTTATAACGATCGGCGTTTGCGTTTTGAATAAATAATTAATCAATTTCAAATTTTTCAAAAATTCCTGGAAGGCGTCAGAGTAAAATTTGGGATAGGTAAAAAATAAATTTGTAATTCAATGCAAGCTCTATCGGCCCAGAAAGTTTAAAAACAAACGTGTGGACAATTTTTGAAAATTTTCAAAATTTTGAAGCAGCGCTATTGCGATATTTATTCGGATTTTCGAAATTAATTTTATTTCATCGTATACTATTTAGGAAGGGCTCACAAACAAGTTGTAGCTGATCCCGATCAAACAACTACTTTTTAAGTAAATGGCCGTTAAAGTCGTAATTTTCAAAAAGCTGTAGCGTCCGCCATTTTGAAGCTACAGAGTTCGGTAAAAATGTTTTCGATTTGCCTTAAGTCCTTCTCTCAGATTCCGTGCTCAAATTTGCAAAATTTTGTTTTAGAAAAGTGCTACAAAAAAACATGTCTAACTTCCGTTTCCGGTTTTTGATTTTTTTGAAAAACTACAACTATAATTTTCAATATACCAATTGATTTAAAATTTCATCAAAATCGGTCCAATACTTTCGCCTGTAGAGGCGTCACCTACCCACCCACACACCCACCCATCTACACACAGACATTTTTTAAAGGCCACTTTTTTGGGTTCCTTGAGCCCCAAAACGTGTATTTCCGTTAAAATCTCGATTTCGAAAATTTTCATGAAATCAATACCGAAGGTATGGAAAAATAAAAAAATACATTCCAATGATTCAGTATCTAAATTAGCATATTGATTTATATGCTATTGCACAATGTTACGTTTCTAAAAGTCGTAATAATCTCAAATAGGTAACCTTTATATAAACGTTTATATAAACAATTCTTCATAAATTTAACTAGACTATAAAGAGAGAGCTGTAGTTTCTTCCAACCCAATCACTATTGAGACATTGCTTAAGCAGGGATCGCTCGAACTAATTGTTTTTGTGTGAAATACAATAAATCGTTAGATTAGCGGCGGTTCGTAGGGGAGGCAACGTGGGCGACGCCCTCCCCAGTAAATACGCAAACCAAACACTATTACATATTCCACTTTTCTTAAACGAACAATACCGTTTAAGTTTTACTCAGGGACGTGCACCGCAACCGAAACGAAAACCGGAAGTAACCGCAAAATTTTCCGAATCGTAACGGAAACGAAAACCAAAGTTAAAAATTTTTTTGAACCGTAACCGTAATTATATTAAGATCATACCGGTATTTTTTTGTTCCGGCAAATGTAGAACCCACGTTTCTTTATTGTAGCAAATAATGATATATATTTACTATTTAATCTTCGCATATTCATACCTTTTGGTCTACCCTTAGGGTTGTAGTCAAAACAATGATTAAAGTTATTACTGTTCACAAATCGCGAAAGCAAAGATTTTGCCGGAATGGCGTCATCGTATAACATGATATGAATACTTTACCAGCAGGCTACATTAGTTAATTTAACTTCCAAGTACTTAATATTTGTGTTATTGGCCGTTAGTGCAGAGCGTGTGCACATTGCTGCGCCTGCGGTTGCCACTACCGCTGAAAGTTTGATGGAACATAAACAGTAGCGTGTCACCACGTACACAACAAAAAATAATGATCTTATGTAGTGAAATTAAAACTTTAAAAATATAACCCGCGCGGGATTCGTAGAATATAGAACACATATTTATAAATTCTAGCTTTACTTCGTTAAAGTCCATATTTAATCATTATCTGTATATAAAATACTTAATTACCTAAACAATATTTATTTATTTTCACCTTATATTGTAAACATGCTGAAATACGTATATACGTTAAAATAAATATTGTTAAAGTAATTAAGTATTTTATATACAGATATTAAATATAGAACACATACATCAACAGGCTAAGTGGTTTTATTTGTGAATTTGATTGGCCATTTTGTGAATCGGAAAGAAAGGCGTCGGGGTTTCATTTAATTAACTGTTAAATAAAAGTAAAGATTTTTTGTTTTCAATTTGTGTCACCTTCTGTAGAAATTGTTCATTGGCCGGCACCGCGTTCGAACGGACAAAATTGTAACTAGTTCAGTATGGGCAAAGAAGAACAAATAACTATTTTCTATTTATTTTTATTACTAAAAGGACATGCTGTTACCAGTGGCGGTCCGTCCTATTAGGCAGGGTGGGCAGTGCCCAGAACTTAATTTAATCGGGATTTATGCGTAGATTAATTGATTTAACAAAAGGTTTGGTAAAATGGAGTTGCCGTAATTTTTTACTTTTAATCTTAATGTTAATTTTTGCCATTGTCTACACAAATTTTGAACCCACAGAACGCCACCGGCCGGCTGTTACCATTAGTCAAATTCAAACACGCCGCCGGCCGCGGTCAGAATAGGCATAATAAATACAAAACGGTCATCACACAAAATGAAATTATAGTCAATTAATCATCCTGCACGACCAATAAAAGACACTTCATAATTTTATTTATAATAAAATAAAGGTTGCACATCTTTTCTACTTTCCAATCGTAGACTCAATGCTGAGTCCAACACTTTGGATATGTCAGCAATTCGGCGGAGTTCAACTTGTTATGCGTTGTAGGCGGCAATCCAAATTACGATTTTTCAAGGCGGATTTTAAAGTTCTAAAAACTTGAAAATCATTTTCGTTAATTTCTTGCATTACCTAGGTATATGTAGTTACAAAAAATTATACAAATAGCACACTACCAGTAACGGAAATCATACGATAAAGTTTTGGCTATAAAATTTAGTATGCCAAGGTTAACTATTATATGCAGTCGAAGTTCGCAAATTCCGATTAGTTTTGTGCTGCAGAGAAGAAAGTTTTCATTTTTTTTACATCACGATCATCTAAATTCACATAGCAATATACACTGTGTCTATAAAGTAACCCCCTCCAACTAACTTTTGAACGACTTGATATTTTTCTACAAAATTTGGTGTGCTGTAATGGGAAATTAAATACTACTTGTATCATCCAAAATGGCGACTGGGCGCCATTTTGAATTTTTTTAAATGGAAAGGAGGGTCGAGTGACACCTCACTGGAAAGGTCTTTTAGTTCTGCGTCTGATCCTACAGTTTCAAAGACAAATATTCAGCGGTAACAAAATGACAATGTTTGAAGATAAAGAAGTCTATTCAAAAAAACCAAGAATTTAAGCAAAAAGAAATTAAAGTAAGTGTTCGAAATGTTCACCATTCACTTCTTGGCACATAAAAAGTCGGTTATGAAATTCCTGCGTTACATTTTCATAAGTTTCTGGAGTGATATTTCTGCAAACTGCTGTAATGCGTTGCTCCAGTTCTTCAATTGTTTCTGAACGGGTTCTGTACACTTTCGATTTCAGATATTCCCATAGAACAAAAATCTAAGAAAGTTAAATCTGGGGAGTGAGCCGGTTATTCTACAGGCTCCCGCCTACAAATCCATCTTCCAGGAAAATGTCCGTTGAGAAAGTCAGAAACAGGCCTATAATAATGAGGCGGCGCACCGTCTTGTTGGAACATAACGTTTTCAATGTATATCCAGCCACCTGAGGTATTTCTGGTAAAATTTTGTACTGCAAATGAAAAAGTAGACTACTGGATAAAAAAAATCAAAACAATTTTGAATTGAGTGAGTCCATTTGTTTAAAATCCGCCATTTTGTTACAGCTAAATATTTTTCTTTAGAACTCTAGGATCAGACTAAAAGACCTTTCAAATGAGGTGTCACTCGATCCCCCATTCTATTTAAAAAAAAATTCAAAATGGCGCCTAGTCGCCATTTTTAATGATACAAAATTTAATTTTTAGCTAAAAAATAGTATTTAATTTCCCATTAAAGCACACCAAATATTGTGGTAGAATATCAAGTCGTTCAAAAGTTAGTTGGGGGGGGGGGGGGGGGGGGGGGTTCTTTATAGACAGGCGGTATATTTTAAATTATATTAAGGCTCTCTTCTGAGCGATTCTTAATAATTACACAGTAGTTGCCAGGTGCCGCAAAATCATTTAATCCGAAGTATGTATGCTACCAGAAATTATACACTGTGTCCATAAAGTAACCCCCCCCCCCCCCATCTAACCTTTGAACGACTTGATATTTTTCTACAAAATTTGGTGTGCTGTAATGGGAAATTAAATACTATTTTTCAGACCATATTAAAATTTTGTATCATCCAAAATGGCGACTGGGCGCCATTTTGAAATTTTTTTTTAAATAGAAAGGGGGGTCGAGTGACACCTCATTTGAAAGGCCTTTTAATTCTGCGTCTGATCCTAGAGTTTCAAAGAAAAATATTAAGCCATAACAAAATGACAATGTTTGACGGTTAAGAAGTTTATTTAAAAAAACTAAGAATTAAAGCTTAAATTAATTAAATTAAGTGTTCGAAATGTTTACCATTCACTTCTTGGCACATAAAAAGTCGGTTATGAAATTCCTGCCTTACATTTTCATAAGTTTCTGGAGTGAGATAATTCTGCAAACTTCTGTAATGCGTTGTTCCAGTTCTTCAATTGTTTCTGGACGGGTTCTGTACACTTTCGATTTCAGATATTCCATAGAAAAAAATCTAAGAAAGTTAAATCTGGGGAGTGAGCCGGCTATTCTACAGGCCCCCGCCTAACAATGGATCTGCCAAAAAAATGTCCGTTGAGGAAATCAGAAACAGGCCTATAATAATGAGGGAGCGCACCGTCTTGTTGGAACATAACGTTTTCAATATTATTTCAAGCCACCTGAGATATTTCTGGGAAAATTTAGTCCTGCAAATGAAAAAGTGGACTACTGGATAAGAAAATCAAAACAATTTTGAACTGAGTGAGTCCATTGGTTTACAATCCGCCATTTTGTTATGGCTCAATATTTTTCTTTGAAATTCTAGGATCAAACGCAGAACTAAAAGACCTTTCAAATGAGGTGTCACTCGACGTTGCATAAAAAAATCAAAACAATTTTGAATTGAGTGAGTCCATTTGTTTAAAATCCGCCATTTTGTTTTGGCTCAATATTTTTCTTTGAAACTCTAGAATCAGACGCAGAATTAAAGGACCTTTCAAATGAGGTGTCACTCGACCCCCCTTTCTATTTAAAAAAAAATTTCAAAATGGCGCCCAGTCGCCATTTTGGATGATACAAAATTTTAATATGGTCTGAAAAATAGTATTTAATTTCCCATTACAGCACACCAAATTTTGTAGAAAAATATCAAGTCGTTCAAAAGTTAGTTGGGGGGGGGGGGGGTTACTTTATGGACACAGTGTATATTTCTACAATCAACATTAGCAAATAGACAATGTTAAATTAAAATTTCCTTTATTTTTAGTAACTGACACAAGCTGTCAATTTCACAAATGAGCAAAGCACTTCGCCTGGACGTATTATGTTTTCAAAAGTATTTATGTAGTACGTGCCAGTCATAACAAAAATCTTTAAGTTTTAAATAATATACACGGTCTACTACAAGCGAACGGAACTAGCTATGTATTCTCCCGACACACCTGATAGAAACACTGCCCCGCACCGATCACGAACGGACCAAAATGCTAACACGGCAAGCGTCAACTCACTTGAAGTTACGCCTAGAGGTGAGTCTTATTGTATTTTTTGGAAACAGAAATTTTACAAATTAATTTTATGAGGAAAAAAAACATTTTTTTAAAGGAAAAGTTCCTTGGAATTTATGAAAACTAAAACCGTAAAGACAAATTCTTTACCCAAAAAAGATAGTGTGAGGGGGACATTAACCCCCCTAAATATTGCTGCACCTAAAAATTTAGTTATCTTATTTTACTATCACTTACGAGCAATTTAGCGTAAACAGAAATTTTTTATTATCCTCCATTTATTTCACAAAGATGCATGAATTTTCCACTTTCAAAAATTCATAGAAAGTGTCACAGCGAAAAAAAAATACAAACTAAATTATAACTCATCCTTAGCTCTCCAACAAAAATTTTTTAGTTTTAGTAGTTCCAAAGTTCTCGTAGCTGGTAACATTGTGTACCCCAAGGGCTTTTTCAGTATCAAATTTCATCGGATCTGACAACCAGTTTTTGAGAAATATGCGTGAAAAGTCGAGGGAGGCAACGACTACCCCGCCAATTTTCGGGGATACCCGGTATGGCCGGGTAATACTTATTACCCCGCCTTTCCACTTTTTGGCTGACGATTTTTTCTAGTCTCTGGTATTGGCTAATCCCAACATTTTTCACAAACATACAAATTTTTTTTTTCTTATGGAAAACTAAATACAGTTGTATTTAACACCTGCTCGGTATGCGGGCACCCCGGTAGCCGTGCGCTGCAGCGTAGGTAAAAACTAGGTTTGGGCCTACAACGTTGATACGAAAATACTTTTGAAAACATGACAAGTAACAACTTTTAAAGTATGTGAAAGACCAGCCAAAGTACTTTGCTCATTTTTCAAATGCAGCATCCGCGTGTGGTGTTAAGTCCATAACAAATGTTCCATTTAAGCAACTTTCTAAAAACCCACCTTTCAAAAGTGCACTGGTACGAATAAAGTAAAAAATAATGTCTCTTGCTGAGAAGTTTCAAAGTTCTACAGTAAAATCGTTGTACGATCAAACTTTATTCCGCCGAATTCGAGTGCCCGCGTTCGCTGTCCAAAATAATTCGGGTTACAAGTTTCAGTTTGAAGGTTTTAATATTCTTTAAAATCCTACAATTCTGTCGGCACATGGAGTTGTTAGAAAAATTTACTTCCGGTTTCGTAGGATATGACGGCAACCATTTTTTACATACGATGTATTTTCTTGACTTATTTCGAAAAAGTATAGTTTTCCGAATATAATATGTGGTTGTAACGTACCTCAAATGAAATATTATTTTCACAACAAAAAAAACTTAAAATTTTGATACTTTTAGTATCGATTTGATTAAAATTATCGAGTTCAATATTTCAACGGAAACTGGAAAAAGGTTTTTTTAAATAAATATTTAACTATTAAAAAATTAATAGATTATTAATAAAATAAAACTCTTGGTGCCTACCACACAATCAATTCAAAATGTTTTTTAATGTCTGCCTCTGTGTGCGAGTGCGCGTCGTAACTCCGGAATGGGTGGATAGATGAGCTTTAGAATGTGGTGGTATATCAAAAATTCATTGGGAAAATAAGCTTTAAAAAATCAGAAACCGGAAGCGGAAGTTAAGACAGGTTTTTTCAGAAAACGATTTTTTTTAATTTAAAAATGGAATCTGATTTTTAGGCAAACCTAACGCGTTTTCCTGAACTTTCTAGCTTTCAAACGGCGGGCACTAAGATTCTTTTTAAATTTTTACGTAAACGCCGTAAAACTAAAGAGTTGGAGAGCTGGCATGCCGGATGAAATTTGGTATTATAATAGCCGTAGGGGAACACATTGTCACTATGTACGGCAATTTTTGTACAAATGAAAATTGCGTAATGAAAATCTTTTTCGTAATTTTGGAAATTGTCAAAAAAAATATTGCCCATTTTGTGGTCCGCTAATTTCTCAAAAATTTTTGAAAATCGAAAATGTATGCCGTTATTTAATAAACGGGGAACGATAAAACATTTCTGTTTCTGTTCTATGCCAAATTGTTCAGGAGTGATAGTAGAATAAGGTTCACATTTTAATTTTTAGGTACAGCAATATTTAGGGGCTTTAATTTGTCCTTCCGCTTTTGAATTTCTTTAACTGCGAAGGGCGTTTTATCCAAAAAAACCTACTTTTTTCTTATATAAAATCTAAATACAATAAGACATGCCTGCAGACACAGACCAATAAGTATATAATAGCGAACGCTGCAGTTCTAGCTGAGTCGGTATAGTGACAGCAGTGGTTCGATCTTACAAGTCAATGTTCGTGCGCAAAAAGTTGATACAAAATTATAAAACATACTTTTAAATAATATGATATAACTATTTCTAAAGTATAGGAAAGTCCAGGTGAACTGCTTCTCTCATTTTTGTCCACTTTTTTTAAAGCGCGCCTTTTCCTCGTTGCAATGACGCATAGCATCCACACCAATTTAATTATACGTAAGTATGTGGCAAAAAGTCATTAGGGGTACATAAATTTACTATGGCTTGGTTGTACCAAATATTAGTGTTAAACACACAATTTAAAGCTAAATTTAACTACAGATTTATGAACAACTTTCGAACTGGGATTGGTTCCGGTCTATAGAAATAGCACATCTCACAGCAAAGCAAATGGAAATTTTCAAAACCATTTCGTTTTTGTTGCATTTCTGTTTATTTTTACACATTTTCAAAGGCACATTAAGACTACCAGTATCTAACAATGCAGCATTGCCACTAAAAGACAAAATCTTACGAATCAAAGCTGTTGTTTATTGTACTTGTCTTTCAAATACTCAGAATAAATTAGCGTTTATTTAAGGGAAAAAATGAGCGAAGCACTTCGGCTGGACTTTCCTATGCATGGATTTACAAATTTTATAAAAAAACAATATTTTGGGAAAGGATCCCTTGGGACTTATAAACCAAAAACGTAAGGACAAATTCGTTCGCCAAAAACTTGATTGGGGGGGGGGGGGGGGACAACCCTTCTAAATATTGTCCCACCTAAAACTTAAGTTCTTGTTCTATCACTTATGAACAATTTGGCGTAAACAGAAATTTTTTATCATCTCCCTGCGCTTCTTTTCAAAAAATAAATGCTTATAAATCCGCACTGTTTATCAGAATACAAATAAAGAATGCGAGCGAAAGTACATTCATTCATTGCTAGCTGCTTAATGCCTTGCTCGGTGTGACGCGTTCAGAAAGATTGAGGAATCATAACTAGATGAATTAAAATCGCCCCTTCTCGATAAAAATGCTCGCTTGAGTAAGAAATTCTTTTTTTTTAATTTCACACATCAACTGCATCATTTTATATTTATTCCGAACTATGCACATTTAAGCCTTTTAAATTTTAGTTTATCAGCCCAAAACAAGGAAAAATAGTGTAATATAACAACGTAATCTTAGATCGAAATAAAACTCAGTAGCGGAACATTTTATGGATTGTGGATACTAAATAACAAATTTAGTTTGGTATTCAAGTACAATAACAACACAACAATAAAAATCAAAAATTTATAAAATAAATATAAATAAAATATTTAGTAAAATAAAATAAGTATTCATCTTAATTTTTAGGTGCAGGCTGTAATATTTGTAGGGGTTAACTGCTAGCCGTTGCAAAGATGAAGGAATGAATAAATGTTCCAAAAAACGTGTTAGCTCCCCAAACCGCGCATCCATTTGTCTGTTAAATTCTCGAATAAAACAAATTTTTTTTTTCGTTACGTCTGGGTCAGAGGCTCCTCTTGCCCCACCCTAATTCCGGCACTGGTTGCAATTATATTTGATTTTTGTTTTAGTTTTAGACTATTCTGAGATATTTAAAATTTTAATTTATAATCTATATAATAAATCCGGATCCCTTCCACCTGTCTCAACATTTAGTGGTGCGGGGCTTCCGCCGCTACTAGAAGCCACATATTCACGCGTTCATTATACATATAAGGTGTAGACTTGTTTGTACATTGGACCATTACACTTTTCAACGCAGTTACGCAAATTCAGATGTTCAACTTATTTATTGGAAGCGTAATTTCTTAGTACGTATTTATTAGTTCCAAAAACATTTTGAAACTCTCTGTTAAGGCACTCCTCTGGAAATGGAAAAAAATGCCAAGTTTAATTAACTTTTATCTGGCCTTTTTTGTTAAAAAAATTTTTCTGTTGATAATATAGAATTTTTTTGTTTTTTTTTCTGCAGTGTTTTTACTGGATTTTCTTTTCGGAATTTTTTTGGAGGCTTTTTTCCTGCAGTTTTTTACGGGATTTTCTTTTCGGAATATTTTTAGGCAATTTCTTTCTAGTTTTACAGATTCACAAGGTCCTTACAACATTTAAGTAAGCACTTGCGCGTTAGGCAACCAATCTATACATTAAATCGGGATTCCTTTACTTTGTCTCAACTTTTGGTAACTATTCTTACATCTCGACCCAGCGTATTTATTATTGTTTGCCGCTACCGATGTTTATGTAAAAGTTTGCGTATTCTAAACGAAGTCATCAATAAAAGCGTGGGGCCCACGAGTTTTGGTAGTACTACTTATTTAACTTGGGTATAGGGGGAGGCACTTGTTAAGTTGTATGCGTTTTCATTTACGTTTAAACTGTTCGATTTTGCGTTAGTACTATTCTACATGTACAATATGCAGAAAAAGGACTTAATAGTCTACATGCAGAATAGCCACACGTAGAATAAGTATATTTTACATGTAATATTCTACACGCCCAACCCTAACTGGAAGTATGAGAAAGCAAAAACAAAATCTTCCAAATAATTATTTAGGGTTTAGAAGAAATATTTGGAAAAAAATGAGCCGGAAAGTGCATACGGAAAAAAAATTTTAAAAGCAACACTTTACGCAAACTAAAAATTTAAACACAAAGAAAAAAATAAGAATAGTAGGCCACCATTGCAAAAAAATAAACAGAAATTCATGGGGCAAATTTAATAATTAAAAGAATCAGAAAGAACTCCCTTGGAAATCACCTAAAAACGGTAGAAGTCCCACAAATACATTTCCGAGAAGCCTTACACAAAACACTTGATAAATAAATTGAAGAAATATTTACAGAAATGCAAAAGATGCGGTAAAGCCACTTTGAAAAAGACCCTTGGAAACGGAAAATCTCCAAAAAAGATTCCTGTAAATGAATATTTGGAGAAAATTAGTTTAGAAATATTTTTTTCCAAGAATTGTATGGGAAAACAGATTAAAACACCGAGAACGACAAAGTGCGACTGACAGAATATTCTAGATTTTATAAATAGTAACACTTATTATCTTGGAATATTCCATGAATTATTGTAGCACAACGTCAAAATACAAAATTATTGCAGCACATCAAATTGAAAGCGATCGTCAATCGTAGGGGCCGGGGGGGGAGTATTTTTTAAAGAATTTTTTAAAGGTCTACTTTTATTTCTTTTTTGTAAAGAACAACGATTTAGACTGTTCAAATTGTATTAAATTTTAGTTACGCTTTCGGTTCCGGTTTGATATACTATTTAAAATTTTGGTTTCAATTACAGTTAACTGTGTTCGTTTAATGTTCTATATGAGCGTAGTTCAAGCCAAAACCTGAATTTACGAAGTGACATAGTGAATGTAGCGATTCATACAATTATTTGTTGAGACACATTACTCAACGTACTTTAATCAAAAACAGCAAACAACAAATAACGGTCGCCATCGAAACAGTTCACTTGTTATTTCACATGACGGGTAGAAATGTCAACTGTAGCGTGAAACAGAGTATTATATTTCAAATACTTGTTAATGAAAGCGTCAAACCGGCTGTAATTGGAGGAAAACTTAGCCCACAGTTACAAAAAGTACACTCATAAAGGATTTGAACGTAGTAATCATTTCAAAAATGGCCGTGAGACTGTTCGTGACAATCCAGGAAAGGGGGTTCAACTGCAACAAGAGTCAATCCTGCTACATAAAACGTACTGAAGCTCTGAGCAATGCAAATCGTCGAATAACTTTCTCTGAAATAATGGAGAAAACAAACAACACGTTTAATGACACAAGGAATGACTCTTGTTGCAGTTGAACCTCTTCTTTCTAGATCGTCGCAGACATTCTCTCGGCGATTTTTAAAACGGTTAGTTCATTCAAATACTTGTGATTTCTTGAGTGTACTTTCTCGAAAATACGAGCTGAGCCGGCCCAGTTAGCCTCTGGTCGAACAGCGCCAAAGCCAGCAGCCTCAATCGCTGCTCTACCGCCCGCGCCAAAGAATTAATTTCTTTTAAATCAGTTAAACTGACAATAAAATATTACGATGGTAGAAGACCGCATATCTACGTGCAAAATTTAAATATACGTATAGAATGTTTAATTTAAATTATATTGTGGGGAAATACTTAAAAATACATAAATATTCAGATAAGCAGCGTGAATCAAACCCCAGAAAGGGTTGCTAGAATAGCCTAGCCTAGCGAGCTTATTACCGGTAGAGGAATTTTGGTGCGAAAATAAAATTTCGAAAGCTACTTCGCCGTTTACGCCTGGTTGTACGCTGATAGATCGTGCCTTCCGCTGCGCTCAAGCCACGGCCATTTCATTATATACATAACAAGCGAGCATAACCAGTAGCAAGTACACTAATAGAAAAATTCAGCTTATAACATTTCGCTGATGTCACAGTTATGCAATACGAACGCTGAGGTCAACATTTGATTCCTTTTTTGGAATTTTCAAGTTCACAATGTTTTCAAAAGTTATTTCTGAGACCATGTTATTTGTTTTAATGTGACTTATAGGGCTTCCCTGCCAATTGATATCAGATTTTTTGGAATATTCCCCAGCTGCTCATCTGCATATTTACCCAATACCAAGTACTATATTGAGCAACAATGCTATTTATTTGTGTAACCGCATTCGCAACTTTTTGCCCCACAAGGTTAACTATCTACCGAACACCTTTACTTTACCATCTAGATTAGTTGCATATGTAAATACTTATTTATGCATGAGGTTTCACTCTTCTCTTCCCATTTGGCGTAACTCAAATTAGACGCACGAGTCGAGAAACGATCCGCCGTAGTTACACCTCCCTGAAGATGGAACAATCTTTAGTTGCACTAAAATTTTGAAATTTAATATGTGAACATTGCGCTCATTTAACTTAGTATTTCTAATATTTTTTATTGAAATAAGTGCACAAAAAAGTACTTGTTGAAAGTCGCCAAATACAATAGTTTTCGAGTTTTTGTAAAATCGAGTTGCTATGAAGGTATTTTTTCAAGATTCACAAACATAATAAATGGAAAACGTACCAGTAAATGTCGGCCCGGAAACGCTTCGTTACGAAGTTGCAGACTCCGGAAGTATTTTAACAATTCGGCCTGTTCTGGCCTCTTCCAGAGGCCGTAACTCCGTAACGAAGCGTTTCCAGGGCCATGCTTATCGTAGCTCTAGGTGTCAAAGTTATCCCGAAGTTGTGCGAACTATTTCTGCAGCTTCGGGTATACTCAGATTTTTATGGGAATGTGATTTTTCACAAAAATTAAATTATCTTGAAAAGTGTTAGATTTCGGAACTTTCAAGAAGAGTATCTTTTTTGGGTTTCTTGTATAGAAAATAAGATTTTAGAAGCTCAAATTCAAAAATGGTAAAGATACAAAATATTTAGATGAAAATATTATTAACTCCTCACCACTGAAGCTCCCCTTCAAACAAAAATTAGTAGAAATACGAAGCTAAATGAATAATGTTCCCATATACAGTTTTAACATTTTAGTCCTGTGGTTCGGAGCCCGCTTTAAACTGTAGTAAGTCCCCTATGTCCGTCTGTGCAAATTATCTAGCTCCGCGCACCAAACAGCAAACACAGACATGGGAGAGAGGCCGCCAAACGCCCTGAATAGGCTATCGCACTAGAGAGAGAAAGAGTGCAAGTAATCGACAAAGAAGTTATTACACTGTTGCATCTCAGGAGTTTCCCGACACATGTTTATGAGAACTTTTTTCGTCGTTTTCAGATTCTGAATCCATCCTGAAAGTTTCTCCGGCATGGTATAAATAACTCGGTTTAAGTTAGCGGAAGTACGTTGGAATGAAGGATGTAAAAGTACATGAAAATATGTGAAGGTTAGTCGAAGTATGAGAATTAAATAATCGAATGATTATTTCAGATAAAATCATTCGAATGTACCTATGCGGCAAAATGCAGTAAAACCGATTTCCGCTTGCTTCTCGAATGAATTCTCGTAATCGTGTTTGATCCGACCCGCAAAAACAAGGAAACCTTCGGCTTCGAAAAGTTCTAAATGATGCACATGGCGTGATGCAACGCTAGTCGTGGTCATGGTTAACGTTCTCTCGGCCTATATGTTTCAGTAGCTCAACCACCTTATTTTGTTTTCTTAGGTAGGCAAGTCAAACTTCGGATGTCTCCTTTAAAACAACATTCATTTCGTAAATACAGTATTTGTAATTTTATCATATTTCAATGCCTGTTTTTTTTTTAATATTCTTTAAACCGCGCAAATAACGCCGCCTTACTCATTTGGATTTCGCGAATTCTGCCTGCATTGGCATTTGCAACTAGCTAATGTACTGGCTACCGCTTCAACTTCCGAAATTTAAAAAAAATTTAAAATCGTAAAATCATTCGAATGATTTTCCGCAACCTTTCGAAATATCTCTTGATATTTTGATAATCGAATGGTTTGATTATTTTCGTTTGAAATATCCCATCATTAGTTCAAAAGGGTTGTCACTGTGGAGGTACATACACAGTATATAACGTCGCAATATATGTGGATTTATATAAAAGTATTTGAAAGAAAATTTTTAAAACTGTGTATTCCTCGTATCCCGCCACTCAACAAAATGCACGTACCGCTTTGGCTAGCTGTGCTTATGCGTTATTCGTCGGGAATTTTGATTTTCCCCAACTTCCGTGTACATCATAAAACATAGAACAAAATTTATTATTGTTGTTATATAACAACTATAGTGTACTGAAATACTGTTTCGGAGTTGCCCAAATCTACCGCGTTTCATTTAAAATACAACAATAACAAGCTGGGCCAACGCACCTGTTTAAACGCGTACTTGACGCAGCGTTGCCACACTCTCCGAATCGGAGTATTGATCGAGAAAAGGTCTTATGAAGGCACGAACGATATAAAATATTTTTGTCGTTATACTCACATAATCATGGAAGGCCTTTGCTTCAGACGAATGTTCGCATGTATCTCTTCGCTCTGGTGCCGCGCAATAGAGGTCCCAAAATACACTGAAAGCGATTGTCCTAAAAACTTAATCAACAAAAGGAAACGTCGAAACTTACCACCACCAAGAATGTAGAAATCCAGGTGGTTCTCCTAAAGTTATATTTTTCTCCCATCTTATCTGTAACCAGCACAGGGTTACACAAACAGCCCTATATAATAATAATATTCATAATTTACCTCTGAAAGAAAGGTTTGTGCCGCTTTTTGTGCTCCAACATGCAGTAAATACTCGTACACGTATAATGCCAGCCTAAACAAGTATCTCACATTTAATTTGTTTATTTTTAAAAACTATTTTGTTTATTACAGCAATGTGGTTTCTTTATTTACGACTGCTACACAAGAAGGCAAATTTTGAAAATGCCACGTGGGTTTGTTATTGTGTATGAACTACATTTTTTTTAGTGCCCAATACATACTAAACAGTAAGCAATAACAATATTGTACTTGAAAGTATGTACTAAGTACCTGCATGTACGAACCAAGGATACATTGTTATTATAATAAATTTTAACACAACGTCTCTTGAATAATATATTCTACCGTTACTGCAATATTTTTATTTTTGCAAAACAAAGTATTTTGGTTTCAATTTTTGTGTAACCGTCGTTTTATTTGTATCATCTAAATTTGTACAAACTTACTTTTCCCGAGCTTGTGCATCGGACGGCACTGTGGAACCCTTACCCTTCGCGTACATTCTTTTACCTAAATGTATAAAGTACGAACTGACACCAAAAACAGAATTTTAGAGCTACATTCAAAGTCAGTTTTATTGTTTGAAGTAAACCATTCTAGTGTGCTCGGTCAGTATTGTACCAAACGACCCCGATCATAGCTATTGTTGCTTGGAAACGGTCGCCTTCTACTGTCAGCAGGTTCTTCAGATATTGCACCAGATCAAAGTGATCGGAGTAATACTCCAGACCCGAATTTTGATCACATAACACGAAAAAGGTTTAACGCACTACACGTCAAATTATTTCACGACGCCGCTAATCAAACCATCGCCACAATATTTTAACAACTGGGCATGCGTTTCCCGTTATCTTCAGCACACACATACACGCACTGGGCATTAAGTGGACATAGATGACAGTAACTGCAGCGCATACACGTAAATTCACTAATTTTGTACTCGAAAGTAACGATGCTACACAGAACTATTGGCTACGGATGCATATTATTTCTTTATCTAACGCGGACTCACTGATTGACCTCTTCAGTATACTTGGCAACTCGAAGTACCACCTTGGCAACGAACGACGGGCCGTTCGTGATGTATTCTGTGCGCGTGCGTCTCTTGCTATTCTACGAGAGACCATTCAAAATGTAGCGCACAAACCCATATCCCAACATTATAATCCAACACAGACCTAAAAAGTAAGGCAACAGTTATTATTCGATCACTGTTATATTGACGAACTTACAAGTGTTTTTCGATTATGCACTTGGAGTATTCTACATTACTCTGGGGGTTTACTCACCGAGTAGTGGAGTGTAATTGAATAATCAAATGCACGTACAATCGCGAAAGGGGCAAACAACAACCACTTTTATTATTAAATATTGGTGCCAATTCCAAATATATTGGGTGCGTTCAGAGGACCTCAGCAATGCCATCTGAACGTTATTGCCTATCGCCTGCTGCAACAAAGCAGGTTACTAAGCATCTAATTAGATATTGACTAAACTGCTTTGTTGCAGCAGGTCTTCAGCAATAACAGTCACCAACTCAGCTGCTGAGATCCTCTGAACGCACCCATTGTTTATTAACAATACATCTTCAATAATAGTCTTTAGATGGGAGTTTCTGCTTTGTAGCTACACGAAAATCTGCACCTATAAGATTATTATAAAGAAGTTAATAAGCATTTTTACTTTCTTGTATCAATTGTACCTTTACTCTCAAAAAAAACAGATTTCCTAGAAGGGTAAAGACCTCACTTTAATCAGTCGAATAACTGTTCTTAAAATGCGCGCCTGTATTATAATGGTATATTCTGTAACAAGTTTGGAATATAGCATATTCTGCACGAGTGGAAAGTTTGTCACCCGGGCCGAAAGGCGAGGACGGTCCACGAGTGCGGAATAGCCATTCCAAACGTGTTATAGACTATACTTTTTCTATAACTATAAATTATTTAGGTCATTAAATTACAAAATTTTAAGTTTTCTATCTAAAATACGCTTTGTTTGTAACTGTCAACAAAACATAAAAACAGTTGATAAACGAGAGACGCAACCTTTTGTTTGTTAAGAATAGCAGCTCAACTTCAACTTTACCTGCCTACAGCAAACATTTTACAATTGAGCCAGTCTAGCGCAGCACTGGTTGAGTTTTTGATTTATGTGATTTCCAATTCAAACGTGTATCCAACTATATCTCTAGGTTTATCACAGCTTGACTGTTTGGATATCAGTCGATCTTCTGTCTGTTTATTTCAATTTCAGTAACATTATCAACGTTTTGAGGGAGTAAATTTTTGCTTTGCATTAGTTGTAATTATTGGTCTATGATGTAAACCGCGTTGTCTGCTGTTTGGAATTGGTTGATTGATTATTCCAAATTCCAGTTCTAACAATGATGGCGGTGTCACCAGCAAACATTGCCACGGTTGCATTTATTTTCAGAGATTTCTGCGTTTATTCTTAAAGAAAATATTCTATTTTCCAGGAATGAGTTGATAACTTTTAAATAATTTTGTATTTAGATTTGGAGCAATTTGTATTCAAGATCTTGTGTTGAATATATGGGCGACGTTCACGCCGCACTTTTAGTAAACACAACAACAAACTGAAATTTCTCTAAAATCCGTTATATCAATCTATAAAAAAGAACATTAATAAAACCAGCCTTGGATCTAGTACGCTGTGGGTTCAGTTGCCAATTCAATAGCCAGCATACCTTCTGAAAATTGCAAGTGTACAACTTGGCGAGCTCAGAAATTGTTCAGGCTGTTGAGGAGAGGTGATGCAACCTTAGCGGCTAAATCATCTATACAGCGTTACTGTTTATTTTATTATTTAAATGAAGAAATTGGAAAAAGAATGGTAATAGGAATCAACCATTGGCGTAGGTGTAGAGGTATCCTAATTAGAAAAAATCTGTAATGTCGATGCCACGGGATTTTCGGCTGATTTGATATCATCATCAAGTTTACTGTTGTATTCCAGAAAATAAAGTACTCTTTCATTGTTCTAGTAAAACACATTGCTTTCATGGAAAACTGGTTCGCCACGTTATTCGAAAATAATCTTACAATCTTGTCATCTGTAATTTTTAACAATAAATCACAACAGCCATGATGATGGCGTTAACGAATATTGTGTCAAATATAAACATTTTTGAAAATGCCTTACTAAAAATATATAAAAAAAACTATTTTTTCCCCGAAACTTTAACTTTTCCCTGTATCTCGAAAACAGCGTTTGTCGGCCCATGTTTATATGAAACGTTCTGCTTAGTTTTGAATGTTGCATCAGCTGGTGAATTTCGGGACACTTATTGTGGGATACCCTGTATATTTGTTCTGGTTGTCAATACTATATTTAGATTTTCTGTGGTACTATTACATCTAGTACGAGTGGCATGCAACGATTTTAATTGGTAAGAATAAACGAACTTTCACATATCTAAGAAATACTAGCACAATTTTCATTGAATTTAATTTGTCATTTATTCATAATCTTTACAGGTCATGAAGCTGCAAAAAAACCATTTGCACAACAGTTTCAAGTGCTCAGGAGACTTTCTTCTCTATTCGATGTCGGATTACAGCTAAAGTATTGGAGATACAAAAAAAATATTAATATGCTTTTTTATAGGCAATTTAATAAACTATATTTTTTATCTGAACTATTTTTTCGTATCAGTTATAGTTGTCGAGATATAGGCAAAAAACTGAAAAAGTGTACTTTTTTCCAAGATGGCGGCTCGAGCGCAACAGATTTTGACGGGGACTTTTAGTATGTTCAATGGGAAGCCGTAATAAGCATGTATACCAAAATTCAGATTTTTACCGATTAAAGTTTTTTTTTTTTCTAATTTGACTGGACTAAGATATATTATTGATAATTGTTTTTAAATTATCACTAATATCGATAAATATTCCCAGCCATAGTTTAAAAATGTTATAAAATATTGAAAAGTGAATTGTAACAGCAAAACAACTAAAAATATGAAAAAACCGATAACTAATTTGTACAAGTAGTGTAACCAAAAACTCCGTTAAATGCGAATATTAAATAAGAAACCAGAAAATAAAGAGACTGAAAAAATTTATTAAAATAAAATAATAGCATCTTAAGTGTAGTAAGTAGATCAGTAAATTTTTAAAATATCTTCATTCTACTAGCAACAAGCAAAGAACCTGTAGATTATTACAATTTGATTATAAACGTTATTAAGTGCTACCTACGATGGTGACGTTTCCTTAATCAAACATTACCTCAATATCCCTTTGCAATCACTTTGGTCATTACATTATTACACATACAAGTGAATAGTACTTTTGGCATTTACAAAAAAAAATACCAATTTCTAAATTGTCCCTGAATCATTACTTTTGTAAAACTTTTATTTGTTCTCAGTAACATAGATTAACCAGACTACACTGTACTAACAGAACTGATGTCAGTGTAGTTAACTTTAAGAAAAGCCTTTATTGTTACAAAATTAAAACTACATACATGCACTAACATTGAACAAGGTTTGAACTTTATAACAATTATTGTTAACAACAAATTCCCTTTTCATTTGATCATTTTCTTTAATACATAAAGGCACCTTACTTACATACCAATAAAATCGTCTTAAAACATACTAATCACACACAAGAAAATTTGGTAATTGTTTTTCGAAGTATACTGTGCCATTAAAAGAGTGTACAACAAATGGGAACTCCTATCGGTTTGATAAAAAATTTTTACACTTACCCAAAAGTTGATAAATATATTTATATACGAATATCGCACAAAATTTGAAAAATGGAAATGATTGTTAAATACACACTTTTATTTATTAATACTTTTGGTATTTTTAAATAAAATGCATCAACACAAAATAAAACTATCAGTGAATTAAAACAAAATATTACCTTTTAGTTAGGATCAACTAGAAGTGAATTTTTTATCATTTTTAATACTTACACGAATTACCAAATTGTATGTTTTGTTTGTTTGTATTACCTAACAAGAAAATAATAAAACAGTTATAATTTACAAAGCACCATTATATATACATATAAAGAATGTTTAAATTTCCTAATCGTTTACATCGTAAACAAAATTTTTTGTCAAATCAATAAAAATTTGTTGCAACTTTTTTTTAAATACATATTAAGTAATCGTCAATATAATTATATCTTCTAAGTTATTGTTCTTTAGGCTCTACTGGTGGTATAGCACGTCTGCGTCGTTTATTAAGTAAGGGGTTATTAGAATTTTCAAGAGCTTTAATGTGCACTTGATCATAGTCGACACGCATTGTAGCTAAAGAACGGGTCATCTCTTCTTGCACTTCAGGCCAAATTTCTTCTCCTTCACGTAACATTCTGTTTGTGTGTAAAGGTGTTTGTGGCACAGCAGTATATTGCTGAAAAGATAATCAATGTTAAAATATATTTAAAAATTAGGATTTCACCAAAACATACGGCAATCCAGTTGTTACGCATAACTTGATCGATAGTAAATCGCTGTGCAGGATCAATATTTAGCATTCCATTGATGAGTTCTTTGGCATCTTTGCTAACATTTTGCCACTCTGGATTTGGAAAATTATACTGCCCCATGCGTATTCGTTTCTTCATACCGGGTGAAATTGCTAGGCCATGATTACTATAAAAAGGTGGGAATCCACACAGTCTGAAACACCACAAAATTAAACGAATGCACAGAAAATACTTTTTGAATTACTCACAAAATGTACATGATAACACCTAACGACCATACATCACAACTTTTATCGTACTTTTCCGGCCCAAGAACTTCCGGAGCTGCAAATATCGAATTAGTTTTTTAACAGGTAAACAACTACCTACAACTTACCAACATAATATGGTGTATAACATGGGGTTTGCAGTGTATCTTTACTCAAAGTTTCTTTAGCAAAACCAAAATCAGTCAGTTTAAGTATTCCAAGTGGGCCCTCCTTAGTGTACAATAAATTTTCTGGTTTTAAGTCTCTGTGGGCGATATTGTTGTCGTGCAAATATTTTACGGCTATACAAATTTCGTGCATTATCTGCGCTGCCTCTATCAAAAAGAAAAAAATCAGATTTGTTTAGTTATAAAATAATGCAATCTTTTACCTCTTTCAGTAAAAGCACCATCTTGACGACCTTGAATTCTTTGGAAAAGTTCGCCTCCTTCCATACTAAAACGTAATGTAAATAGTAACTGTAATTACATACAAAACTAAAGTGGTAACAATAACGGCATTTACTTTTTATTCCAGAAATTGTTTGGTTAAGTAATATTACACACTACAGAGATGTTATTACAAAAATTTGCTTCCTACACTATGTGGGTTTCAAATAAAATATCTTGGCTTTTATAGTATCTAGCAGGAACAGGGCCAGATTAGCCATTAAGTAGAGTAGGCAGCTGCTTATAGTGGCAAATTTGCGGGGGCCGCAAAAATGAAAAAAAAACAAATAAAAGTGACGGTATTTGTACTTCGTTTAGGTGAAAAATGTTTTGTACTACACACGACGGCTATCGCAGCTATGATAAATACAGTAGAACTCCAATTATCCGAATCAATTGGGACCGGACCACAGTCGGATAATCGAAAATTCGGATAATTAGAGTTTTTCCCGAAGAAAGGGTCTATTAATTAACTTCTGTATCTTCTAAATCTTTGTTTGTTGCTGCCTTCATTGATTTCCTTGAAGAACTTCCATCTTCGTTTTCAAGCACTGACACGAAGTTAACAATTGTAGGTTTGTTCCTTTTAATATCTGAAATCGTTGATTGTCCAACACCGTACATCTCAGCAAACTGTTTACCCGTAACTCCTTTATCTGATTGCTCTATAATTTTTAGTTTATCCGCTAAAGATAACACAACACGTTTTCTTTTAGAAGCCATAGTGAACGATGAAACGCACTCACAAACAAAACAACAAACCGACGCGTAAGAGAACCACCACAGTAGCAGGGCAATGACTGAGTAATCAAAACAAACCGTGGTAGGTCACCTGTAACCTGAGCCACCCCCACCCCTTCTCTAGGTCTATTCGGTTTCTACCGTTATGCTTACCAAGTCAGCGAATTTTGAAATGCAATATGAGATGGCGTTTTAAAGCGTTTCGGATAATCGGCGATTCGGATAGTCGGAGTTCGGATAATTGGAGTTCTACTGTATTATTGAATAACATCCACACACAAATTTATACATGCTTCAAAAGCACTAATAAAAAAATATATCCAGTCCTTATTTTTCTCAAACTGGGGCGGCACCCACAGCTATAAATAGACATACTATATAAATGTCAAAATTTTTTAATTAAAAAAAATGCATAAGAACACGATAACTATAATAATATTTAATAAAAAACAACAACATTTTTGAAAAAGGAACATTACTTAAATGTTTTTCTACATTTGCTGTCTGCAAAGCTTTTAATAATTTTTTCACAATTTGTCTGATGAAAAAAATCAGATTCAACTGATAATATATGCTCAGATTGTTCAGTTTATTTTCTAGTAACTACTACAGTACAGGTTTATACATGAGTCTGAAGTCGGGCAAAAGGCAGGCAATCTGACATTGTCTTATAACCAGACCAGATCTGTTTGTCTACCGACCTGGTAGATTGATTGCGATACTAGCAGTATATGCCTAGCTTCCACTAATGGGTGTACCAACAAATTTATGATCCACTACATTCCACTAAGCGGATTTGTGTAAAAAATCGAAAAAAAAAATATAGTATAGCTAAAAATATTTTTATGTAATGTATGTAAAGAATAACTATTTAAAACGATAGAGTTTATAAGGCATCGCCCAAGGCCCTAGGGCTCAATTAGCCCAATGGTTAGGATGGTACACAAAGTAGCAGACACAACAATCTTGATACTAAATTTTGCAGGAAATTTCACGGCAAACTTACAAATACATTCATGTTAAATTAGTGTAAAAATTAAATTTAACATCGTGTCTGCTTTTTTAACACGTTAATCGCCATATGGCACACCTGGTGTGCCATGCATTTATTCTCAGTAGGGCCACAAGACACACGGTCTGTGCCTTGGTGCTTCATATGCGTTTGAGCCCGCTGGCACAGCCGTAGTGCCGGGAATGCTGTGTATTTATACGGATACTGAAGTAGAGGGGCCTGGGGGACCCAAATATCGTTTTGCCCCAGGAAAATTTTTTTTCTTTTGTGTTCTAGACGACTTGTTATGGAAACTCGTTATTTATTTAATACAAGGCGTATTAATTTTGTTTTCTAGTGATAATAATAAACCTGATATTAGGGTATTATCTAAAATAACGTTTCCACATATTTCCCTTTATTTAGAACGGACGGGTGTGATGGGTATATAATATTTGCAGCTTTCAAAGTCAAACTTAAGTTTATTATAAAAAGGTAAATAAAGATTACAAGTAAACTAAACGTAACATTACGGTGATAGGTATATAATATTTGAAGCGTACAAAATTGAACTTAAGGTTATTATAAAAAGGTAAATAAAGGCAATAAATAAACTAAATGTAATATTACTTTGTGACTCTGTGCCTCTCAAAGAAACAAGTTATACAGAAATGATGCAATGAGCACTGCGTGCAAACAACCTGTGATGCACTCCAACAGGAATCAACTTGCAAGGACCTGCATATTCAGGCACGACATTTGTGCCTTCCGGCCTAAACTAGAAAAACTTATAGTTACAGGGCCCGAGGCACAGATGCTGTACCTAAGACATTTTTTTTCAAAATTAGCACTAGAAAGTGCTTTTTGAGCAAATTTGTGCTCAAATAGTATTTTACTAAAGAGCTATATAAAAAATATAGCGAATACAATTTTGGCCCCAGCGACCCCCATTTTTCTCACCATTGGGCGATCAACGTGTTAAAGAGCAGTCGGTGTAAATACATGGATACTTTTTCACTGTATCTAAGAAAATTTAGTTTATAACATAAATTTCAGTACGTAGATAGTCTACAACTCATATTCCAGTTAACTGATTTCTAGAGAACTGTTGGTATTCAAACGCCAACCACATTCACCGAGGCGGCAACAAAAGTGTTGCTTACAGCAGCGGATGGACCTAATCCGGCCCTGACCAGTAACATATTATGAACACAATGAAGTGTGAGAAGCAACTTAGGAAGAAAATCAACAGCCACTAAATTAAAACCAAGACTATCTCAACATGTCTCACTATCGTACTGCGACTGACAATGTCCACAATCAAGTATTTTACATAAATAATTAATAGTCATCAGTGCACAGTACTATGTAATATTTAACGAGTGATTTTAAACCAATTAACGATACTGTGAACAGCCCCAGTGTGGTTATCCAGTTATATAAAAAAAAGTTCACATAGAAAAATGTGCGTTTTACAGTATGTATCAGTAACATACTATGAACACCATGAAGTCTGAGAAGCTTTTCACTCATAACATGGCAACATCATATCCGAACCTTCAACATGTGCCTCTTGTTGTCGTCATCACATTAAAATAACCAAAAATATTTATTCGTACCAATCTTGTTTGAAGTTCTCATACACTAAATATTATAAACTACCATTAGTAGAAAATTAACTTTTCAAAGCAGCTGAAAACACCTAAGAAGCAAGTTCACCAAAACTTTTTAAAATTCAAGCTAAACTCTAATAAATAAATATATGAATATTTACCATTCCATAACAACCAGAAGACATTTGTTGTTATTGTACGAGTTCTCATAGACGTCTATAATATTAACGATATGTCTACAACCACTCGCTCTCCAATGCAAATCTACTTCTCGTCTAGCTTTTACAGAATCATGTAACACCTGTAATAAAATTCAATTTTAATTTATCACAGACCATTGTGCTAGTGCTCAACTTACCTTCAGAGCAAACTTCTCCTTGTTGGTTTTGGAAAAGCATTCTACAACTTTACCATTAATACCAAGACCCAGGACAGTGTTTGTTATTTCATAATCATTCGTAATTGGTGTAACTTTTGGTGTGCGCACGTGAGGTCTAATAACATTCATTATTCTTTTTTGATGTTGCAGTAAAATTTTAATAACTTAAGATAAATAGGTTAAGTTTACTTATTCAATACGAAGAGCGAAAAACCATAAGACCGTAGAGTAGATACAGAGATGACGTTCATTGGCTAGTTCACAATCATTGCAAGCCCATATTTACTTAGATTGTCAAAACACTATAACCATTAAAATCAATCCTAATCACCTTACACAGTCATGCGCTTTTTTTGGAAAGTACAGAAGTCCAGAAGAATTTTCAGTTACATGAATATGCAGAATCTACAATGTGTAACTGGTTTATTGTGAATCTTCTTACTTATGGTCATTAACTATTTGGTCACAGAACGGTTCCACTCTTTCAGAGTCGTTAGCTCGCATGAATGACCAACACGCATGCGCAGTTTAAGATTAAGGGCTATTTCCAAGATCCTCCATAATATTAAACAGAAGCCCAAGTTTATTAAACTGGCATTAGGAAAAAACTTACATGGAAACGAAAATTCGTTTTTGCAGGGGTTAAAAACAGTTTTTATAAAAATGCCAACGTAAAAATATTAGTGACTCATAATCCCGCCGTATAAAACTACAAACAATAGTTTGAAATGTTCCCTATTGGGTACAATTATTATTTATGTCGAATTTGCAACACAAATATTGTAGCGCAAGTTAATTATTAACTGTTTAGTTTATGATTAACTATCGGGTTATTTATTCAACAGTTCAATTCGGTATAGAAGGAATTAGCAATGCTGGATTTCGAGTCTCAGGGCCTTAAAGCACTTTTCTATGAAGTGGCCTCACGTATAAAAAATACAAAAAAAATTGAACATAAATAGTTTATTTTTAAACTTTTTCCTGGTCTTTACAGCTGCAAAACCGCCAATTACATTATTACAAATGATTTTTTAATAACGTTCATTTTTTATCAAGTACAGCGCATTAAGTTGATGATTGTGCATTGACGCCCTATAATCACTTTTTACTCGTATCGGAAGTATCGGTATCAGAAACATGGTATCGGCCCAGCTCTAATATTTTCAAGTATAGGAAAGGAAAAAGACAATTCATTATTTTATGTACAAAACCAATGACAACAGCTTTTTTTTAACATGTCCTTCCATCAATGCCAATAGTAAATTGTACCACAGGCACAAAATTATCTTGCACTGATGCTCGATGCCAATAGCTGTAGAGAGCCTCGAAATACTCAATGTAGAGCTGCTAATCTAAAAGTATGGTAAAGAAACATTTTCTCACTAACACATAAGATAGAATTTAAAAAGCTACTAAAAATACTTTATTTTTGATAAAATTTACATACATTTGTGCGGAATGAAAAGGTAATCAGTCTAGAATGTACAACAATAAGTATCATTTGCCATAACTACTATTTGAACATAAATATAAAAATTAAATGGTAAGAATAAAAATGCGAAATACTTTATAATACCGTTGACAATACTGCACAAATAATCCAGATCATGAAAATATTATCACAGCACCTTCTACCATATATTAAATTGTGTCCCATCCCAGTTAACATCTGCATATACCACAACCACGTTTATTGCTTTCCATTGGAATACTGCTGCCACGACTGAATACGGTAAGTAATTGGCAATGTACCCTGTAATTTACAATTCATTAAACACTTAACAATTTAATACGTAACAGGCTAATCCCTAATATTTTTGATTTAGTTCATGGACTGTCTCGCTCCTAGCTCCACAGAATATTTATCGAGTCCCGCGGTAAAGCATGATACCTTATTTTAGATAAACATTTCTGAATAATGCTTTAATCTATCTACCATAAATGAGTTACTATTTAAATTAAAATGGGAAATATAATTTGCTAAATTATTGTATTTGTCAGTTAAGGTAGTACTGCCGTGACAGTCCTACACAAAAATTATTTCCACCGGATGAGCTGTAAGGTACGGAGACCCGGCTCAAGCAGCCGAAAACTTTTGATGTTGTACAGTCACTACCATACCCATCCATTTTATACCAGCATCTACACTCTGACCATCTCGGAGATCATGGCAAAGATGCATGCTTCAATCTGTTGGCTTGGTTGCAATTGAATAAGTCCGAGTTGTATCGTTCGCCAAATGGAAATTGTCGAGCCGATTACGAGACAAAAAAAGATTAGTAAAAAACAGTGCGCTAAAGAAAAGAAAGAAAGCAATTGCAGCAATGCCCAAGTGCGCGGGGAAGCCCATTGCCACATCGTTTTGTTCCCGTGCATCCGGGCACTGAATATTAAGAAATTCTGAAACATTTGAACATCTTCATAAATAAAACGTGCATTGTTTTGAAAATTTTACAGATGATTCATACAGTACTTTTCTACTATTGTCATTTTTCATTAAAATAGTAAGAATCGTTTAAACTCTATGATATAAAATGTGTCTCTGGCTTACCCTACGCATACTTTAAAAGTAATTATCTAGATTTTAAAATAGTCAATATTTGTGGAGTTTCAGACATCTAGCAACAAAACTGTGACTAATAATCTGCAATAATTTCAACAATTTCCGAAATAAGATACTTCGTGGCAGTACTACCTTAAGAATGTTAAAAGTTCTATTATTAAATCACTCTGATAAAGCAAGAATTGATGACTTCTAAAAATTTGTATTTCGTCAGTATATTTAGCAGAGAAAGTTGAATAACGTAACAATGCAGCAACAAAATTTCATGAAAAAACATATTCAGAAAGGCAATTTGAAACGAATAATAATACATTCTATTAATTAAAACATTAAGATTGGTAGGTGCTCTGTAAAACTGAAAATAATGTTAGTATGTGGTCCCGTTGGTGCCCCGCAATTATTATTTAAAAAAAATTTCTGTATCTTGCATAATAATTCAGTTATAAGCTTCTCTCACACGTACTGGGACACCTTGTATGCGTTTCAAATATGTCGAAGCAGATCTTTGTTGCAAAAACAAAAAAAATGGCAATTTGTTTTAATTTATTTATAGAAAACTTATTTCAGAGTAGGACATATATATGTTATACGTATAAACAAAATAATTTTTAACAAGCCCATAACAATATTCACTAACACCACTTACGATAAACCAGCAGCAGCCTGTATGTGTTTATTGTACAACACTAGTTTGCTTTTAACTTCATTAGATATTCATTACCGATAAAGTTTACTTTTTAATTAAACTAAGTTAATTCACTTCTATTCTGTTGATTTTCAAATAATATTAAGACAGAACTTGTAAAAATAAACATTCTTTGGGCTAGAAAACGTTTCAAAATGGAACTACACAAAATGTTTTTAGTTAATTAAACTTCATCATATAACATCTTTTCAAATAAATGAGACGCTTTAAGTAGGTTTGCCATTATTTACCTTCAGTACACTGATCTTTAAGTGCAGGAGCACTGCTAGAGTATTTATAGAAAACCTTGCCTGTAAGATGTTATTTTTATCATGTACACATGGCAAGGTTAAGCACTGATAGTTTGTAATGTCATTTCAATTATTTCTAATTCTAATCAGTCTCATTTGAAAGTATTTGCATATAAGAACTATTTTGCCCATTATTAGCTACAAAACGAAATCATATTTTACTGTTTCTGAATAAAAAAAAAATTGCCAACAATTTTACAATAATTAGGTGGAAAGCAAAAGTGTATGCTTTATAAAGAAAATATTTTGCTACAAAATTCTTTTTCTAACAATTGATTTCACATTAAACAGATTGACAAGGCAATACTTACTTGCAGTTCAGAGCCATAAATCACCTTGCGGCAATACCTTTGCCAATTGAAATTTCGATGGCAAAAATACTGCCATTTGGCAATTGAAGGACTCTAATAACGTGAGCAAGAGCATGGTGGGATATGCCATGAAGTTTATTTAAAATAAATTATTAACAATTTTACTAACCTTGCTCGAATGTCTGTATGATGCTGTATTTCACCATCACAATTCCATCGACTCTGAATATCTACAGAGCGAAAACAAAATTCTTTTACACGATGTATTTCTACAAATGGCAAATCTTCTGTAGTGTAAGTACTCTTGGAAAAGCGCCATAAAATTCGTAAGTTATTTAATAGTGAAGTGTGATGGATTATAACTAAATATAAATATCCATCGCCCAGATGACAATACGGTGCAATACCACTTGGACTCCGTTCACATGCGCAACTGATGTTGGCTCCACTGACCATAAAAAATTTACCCTGTATTGTTTTCCAGTTGTATTCTTTCTTTTCTTCATTGATTTGATTGGTTTTTAACAAGCACTTTTGACAGTTCTCAAAACATTTGGTCTCATTTTCATGTGGCCCATCCGAGAGAATGGTTATTTCACCTTTGTAACCTTCATTAGCAATTATTTTTTTAAAACCTATAAGCAAAGTTATGTCTTACATGAAAAAGGTTTACAGTAGTATTACATGAATACTAAGCTAATACATTACCACTATATTCATATCTCATGGGACCCATCCATCTTAGTCTTTCACTATTGTATGCAACATCTCCCAAATATCCATAACTAACAGTACTGGCAAATAATCTTAATAAATGATCTTTATCATGCACAGATACTAGATCTAATCCTAAAGAATCTCCAAATATTATATGCAAAACAGCAGTGGTGACATCTGTGGTTCCGTGTAGACAATAGGCAATAGTATCAGTACTTCCACCTATATGAGAAATTCCCAAATAAACATGAAACTATTGAGTATTGTAACACTACTAACCTGGGATAACACCAACAGGCAGCGTAGGCTTTGGTAAATCTTGTGTTGCATCATCAGGGTCGATACCACGCAATCGACATTCACGAATAACTAAACCATTAAGTAGCTCTGACACAGTACCATCTCCTCCAACACAACCTACAGAATCAAACATATCTAAATTGTGATGTATAATTATATCTCGAATCTGGTTCTGTCTTTGTGATACAATTACGCTGACGTCTACTCCTGCAATAGTAAATAGAGGCTTTCCAAAATTTTCAAACAGTTTCAATGCTTTTTTCTTTCCTCCATATGGATTTACAAACAAAAGCAAACGTTTAGGTCTACGAGAAAAACCTGAAATTATATATTTGTGAAAGAATTGCCACTAGTTAACCATATATACTTACTTTGTAAATGGTTTTGTAAAGTTTTTACCCATGATGATACTTGAAGTGAATCAGAATGGCGAAGGGTTAGAGAATTGTACCTCCAAAGATTATTTTCTTTACGCTCTGCATAGTGAATTGTGAAGTGGTGAGGATCGTAACAGCGATCATCTGCAGGATTAGTATTAACCTGGACGTATTGTACAGCAATTACATTTTCTATTGGTACAGTGTGCTGTGCTGTAAACAGTAATTGTGTACAAACGAAAAAATAGAATATGCATAATAACATTACGAGATTTACCATATGGTGGTCGTTCGTTGTCCCATACAATTTGATTGCGGTGAAAATACAACCTATATCTCTTTCTACCAGAATAAAAAGTACTAAGAAGAACAGAGTTTTGTATATTATCAGACATAGTTTTAGATTTAATCTAGAATTAAAAAGGTTAATTACAAGTGTTAACTGAAAACCGACACATTACGACGTTTCTCTACACATATTGTACAATTTATTGTTAAACATGGTTGTGGTGTTGTTATAATTTAATAACATAAATACACCACACATCAAATTACAGTTTTCACTAAATGTTTGACATTTTACTACAAGCGTTCAAGGCTCGTTACTACTACGTCCGAAACAAATACGCATGACGTAGACGTAAAGTAAAACATGTAGCGTACGTAGCACAATAGGAAGTGCGTCAAGTTCAAAACTATGGTATCTTAAAAGGCCACGAAAAGGCTACATCCTCGAAACTGCTAATTCCTTACTTCCTAAAATATTTTTTTTTATTGAAACAAATCCAGAATTTCATACAAAATTATTGTTTTCACCGTTTTGTTAACTTTTACCTAGCTTCAATTAAGCGGATTAAGTATATAATTGCATAAGGAATAACTTTCTATTTGCAAAAAGTTTTCTAAACAAACTTGTTGGTTGAAAACAAATATGAAATATCCTAAACATAAACTTATTTTTAACATTTATTGCTTAACATTTTTGTTGTAATCATGTTTTAAATAAATGTTTATGAGCGTTTACGTATACAGGGTGTTTGTAGAAAGATTTTACTAAATTGGAAGGCGAAGTCTTTTGTGGGATTTAGAAATAAATACTAACTTACTTATTTTTTGTATATCTCTAATAGATTTCGTATAATATTATTAACAGGTTATATACGCAACTTTTATAACAAATACCTAGCATAAGAGAACAACACATCACTGGGTAACGCTTTTAAATACAACACATATCCCGTTAGGTGGCATCATTTTCCGACGTCAAAAATCATTAACAGACGTCAATAACTCATTTTGGGACGCCACTAATTCGTTTTTTGACGTCAACAAATTATTTATTTGTTTACAGTTTACGAATAATTTTTTTGTGTATTTATTACTATGTTTTAAATAGCCTGAACAGTTTTCAGACATTAAGCAATAATTTTTTGACATCATTAAATGGATTTTTCAATTAATTTCCGACGTCTGAAATTTTATTTGTGACGTGTAAAATGCAATTTTTGACGTAACAAATTATTTAGGGACTTGTGGAAAATGTAAATTTTGTTTTTCATAATTCGGGTTAAAAAGTAAAACGGCGTTCTACACATAGATGTTGGGTACTCGTCGTATTTCTTAACGTATTTTTAGGTACTCCTGCTTTTTTAATATTTGATTTTAAAATCGTATTCTAGGTATCAAAATACACAAAAATGTATTCTTTTTAAAAGAGTAGAAAATCGTCTAATTTAACGTTATTATATAATAATAATAATAATAATAATAATAATAATAATAATAATAATAATAATAATAATAATAATAATAATAATAATAAATATATAATAATATATTAAAATAAATAATGATAATAATTCAACCTCTGTGACAAATCAAGTTACCATGAAGTCTGGGTATTTCTTCAAAATGTGAAAATAGTTTGTAAAGTGAGTTCTACAAGAAAAACTATGCGTTGAGGTGGCTTTACACAACAATTTTCTATGGCGCGCGACATATCAGCAACCAATCACAAAAAAAGTTCACATAAAATTTCTTTCATGAAAGAGCATGGAATATTTGTCGCAACGACGCGCAACGGGAAATTGTTTTGTAAAGTTACCTATAATTTTAAAGTAAATAAGACTAATAATAAAATTTGAAAGTACCCAACTTACAGAGAAACTATATTTTTGCACACAAATTTAACTTTGTTTTTATACCTCTCGTCCAGTCAGTGTGGAAAGACCCTGTACGTATAGATATACAGAGATGTAAAACTAAAATTATCATATATGAAACACAAATTGATTAGGTCGTATTTTGACAGCTTGGTGTCGCTTCTTATAAAGCTTGTTAATAAAAATAATATTAAATTCATCATTTGGTGTATAACTTAAACATTCAATGAAAAGCTTCAATATATAAAGTTTTCTTATGTACCAAATGTAAAGAATTGGGCAATAAATTACTTACCTAACACGTACATCCAGCAGCATGGTTAATGAAAATAGCCATACAAAACTCGAATCAAATATTTTAATATATGACAGAGATATCTAATAATTAAAACGGTATTAAACTGTTCTATCTTCGAGAAATTGTAACTCCGTAAAGACGCACTCCGGACCGATGTTTATGTGAATTTTTTCTTATGGTTTTTGATCTCCCATGTATACTCAAAATATTAATCACCATTTCAGAAGCACCCTATATACGTTTTACTTTATGTTGCACAAAGTTAAAGTTCCCTATACAATATTATATATGTATCAGAACTTGAATCATGCGCATATCATATATTCTGTAAATTTAAGGTTTTTAGTAATACTGTAATACCGCATATTATTATGTAAAAAATTTCAATTATCTGTAGTATAATTAAATTTAGAGAATAGAATGGCCGGCTTAGATGCATATTCGGATAAGTATCCTTTCGTGGGCAATTATTGGGATGTGCAACAGGAAGAAAATTTGTATCATACAGTAGAGAATGAATTTATTACCCACAGTGATAGACCAACTGCATACAGTAGCTCTGTACACAATGATAATGGTATTTTTAATTAAAATTCGTACTACAATTGTCTCTTATGCATTCATTTGTAGAAGACACCTTAAAGAAATTTATCGGTACCGGTGTTAGTATCGTCAGCCTCCTTGCAGAAAACCTTCTTAGCCATCCTTTTGTGGTATTGCGAAGACAATGCCAGGTTACAATAATGATTCTTCATAATCTCTTGCCAATTTTTGCTAAGAATAATCTTTGTAGGTGCACAATACTTCACGCAAATACCACATAGTTCCTGTAACATTAGTGCCGATCATATGTCATCTACATAAACATCAAGGTTTAACAACATTATGGAAGGGATTAGGGTCTGCTCTCTTGGTGCGTGGAATGACGTTAGGAGTTGAAGATCTAATTTCAAAAATTACTCCATGGCCCAAGTAATTTGCAACTCCTTGGTATAATTTTAAATTACTACAATTTTATCGTTACAGGGAGATATCGTGGCATAGTTCATTGAAATCGTTTTTTCAGCACATATTTCTGAAAGGGTAAGCAATCTACTTTTTTTTTAATATATCAAAGAATTTTTAATATATCAAATATGTTTCGATTGGTTTCAGCGTTAGCTTAGCTATAATTATGCCATTTTATGCAGCATCACTGGTAGAAACAGTACAAAGTGACATTGCAAGCGAAAAACCGGGCATCTTAGATGTGTTTCGAGAAGGAGCTATAAGGCTGTTTAATTGGAATGGGAATGCGAAAGGCAGAATGATACCAATTTGGGCTCTCATATTACCCACAATAACGCTTGGTATTGCACGTTACTTTTTTTCACTGGTGGTGAATGCTGGTACTTTTCGTATAATGCAAGTTCGCCATAAACAAACTAGATCCCTTACTGGTACTCTACCGAAAACAATTTCAAGTATCAACACAATGCAAGATCTAGAGCTGAATGCTTCTCTTATAGCTGTTATAGCATCTGATATTGCTTTTTACCCATTTGAGACAATTCTACATCGTTTGTACCTACAGGTAAAAGTGCGTTACGATTATATTATTAAATATATTAAACAATTTTTGTTACAGGGAACTCGTACCATTATTGATAACTTGGACACCGGAAAATCAGTTTTACCAATTTTAACTAACTATCATGGCCCAATTGATTGTTATGAAAGTTGTTTAAGCAGTGAAGGTGTGTTCGGGCTTTACAAAGGTTTTGGAGCGCTGATACTGCAGTATGCAGCTCATATTTTAGTTGTCCGTATTACTCGTTTTGTTTTAACAGAAATGACTGTAATACTATATAGAGCACAAAAATCTCCACCTAAAACTTCTCCTAATTTACTTCATAATGCAATACCAAGCGAAACTTATTTATTACCATAATGTTTTTTTAATTCCAATGTTGAAACAGTAGTTAACTATGAATATGTTAAGCATGTGTGCATAAACTAATTGTTAATGCTGTTTTTGTTGATTTTTAGTATTGTATGAAATTTGTTACTTTGCGGTTTTTTGAATATATATTCCGTAAAACAAACAAAATCTATTTAATATTTTTTACCTTCTACTAAAATAAAATTGTTACAATATCTGAGGTATACGTTGTGGAACAAATTCAATATCTCTCGAACTGGGCTACAACATTAGATAAGACATTTGAAAAATACAGCACCCTTCCACACAAGTAACTAAATACCAGATACGTATTTCGACAGCAAAGCTCTCGGTGGTAAACTGACACTGATTGATACTATCTTTCTCTTTTTTTATACTTATATATATATAATTAAAAAATAATATAATTTTTATACTCTTACATAACTTAAGAAAATTGCTAAATTATTTTTATATCTTGATAGGCCGGTTTAAACCTCAGGTGAACCGGTAACTTAAAGCAATTGTATTTTTATCCTTGTGTCTTTTTCTGTTAAATTTTCAAAAAATAAGCAAACAATTTCTTATATAAGGGAATAAATATTTTGCACAGGTAAAAAGAAAAAAAATATATCTATCGAATGCGATAGTCTACATTTAGCGGCTTATTCAAAAACAGTTAAAGAGTTAAGAGCTATAAAGTGAAAAAAATTTCCTAATTTTTGGACATTTTAAAATAAATATTGCACCAAAATTGGACACGATTTCTTTTGAAATTTTGTATGCTCATACATTACTATTCTAACTCGCAAATTTCTCTCGGACGCCTTCTAAAAATTTTTGAAAATGGAGTTTTAACGCGTATTTACTCAAAAACGAGTCATCAGATGGGGATGCAATTTGATATTAGAAATGCCCTAAGGGTACACAATGTTACAAACTACTACAATTTTTTGTAACTACTGAAACTATAAAATGAAAAAAATATCATATTCACTTTTTCAAAAACACACTGCTCAAAAATGAGCTACAATTTGGTTCATGTGCCAGCCAGTCCACTAATTTTTCTGCAACGCCTTCTATGAATTTTTGAAAAGCAAAAATTCATACTTCTCTTTTTAACAAACAGGAGACAATAAAAAAATTTCGGTTACTTTTGAATAATAGTAGAATCAGATTTAGAACTTAATTTTTAGATGCAGCAATATTTACTTAGGGGGGTTAATTTTTTCGTTCTCCCTAATTTTGGAAAACGAATTTCTCCTTTCGTTTTTTGTTTAATAATAGCAGCATTGATAATAAACCTCAGGAATCTCCAAAGCGTAAAAAAACGATTTTCGCTCTTTTTCTTTATGTTTAATTTTTAAATTGTTTTCATCTTTTCATGTAGATTAGTAGTAGAAAATGTTTATTTCTTTCACTTTATATATTATTTGTTAGGCTGCCTAGAACAGTTATTTAATTTAAGTTTGGAGATTACCCTACATAAGCATTAAATTGCTTATAGGGTTTATGAGTATGTGCTTGTTATAAATATTTTTTGTATATATTTCTTTGTTGGAATGTGGAAAAAAAGGTTTCATCAGTACCAGTTTGTCCACCACGACTGGAACCCGAGTTTCTACAAAGACATTAGAATATGTTGTTGTAACTCTGGGATTAAAAGGACACGTCTTCAGTATATTAATACACTACTCAAAACCGTACAAGGATATTTACGAGATTAAAAAATTTCAAAGTATTTTTTGCTTTGTAAATTTTTTTATATTATACATTTAACTGTTTACAACTAATTTTAAATAAATTGAAAACAAAAATTTTAAAAATGGTAATTTACGCTTAGGAACTAAATTAAAAGGGTTGGCCATAAACTTAACATCTTTTATAATGAAAATGAGCTCAACAAATGTCACATAATGTATCTCGTGTAGCCTCCACGATTATTTAATAATACCCTAACGCGATCGGGCATGCTTAAAATTCGGGGGTCTAGGTCACCTTGAAGTATTGCCCTCCACTCTCTTTGAAGGATTGCGAAAAGGTCTCGGGAGTTATTTATGTAGTCGTTAGCAGCCACAACCCTTCTCTGCAACATATCCCAAGCATGTTCAATGGAATTCATGTCTGGAGATTGAGCAGGCCACGGCAACAATGAAATCCCCTGCTCATCTAGTGTATTCATTGCAATTAGGGCGGTATGTGAACGTGTATTATCTTGCATGAAAACAAAATTTTCACCCATAGCACCTGCGTATGACACTACTACAGGTAAAATAACCTGATTTATATAAATCTGGCTTGTCATATTGCCTTGCAACAAAATGAGATCGGTTCTTCCTCCGATCCTCCATATCATTATTGTACCACCTCTGTAAGAATGCACTTCCTAGAATGTATTCAGTCGATTTAATGATTCTGGAGCTCTCTAAACTAGTACTCTTCTTAAATCAGAGTATATGCCGTATCTGGATTCATCGGCGAAGAGCACAAATGACCATTGCTCATTTGTCTAATTCCCGCGTTTCTGTGCCCACAAAAGCCGCTCTGCACGATTCCCTATTGTTAAAAGTAAAACTCGTATCGACCGCCTAGACCTTAACTGAACTTTATGCAACCTATTGCGCACAGTTTGGTCACTAACCAGTATGCCATGTGTCCGGTTCAACTGATTTTGCAGTTAACGAGCGGTGCAGGTTGAATTACGCCGAGCACTAAGTTGCATAACACGGTCTTGTGCTGCAGTTGTCATACGTAAATTTCCTCGATACTGATTGCGTACATCCCCAGTATCCCGATAACGCCGCCATAACCGACTTATGACGCTTTGCAATAATTGAAATTCTGCCGCAACCTCAATTTGGCGTCGGCCGGCTTGTATCATGCCAACGGCATGTACTTCGTCTCACGATAAATGTTGCCTTTCCATTGGTGAACAAACCAAGTTTAACACTAAATTCAACTGTAATTTAATTAAATTTCTATCAAAAAACGGTGTTTTTCTATTAGTGGGTGGAAAACATAAAACACGGTATGACTTTTACGAATAAAAGATGCAAGAAACAAAAAAATAACCAATGCTTACGCTAGAATATTGAAAACGAATGGGGTTATTGTTTGACAAACTAATATTTAAATATATTTTACTCGTTACAAATTTTGCATTCATATTTCAAAATATCCCTGTACGGTTTTGGGTAGTGTATTTATTTAGATTTTTGCTTATTTAAAATGTAAAAACTATTAGTTTTTGACTAAACGACACTAATAATAATACAGTTTAAATTCTTAGCCAAAGTATCCTGGTGACAAAAAATTCGGAAAAATATAATTTCCCATGCATTTTGTATATAGTTAAACTTTTCTGGGTGGATGTTCTATAAAAAGCTGTACTTAATGAATGCCCCTTCGTTTTGAAATTCACTTGTTGATTAACCGACTTATTATGTGAGTATTTTAAAGTACGATTAGGAATGCAAAGGTTCAATAAAGAGACTTGTTTTTCTTTCGCAAAATGTTTTTATTAAAAAGTTCCCATTTATTAATTCATTAGGTATAAACGACAACTTACTGTTCTGATAAAATCTACACGGTTGCAAGTCGGAGACTTTAAACACAAAGTAAAGAAGAAAAATACAAAAACTTGCGGGAATACTTTCTGCAATTTCTTACAAGGTTATATGTACATATACATGTATTAACTTCAGAATGTGAACAATCGCAAAAAAATATTACCTCTTTTTTGTAGCTTAGACAGTTACAGAAGGCACTGTACAAACCCATGCTGTCTATGTGAACCACGGTTTATATTCAAAGATAACGCTGTATCACAAAGTGGCAGTGACTGAAAAGTACATCTATTCTTTGCTACCATATTTCATATCTTACTAAACACTCTATTACGTACACTCAAACGTTAAAAAATAAATAACACAGGTAATTAAAACTTAAAAGCTAATGAATTATAATCTTATTTCTAAGACAAGTACATAATTTACTAACCAGTTATTAACGCTTTGAACAACCATGGCAGTGATTGAACATACTACATTATTAATACAGAATTTATGCAAAAACTGCCTTCTAACCAAACAATACTGGATTTAATATAACATACAAAACAGAAAATCATTGATTACAACTATGAGATCAGAGTGCATTTTATAGTGATACAAAGAGACTGGATTAAATTCTATACAGAAATAATTCCCACTACATTAAAAAATCAAAAGAGGAATTCGACCCACTTCGGTGTTCTTCCTCCAACCTATTTCTCGGCATTCTACAGAATATTAAATATCACCCTTTTGCATTCATACAATGACAAGCACACTAAAAAACCTAATACTCAAAGTTCAAGAAGTGTATAAATGCAGAGCACATTATGATTAGCCCATTCAAATGTAAGTTTTCAATTAACTACAATCTATTTGACAAAATACATTTTTAAAATCGTCTTTAATAATACACCCATCCTAGTACAAGAATTTGCATTTCAGTTTTTAATCGTAACAAAATAAATCCTCATTTAAAACGAATAGCTAAAATTAAAACGGTTGATTTTGATTCACTTTATTACTTTTATACTAATTTAAGAAAAATTTGAAACAAAAGAAAATATTTTATCAGCACAGCTGTTATCCTTGGTGACAATCTGATGGTAAACACATCACTATTACAGGTTCACATTTTTTTTCTATTTCGAAACTAGCAACCTTGAATATTTTTATTCCTCTTGGTCTATAAAACCTTTGGACAACTCTAATAGAAAAGATTTACATTCCTAGCCTAACCATATTGATAACCAATTCAGTTGGTGTAAACACTACAACTTTATTTTATACCACCTACACTACCTGAATCTACCACAAGAGACTGTTATGTTGAAAAACATCTATAGCTTCAATCCGTGCTAAGTCACGCTCTAGAACATTAAGATAACACTTCCTTGAAAAATCTTAACTTTGGATACATGCATTACATCAAGACATATTTTATAACAATATATGGCCGAAACGTACCTATGCCTACGTATTATTATTCTCAAATCCACACTTTAGTTAAAACTAAACGAGCTTAAATTCATCTCATTTTATCAGGCAGTGAAATTTTTTGTTACTTTGAGAAGAAATAAAGGAATTCGTTTTTGTGTGGGAACACAATATTTTTGAACAATAAAACTACGCAAAGATATCTCTCATTTATACACAGTTTTTTAAATTATTCTCTTGAACATAACCATTTGAACAAATTTTTTATTATAAAACGATAGAACTTTTTATGAATCACTCTGTACTACTCATTCTATATCACTTCCTAAAATTAAAATTACACATTATATTATTCTTAGACAGCTCTCATCCATTATCGTGATTGGAACAAAATTTTAGTTCCAATAGGTCACAAACTTTTAAAACGTTGACTGCCACACTTAAAAAGAAAAAAAAAACTTATTCTAAGATTCGAGCCCTATTCTTTTTGCTTAAAAATGGTGTAGGCCTGATATAAAAAAACGTGAAATTTTTTACAATGTCCAGTTAAAACAACAGTAAGACTAGTTAGTCACCTAACAAAATAAACTGTTGGAAGAATGGGGTCGTTTACTACTTATTGATTATAGGTATATAAAATACTTAATTACTTCAACAATATTTATTTATTTTAACCTTTACCTATTTCAGCATGTTTACATGGCATTGTCAAAGGTTATATTAGAAAGTAAACAGTTAGTGTTGTTATAGCAATGGAACTTGGTGACTTGATCTTGGTAATCGTCTGCAGATGACTTGATCAGTTTGCTCATTCATTAACGGTACAGTTTTTTAATGGGTCTAGTATATCTAATTTACGTTTGTCATCACAAAAGTGTAAACATTTTATGGTGTTATTAGATGTCATTAAATGATTGTGTTCTATAAGTGTTTAGCGTAATTGGATTTATGGGGATGTTTGTATTTGTAACAATTTATTCGTTTGGTTTATAATTTTAGCAGGCATATTTAATTGTATCGGATGAAGTTGGAGTATTCGGATAAATTTTTTGAATGGCTAATTTATAATCTTTTTCTTTAATTAATGTATCAATAAGTTTAGTATTATAACCATTACTATATGCATGTTGTTTAATAATTGAAATTTCTCTATTAAATTAGTTTCATCTAAAGGGACCGTCAAAGCGCTATGTATCAGGGACCTGTATGCTGCTAATTTGTGTTTTATGATGACAAGAATCATGTGGTATTGTAATGTCTGATTGTGTAGGTTTTCTATAAACTGAGTACTCAAATTTATTAGTTGAATTAATTTTTGTTTAAATCAAAAAAGTTAATGGACTTATTTTGTTCAGTTTTGTAGTGTAAATTTTATGTTGGGATGCAAGCTGTTAATAAAAATTAAAAATTCATTAATTAATTCAAATGAACTATCAAAACACGCTAAAATATCATCAACATAACGAAACCAAAATATAACTTTCTCAGAATGACTTGATTCGAATATTTAATCTTCTAGATTTTTCCATAAATATATTAGCTAAAAGAGGTGAAATTGGACTTCCCATGGGTAAACCATCTTTTTGGAAATAAATTTTATTATTAAAAGTAAAATAATTTTGATTAGTGCAAGTTCAAATAATTGAATCAACTCATTTCGTTTTATTAATTCAACATATTTGTTAATAAGAATATTATTTAACAAAGGAATACACTCCTGGGGAGGTATTTGGGAAAACACATTAGTAACATCAAAACTAACTAGCTTGCTTTGTGGTGGTAAATGTAAGTTAGACAACTTATTGATCAATTTGGAAGAATTCTTAACTGAATATTTTGGTTTATAATCAAAACTGGTAACTATATTATTTAGTATTTTTGCTAGCATGTGGTTGGGTGCATGTATGTTTACTACTTGTTTTTTAATTCAAATTTTCAGTGTAGGATGAAAAATATTACCCCCATTATTTTCAGTTTTTAAATAAACGTTTTTATTAACCGCAATGCTAATTATTGAAATTTGTATATTAGAAGGCCTTTAAAAAATACGACAAAATAAGAAGTTATTTAGCTGTAAATAGGCGCATGTGTAGTTTAAGCTTAGTACTGTTTATTTTTATGTTACTGTTGTTGGTGTAATTGCCTGCTGCTAATACTGAATCCTAGGGCTAATGACTCTAGTTTACTGTTATTATTATCATCATAAGAAGGGATGGTTTATTACTTTTATTTCCTTATTTCCATTTGTAAAGAGTCTAAAGTAGCTGACTTTATGAACTATATTGTTTGTAATAGGTTATGTTTTAATATTTATAAGTATTTATCTGTACTGCCAATTAATGTCATATTCCCTCCATATATCCACCATATATCCCACCAGGGAGTGGTGGTAGCTCAGAGGTTAGGCGCTTAGCCTCTAACGCTAAGGTCTAGGGTTCAATTCCCCGCCGAAGCCATGCAGCAATAGAAATCTATGCCGCAACCCGCCACTCACATTCCCCAATCCGGTGTAGGCAGCCGTGGGGTCTTAATGCCTGAAACCTTCTCTGATATTTAGTCGTTCGGATTCGACATTAAACTGTAGGTCTCCCGTACTCCACCTTAACGCTAAGGAGAGGAGTACGTGGCAGAGAAGAGTGTCGGTGCCCAGCAGTGGGACGTAAAGGCTGATTGCGAATTGCGAATCCCCTTTTAGTTTTATTATAAATTTAATTATATTTTTTAAATAATTAATGAACAAATTATCTTTAGTAATACGGTTAGTATAACGGATATGCACATACATACTGTTTATTATCAAGTTTATTATTTTTTGTATATCAAAAAAGTAGTAAACAATCCTATCCTCCAGTATTACAATACTACCAGTTAACCCCTAACTGGATATTAAGACAGAAAATATGTAATCTGGAAGATTATCCGTCAGTTTGCTTAACGGGAACTTTAACTGGACATTGAAAGACTGATCCTAAGAGAATTTTGTTTCGTTAAGTGGGTTTAGTGTAGAATAAAATTTGTTTTTAAGCTTCTTGAAAGTATCTCTGATACTGAGTATCTTGCATCGAAAATACGAAACCAATTCACAGAAAAGAAATAAGGAAAAAATTCAGAAAAAAATAATTATTATTTATAAAAATAGAGGGCGTATTTTATACATAAAACATAATACAAAAAAAATAACATATCTGTATGTACTAAGCACATGAAATTTAATATTAACTAGATAAACCCGTGAGCTATGCCCCATAAATTTGCAGCCCGCAGTTTGGTTTGCAAAAAAAAAGGTGATGCTTTTTAGTAGTGGGAGCGCATCGTCACATAAAGTTGAGACAGTTAAGATTTTAATATAGACTAGTAGAACCCATGGGCAACACCCCTCGCAATCTTTTGGAATCAAGTGCCACGTCACCGTACGTGGCTTACAAAAACATTCGCTCCAAATACTGCCAACAAAATAATAAATAAGCTGTATACAGAGGTAACAGCATAGTCCGTCATTGCATAAAGTTGAGACAGTTCCAGATGTAAAATATAGATTAACATATAGATTGGAATTATTTACCAAATAAAATATCTTCACACGACTGTTTATAACCTGCTTTGCAATATTTTTTATTAAAAATTTCAATTAATATTTATTTAAAGTTGGTCTGAATGCTGACGCCAGGGAATAAGCCAACCATAGCAGGAAACTCGGCTAAACCCAAATATAACTTTTTTTTTAATGGAGAACAACTAATGAATAACACAATATGAAATTATCGTTATCAAAAACATCAATGTTGGGTAATAACTGAATTTGGTATCATACCAAATCGAAAAATTTCAAGTTCCACGTTTTGCAAATTTCAGACATCTGGAATTTCTCATGGTATTTTAACTTTCGGTTTTACTTATAAAAAAGATTTGAAGTAAGGAAACATTGTGCAACATTGGATTACCCAACATTGATAAATATATAAACTTTATTTCCACACATTCACGCTTTCATTCACCCACTGTATGACTTTTTAACCAGCCTATATTCCTTATGTATTTACATATTTAAACTATACAAGACCAATACCTTTGAGTTTGATCTGAAATGTCATTCTTTATGTGGTTGTACATTTGTTACAATTGGCAGTGGTAGCTGAGCAACATTAACGTACCCTACGACATGAGGCGGTAGGATTCTGCAGTAGCACTTACCACAGGATGCAATACAAAATTATCATACACATCCATAAGTTCGTCCATTCTGTATTCTTCTAAACAAACAAACCCTTCTAAGTTGGGGGACTGCTTTCTTGCACAATCTAAGCAATGAACAACATGTCGCTTTTCTTGTTCACGGATAAATAATATGTTGAAAACTTCAATCTGCAGAAAGCAAGAATAGTTAAGCACAATTGCAAAATAATTACAGCAATAAAATATTACCTCGCATTGTCCACAATAATGAGATGCTTCATTTTTGCCTCTCCCGTGGAATTTCACTTCAACACCTTTATGTTTTACAAATTCCAGTATCATCGAACATTGCCTTAATGTTCGCATTAGACACTTTCTACAAAAAAAAAAGTCTAAATTGTCACAACAATGACTTACAACAAGAACTTACTTTATCGATGCAAAAAGTTTGGGATCAGAAACTTTAATGTTTCTAGCTAAATTCCAAGATAAATGTAACATAGGAACGATGGATTTAAAGCTTTGTAATTTGTTCCACTCATATCGTTCGATAGCCAATTGATATTGTCTACCTGTGAGTGGACCAACGTTCCACGCTATATTATTACACCACCCTACAGCTTGAACCCAATGAACACAACCGGCATTGACCCACACAAGGTCACCTGGCCTTTGAAGAAATCTATAAACAGGTATGTTAGCTTTGTAGAGATCATCGAGCATGGGCCACCATGAGCCATGAAGGTAATTGATTTGGTTTTTTTCGCATAAGGCACACACGGCACCCCAGTATGCATCAGGTACAGCAAACCATTCACAATCACCTGGTCCTATATTAATGTTTATTGAACAAAAATTGTTATTTTCTTGATGACCTGGCGTTCTGCTTCCAGGCACCTACAAAACATACCAATTTATAACAAATTATCTTAAAAATGCTTTTCATTACACATACTTTCATGTAAAGTTGGACAGTGTTCATACCCAAAATGACATGACCAACATGAGACAACATATTACCCGCAGAAACAACACGAGCAAAGGCTGGTAACTTCATCAACTCCTGAAGTTGTAATTTCCACTTGCGTTCATCTGACAGATCTACATTTGTGCCAAACCTAGCATGGGAAAAGATTTTTTTTAAACGGATCGTTCTATTACAATAATTTTTACTTACTTCAACATTTTCGGTGGATTGTAACTTTTTATAGCCCCTGGTTGCGGCACGGACGGGATGTTTTTATTTTTACGACGAGCAAAATTATTAGAATCTTTGGAATCTGAATCAGAAAGGTTGTAAGTAGTACCCGAAGACTTATCGCGTTCCTCCTAAAACACAAAAAAAAAATAGTGTCGGTGACAAATATTGCAAGCATTTTCAAATTACATACCTTCAAACTTTCTTTAAAGCTGGAAGCTTGGTATTGTGCATATCTAGCAATTGTTGTATGAGAACGATGTGAAATGCATGCCCAAACTTTTCGTCCTTGTTGTGGATCCCAATTTTCATCAGAAGGTTGTTGAATTTGTGTCCTAACTTCAACTGTGTGATCTGGGTTTGCTTCAACTAGTGTTTTGGTTGAAAATAAACCCAAATCTAATTTCAGTGCTGACGCTAAACCTCGAATAACTGCAATTGGATGTTTCAGACAAAACTCTTGAAGTTGAGGACTAAAAGCGTGTTTTTTGTTATCTAAATATACAGAAGGCGTAGGAGGAAGCAGTTGTTGATGATTTAGTTTATGTCCTGGGGGTTCTGGTGGAGCAGGAGGTGGAGCACTATCTGCTATTAAGGAATTACTAATTTCACCATTAATGCCTTCTCCTCTGAAAAAATACAAAAACAATTAAAAGATAATACGAAAATTGAACAGTACACAAATATATTTACTTGCAAAGTTCCAAAACTGTTCTTGCATTCATCTCGATAGAATATTCTGAATCAGAACGTTTTTCGCGTGAATCTACAGATTCCACTTCCCAAGGAGGTTCAGATTTGATTGTTAAAATTCGATCTCGTGGTGGCGATGATTTCACCTTCATTTTAAATTTGTCATTAATATTTTGATCAATTTCGGCAACACCCGAACCAACATTTGATGGGGAAAAAGGACCGCATGATAATGTGCTGTTACCTAATAGACAAACAATTAGAATACTTGCTCACAACCTTTACTTTTAGTTATAGATAAACTGTCTATTTTAATTTTATTTATTTGCAATTCTTTTCCACAGTTTAATAAAAAACACCAAACAAGCAGATATTCCAAATCACCTAGCTGTGAAAACAACACACTATTTTAAAATCTACCACTTTTGTTTGAGAAAATAACTACATTATTTTTATTTTTCATTGTTTTGTGGTAATTTATTAACTATATTCTACAAATGAAAGTAGCCATTTTTTTAACTAACATATTTTAATTTATTTTAAGATTTTTTACAGCCGTGCCGTGCCGCGCTGTTTTTATTTTCCTAAAATGGTTTTTTACCCCGGTGGGTAAATATTCAATTCACCCACCTAACCTCAAAACTGTTTTAAAACCACATAAATCAATACAAATAAGCATGTTCTTTAATAGCCCTTAATAAGTATCTATAATCATGTGATGAAAAAATATTTTTGGAAATATGAAAATTGTAAAAATGTTAGCTTTGCAAACTTTTGGAAATTTTCAAAAAATTATTCCTCAAATCCCACATCATTTTTTAAAAACTTTGTGAGTCACGCCTATTGTGAAAGTTAACCCTTACCCACTAACCTAACCTAACCCATCGCCTAACCGGTAACGGCGTTTACATGTTAATTGTGTCACACTCACAGAGGATGTGCTCTGCTGTTTCCGACAAGCCCTCGTACAAGCTGGAGAGGAGCATGTTGGGGAATGTCAAAAAATTGAAACTACTTTGTATTCACTTGTCTAGCTTGTTATGTAATTATTATATAACTTTTAGGTTATTTTGAAACAATTTCAACAAAGTTTGTGTAGTAAGGCAAACTTTGCTAATTTTAATGTAAAAATAAAGTGAATGCATTGCATAAGCAAAAATATAGTGTAGTGCTTCAAACGCTTTTTAATTAGCATATTATAAAAAATGTTACTAATTGTTTTTCATTACATTCTACAACATTTGCAGCAAGTTTAGCAACCTAATATGTTGATTGAAGCCACTAACAAAAATGCTAATTGATTGTGTACTATTGTTTTCATAGCTTTCAAAATAATAGGTTTAAATTTATATAATTTTATAATTATTGTAATATTTTGGTTAAAATAGACAGTCTGTTAAAAACATTATACATAAAATATACAGTGAAACCTGTTTGTAATTAATACTGTATTGTATATGGTATGTACGATGGAAAGCATGCTTTTTGTACAAAAAAAATTATATAAAATGCTGACAAATGTTCACCTGGTTTAAGAATCCGAACACCTTATTAGTTAAAAGAAGCCAAAACGAGGAAAAATGTTAAAGGCAATAATTAGATTGTGGTGAAAACATCACATTTGCTAAAGCAGTAAGTACTATACTATTATAGTCCATTTGGACTTTTAAAATGAATATTATCTTATCTCTGCTTCTAGTTCGCACTTTCTTATTTAGATACAAAAAATTATAAACAAGATAAAAAATGACAATTTGAAAAAATTATTGCCTTTGTTTTTGGACACACAGGTTTCACAGTAATTTTTTCTTAATACTAAAACTATACGCACAACATTCAATTTGAGAATGTCGTTCCTTAAAATTTCTTCTGAATACTGGAAGATCTACCTATCAATAACAGAATTAAAATTTAAACACTTCATTTTTCATAAAATCAAAAATAATGCACAAGTTGAGTTGTTAAATTTTAAATAATAAATATGTATATGAAAAAAAATAATTATGATATCTCTAAAATATGCAGATTACATAACTTTTTGAATCTGCTGTTACTAGAATACCCAAATATCCATATATACTTTTTTTGTTTTCAAACTCAACTTTGAATGCAGTGCTACATTGCATTTTTTAAACCGTAGTTATGATATTCCTTTAATAATTAAAAATTTTGTATAATGTAATGCGAACAGTTAACCATTTAAAAATGCAAATACGTCTTTAATAAAAACAAAGTCAACAAACCTGCACCTTCCGTTTCTTCTTTAACATGGTCAATTTCATCAGAACCAAAATGCTTTAATAAATTTTCTGCAAGTGTTGTAGCTAAATCTCTCTGCGATAACAGATGATGCAACTCTTCTTCACTAACATCCAAATCTCCTGAATGTGAACTAGATAATGGCATTGGCAAATCTTTTGCGCAGTTGGGTATAGGTGCTGTTAAAGCAGGCTGAGCAAGTTTCTCAGTTTTAAACGGACTGTTGTGTTGGTTTGCAGTCTGTGTAGGTGAGAAGCTCTTGATTGCACTATGCGGAGATGTTCTACTGGGATGCACAATCTGTGACGAGTACTGATGCGATGAACCATTATATGACGATAAAGTTGTAGTTTGAACAGGACGGGGTGAAGTTGTTGCAGGTCTTTGATTGTGCATTTGTTGTTGATGTTGCAGCCTATACTGATGTTGCAGTTGCTGCATTACACCCTTTAACAAGTATGGAATAAATTCGCTAATGTTTTTAATTTAAGTTTATTGCAATAATCATGAAGATGCTATTTTTTAGTAGTAATATTTTGTCAATATGATTTAATTTTAAATAATAGCAAATCTAAACACAACTTGTAATAATCTAAAAAAATAAACAATCCCTTTTATATACAATTTGACCTGTTTCAAGTATACAAATTTCAGTGTATTAATTCAAGCTGACTCAAAGGAATTAGATTATGCAAAAGTTGGCTCTGCACCAAACTGGCCTATTTATTGTATAAGCTGTGTATTTAGCACATACCTGCTGAGCTGGTGTTAAATTTGAAACATTTTGTTGGAAATAGTTGAGCAACTGCAACTGCTGATGTGTCAGAAATAATGATGACTGCTGACCAGATGTTGTCGATTTCTGATCAGTAGTATCAACTTTAAATCTCTTAGTAGGTGTAGTACCAGGTGAGGGATAAGGAGGTGGAGGACCTTGTGGAGCTCCTGGACTGTAATTACTCTTCTGATATGACTGAGAGCCAGAGCGAGGCTGTTGGGTCCCAGTTTGTTGCTGCTGTTGCTGTCTAGATGACATTTCTGCCGATATCGGAAGATTCCAAGCCTCTTCGATGGAGAGTAATTGTTTTCTTCTGTAATTTTTTAGGAATTACAAAATTCTACTAAAATTAACCAACAAAGCTCTTACTGGCTAGTAGCACTCGGCATTGGTGCATTTGCGAGATGAGTTTGTAAAAATGTGATTCTTTGGGTGAGACGTGGGTTCATTCCCACAGAAGGTAGTACTTGACGAGGAACTTTTGATGGTATATAGGATTCTAAAAGAATCTCTGGCGCACTCTGGTTAACCAGACCACGGCTAGAATTCAAGTAGCACGCGTATGCATCACGTGCTTGACCACAACTTTCATACAAAATTCCTAAGTTCGCCCAGGCTGCAGAATGGCATTTGTCTAACTGTACTGCACAAATGTATGCTTGCAGAGCATCCATAGGCTGACTTTGCTGTTGGTATAGTACTCTATATCGTAAAAAAAAATAAAATTAGTCTTTTCAAAGTTGCTTGCTACTACTTTCTTTATTATTCTACATGCATACGGGTTCCTACAAAAAACAATCTTTACCTCTACCTGTACCAATTGGACAAAAAACATACCCTATTGAGCACCATGTGTCGGCATTTCCTTCCGATTTTTCCACCGAATTTCGATACGCAATAAATGCATCATGTACTTTACCAATGCTAGCATAGCATCGACCAAGTAAGTAAAGCGTTTGCCCAGAATGGGGTTCTGCTTCTATAGCTCTCTGAAGGCAGTGTATAGCTAAAGGTATACGATGATTCTTCTCTCCCAATATATCATGACAATGATATAACCATCCTATAAATAATAAACACAAATTTCAATTTTTAAACCAGCGAGTAGTAAAAACGTATTTAAGAAAGATAAAATTAAACATATTGGTTAGTACACTTTCATAATCTTAAATTAGTCCTGAACTTTTAACTACTAATGTGGTGATATGCAATTTTACAACCTTTTGTTTTCTAAATATAAATAAAACCTATTAGTACATAACATTTTTACTTACCTAATTGGCGAAATATATCTGAACGTAATAAATTAGTAATGTTCTTGTCACGAAGAAGAAGTTCATATTTTTCTTTAGCTCGTTTTATTTTTCCTTGAACTTCTAATAGATGCGCAATGTGAAATTTAACTGAAATAAAATATGAATGAATGAAGTTAATATGAAATGACCAATTAAGAAAATTCCACAAAGAAAAAGAAAAAAACTCACAAAGTCGATGTTATACATACAGCCGGAAACAATGAACTAATGGAACTAGAAACATGACTGACAACGGCTAAAATTATGTGTAAAATTTGCTGATTGCATTTTACAAACATTGACATTAGTTAGTTTGCGACTAACAGCGAAGTTTACTTACTTGTACTTGCTGGTGCAGTACAGGGATTACTGTCTGTGAGGGCTAGTTGCAAATGTTTTATGGCTGATTCATATTCTTGTGTAACTTTGAACATCAACCCCAGCCGCAAATGCACCTCATTCGATCTTTGAAAACCAGGAGCAACATACAACAACTGTTGGAACGCTTTAACAGCCCTGAAACAGCACAACACTAAATTAATAAAACTTATTTCCTTCTTCAAAGCGCAAATGTTATTTTAAACCACTTATCTGACCACATTACGATAGCTAGTAATATCTAACAATGACAAAAATTATAATTTTATATCACAACCATATATAAACACTAGGCACATGACTGTACTTATAAATGATACCATAATGATAAATGGCATCATACTTTGTTATAAGAATAATTTGTATAAAATCACAGTTAATAACACGCTGGGTCGTTTTACTGTTGCATTTCAAAAATAAAATTTGCATTTACATTATCGTAGAATTTACTAAAATTGCTTTTAGAAGAATATTGACAACATTTTTAGACATTGACAATAGTACTTTTAATTAAAAATTGTTTTTTCAAAGGCGTTGGACAGTCGATGCGCTGACGGCCTTAATAAAAAATTATCGATTTAAAAAAATTAAGTTTAGCGGCTACCGATCGTACATGCATTTTCCAATTGAGCTGCCGAGCTGCTTAAAGTAAACGCTACAACATTGAACATAAACACGGACTTTCATAGCTTTAATAACATACTGTCGAGGTAGTATCTACAATCTTTTTCAAAGGCAACAAATCCACCAGTTTATCCTTGCTATTGGAGAGTAGTTCTAAAAAGGCTTCATGTGATATACAATACAAATATTGGTTATTACTTATTCATGAAAGACAATGGATCAACTTCTTACAATTTCACCTCCCTCCCCAATGAGAAGTGAGAGTGGTAATGGTAAAGAAGATGTGGAACTGGAAAAAAAGTGCGGTAGAGAGAATGAAAATTATTATTCTAGCGTTTCCACAACAAAGGCCACTCCACCGGTTTTCAAAAACATCCAGGGCTAGATTTTCTGAAAAATCTTAATTACCCCCAATTCTGGAGAAGACAAAAAGGTAACTTTCTTCGACTTTTAGGTTAAAAAAAATAGCAAAAATTTAATCACATGTCTCATAACGTAATCATTTCCGTTCGCATTTTTTTATGCGCATGCGGGTCAAGTGATGCGGGAGCAGATGAGACTGTTTAATGTACTACATTTCACAATAATTATCGATTTAATAGAAATTTTAAAACATGCGATTATTTTTATCTGTTCAGCTGTTAATAAGTACCATGTATTTCATCGCACTACAAACGGTCACATTATTTTTGTTAAAGTTTTTTTGGAATCACCAAATTGCGAATAACTGAAAGTTTGAAGATTTATCTAACAAATTTTCATGGACGGGTAGATACAAATGCTCTTCATATTAATTGCCATAAGAAATTTTTTTCCACCCTTACACTTTCTAATTTGTGGGTTTTGTTATCAACAAACCCTACAACATAAAAAGGTTGATACCAATCATCTGTTTGTTATCTAAAGAATATTATTTCATGATCAAAAGTAATAGAAAGATGAAAGCTGGGATAAGGTCAAAAATAATCTCTAATAATCTTATCCTTGTCCGTTTAGTTTTCGATATACGAAATCGGTCGGCAGGTCGGCTCAATTTTTATCATTTAATAAAGGAAAAAACATTTTATTGTCGATACGAACTACTAAATATGAACAATAATTTTTAATAAAATGCGGTACCCATAATCATGTCCTATATCAGTTTCTTAAAAACCAATTATGTATATTATCAGTTTCCAAAACAGTAATTCGGTCAAAATACGAACTTTTTATAATAAAAATAATTTTCCCCCCCATTTTCCCCCAATATTAAATACGAGAAAGTGAACAATCAATTATCAATTTTATTTTAAAAATTCGTCATGGATTTGCTTCTATCAGTAAGATCTATATTACATTAAAAGACTAAAAATTTGTATACTTTGTCTAATTTAATTGTGTTAAAAAATAACTGTAGTATTTGACGCCTCCGTAATATCTGTAAAAAATTTTCATACATTTATTTTTCATCGGATATTGTCGAAACGGAAAAGATTTAAATAATATTTCCTAACATTAGTGAAATAACTTTTTACTATTTCATACTTCGAAAATACGCGTTTTGGTGCCCAAGGGACCCAAGAAGTAGTTTTAAAAAATGGGCGAAACAGGTCGCTGGTACTTTCTCATACTTTTTACGTTTTAAATATTCTCACGACAATAAATGACTAAATAACATTGTTTTAACGTAACTTCCGAAAAAATTAAAACAATAAAAAATCAAAAGAAGGTTGGTGATTAGAACTTGCAACAGCCTGTGCAATGTGAAGTAAGCTACAAGCTAAATTAAAAGCGTTTTTCTTAATGCTGTAGCTTCAAAACGAAGGGCGCTACGAATTTTTGAAAATATTCCATCAAATCAAATTATCATATTATTTAATAGCCCAATAAGTATAATAATGTGATGAAATATTTTTGGAAATATGAAAATTGTAAAAATGCCAGGTTTTCAAGATCTTGAAATTTTCAAAAAATTATTCCTCAAAAACAGCCACCACCATTCTTTTCATTTTACGAGCCGATAGAGCTTGCAGTGAACTACAAATTTGTTTTTTACTCATCTTCTCCCATGTTTTACTCTGAAGCCCCCTGGGAATTTTTGAAAAATTTAAAACTGATTAGCGATTTATTCAAAAACACAAACGCCAATCATTATAAACTTTAAACAGTTCAATAGACTATTTGGAGTAGTTTATTAGGACAAAAAAGAGTTTGTAAGCGATTTTAAAAATTCAGGAAAAATTGGATACCTTTTAATACGAAAGTTACGTTGTTTTAACCACACCTATCAATTCAAAAATATATTTTTCATTGTTTGCATATTTTTGATAACTTTTCACATAGACTATTTACAGCGATTGTTGGTCCGATGTCCGAAGCACAATAGCTAATTAGGCGCAAGGCGAGTTACTAGTAAATTAGCAGCTGCTTTTTGGCAATCACAAATTTAAGTTTCTAAATTAAGGAAAACCCTGCGGGATGTTTCGAGTGAACATGAAACAAGTCTGATTTTTCTATCACTCCAATAAATACTTTACTCACAGACTAATTTTACTAAACACCTTCTACTAACTAAAACTATCTTCGGACAGGGCAGGAATAGGGTTAAGTCGAAGTTATCGCTGCCTACCATAATTCCAGTTACAGTACGACACCCTATTGCACAGACTATCGCGAGTTCAAATTCTGGCCGTGGCGTTATATTAATTAATTTTTGTTAAAACAATGTTATTCAATCATTTATTAGCACGAGAATATTGAAAACGTAAAAAAAGTAACAGCTCGTTTTTGTATTAGTGAAAGCATACTATTCTGCACCTATTTTAAATTCACAAGGTGCAAATTGATCTTGTGCAATGACAACCTATAAACCCAATATCAGGAAGCAGATGGAGAACAGAACTGAAATACGTGATAAAGCAACAGCACCTGCCCCAGCAGGTGTGGAAGAGGTAAACGAACAGGTACTGAAAGCTTCAGAATTTTTACTCTAAAGCAAATTATAACCTGTTACATAAACGTTAAACCTTTAAGATGTATTATTACGAGTACATATGTAGATATCATTTTCTGAAGCAAGGAATAAAGTAGGCACAAGACCAAAATGGGGAATGCATTTCTATATCATTGCAGGAAGTAAGTGATTCAGTTATTGTTGAACTTTAGGTTTCACTTCCTTTACGCCATTCTTAATCTTAGAAAAACAATTACAAAGACTTTTTTGCCTTCCGGTCTGACGATTTCTAGAAATATTTAGAGTAAAATTAACAAAAAAACAGACTACTTGGCATCCAAAGTAGGAAACAATAAATACCGACTATGATGGCACAAATTCTAATTTAGCATCACATTAAAACTGAAACTTAAAAAAAATTCTCTAAGTTTTCTATTCGGCAACACCCAATAAATGGGACAAGAGAAGTTTGAAGCAAATGGGGTTAGTTAACCTAACATTAGAGGAGTTTCACCTGTTAACGCAGACACGCACAACAAAATAATAAATAACCACGTTTATTGACCACGGTTATGGAATATTTTACTGGGACAATGGACCTGTCCACACAAACCCTTTAATTAAACAGAAGTGGCTTTCGTAAGTTAAATTATTGGATTAGGAGGATGTTTTAAGTTCTAATAATTATTATATTCATATCAAAATCTAGAACATTCCTGATTTAACAAACATATCCTAATTAGATATGTAAATAATAAAAGCAGCTATTTGTAACCAGCCACGCACCATATAACAATACTTCCTGCCTCATTTAAACAGACTATTATATTTTGCTTCACACTGTGTTTAACTTTAAATATTTTAAATTGCAATTAACAATTTACAACAAATGCTAGTTATTCTTAATTACGAATTGTTAATTAATTTTTAAAGACCAGAATGTCGGCGGATCTTTAGTGTTGACAAATTAAATTACATCTAGAGGTATACAGGGTGAAACATTTAAGCGTCACCCTCCTAATATTTCCTAAACTATTGAGAATATCAATTTTTCTTATTAATAAAAGTGGTTTGAAGTCTAATGAGCAACTTTAAGCCACACTCCAAAATTTTTTGTAATGTCACGTGACTTGGTAGTGACGTAGTCGATGATTTTCGTAAAATGGCATTATAAATTTTAAACAGGTTTTTGTTTAAATACATGGCCTGCTTATTTAAATCGCTTCTTTACATTTTTCCAGTTTACAGTTTTTGTAATGCTAGAGAATGAAAGTTTTAAATCACTGAAAGGAGAAAACAAGTTTCTATCGGTTAAGAAAATATATGTACTGCCTATCATTTAAAAAAATCATCAGTGACGTTACTGCTCAGTCACATGACATTACAGGGTGCAAAGATTTAAATCAAACGGTTTATTAAAAAAATCAATACTTTAAATAAAGCAGAGGTACCTCCTCTTATCATTCGAGACGAAACTGAATTACAAATTTTTCTTAAATCTTGATGGATAAATCAACAGTAAATAAAATACATTGAAACAAAATAACAATTTTATAGCTAAACGGAAACGCTATCCGCATATGTGACGTAACTAACCAGGGTTGTAAGTTTACACGTAGCATATAATTTTCTACATTACACGTAGAAAAGTGCGTAGAATATCTACGACAGATTCTGGAAAAACACGCATGTGTGCATGGTGTGGGCGAGGGGGTGCGACTATCCAACGGTACGAACGCGCTGCGCTGCCTTTCCTATTTTCTATTCAACGTACCGCACTGCAAAACATTATTGCTTGTCGGCTACTATCAAACGACAAAAACGCTCCATAAAAAGTTATACCATAAAATTTCCCCCCTTAAATCATTCGTCTGGGGCGGAAGCCCCTCTCGCCCCAACCTTCCGGCACTGGTCGCAGTTACTTCTGTGTTTTAGTTTTTTACCGTTCTGAGATATTAAATTTCAATTAAATAGTCTAAAATTTAGTGACGAGGGGCCTCCGCTACTAGAACCCACATATATACGCGTCCATTTTATAAGGCGCGCATTCGTTTTTACATTGGCCCGTTACACTTTCCAATGCAGATAAGCAAATTCAGATTCACAGAAGATGTTCAGCTTATTAGGAGCCTGATTTTTTGAGTGCGTATTTATTAGTTTCCAAAACATTTTGAAAATTACTGTTAAAAATTCAAAGAAACTTTTCTGGGGATGTTAAAGGAATTATTTTGAGTTTTTTCCTGGGGGTTTCTTTTAGTATTTTTTTGAATACTTGGGTGAACCGTACGTGCAAGAAACGTCTACTGCCTTACCATCTTATTATAATCACTGTTGGCATATAAATGATTACTACAAAAATACTTTAAAAAATATAATAACTAACAATTTTGTAACGTAAGGGAAAGTTCGAGTGAGGTGCTTCGCTTATTATTAAATTTGGGGTAAAATTCTGCATACACGATGCTGTTGTATGATTCATGAAAATGTCTACCTCCAAAACTTAGTCAAACAACACCATGGTATGCAGAATTTCATTCCGAATTCAAAAATGTAACAATATAAAAGGTATTTTATTTAAAATAAAAAAGGTGACGTCACTTCCGGAGAAAACGGAAGCGCCAGAAAGTCGTAATCTACGTCAAATAATTGGTGCCCATGCATATATTAACCATACCAAATTTCAATTGATTATCTTAATAAACAAAGAACAAATAAGGGAAAATCAGTTCTCTGTTGCAAATAATCGTTTTAAATAAAAAAAAATCCGATTTAAATGATATAAATCGATTTTTTTTGCTTTTTAAAATAAAAATCACGATTATTTTGCACCCTGCATGATAATACAACAAAAATGTTGGGAGCGTGGCATAAAGTGAATCATTGGGTCCCACACAGCTTTATTCAGAAAAAAAATCAATATTTTCAATAATTTAGGCAAGCGTAGGGAGCGACACTTACATGACCAACTCAGTATATCTGCAGGTTTCCAAAACTCGGTTGGAATAACACTGCAACTTGCGATTTAACGTAACTGGTATTTGCGTTCTACAATCTATAAATATTTAAATTATTTTATTAGCTTAAACCGGAAGTACTCGAATAGTTCCATAATTTTCACACACAACTAACGTTTTGCAACAGGACATTCAGAGATGTTTAAACTGAAAAAAAGTCAGCGGCAGTTTTGTATCGGTAAACTATTCACCCTACACCAAAGACGTAAAAACGTGGTGAAATTAAAAGTATTTTACATTGCGCAAGGCCAAACTGCAAACAACAATTTTGCTGTACCATAAAGGATCGTCCTTTACACCTGTTCATACGCCAGCTTGTGGACAGCTGAAATACGTCAATACTTTTACAATTTACTAAACTAACAAAATTCCAAAGCGTCTCTATATTTTAATAACAAACATGTTGCGAATCGCACAAAAAATAAACAAATACTCAATATGATATACAAAAAATTATAAATTTGGTTATTGCTTTATTAGCGTTATTGCGAAACTTTTGTACAATATTATTTTTTAATTTTATATTTTTCTCTTTAACATTTTAATATTTAGATAATTTTAATCAACAATGATTTTGTAATGATTTCACCAATAAAATAAAAGTTTTACCACTCTGATGTAAATATAAGAGCTCATAATTATAATTAATAAAAAATCAAAATAATCCTGCAAAGAAGCGTTAAAAACGCGAACAGTTAACAATAACATTTTTCTGGTCTATTTCAAGTATATAACTATGTGAATTTTATTGTTTATTTAAACTGGTTATATTTCATAAGAACTTTATGGACGTACATCATATATCACATTGCTATGGCTGCCAAGTTTTTTATTAAACCCAAATTACTGAAAAAGAACATTATCATTGCTATTACAGAGAATTAAACACGGTAAGTGCTAACAAAAAAATGCAATTGGCAAACCTGCTACTCATGACCTGAAACCCATTTTACCACAATTTAATATTGTTCCGGGTTGTTTAATGACGTACAAAAATTTTGTAATAAATATAGCCAACTTGAAAATTAAACAATTCATCAAAGCAATAATTGTGACCGATGCAGGACTATTGAAAAAGGGGGACCTAAGGATAATTAGGGGAACCAAATGTTTGAAAAAACAGGACCTAGGGAAACTATAAATTTTAAAATTTATATATATTTTTAGTTTTTTACGGCCGATACCCACAAGAAACACCAGAATTAAAGATTAATATTGCGGTCAGGAACAAATAAGAAATAAATCTACGGGTAGCACAAAAGAAGGTTTCAAATAAAAATTTTCATTTCTAAATCTAGGTGTTGTAATGACATTACAAAATGGTTTTTTTTGGAGACTTCTTTTTGGGCCACCCTATATATCAGATATTTGGATATTGATTATAAATATGACACATAAAGACACATTTTACGAAGACTAGAAAATTGTTACCTTAATTTAAATTCTAAATATAAAACTTTTAATTATTAATATTAGGCCGCTCCTAAAATGAATATAATATACAGGGTGTGGCAGTCCGCTGTAATTGGTCGATTGCAGGTTAAGTATTAGAGATAGAAGAATCTTTTTTACATAAGAGTTGTTTGGGGTCTTGTGTACTATCAGATAAAAAATTTCCATTATACAGGGTGTTCCATATCAGAGTGGGATAGTAAACTTATATTTTTTTTAATTAAACACCCTGTATATTTTTGCAAATTATTATTCGCCTTTTAATTTGATTTCCGACTGTTTTTTTGTTTTTAAATTCCGTTGCGGTGTTGATAAGTTATTCAACTTTCGTCGGTTAATTTGACATTTGCAGACCTTACTAGTAAAATCTGCACAAGCCGTATTTTTACAGATTAAACAATTTTTTTCTGGGAAATATTAGTCAAGACCATGAGCTTATTTTTAAAGTTGAATTTGGTTATACAGGATGTTTGTTGCCGCGGTCCAAAGTTTTCTAATTTTAATGTGTCATAACTTGATTTTTGCAAATGAAACCTCCAAATTTTTATTCAATTTTTGAATTCTACTGCAAATTTCCCATCAAACCTCTATTACATTTCCTATACCTATCTTTACTAGTTTTCCTTGTTTTTTCGATTTTAATATTATTTAGACAATCTATTCAAGTTTACCGCGCAGTATTGCTTTAAAACAAATTAAAAGTGATTTGAGAAACAAAAATGGTAATTTTATTTAAACAATTACATTATATTACAGCCTGCGATTATTCACAATAGCTGTTCAAAATGTGTATTTTCGTTATGCAAACACAAACCAATTCGTTCGCGAAATGATGCTTGTACTCTAGTTAACATCTCTACTGTAACTTGTCCAAATGCCCGTATTACACGTTGCTGCATGTTTTCATGTGTAGTTGGAAGTTCCTGATACACCAGATTTTTATGTAACCCCATATGAAAAAAATCCAGCAGGGTTAGGTCCGGAGATCGGGCTGGCCAAGCCATCGGTCCTCCCTTTCCTATTCATCTTCTTTCGAATCTGTGATTTAACCACTCCCGTACTGCGGCGCTATAATGTGCAGAAGCACCATTATGTTGTAGCTACATATTTCTTCTAGTTATTAGTGGTACATCTTCTAACAAGCTGTAATGTAATTGTTTAAATAAAATTAAAATTTTCTTTCTCAAATCACTTTTCATTTGTTTTCAAGTAATACTGCTCGTAAAATTGAATAGATTGTTTAAAGAAAATTAAAATCAAAAAACAAGGAAAACTAGTAGAGATAGGTATAGAGAATGTAATAGACGTTTGATAGGAAATTTTACAGTATAATTCAAAATTAAATAAAAATTTGGAACTTTAATTTAAAAAAATATCAAGTTATGGCACATTAAAGTTCGAAAACTTTGGACCGCGGCAACAAACATCCTGTATAACCAAATTCAACTTTGAAACATCTGAAGAATAGCACATGGTCTTGACTAATATTTCCCAAAAACAAATTGTTTCATCTGTAAAAATACGGCTTGTACAGATTTTACTAGTAAGGTCTGCAAATGTCAAATTTACAGAAAAACATGAAATAACTTGGCAACACCGCAACGGATTTAAAAAAACAAAAAACAGTCGGAAAGCAAATTAAAAGGCAAACAATAATTTGCAAAAATATACAGGGTGTTTAATTTAAAAAAATATAAGTTAACTATGCCACTCTGATATTGGACACCCTGTATAATGCAAAATATTTTTATGTGACAGTACACATGACCCCTAATAACTTTTATTTAAGAAAGTTTTCTCTATCTCTAATACTCGAACTGCAATCGACCAATTACAGCGGGCTGCCACACCCTGTATAACCAAAATTCCTCTTTTTTACAATTATATTTATTAATGAGTCTTTTACTTTTTGAATTTTAATTTTTAAGGTATCTTTTTGTTGCTCTGCTACTTTTATTTTGTTATTCGCAGACTGTACAACGGCTTGTGCTAATGCAACTTCTTGAAAATTATTTATTTGCAATGCTTTCTTTAAATTGTCATTACTACCATTTATTAATTTAAAATTTAAACACATGGAAACGGAAGTTTAATCATAAAAAAACTAAAATATAAATTTGAGCTTTGCGCTTAGATTTGTCCGAGACCACCGATTTTGGAGGACTTTCAAAGACCATTGTAAATTTTAGGGGACTACTTTTGAAAAAGGGTACCTGGTCCCCCTAAAGGGGACTATTTGGCAGCCCTGTCAGTGATTGTTTCAACACACGCTTGTAAAATATATTATACTAATACTTAATTGTACAGGGTGTTCCAAAAAAACCTGTTTGCAACAGCGCTTCATGGAAACCAAACCTAGCAGAAAAACAGCCTTGATTTTTTGTAAATGACTGGATATTCATTTACAAACTGGAAAAATCTAAAAACAAGTTAGTAAATTATTGTTGCAATTACGGGATTAAAGAGCGAGTAATAAATTATGCTTTATTTATAAGTTCTTGCGTTACTTCGTTGAAGTTCATTTTAATTTATTGTAAATAAAACAATTCTTAACTTCAACAGGTTTTTCATTTTAGCTGTTAAAGTTAAGAATTGTTTTATGTACAATAAATAAATTATGCACCGTCAAGAGCACAAACAGAAACGTTTCGATTGATTTTGATCGGTAGAATTTCCAATATTCATTGCTCTGCTGTTACTGAACACACTGTATAACATTGAAGTACCAAACTACACAGTTCTAATTTGCCACTTTCGGAACTTGTGTATAAATGAAGTAACAGTTTTTTTTAAATCGAATTATAAATATTTTATCTTTCTAAAGTAGAATTTCATTGTCAAGATCCTCTGAAGGTGAAGCGAAAAGAGACCGTCAAAACAAACAAACAATTTTTTTAGAAGTTGAATGTTAAATTGTGGGCGACATTTTTTTGACAAATCGATTCCCGTGTCTAACAGTCATATGGTACAATTGATGTTCAAAATTTAAATAGAATGTGGAATGCATTGCGTACAAAAAATTGAAGATGCTAATATGAAATATGCAAGATTTCTATTAATATTAATCATTAATTCCCACACCTGTTCAACAAACAAGAATAGCACGGTAAATGTGGTCAACTTATCGGTACTTAAAATAGAGATGATGTACCTACTACGTGCATTAGGATACACACGTAATTTTTTTACCGCAAATAATAAAAGTTACAGTCTTGTAAATATATGTTAAATGTAACCGATTCTGGTGTAATTGTGATTAATCAAAAATTATAACAGTCGAAAGTTGAAAAAGTAACTTTACACTGTTAAAAAAGTACCCTAAAAACATTTGTTCAAGATCATGATAGTAATAGTAAGAGATGTTTCGCGGAGTGCGGGACATATAGCATTTTAACCACTTAGCATCAAAAAGAGTTTTATCGCAGAAGTTCGCGTCTTAATATCCATGAAACAGGAGTAAACAGGTAAACCACTCGCTCACCAATGGGAAGATCCCGGGTTCAATTCCCATAAAATTATTTTTCATCTTCTATTTATATTCTTAGAATTTTATTAAATAGCAAGTGATAGACATATTTTTAAAACGGTTCCAAAAATCTTTCGGTATTGTACATAGCACTGGTAATACGCAATAAAAACTTTTTTGTTTCATTTTCAAATAATAAAAAAAAATACTTTCATCACTTTAGTTTTTATAAAAATGCCGTAAGAATATAATTAAAAAATAATTTATAAAAACAAAGAAATTTTATAGGAATTAAACCCAGGACCATCGCAGTGGCGAGAAAGGGCGCCACCAAAAGACTAAATATAAAAGCCAAAAATTAAAAATGCACATACGTAATTGAAAAACTAACTTCCTTGATTAAATTATCAGGTTGTTAACGTTACTTTATCAACTGCATTTTTTTTGTCCTTTCGGATGTTTAACATGGAAAAATTAAAAACTAAATTTATTACAAAGGTAACTAATCGTTTCTTTTAAAAAAAGTTTTCAAAAAAAGAACAAAAAATTAAATCACTCTAAAAAAGCATCTTTTAGTTGAAAAAGTAACTCACTATGAGCCCTGTAATTCTTAATTTAACTACAATGACCATGTGACATAGTAACCATCGCATATTCTGAACGAATCACTTCGTTTGAATTTTCTACAGGGTTGGGAAAAACGTTTTTTGTTTTGGGTTTTGTCATAATTCTCATAATGCAGTTTGTTCCACTTGTTGAATCACAGGCAGGTTGCGTTAAAATAACCAACATTATAACCCCTTGTTATGGTATTAGTTTACAATGTTTTCATATTATAGCGCCATAAAATAAATAAAAACAATGAGTCGAGCCAGCGAAATACGATTGCAGTTAACAGTTGGACAAAATTATACTTATTGCAGCTGAAAAATCCAGAAAAAAACACGTTATTTTCTAGATTTTAAAACCCACAAAAAACACGGGTCTTTTTAAATTGTACCCGCCCAAAAAACACTAATAAAACCCACCAAAGAAAGGATTTTTAAAAATTGTACCCACCCAAAAAACAATTAAAACTAACAAAAAAAAACACTTGGCTTTTTAAATTGTACTCGGACAATAAAACCCACTGGAATATTTAAATGGACCCATTCAATTGCCAACCCTGGTTTTCTCATACTTATAAAACTCATCATAAACATTTTCGATTTGGAGATCTTGGCGGAAACATATTTTTCCCAGGAACAAAAAAAAGTAGATTTAAAAAAATGTCTGGGTGGGTGAGTACGTTTCGTTTGTTCCCCCATATCACTCGAACGGATGTTTTGGGAAATGGTGTTGCAACAAAAATTCAACAATAAAATAATGTTTAAAAAATCCGAAACCGAAAACGGAAGTTAAGGTATGTTTCTTGGTATAACTTTTTCCGAAAATTTTACAAATCTGAAAACGAGATCTGATAAAAGACCTTAAAACGAATCTACGGCTTTTTCGATTTTTTGAAAATCAAAATAAAAGTAGTACTTCGCACTTCGCATCCATAAATCCAGTCCGCAAATTTATACATATGTGCGTTAAACTGTGACAATATTGTTTGATTGATTAGTTTGTGAGTTAGGATGGGGTGGCCCGCATTTTTTATATATATATTTTTTTAATTTTGAGAATGGTTTAGAATTCATTTTTATTCTAATTAACTACTCCACATAGTCTATTGAGCTGTTTAAAATTTATAACGATTGGCGTTTGCGTTTTTGAATAAATAATTAATCAATTTTAAATTTTTCAAAAATTCCTGCAGGACGTGACAGTAAAATTTTGGGAAATTAGCAAACAAAACAAATTTGTAGTTCACTGCAAGCTCTATTGACTCACAAAATTTACAAAAATTGGTATGGGCAGTGTTTGAGGAATAATTATTTGAAAATGTCCAAAATTTTGAAAAGTTTGCATTTTTACAATTTTCGAATAAAAAAATATTTTTATATCACAGGATTATACTTAATAAAGGTTATTAAATAATATGACAATCGTATTGATTCGATATTTTGTTTTTGAGTAGTCGAGCATTAAAACTAAAATTTTCAAAAATTCGTAGCGGCCTTGGTGATCAAGATACAGCATTCGGGGGAAAAACATTTGATTTGCCTTTAGATGCACTACAACTTCAAAATTTATAAAAAGTGTTCTTTATTAGAAGTATAGTAAAGTAAAATCAGCCTTTGCTAGAAATGTGTAGTGTGAAACCAAGGTTTAGGGAAAAACCGCGCTTAATAATTTTGTACACCTACTTCCATTAACACAGATACTTCCATGTATTTCTCAATACTTCCATGTACTGCCACACGCGTCCTAATATTCATTTGAACGTTATAGAACATAAAAAAGTCAAAATTAGTTACATACAATGTTAGTAAATTTTATTGCCTTCTAGTTTACAAATATAAAAAATTATTTTACGAAAAGTGAAGTTAGGTTTAAAAGATACTCGGATGCAACCCCAACAAAACGTGTTGATCCACCAAAAAAGCAGAGGTAGGGGGGTCCACTACTTCAATATAGACACGCTCGAAAAAATCCCTTAGGTCTTCCTATCACCTGTAAAATTTACAAATTTTGGCTTTAAAATCAGTATGAACGTGTTAAATAATAAGAACTTTCCGTCAACAAAATACCTGCGGTAGATTTCCTTTTGATGGCTTAGCGTAACAGTTTAATCAACAATCGCTAAAAACACCAAATTTGAAAATCGATCTAAAGATTTTAACGGATAAATATTGTTTGCAGTTAGAAAATACCAAAAAAATTAAATTATTCAAACATTTTCAAATTTCTTTATTTGCAAAAAATCTATAAATTTTTGGCTGAAAAATTTAAAAATTTTTCCTAGTTAAATATCTCGAAAACTTTCTGAATTTTTAAAACTAAAATTTTAAAAAATTTCTAAATATTCAAAATTCTTTAAATTTGTAAAAAATTTCAATATTGTAAAAGTCCGAAATTTTTTGTATTTTTTAGATTAATAACTTGCAATATTATAAATTTTTGATAATTTAAAAATTTCATCGGATTCAAAATTTTCCAATATTTAAAAATCTTGAAAATATTGAAATTAATGGAAACGTTTGAATTAGAGAATACGAAAGAAAGCAACAAGATGGGGTTACGCAGTCTCCTGGCGGTTACCGGGCAGCTTTTTAATACAGGAGTTGCATAAAAGTTCCATTTATTTTGGAGCGGGAAGGGGGTGTAGAAAGTTTCCCGCTTTTAATGTCAAATAAAAATGACCACATCACGCATAGTAGGTCTTACAACACCTTCGGCCAATTCTGCGCGGCAGCAGACACATCGAAGTCATAATAATGATTGTGATGACATTTCTCCACTTTTACTTCCAGATACTTCCATATACTTTCACATACTTCCACGTACTTCCACTACCGTGTATACCTACTTTCACTCGCTGTTTACCCCTGGATATAAACCTATTATATTTCGCCAACGTAAACGCAATTGAACCGAAATGACACGTTACATTGCTTTGCAATTTCAGATGCATTATTGCTAGTTACGTTAACGTTTGTAATAAACTAATTAAATTGCTTATTATGTCCCTTAATTTAGCAATATACCAACAACTATAAATAGACATTTATAAGGTTATGGTCACACAACGTTCATCTCAATTCAAGCTTAAATAGACATGGACGCTTTAGTTGAAAATTGACTTCGATATAAGTTAATCCGCTGGATGGAAGTGTTTAATAACAGTTTTAAACATCTTAATACGCTTTTATCACAAATTATGCAAGTGCTTTCACATTAATTACCTAATCTTATACTAGTTTGGCCTCCCCTTTAGTAGTGGCGACTATGTTATAAACATAAGTACTTATGTGCAATTCATACGATTCTTTGAAATCTCTTTACTATACTTCTGCAGTTTACTCATTTTAACAGAAACTGGATGAGTGTGCTATTGCAAGAATTTGTAGTATTTTTAATTTCGTTGAAAATTTTGAAGTTTCCTCAGAACGAAATGTCTTGCATGATTAACATAATTATCATATCAGCAATTCATTCTTCTCCGTAATTTTCGTAACATTTAATCGTTTTTAATTATTTGCTTTTCTGTAACTGTGACTAGCTTCTAGCGACAGTATTAATTGCATGAGAATTTGCAATTTTGAAATTCTACGGAAAATAAACAGGTTTGGGGCCCAATGAACTTAAAATCTATTTTTTTTTAATGTCTGACCGTGGTGTGGGTAAGTCCGTACGGACATTAAATGTCCCGACGTACCTACCCACGATTTCAAAGACAGCGATGGTCTAATCTGGATTGAATGTGTGTGATGAGAGGGGGGGGGGGCTCCAAAATAATCCGAAAAAAATCTAAACTGCAAGCGGAAGTTAGAGAAAAATAATTTTTAGGTATCATTTTATTCAGAGTTGGTAAATCTGAAAATGGAGTGTTATAAAAAAAAACCTGAACGCAAATCCAACGATATTTTCCTGAACTTTGTAGCTGCAAAAGGAACACCAATACAATTTTTGGAAAATTTCACATTTAAGGCGTCAATTACGCGGAAACCAGTTGACAGATCAGAATGAAATATTATAAATGTTTGGATTCCCGAAACGCTAAATGTCAACCAAATTTTGTATTCTTTTGTTTAACTGATGAACTTATAATTTAAAATATTTGAGAATGTTTACAAAAAAAATTTTACCAAATTCTATTTCTAAACTTAAAACATCGTACGCTATTAGACGAAAAAACTATTTTGGGGCTGGCTAATATGATTTATAAAAATTAGTATAGCCTGTATTATAAACTTGTACAACATATTACATTTTTAGCGGTATTATAAAAACAAGTCTAGTAAAAAACCGTAGTGGTTTTCTCGTTCAATACCGACACTCAGTAATCTTTTTTAATGTGCTACCTTATCAAGTTTTTCGAATAAATTACTCGGACTGTTAAACAGACGCAATATAACCTTAGCTGTTGAGTCGTCTATAAACCATCACAATTAATTTAAAACCGAAATATTTAACTCCGTTTGGAGTAAGGAGCTCAAAACAGCTCTTTTTTCTTTATTTAATAATTTAAACAAATCAAATTTGGCCTATTTTCCCATAAGTAATTTGTCGAATTGGCAAAACCAGAATTTGCCAAAGAGCGAATAAATTCGTCAATACTTTTACAAAAATTCCAGATTTCACAAAAATGTTTTTTTCGGATTTAACACAATTAAAATACATCTTTGTGATTCAGGAAGAAGATATTATTTACTTTGCAAAAATTAGTTATCGATTTAAGAAAAAATGCATTAAAAAAATAAAATAATTTTTAGTTGCTCAACTGGCCCAAGAGGCGTTTCATGGTAAATTATCTAAACACATGTATATGTATTGAATTTTTTTATTGAAGAGATATTTAGCAAAAATAGCATGCACTTACAGCACTTATATTCTCGCCCCCCAATAAGTGATTTAAAATTTACTTCTAGGCATCTACACCAGGTACAAGCCGCCCGCTCTTAACCCAAGGCGCGGCGCGGCTCCTACCTACTCATGTAATGGCTAGCTAGATAATACGCTCCCGAATTCGGACTAGAAATGCTTATAAATACTTTATTTACAGAGTTATCAAAAGTATAAAAAGGGCGAAAAACATGTTTTTGACTAGAGCTAATTGATAGGCGTAGTTAAAATAAAACATCGTAACTTCCAGAAACCGCGTTGTTGATATTAAAAAGTACCGTTTTTAAATATTTAAAAATTCGTGTCAATTCTCATAAACTACTTCAAATACTATATTGACCTGTTTGAAGTTCATAACGATTGGCGTTTGCGTTCTTGAATAATTAATCAATTTCAATTTTTTCAAAGATTCCTGAAGGGCGTCAAAGTAAAATTTGGGAGATTTGGAAATCTCCAAAATTTTGAGCAGCTTAAATTTTTACAATGTTCATATTTTCAAATATTTTTTTAGATCACTTGATTGTACTTATTAAGGGCTATCAAATAAGATACCAACTGGTATTGATTGAATATTTTGGCGTTAGGGCGTTAAAGTCAAAATTTTCGAAAATTCGTAGCGGCCTTAGTTTTGACGATGGAGCATTCCAAAAAAATCTGTTTGATTTGCCTTGAGATTCATTGCAAAGCTGTTTTTGAAATTTCAAAAAGAAAATGCAAAAAAATATATACCGAACAATACATGTCAATTTCTGTTTCCGGTTTCGGTTAACGACGTTACAAAGAACTACTTGCAACTAAGAAACTTCCACCTATCAAATTTAATCAAAATCGGTCAAGGGGTTTCAGAGATATACGGAAACGAACGCATCCAAGCACCGACAGACATTTTTAAAAACGATTATTTGTGTTCCTTGAACCCCAAAACGCAGTTTTTCATTAAAATCTGAAATTCGAAAATTTGCATGAAATCATAACTTTCCTTAGTGCAGTAGAAGGTAGAAGTATGAGAAAGCAAAATTTACTTTCTGTATGATTTTTAACGTTTCAAAACAATCGAACGTGTTTTAAGAGTGTTATTTTGGGTTCCTTGATCCGCAAAACGTGATTTTCCATAAAAATTTCACGAGTTCATATAACTTTTGTTTACAAACCAATCAATGTTTAAAAATAATGTTTTTTAGCGATTTTTTGCCCGATCTTTAAACCGGCTTTTGTTGTTATTAGGCTTCGGATTTGTATGCACTTAAAAATGTTACAATATACAATGTGCATGTATTCGTTATAATTTACTAAAATATGCACTTTAATATGTTATGAAAATATACAATATACATTTAAAACCAGCACTTTGAAAAAGTAACCACTTAACACATTTTTTTGTTTACCTAAAAACAATTAAATTTACATAATGTATACACCCTCAACTCACTTAAAGTTATGTTTTGCCTGGGGGCATGTCTTACTGTATTTAGAAACCAAGTTTTCGATGAGAAAAAAATTGGGAAAAAATTCCTTGAGATTTATAAACTAAAAACGCAAGAACAAATACGTTCCTCAAAATTTGTTAGGAGGTGGAAAATTAACTCCCCTTGCTGCACCCACAAAAAAGTTGTGATCCTAATTTTACTATCACTCATGAGCTTAAATATATATTTTCTTCATTCGATTTTCAAAAACTCATAGAGGGTCACAGACAAAATAACCTATCTCTGTTAGCCTATACTTCGTGTAGCCTATAATCGTGTAGCCAGTTTTTGGGCATTATTTTGTTGAAAAAGTCAAAACTTTGATATTATTTTCACTTCACAATTTTAGTAGTTCCAGAAGTTCTTCTAGCTTGTAACATTGTGTACCATTAGGGCATTTCCAACATCAAATTTTAGCCCGATCTGATAACTCTGATTTGAGTAAATGGGCGTAAAACCCCAAATTTTCAAAAATGCATACACGGCGTCACACTGAAATTGGCAAATTTAAAAAATCGTGTGGCTCATTTTTGAGTAATATTTTTTTTTAAATTACCAAGATTTCAAAGATATTTACCACTTCATAGCTTGCAACTTTTCGAAAGTTGCTGTGCACAGCAGCACACACCCACCCACTACACAATTTGTTATGTTCCTAGAGATGCAAAACATGTAATTCCGTCAAAATTTCGAATTCGCAAATTTTCACGAAATCGATACTTCCCCACGCCTACTTAAAGTATAGGAAACCAAAAATTAAACGTTTAAAAGATTAGATCTACTAAACTAACAACACATGTCTAGATTTGGTTGGGTCAGTAGCGTTACCGTTATATTTGATTGATTCTGATTAACTCAGAAATTAATTAAATGCGCGTACGAACAATTGTATATATGTTTGTTCTTAGCAGTAAATAAAGACAAGGAAAAATATCCAAAGGAAAAACATCCGCAGGAAACATATTCAATAAAAACAATAAACATGTCTGTCTTTCGCCAAGATTGTGTAGGAGTAAAATAGGTTCGGCTAATAGCGTAGCGCGGGGGGGGGGGGGGAGGTACCGGGCTAAGAACACCCGCCCCCCAAAATGATCTACCTGTTTTCATATTTTATTATTTCTCACTTCCGGTGCCTACTTAGCGACAAAAAATTGCAAATTTAGAACAATGTTTCTTGATAGGTTGATATTTATTTTTGTAGCATGAGGGGCGGTAATGGGGGGCAGATTAGAGCAATTGCTTCGTTGGTTTCGAAATTTAATATATCTGAATATTGTTGTTTTGACAAATTTATTTTAAATACTGACAGATCAATTTGTAGCTCTTCCCATTTATAACTCCTGGGTACGCCGCTGATTAGGACCACACCAAGAACGAAATGGTTTTATATAATGTGGATTAACTTTATTGCTACTTTTACTAAAGCAAGATACCTACCTATACAACAAAATGTATTTTTCTACTTTTTTGAGAAACCAGAAGTTAGATTATTACGAATAAGATAATTAACCATCTACTAAAAATATTATAAACACGCAAATTACCAAAACTACCAATAGGTATAGACAATGCGAATTTTATATAGTGGATAGTGTTTCTACGGATATTTTTTTACGGTGAATAGGTATGTTTTCCCTGGATACCTTTTCGTGCATGTTTTCCCTTTGATGTTTTTTCTTATTACCCTTATTATTACAGGGAACATGCTTGTGCATAGAAATCCGAACCCTAATCCTTATACCTATATGGACAAAAACAGTGAAAAAATAACTGTGTGGAAGTCCTGGACTGTGTTTTTGCTAAGAACTCGTCATTTTTTAACAGTTATTTCTCGGAGTATTTGTCATTCCTAGTAAGTTTTTTTGTGTGTTCCATTATGTTTTGATTTAGTAACTGGTATTCTACGTAAGCTTTGTGACTAATACTATACAACGGTACGTCAAATTAATCAAACCCAGTGGTTTCAACTCGTGCTTAATTTTTTGTGAAGCAAATTATATTTTTGGCATACCGTTCAGAAGGGAGAAAAATTACAAAATATATATAGAAAAATAAAACCATATAATCGATCTATTGTAAGTACTAATATGCGTACGAATAATACACAACACACGGATATTATCATCATTAACTGGAAAAACGTGCAGTTCAGACGTCGCATTATGGCGAACGATACGAGGCACCCTAGACTTGATCAACCGCAAAATTTCAGAATTCAGACTGCGTTTTAGAAAACTGGTTTGGGGTTTGCCATTTAGGCACAAAACGTGTTTATTTAATGCATATTTAAAGCCAAAAATTGGATTTACAAAACAGGTAAAGGTGTAATTGTCAAAACAGTAATTTTTAACTAGCTATCGCATCATTAAACATATTACGTTTTACGTAGTCGGTTGGTTTCGTTACCGTATCGGTTCAACATGGGCATTTAATAACGTGACGTCACGGAGCCTTTGAAACGGCGCTGAGGGGTGTTCTGAGATTCATCGCTTGCAACATGGCGGATGTACCTATCTCTGGCCTAAACACAGAACCGACAACTAATACAGCCCAAGTGGTACAAACGAACAGAATTTACTAACACACAAGCTATATCTAGCACCTTGTCAACGTAATGATTATCGCTTACCATTGTCATTTTGTCAAACGTTAACTATAAATGCACATCATCAGAATCATCCCTTTCAATGCATTATCCTTCGTCACACACCATTATTGCACTAAACTTATCGTATTATTGTACTAAAATAAACTCGGTCTATTACGAAGACTTCAAAGTTCATCTATTTATATACAAGAATTATTACAAATAAATGTAAACAAACAAAACCGTTCACCACACCACGCTATAACGCGAAATCCCCTTCGCACCTTGGTTCCTACTGAACAAAATCACCCTATAATGCATAGCACGACGATAGGGTACGTAGGCTGGAGAGGAAAGGTAAATGCAATCCGCTCTTACGTCCACCATATCTACAGATCAGAATAGCTTGTAACACGCGCAGCATTCGGAACGGTTCGAATGCGATGATCTCAGGGCGCAGGCCTACAAGGCGGGGGCTCGACCAGCCCCGCGTATCCGACGTTCTTTGTTTAGGTGCACTTGCACAAATATGTATTACGCAACTGGAAGTGTAACGCTTAACTGACACGTGCTAACATTGTCGGTACCCAACCACCACTCCGCATATATCCATACTCCGGAAAAATATACAAAAATAAGTGAGGTGTACATCAATTATATTTATACGGCTCATTTTATTTTAACTCCGTTAGCCAAAATTGCCTTAAAAAAACACATTTTTTAAGGTACCAACTATTCATTTTGAGGTTTTTGCTTAGCTAAATTACACCACCACCGCACCAAGAAAGGTTGGTGAAGTTTGCTGTTGCCTACAGTGTTCAAATAAAAGATACAACTTGGCCCAACAGCGATAGCGATCACTTCACTGCTGGTTTGCTATACCAACCGGAAACCGGACAGAAGGTATCTACCGATCCAAACCTTCAAAAGACCCATGTTTGCCTGCCCGACCAGATAGAAAAAAATTCTCAGAATTCGTATTGAATTGTACAAAATAATGTTACCTACTTTTGTATATCTTTAAAAACTGAAGAAAAAAAATAAAACAAAATTAATAGAACGGAAAGATATGCAAATACCTACGTAGTGTTATATGAAATAGATTTATTTCTATTATTAGAAGGGGGTCAGAACGTTATTAGGGACGATGGTGGCAGCCGGAGTTAGCATATGAGAAACGGGAGGTCGTGAACCGTCAGCGTACTCGTCGGTCTGGGTCTTGGTGTCCGTAACACGAGTTCAATACACTACCGATTCCGTCGAAGTGCATCCACGGTGGTATCCACACGCACATGATACAACAACTAAAAATATATAAGTAACTGTACGTTTCCGATTCTGAACGAGCGGAAACTATACAAACATAAAACGTAGCGAGACATTTCTATTATCATAACGTTAAAAACATGAACTTCATACTCAAAAAATACTTTCGGTTACGTCATTTACAGCAATGGTGGGGGACATATACTGCTACATATAACGATACCCGCAGCAGAAAATACGCAGCAGTACGCTAGTTCCACTTCCGAAACTAGTAGTTGTTTATCCGCTGTATGCATGAGTAATATCCGCTTTGTGGGAAATGCTGCAATTGCGTAGATGAAAATTGGATGGCTACGTCCGCTTAAGACTAGCAATACGGGTTCAAAGATAATTCACTGTTTTGCGTGTCATTCTTTTACGACATTGTCTTTACCGATTAAACTTATACTTGCGCATTTTTAACTAGCTATTTATGGCTAACAAAAATGACTTCGTAAATGATTACGTATCATAGAACCATCAAGAATGGAATGGTACCGAATTTCCGGGGTTCACTTTAATTTGGGGGTCCAATAGTAAAAAAAAAGTGGGAATTTTGAATAAAACTTCTACGAAGAAAGACAGTGCAAAACCCCTCCTAGGTATATATTTTTTTAAATATTTTACCAAACGCCAACGAAGTCAAATACCCATTTCCGTAGGTGCCTTTTCAATAAAAACGTCTTTCCCTCAAAACACTATTCTCAAAAACTTGCTCTCGTAATAAATTTCGGGAAGCACTATTATGATGATTAAACAGATATTAGGCTGAAAAATCTACCAACACTTCTGATTAGGTACAGCTAAAGACCCTCAGAAATTAGACAAGCGCGTTAGCAGTCACCCAAGTATTTCAATTTGACCATAACGTCTACGCAATTCTGCTATCGGATAAACATTGCATGTTTCATTAATGGGCAAATTAACGGTTTCATGAAAAAAAACAGTGCTTGCGGGCGTCTAGACCGAACAGAGCTTTCACCCACATCAATAATAATAAGATACCCAATTTTTGCGATGAAGGTGCTACGTTTTGACAAAGAGTGAAGGTGGCGATGTATTGTTACGTTGTAAAACGGTTGTTACAGTCAAACTACCAATCTAACACGGCAATCCTATTCGAGTTATCGTTATCCTTCGAACTAATAGGGAATCCCACCAGGGCGGCTCTCGGCGTGGCTGTGATACGGCGTATCCCACTTTACTAGTTTTTAGGGGTATAGGACAGACACAACGCCCACAATGTATTTTGTGGGTTCACTTTGTATATTGGCCGCAATAGCTACCGTGCCACCACCGAAAGTGGTTATATCGTCCGCCGTGGACACAAAGCCCACTAATGTCATATGTGGTGGTGTTTCCGCTTACCAATACCAGACCCCTTAAGTGTCACATTAGATGATAGTCGTTGCGTCCCATTGGCATTTGCGAATAAATGCGTGCGAGATGTTAGTTGCGGGGACAGTGGGAGTGGTGACCACCAGACCTAAGTGGGCGTTGTGTCCACGAAGGACGGTTTTTAGCACTTTCAGTGGCGGCCGTTGAAGACACGATAGCCGTTGCGGCCAATATGAAAAGCAAACGTTGTCTTCTAGACTATATCGACCCACAAAATAGATGGTGCGCGTTGTGACCAGTGGATGTTGTGTTGTAATTCCGCCTTAGAAAAAAAAATGGAACGGTAGTATCTGTAGAATTGTTTACAAACATGGTGTTCCTGTTACGTCAACTAATAAGAGTCAAATGTTTTGTGAAAATAATGCTGGATCTCTTAATTGTCTGTGATGTCTAAGGTTAACATTTCTCATGCTTATTGAATGTTTGCTGGCATTATGGGTTTTTGGATTGAATAAAATTTGAACGGCCCCGCTCTAGTTACGCCACTGCAATTTATCTACAAATTTTTGTACTTAACCTAACCTTTATTGTAGTCTGTAGATAATGTTTAATTCATATATTTATTGCGGCATTTTTTATCATGTGGGATAGGAAGTGTCAGTAAGATCGATAAAGGCAATTCTCACGCACCGTACATTCAGATAAAAGCATTTGGCAACAAGATCGTACGTCATTTTGCAATTTTTATATTATACAAGCGAACTGAACGGGTGGGAAAGTAGATAACAGCATATTTTTGACTAAACGAGAGTGGGAGTAGCGAACGTACAATTTTTGCAGTATTTCGTTTTTCAAATTTTGTTGAAAACAAACGAGATTTTTTCTTGTTTTGAAAATTCGTAATGAAAGGCCCAAAAATGGTTGCGAGAGACAGCTACTTTTCCACTTTTCTCAATAAGCCGATTAAATCTAATTCGCATCTAAATATTACACGCATATCTTTTAATAAATACTATATTTTATACTTCGTTATAGTAACAAGCATTTCTACGTCATTACACGACTTTCTAAATACAAGCGTCGATGTATTCACCTACCCTAATAATCTACTATTATTTGCTTGATTTACCTATTACTTAAATAAAGAAAATAGAAGGTAAAGAAATGTTTCATTTGTTAAGTGGATTTGTTTCCAAGCAGTGTTATTGTTAATTATTAAAAAAATAACAGTATACTCTACTACTGATACCGTGTGGTGGGACACAGCCCGCTCTCTTGATTCATTTTCATGTGGCTGCTAGAGGTCACATAATCTATGCAAACAAGAGATCGTGCGCTTTGTGTAGTACAGAGTGTTGAAAGTGTGACCTGGGCCACATGTGCCTGGGTCTCGTTATGCTTATAATGCACGAGCACGTTTAGACGGACACGGAAAGACGATTATTAACAGTGCAGCGCATCAGTTCATTTGTTTATGAAATAACCAATGTGCCAACCGACGAAGGCTTCGCTACTACACGCTAGCTGCACCGTTAGACGGCAGCATTTGTCAACGGCTATAAATGATTTTTTGACGTGAATAATTTTAGCGCCAATAATTATTTTGTGATGTCAAAAAATCCGTTTTATTTATTATTAATTAAATAAGTTTTAAACTCGTTCATACAAATAATTTTCAGACGCAAAATATCAATTTTAGACGTCTAAAAATTATTTTGTCTCAAAAAAGCAATTACTGTCAAAATATCTTTTGACGCCAATAAATGGTTTTTTGGAACGAGAAAAACATTTTCTGGCGTTAAAAATGTACAAGACCTCAGTAAATGTTTTAGAAAGTATAACGGCCTTTTGGGGGGGGGGGCACAAATATAACAACTAATTGAATCGCATTTTTTCTCACAAAAAACGCCGTTATAACTACAGTACGTCATTACATCCGTGTAATTTCTAAAAATGTCATAATCTCAGCCGTGGCGATTTATCAAAATATTTATTAATATTCGTTATATCTGTTTCAGTTCTATGGATATTCTTCATTGTTCAATTGCCAATATTAAAATTGTGGCAATATGCCCATATCAATTTTTTATTTTCACTTAAAGACATAAAAATACGCTACTTACACCACAATAAACACAGGGAACTACTTCTTCAACAGTTAACCCTGGTTCCACCTTTTCCAGAACAGCCAACAGGGATGAATAAAATGAAGCTGCTATGTTACTACGTTTACCGGCGTTATTTTGTTATCATGATTGTTACTTCCGTTGTAACCGGTAATAACACACACTTATCACTTGCTGCATTTTTGCGTATAAAACTGCGTTTTTATGAAACCAATATAGTGCTTGCCAATTACATATTAATTACACCAATCCAACCAATTCCTTATTTTTAATGTTTCCGGCCTAATAGACTGTCACTGAACCGAGACTAGAATGACAAATAAAGTCCAAAACGTTAAAGTTCTTAGTTCCGCCACTTTTTCTAATACCCACGAATAGAATTATGCGATATTTACATAGCTACCAAATATTTAATTTTAGAGAAACAAAAATAGAAAGTAATATTTTTGCACAGCAGCCGTCTATGCACGTTGAATGAACACTGTTTCCATAGCTATATTGAGATGAATACAAGAATACGAGTATCTGCTCTGCTTTAAAAAGATAAACGGGCAGGTATGCCTCCTTGCTTACCTGGATAAACCCAACAGATGATGCACCAACCCAATGTTTGTGCGCTTCGAATTTACAATGGTTGGTCGTTTTTGTGCAACACCATGTGGCTGTAGACAACATCCAAATAACTTTGAAATTACCTTTTTCAAGGCCACCCCAATCCGCTCTCTTTTCTCTGGGTGCACAAATCCTTTATGACTTCCAAATCATTTTTTCAAGATACCCACCCTCCCTGCACTTGGCTTTCAAATATACAACTCTCGAACTGAACGATTCTATTTCTACTTGGCCGTAAAATTACTATTTTCGAGTAATACTTTTCAGCTTTTGTCCGCATGGTATTTGTATAGGTTTTACAGGTGGGTACATAGACTACTATTCATCCTAAAATTTAAAACTTTTTTACTTTCTTTTCCTATTCCACATATAACAATGCAAAAGGTAGTGCATCCGTTGAAAAAAATTAATTTCCAGATTTTGACACTAAAATATGCTTTTCGAATTCGAAAAATAAAAATTGTTACTTATTATATTTTCAAACGTATTTTTGCATCACCGTTGTAGGCCCAATACGAAACTTTCGTCAGCCATAAATTGGATAGGAGGGGGAAAATTAAAACCCCTAAATATTTCTGCACCTGAATATTAAGTTGCAATTCTTATTCTACAATCAGTCAAGAGCAATGTTTTAACGTCCCCCGTTTATTAAAATTCGTTCCCTATTACTTGGTTCCATTTTGAATCCCTTTGGAATGTGATGATATATCAATAAGATTTCGTTTTTTTTTCTTTTCTGAAATCGATTATGCAAATCGGAAAAGGGCATTCTCTATCTTCAAAATGGCGGACGCGGCGATTTTTACGAAATTTTTAACTTTAACGCAGTATTGCGAATTTTCGTGTGTGGATGCGTTTGTTCCCCTATATCTTCGGAACGCCTTCAACGATTTTTATGCAACTTGGTATATGGAGTTTTATCAGGATCATCAAGAATTTTAAACAATTTTAAAAATTAATTAAAAACACGATACTTTTTAATATTAACAACGCATTTTACTGAAGTTACACGATTTTAACTACGCTTATCAATTAGCTCTGGTTAAAAACTGTATTTTTTATTCTTTGAATATTTCTGATAAATCTTAAAATCAAGTTGTTATAACCCCTTTTTCGAAGTCGTGAGTACAATATCTAGCTAGCGCCTTTACGTGAGTAACCGTGCCGTGCCAACGCCTTGGGTGTGGAGCATGCGCCTTGTACCGGGTGTAGATGACTAAATGTAAATTTCAATCACTTATTGGCGCGAAAATATTTAAAACGTAAAAAATATAGGAAAGTACCAGCGACCTGTTTCGCCCATTTTTCCAGAATAATAAATGAGTATCCAAGCGATTTACAAAGCTACTGAAGAACCATACGGAAGAAATACAATGGCGACTCACATCAATAGATCTTTAGGAAGAAACACACACGTCATTTATATGGATGAAGAATTTTAACGCAACGTAATACATAAAATATTTTATTTAAACGACAATACTTTCTGCATAAAAGTACGTTGCTTACGTTTTCACTAAAACACCCTATATACAGTGTGAAACAAAAGCATGGAATATATTCGCTAGTACCGTTAAATGAAGTTTGTCGCAAAAATCTTCGAAAGAGTGTTTCAATTAAAAGGCCTATTTTGATGATCATCGTCATTTTTTTTTTAATGTTCAATGTGTGAATTGATAGTATTTATTTTTCTGTCTGACCATGTAATTGGTCATACACACACATGAGGAAATTTTCTAGAAAACAGGATGAACGTTAGAAATCTATTTATTTCCAAAAAATATCAAACTACAAAAAGAAATTTCAACAACACTAGTAATTAACAAAAAAATGATTCGAATACATTTTATGTATGTTTTTTTGTAGCATTTTTTTCCTAAACTAAATTTTCAAATTAGAAAACGGAATCTGATAGAAGACTTTAAGGCAAATGCAACGCTATTTTTCCGAACTTTCTAGCTTTAAAATGGCGACCACTAAGATTTTTTTTAAATTTTGCATTTAGCGCCTAATACTGAAAAACAGGTGGACAAATCACGTTCAATTTCTTTATGGTAATAGCCCTATAGAGACACAATGTTACTGCGCACCAAGTTTTTCGAAAAGTTATCAGCTAGAAAGTGAAAATATTTCCAAACTTTCGAACATTTTCAAAAACATATCGCAGAAAAACTGGCAACATGATTTTTTTTAAATTTTGTAAGCTCATAGAGCTGAGGATGAGCTACAATTTGGTTCGTGTCCCAGCTCGCAAATTTCTCTCTTCTATGAATTTTTGAAAACTTTAGTTTTAACTACTATTTACTCAAAACCGAGTTATCAGATCGGGATGAAATTTGTTATTAGAAATGCCTTAAGGGTACACAATGTCGCAAGCTACTAGAATTTTTGAGATTACTAAAACTGAGAAATGAAAAAACATCAAAAATTGGCTTTTTCAAAAACTGGCCACACGATTTTTTTGTATTTAATAGGCTAATAGAGCTAGAAACAAGCTACAATTTATTTTATGTGCCAATCCGCTAATTTCTCTGTGACGCCTTCTATGAATTTTTGAAAACCAAAAATTCATGCCTCTCTCTTTAGTAGATGGAGGACGATAAAAAATATCTGTTTGAGCTAAGTCGCTCATGAGTAATACTAGCATAAGATTCAGAACCTAATTTTTAGGAGCAGCAATAATTAGGGCGGTTATTTTTTCCACTCATCCCCAATTTTAGAAAACGAAAAATTTTTCCTTGTTGTTTAATCCTGATGAATCTTTTTCCAAAACAACAAAAAATCAAATTTGCGAAACCACAGTGCAATAGAGATGAACATAGTATAATCCCGTGACAATAGTCACAGTCTGACATTGAAACCGCATGAGCCTAAAATTTTTACCCAGCAGGTGGCTTAATTGTCCTTCTTGCAATGAGGGATTAGCAGGGTTTTATATTTAAATACCCTACAACTGAAAACAGTTCTTAGTTGGATGTGCTGTAATTGTTGTGATTAGATAATTAAAAAAAATTATTTTGTATAAAAGTATAGGAAATTCCAGGCGAGGTGCTTCGTACATTTTTTCTCGAAGTATCTACCTTCAAAACGGCGCTCGCTGCGCTTTTTAGAAGCTGGTAATGAGCTATAATTTGGTTAGTCCTCTAATTTCTCTGTGACGCCTTCTATGAACTATTGAAAACTTTGGGTTGTAACGCCTATTTACTCAAAAACGAGTTATCATATAGGGATGAAATTTGATATTGGAAATGTCCTAGGGATATACAATGTTATGCATGAGCTGGAATTTTTGAAATTACTAAAACTGGTAAGTGAAAAAATTTTTAAAATTTTGACTTGTTCAAAAACCAGCAAGAGGATTTTTTTTAAATTTTGTATGCCATGAAGCTACGAGGACGCGTACGCAAACTGGTTGAGAGGTAACTCCTGCTAATTATTTGGGACGCCTTCTAGGATTTTTGAAAATCGATTTATGCCCTTTTATTTAATAAATGGAGGACGATGCAAAAATTCTCTTCAAGCTTAATTGCTTATGAGTGGTAGTAGAATACGATTCGCAGCTTAATTTTTAAGTGCAGCAAAAATTATGGCATTTACTAGGCTGTATTCCAGAATGTCTTCTTTTTTACGGTTTTTATAAATCTGTGTTGCCTAGGCGTCCTTGAAGAACATCCACGAAGTGCAGTGGCCACCAGAATTGTCCTCAACACATTACTGTGGGCCATAGGTAAACGACCTACCACCACCAGTGCAATTTCGAATTTCAGATTGAGAAGTGCGTAGGTATCTTTATCGAACAATTACCATAAAATGAAAAAATAAATAGATACATTATATACACTGTTTTCTTTTTTTGCTTTTCGTATACAATATTATGTAGAGGAAAGAGTTTTGCGTTGCTAATTTTCAACAATAAATCGTCAATTTAAAATATACGAAGAAACATCCATACGCACAAAAAGGGTAAACGGGCGGGCGTACATTTACAGAGTGTTCACTAAAAAATAGCCAGCACTGTAGTAGTAATAGTCCACGTATTATTGTTTTCGTGAAATTCTATTTTTAAATTTCATTTCAAAAATATTTTATATGCATATAGAAATTTAGAAATAGCGCGCCTTTTATTTATTTGCATATTTCAGGTTTTCTCCAACATTACACACCATCAATTATATTATTTTTAATTTGAGAACGAACTTATGTGTTCGTTTTAATTTAGCTTAATCACATATTTGGGTTAAATTTACAAATACTTTACATTTAAACTGTGTCGGACAACATGAATGATTATTCAACAAAGAACGAACTCAAACATTTATAGATATCACAAAATATGAGAAATTCGTATCTTGAAGACTTCCTTGATAAGATAACATTATGATGATGAATTAAACCAACTGTATTCTTGCTGAAGATTTAATAGAAAATTAAAGTAAATCAACCATAACTATTGCATTCATTTCAGGAAAGGATATTTACATTTAGATACTTTTTTCAATTTGTTCTTATTTTCTGTATCTAGTATTAAATTTTCATATAACGAATGTTTTACTTTTTAATATGAATTATGAAAAACAAAATTACAAGTCCTCAAGTTGCTAAGCAATTTCTGACGTCTAAAATTGAGTTGAAAAACTAATTATAGGACGTCTAAAACGCACCAAACTTAATTTTAGATGTCACAAATTAAATACCAGGCGTCGGAATCTGATTTTTGATGTGGTGTGATTTTTGTGCGGACCGTGGTTTTATGAATTATAGAGAGATTGGTTTAATTCTACATAAATCGATTTTGACAAAATTGTTCGCCAAAATTAGGGAGGAAGAGAAAATGTTAACCCACTGCACCTAAAAATTAAGATCTAAATCTTATCTAACTATTATTCATGAGTACTTTAGCCGTAACAGAAATTTTTAATCATCATCCGCTTACTAAACAGAGAGGCATGAATTTACGTTTTTAAAAATTCATAGTAGGCGTTACAGAAACACTAGTAGACTGAGACGCGAAACAAATAGTAGCTCATCCCTAGCTTTATAAGCTTACAAAGTTTACGAAAATCATGTAGCCAGTTTTTGAGCAATAGTTTTTTGCCAATTCCCAAACTTTGAAAATATTTTCACTTAACAGTTTTCATTTGTAAAACCAGTTATTTTGTTTAATAACATTGTATTCCTCTGGGGCTCTTCTAATACCAAAATTAATCGCGATCGGTCAACTCGTTTTGACTAAATAGGCGTTATAGCCGTAACCATTTTAAAGTATTTGTCTTAACGCCCTCTATCATATTCTGTTCTAACATTTATGAAAGAAATGCTACCAAAAAACATGTCTAACTTACGTTTTTTTGGTACATCGAACTTTTCGTTGCACCAAATTTCATTACAGTCGGTCTAATAGTTCCTGATATTTCGCGTTACACACACGTGCATAAACAGACAGTCATTTTTTATCCACTGTTTTGTGATCCTGGAGATCCAAAACATCTATTTCCGTCAAAATGACATGTTCAAAAATTTCGTGATCACAATACATTTCCATATTGGAAGTATGAGTACAAAAGCGTACGGAAATTTTTCTGAATAAGTTAAACCCGGGGTGTCCATGGGCGTTGTGCTTGTGTGTATGTTGTGTGGAGTGTCTCTTCGTGTACAAAAATTTAATAAAACCCTACATAGTTACTGGTTAATGCGTAATATCCCAAAACCAAAAAAGAAACAAAAAAAATGTCTGTGAGAAGACCTTTGTTGTGGCGGTTCCACTGCAGCTGTAATACCGGTTTCCTGTAATCGAATTTTTTTATTGACAGTATCAACCCTAAGTGTGCGGTTTGTGGCTTCACCACCGTCGTATCCTCAATATGCGTCCCTATCCTAGAACAAGAGACCCTCTGAAACCTCCCGTATCTAGTACCATGCCTAACAACGTCCGAATGAACTGACAGCTTGGAAAACACCGCGTCTAGAACGGTTTTTAGGAAATGAAGGCTAAAAACACCCCCCCCCCCCAACCTGGCATGCGTTCAACGGGGCATCTCGACCTCACTCTCTGGCAGTTGAGCTTGGTCGAGTTTTTTACGTTTCCTCGGCACACCCCAGCTTTGTACCAGTTTAAGATGCACCATGGAGATTCCTTGGTGGGTACTAGACGGCTCAGCAACCGTTCCCATCCCGTGATTCCTCACTTGTGGTTTGTAGGATTTGGGTTGCCTTGTCAGTGACTTGCCTTTTACTTGACTAAGATAGTCGAGGCACGAAGCCAGGCAACGAGCCTTCATCATCTTTGTTCCACCTTTCCAGATTTCTGCCTTCCTGGTAGACCCGCGACCGGCATGCATGATTCCAGTCAGGTAATCCGGAGCTGCAATGCCAGCCTCCCGTCGGGACGTAAAGAGATAGTTCAGTACTAAGTGGTTGTGCCCCGTGAGCCTTGCGGCCCCGGCTTTCTAAGGAAAGCACCAGCTCACCCAAGTATGAGCCAGCGTTTCCGGGACCACCTATCCTTTCATGTGTTCTGGCGGACCGTCCCAGCGTGTTAGGTTCAGTGTGGAGGGAATTTCGCACTTGCACCGCCGGTGTCGCCCTGTCGTCCAACGAGAAAACTGATCCCCGTTCGTAGAGGTAGGGGTCCCGGCAAGTGATGGTGCTTTGTAACGATGGAGTTGTGTGCAGCTGGCAGCACGATTCGCTGAAGTGGAAACCCCGCTCCTTGACCGGATAATGGTCGTTCCGGCAAGTGATGGTGCTTTTCAACAATGGAGTGGTATGCAGCTGACACTGGGGACTAGGATTCTAGGAGTGGGGCGGACTTTGCTTGCTCACGCCCACTATCTAAGTGTCGACCCAGAGGGTTCGTACTTATGTACACCCGACGCTGTTAAGGCTACTATGATCAGGCCGGTTACCGAACAGTCTGGGCGGTGCGTAGCTCACCAGTGCTGGGACCTGCGAGGTCCTAACTGCGAGGGGCAGCGCTGCTTGGCATGCGCTTGCTCCGACAAGTCCAACCAGTGACTTTCTTTGACTGGTACCACGGGGACCAAATCCGAGCCCGCGGGGGATTCACACCCCCCGTTTTTGATCACGGAGTAGGACTCGTGGTGGCAGTTGTATAGCCTAAGTGCAGGATAGGGCCGTCTTAGTGCGGTTGGACGGGTGAGCTGCGTCTCAGCTCGGGCACTGATCTGCAGAATCAGTAGAGATTTAGGTAGTCTCCCTCCACCAGTAGGGGCTTAGGGGTCGCAGCCTGATGCCAGGACTGGTAGCCTGTTTTCTTTCCTGTATCGAGGGCAGGCGCGTTGATCGAGCGTACCTCGATCATGGCGTCCCGAAGGGTTTAACCGCCTGGAGGGGGGACTTATATGCTTCAATGCTGGGTGCTGTCCTAGTCTTTTAAATCAAATGGTGATCCCCGTTCCCCGCACATTAGGGATTAACGTGTCTGTTCCTGTCCCAGCAAGCTTGTGTTACTTGTTTTGCCTTTTTCCCGCGGACAACTTATACAAGATTATATCTTGAGTGTCAGCTTCCTTGGGATTTTAGGTTGGCCCTGTCAATACGGTTGTGGGACAACAATTAAGTTGGTACTTCACCTCCTGTCCTCGTAGTGTTCGAGATACACCGCTTTGGACTGATTCAACTTCCCTCCGCGGCGCCTCTTGTGAGTGCACCGCCCAGTATTCGACACTCCTGATATCATCCACCTGAAAACCTCGCTTGACACTCTGACCAAGAGTGCCTCCAAGCCAGCTTTTAGGTTTCAGCTCAGCTTAACGTCGAGCCCCCTTTAAGCGCGCGTCTTTGGTGCTTGTTTATGCGAGCATTATGACAGACTTGACCTTCCTCGCAGCCGGGATTGGTCTCTCAATGAGAGTCCAATTGGGGTGTCCGGTTGCGGGGCGGTCATTGCGCGGTCTACTCTTGTATTTAGGCTGTCACAATCCAGCAGGTTAGGCGTTAGAGCCCCCATTTGGAGAGAGTTAAAGCCGTCTAGGCACCCAGTGCTATCTACATCTACTCTCGGGTGTAGCAAATCCCGTGTGTTGACCTTCTCTGGAAAGTGGGCGTTAACCCTGTATCCCTGCGGACTGTACGACCTCCTTCCCTTGAGGCCTGAAGAAGGCCGGGTTATGAAGTCCGGCAGTGTCAGTTTCCCTCCTCTTAGTACTAGATTTAGTCGCTCAGTTTAGAGCAGAGATTTTATAAGAGAAGGTGGTTTGCGACTCCCCCGCCGGGGGTTACAGTCTTCTCCTATTGATTACTCGGGATCGCTGCGGCGGGCAGCCAGCCTTTCGGCTTTCTTTCAAATGCCTCTCTTTTATTTTTCTACCATAGCCGGCAATTTATCATATTTTCTTTTTGAAGATTCTTGCATAGTGCCTTGATCGTTCCTGGGAACTCGATATTATATCGATTAGACCACCTACTCGGCTCAACTTCTAATTTGGGCCCCTTTGCGACATGGGTTGCGAGTCGTATTGCTGATGATAGTTTGTGGGGGTTTGCCAAGGTCGGGTGCCTATGGCGTTTATGTAAAGGTATGCAAGCTTATTGTGGCATCAATCCCGGAGTTGTGGTAATTTTTTTAGCGGATAAATTCGGACCTTGGAACACCCCGTAGGGTTCCGTTGGGTGATTCCACCCCAACTCTTAGTCCAGTACGTCCCTATTAAGCCCTGAAGACAGTCGTCAGTACTAAGACAATGTGCTCCCGGATGTTTTAGTCTCCGGTTAGTTTAGGGATATTCTAGCTCACCCTGATATGCGCCAGAATTCCTGGGGAGCATCAACCCTGGTCAGGGGCTGGTGTCCCTGTGGAGGGTGTTCCCATCTACACGTCGATTTACGTTCATCACAAGTGAGTCCTGGGTTCAAATCCCGGAGAGAGCCTTCAACACCGCACCCCTGGGTCCCCCCGGCTACGTGTCTCTCTAATCATGCGAGGAGACAGCTCCCCTCTACTCAGCACATTCGAGTAGTGGTAATGCTGTCCCTCCAGCGTGTAGGTGATACTTGCTGCGCCTCGCTCCCGTGGACGACACTAGCGTCTGGTGAGTTCGAATAACAGCCGATCCTGACTTGCGCAACCTCGTCTAATATTCGCTCGCATTGTGCAGTGTTACCTTGTCAATGTGGTTGTTTGTGGGAGTGTAATATTTACATCGAAAGTTTATTTACAGCGAGTTAATGAAAGTGTAAGTGTAAGTGTAAAGTGAAATTGCATTGTTAAAGTCCATTTTTCATTGCTAATAAATTGCATTCAATACAAAACAACAAATCTTTTTTTTTTTTAATTTATAACATGCACGGTACAGCGTAGAAAATACAAAGCGAAAGTAACTTCTGATTTTCATTTTTTACAAGAAGGAATGTTAAAAATATTTTGCTCTTTAAAAAATAATAATTTATATTTTATATTGTACGTATTTTTTTATTATTTAACTTTTAAAGCAACATATACAACTGACGTTTTCAATTTTAAAACACGTGCGTGTGATTAAGGAAGGTTACCAACTCTGCTGACGGCGATAGCTTTACAGACATTCCAGCTGCATGCCTAGGAGGTGCGCAAGTCATGAAAGTTAAAATAAGGTAGGATCGGCTGTTTATGAACTCACCAGACGGTAGTGTGGATGACGTCTCTAAGATAAGATCTCGAGTGTCCTCTTTGGGATTGAGGCGCGCCCTCTCTTGTAGGGGGTGGGCAACACTTAAGTTGATCTACACCCCCTGTCCTCGTCGAGTGCAGTACTCGATGTAGTGCCAACCCTCATTAGCCAAGTCACCGGCCTGATCACCTCTACGGGCATGGCCGGATTCCGGACGGCGTCACGATGAGAGCGTTTCGGGTTGGAACTTGAGAAAGACAGTCCGCATCCTAAGCGAGTGCCTTTCCCCTGTCGACTATTACGCCAACTTGAACCCCGGGCCATTAGACAGACGTGCACCCGCGTGAAACCCGAAGGCCGCTGCTAGCACCGCTAGTTGGGGAGATGGGGTCATCACTCCCGTCCCTTCCAACTACGGTCGCAGATGCACGCCCGGTGCGCCGGGGCGGAGTCTCTAATATGAAATATCGAAGGACCGCTTTCGCGCTACCCTTGCCTTGCTAAGCGTAAACTGAAAGTCCTCCAGCGGTCTCCCCGTCGGGTCAGACGAGTTGGTCGCTGAAGAGTCGCAGCTCGGCCCTAGCAGCTTAGAGAGTTACTCCCGCCACATACTTAGTAGTGTGGATTTGAACCATATTGTAATAATGGCCTGTCGAAAGTGATCGCACATACAACCGCACCACAACCACAACCTTGTCAGATGTTTCCTACCTTCAACTGTTTCTGAGGAATGACGTCATCAAGTGTTTTTTCAATAGAACTATACGTATCCTCTGGTACCATTTAATAGAGAACTGTCTCTCCTTTCAGCCTTATAACACTTTTATACCATTAGATTACACAAATATTTGAAAATAGTGGAAAAAACTTTGGAGTAGTAGCAGGCCCTGGATGTACAAATAACACGCTGAACATTAAAAGCTGTATGTTAGAAACTAATTTATAATATAATGATCAACACTGTAACCAAGGTCCACCTGTAACCCCCTCACAGCAAAGTCGCCAGCGGTGGCAAAATGCTAAGTAGCCAGCCACCCCCTGTCCAGTAGGGGAATATGTGGCGACAAAATTTGTGTTCGATTTGCTGCGTTTATGTATTGCATTATGTAATTAAAGATAAATATTACACACCCTGCATACGTATTGTGATAGGAGAAAGGGTTAATTAAGGGAACTGGGCGGAGGGGGGGTACGAAAAATTAAATGTATTCTGTATCCTTTTGTACAACAAGACAATTTTCTATGCCTATAAAAAAAATACAATTGTTGCCCAATTAGCCCCTTTGGCTATGGCACTGACATGTTAAGTAACGTCACTACTTAACAGGGTAACGATGCCAGTAGTAATATCACAATGGCTCGTTTCTAGATTTTGTAAAATACGTAACACGACTTACCACTGGCAAGCATTGAAGTGGAAGTAAACCAATCCCAATCCATATAAAAATGTAGGTTCCATCCAATGATTTTCCTTCTGAGTTTTGTAAAACATCTGATATGCGGACAGTGCTGCAAAAGCATAAATAAGGATAATTTCGAATAATTAACCGCTGAATGCATTAAAACTATTGCAAATGGTGGCTTTAATTTAACAATGTAAAAACAAGGATGGCTTAGCAGATGCCAGCATTCTTCAATGCAGCGTACCACAGTAATTTAGGAAATTAGATGTGATGGTACATCTGCATGATTAATCTGTTTAATATAATTCACTACTACTACTACTACTACTATTCTAATTAAACAACCACTTCATATTCTTGAAGACAGTAATAAATGTTAATTTTGCAATGTTTTTATGACCTGCATGTTGATAGTTAAAGTGCTACAAATGAAAGAAGGCAGCATTAGAATGAATGTAGTCAAATTTAACTCCTTAAATGTTAACAAAATTTTAAAGAATTTAACTAATTTACTAGTAATGAAGAAGTTTTTTTTCAATTTGTCTTAATAATAATGCTGTTAATATGTTTTACCATTCAAATATACAGGGTGTAAACCTTGATTCTGCTCACCATTGGGATCTCGGAAACGGTAAGAGATAGAAGGCACGTTAAATGAGGAAAAAGTTTAAATATTTAACTATTAAAAATTAATAGTTTATTAATAAAATAAAACGCTTGGTAATTGTTTCACAATTTGTTGGTTTTTTTATTTATTCGACTCGGAGTTTCACCCATCACGGTTAAAGTTGCCTATATAGGTGAGCAATTTATTGTCATTTTGGAAAGTTTTGAAACATTCATAGTTTACTAGATACACACAAAAACTAAAATTTCATGTTTTCTTCTTTTGCTTGTAGCTTCTTTATTTATAAACTTTAAAAATTCAAGCGGCAATAGTCAACTTTCTTTTTTCTTATGGATACTATCAGAGCCGTGCCGAGTACTGAATGAGGTTACTCACGAGTTTTTTTTTGCAAGTACTCTATTAAAGTACTCATGAGTACAACGTTACGAGTCTTATTAGTTAAACACATACGAGTAACGAGTAGTACTCGCAACTCGTGGTGCAAAATTACGAGTACTTTCGCCTGACAGGTGACAGCTAAAATTATTAGGTTTGAATTTTCAATTTGCTTTGTTAAAATAATTATTAAATAAATTCTTCTTTAGAGTCCTTTTTGCTCTCGAAAGAGCGTGGTGACTTTCTCTCCTATGCCTGTGGTGAGTGTGCTTAATGAATCACACAGATATAGGGGACCTACTGTTTAACTCGGCTCGAAACCGCAGGAAGTGCAAGCACTTCTTCTCCAGAGAAAGTTTTCTAGGCAGAATACCTCGCTGGTTTGCCATTGCCTTGCAAGGGAGAACGGCCGAATCCGATGTTCCGGTACTGGGATTTACAACCCAGACCCCAAGCATAGCAGTCCAACGCTCTAACCGCTAGCCCACGGCCGGCCGCCTCAATTAAATAAATAATAAATTAAATCTACGTTCCATTTTTACCTAGACAGGGGAATCACAGTTATGTATATAAAAAATCAAATACATGTATTATAGCTTTAACTGGTTTTGTATTTAATGTCCGAATTAGGGGAATCACATACTCACAAAAATATCGTAAATACATAGAGTACTTATTACGAGTACTTGCGATAATTCACGAGTACGAGTAACGAGTATACTCATGAGTACTTACAGTACTCGAGTAAAAATTTAAAGAAAAGTATCGAGTACCTGCCCATGTCTGGATACTATATCAAATTTTTAGATTTTTATAAAGCCTTGTTTATTCTCTTTTCAGCGATGTACAAAAATCGGGTAAAATAATTAAAAAACTTATTTGTTAAAGTTGGCCATAGAACATCCACCATAGTGTTTTTTGTCATAAAAACAAAAAACGATTTGGTCAAATATCTATTATTACCAAGGCTCGGAATTTTAGGTTAAATCCTTTTTTTTTTCTTTACAGGCACATCGATTAAAACTATATATAAATCCGTTTTATAAAGTTTAGTGATTTGACATCAGTTTTATTTTACCTAAAATGTCTATTTTCGCATTTTTGTGGATAAGAGCCTATTTTTGCATTTTTAGTGCCTAATTTTTACATTTAAGTGCCTAAAAACAAAAATCTAATATGAAAATTTGATTTTATTAATTTTTGTATTTAAATAAATATCCTTTGAATTTTTGTCCTACTGAAATTAAAGAGCGAATTAAAATTGGACCCTATAAGATTTGGAAACATTAGGAAATCTTTCATTTGTGCAATTTCGCGCCTGCTGCAGTTAGGCCAGTAAAGAGTGTATGGTGCAATTTATTATTGTAAAACAATATATGTACTTTTTAGGTGCTTATGCAACTTCACGGCAGTGACGCCATTGCAGAGCCTGTTTTAACAAACCAAGTATACAGGCAGAATTAGTGTACATAACTTGAAACTTGAACATATTGATTAAAACAATTACAAAATTGTAAACTAGTTACAGGAGTCCATTATATTAATGGATAATGTAAACAGTGATTTACAAACTGCACGTGGTTGTGTGGCAAAAGAAAAATTCTGTTTTTATAACTTTAAGAGTCCTAAGCAACATTTTAAATAAAAAAAGTGAAGTGGAACTCCTAGAAAACATTACTTGTGAAACAGCTGTGTTGTTTAAATATGCTCCTGTAAGGTCGTGCGACCTATAGCGTTCTTTTTCTGTTTTTACAACAGTATTGTTTGATCGACGGCAAAGTTTAACATGTGACAATTTAGAAAAAATTCTAGTTGTTTATTGCAATCCAAAAACTGAAATATAAGATTAAGTTAACACATCAATTGTGTTGTTACCAGAATGAGAAACAGCAACATGCCAATTTTAGATTTAGTTCGAGTTTACGATTTAAATTTTTTGTTTCTCGTCTAATGTTAATGAAAAAATAGTACAGTATTTATTAAGTAGGTTTCGTTACAAACGCTCTTTTCTTTTAATGACATTTTTTTAGCTTTAATCAATACAAAATTTTACTAGTACCTAAGTTCTTGTTTCTCTCCTTAATGCAATTTGTTGGTAGAATTTGTATTGCGCTTTCAGAACTTACAAATGAAATACCACATGTGTTTATTTTTTATTGTAACTATATTTTTGTAAAAGTACTTTATTTATTTTACGTAAATACCAAAAAATGTGACTACTTGCGATTATTAAAAATGTTCGGGGTCGGTTTCTTAGTTTTTTTATAACGTTTAAAGACATTTCTAAAGATTTTTGGGCCTTTTTAAATTTTTAGTGCCTATTTAAGGGTTTCTTAGAGCCTAAATGCCTACCTATTTTAATGGTTTTTAGGACCTAAAGTTCCGAGCTGTAATTGAATTAAAAATAAGACAAGCTTATTTTTAATTGTATTTCACATATTGCAAATTTATTTCACTTAAGTGTAAATCATTTTTGGTATGTGAAATTCTTTTCACATCTGTAAAATTGAAATTGTGAATATGTGAAATTGTATTTCCGATATATGAAACTGCTGGCACACATTTACAATTTCTGAATAAAAAGTAAAACGGCTTGCCATACAAGTCTGCGATTTGCGCATTAATGCAGCTCCCGGCGCGAAAAACTTCCTCGACATGAAATGGTTCAACTACATAAGTGAGGTAACACCAGATGGCGGAACTACTGATACGTGAAATAAATTTAAAATATGTCTAACATATTTTTAATTTACTTCAAATTATGACAGGCATCATTTTAACTCAATTTCACATATGACACACATATTGAATTAAAAATATGTTAGGCATATTTTAAATAGAAATAAAAATATGTCAGTCATATGTAATTCAATTATAAATATGCCAGTTATATATTTACTAGAATTAAAAATATGACATATTTTTAATTGAATTAAAAATACAACTGACATATTTTTTAATTCGATTTAAGTTCAACTTTATTTTATTATTTACACAAGTGTATCAACATTTTGACACATATTTAAAAGTCGTGAATAAAAAGTAGAATGGCTTGCCATAGACGTGCAGATACGTGGGGAGCAGCATATTGTCACGAGCGTTTTCTTCGCATTGGCGGCGACCGGTACATTATATTATGCGTTTGTACATCCTCAACTAGATAATTAACATTGGACACATGCTAAAACCAACCACGGCGTGAAAACGTTACAGAACGGAAAGTATACAATAAAACAACCAAATGATGTATAGATGAACTTATTATCGAAAACTGTAACCGAAGAGTTCACTAAACATTATGTAATGGTTAGCAGTAACCTAGCATGTAGATAATGCTTAGTAAGAAATACGTATCTACACTGCACTAAAATGCCGATGCCCCGTTTTTACTAAGCCTGTTTTAGAAGCAAGGTATGTGCTATGCGACTATTTTCCGAGATACTAGTACTAAATTTTATTCATATTTCTTATTTGTTCTAGCATACATGGTATTCAAAAAATTAAATTTGCCGCTTTTTGCAGATATGGGGGTTATGCTAAGTACGGCAGCGCGTTTCTATTGATAAAAAACTTGAATTTATAGTTCACTGATATAACACATAGTGACGAGTAAAATAACTTGTTTCAAAACCTTACCGACAAATAAGCTTAAATAAATCAGCATTATTGTTACCAACATTCAGAATCTTAAGGTTACCTCTACAGTTCCTACGATACAGTATGCACTATAAATTCAGCTTTAATGATTAAGTGGGTGCATTTCAGCGGTACACACTGTGCACTTTTCTGTTGTTATTTTCTGCTATTCAATATTGTACCTTTTCGATATTCTTCTAGAAGCAAATGAAAATGTCCTAATTTTATCCATGTTTTAGGATCAATGCTAATTTTCTTTGGAGAGCCGGTTTGATTGGAATTAATTTCATTTTCATTTTGGCTAGCCTGTCTGCGAGCCTGAACAACCATTAGTTGAAGGTATTTAACTGCCTGTAAATAATAAATATTAGTTTAATTAAAGATTTTCTAAAAATTTACAGCACCTTCATTACTAATGCCCTTTTTTTAGCATTCTCGGGAGCTTTTAATAATAAAAATCCGTACTGCCGGCTGCAAGAAGCAAAACATTCAAATTTATAGTTTTACTTTTTTTGGACTTTCTCACCTATCCAATTCGGATAAAATGTGTAATTCTTGTGGTGTCATAATTATATCATCGCTGTCCTCAGTTCGCGCAACTGTTTTACTCATAGCTACAATAAAATCAAGGAAGTAATTGTATTTCAGCAATAGTTACCTCGTAGACAATCACAGAACATTCAACCTTTAGAAGCGAATTCCCTATGTTAAATGTTGGCAACAAAAACCGCCATTTTAATTCATCCGCCATCTAGCGCCATCAAGGACTGGTGTTTGCACGCTCAGCGCTCCTTGTAAATTTTATCAACAGATAACGCAACAGTAAATGTCATTTTTATTTTAAAATAAATTTGAAAAATAAGAAGTGTTTTTATTTATTTATTATCACGGTAATATTCTAGGCAGTGGAGTCGAAATTTTAAAAAGAAAATTCCCGAAAATGGTATTTGTAGTAGGCATTAATGACACCATTCAAATTAAACATAAAAGGCGGATACTCCTTAATAAAGAAAATTTGCAAGACCACCATCAGCATTCTCCTATGATAAAACTAATATACAAATATATTTCAGAATGTTTACTGCAGATAAAACGAATGTGTATGTACCCGACAATTATGAAAACATATCAGTAAATCAATGGTTTGTATTAAAATTATGCTTTGTACCAAGTTAAGTTTATGCAGTCATTGGAAGTAAAGCGTTACATTTTAAGTAACGAGTCCAGTACCATGGAATATGCTTGTAAATGAGACCACTTTTTTCTAATCCCTGATGAAGAGCTGCCATGTATTTGTTTGATAAAATCACCACCCAACTGTTGCAACCAGTGACCAATTTTAAGAAAACATGCTAGGCTAGCAAACTTACCTACCTACAGTTGCACGACAATATGTTTGAACCGCAATTATTGTTAAAAATTAATATATATTTTTTTGTAATAAATTAGTTTACATACCTGTCCTTTGATTTATTTTAATAAACTAGGAAAAGAATTACCATAAAAATGAAACGAAAAAGTATTGTAGCTACATTTTAAAAGTAACTAATAAGTAGTTTATTGTAAATAAAACAATTCTTAACTTCAACAGGTTTTTTATTTTAGCCTCGATTTTAGCCTTATAAGTATTTCAACATGTTTGCAGGTCATTATCAAAAGCAAGTTGACTACACTTTTTAATTAAACCCTACTGAAAATATATATAGAAACCTCATATAACCTGATAATGTTTTCATCAGGTTGTATGTGGTTTTATGCGGTTTTTGAAACAACCAGGTTCATTTTGTATGAGGTTTTATGAGGCAACTGAGGTGATTTTCAGTAGGGAAAGAATATATTCCAAACTACCTACACAATATTTAAAAGCAATACATTACTCTTTCTAAATCTATTATGCAATATATTGCAATGATATGCTTGGTCTCGTAACTACTAGAAAACAATCCCTAAACTGTCTGCAATTCACGCAATTAAATTTAAACTTGCTATGAGACTCTTTTAACTTTCTCAGGGTCGTTATTTTGCTTGTAAAGTAAATTGTTTAAATTAATTTTTAAATAGAAATAAACACACAACGATATCAACTTTACAAAATAATAATTTTATTAAATAAATGAATTTCTAAATGTGGTTTCCGAAAAATCAATAAATTTTACTAACTACTATCGTCTTTTTTTAACAAATAAACACTTATCTTAGCGTCTTCTTAAACAGTTATTACACTATCCTGTCTTGAGGAGTGGGGAAACTAGCCCACTAAGGCCAGGCGCGCACTTGCGATTTTCTGTCGCGCGATCATTTAATCGCAAAAATGAAACACTTATTTTTAAGTACGAAGGCGCGCATATACGACTAAATAATTGCCGCGATTGAAAAGATGCAACCAGCCCTATTTTTGAAGCGATGCGATTGTCGCAAATCAAAATGGGTCATATAGGACAGGAATGAACCTGCACGCACTTGCGACTATTCATCCGCAATTCAGTTGCTGTCGAACGTTCTGAAGTGTACCGTGATATATACTGAAGGAGGTTAATTATAATTTAAAAAAGTAATATAAAATGTCCGACGACGAATCTCTCGCCAGGGATGACCCTGCAGATAGTGTCTTGGACACAGAAAGAATAATTCTAGAGGTGGAAAAGAGACCATCCTATAGTATTGAAAAAATTTATTAGGATGATCTCTTAAGTCTTAATCTTAATTTTGTAAAATTGCCCTTTTAGCAATCTTTGGCTTATCACTGGATGCACCCAATATTGCTTCTGGCGCCGTTTTCTGGCTTCCATTCGTAATAATAAAGCTACCATAGAAGCGGTTTCAATAAAATCCATGTTGGTACTAAGATGTAGTTACGATTAATTCCCCGCAAGTGCGCGCTTAAAAAATTTAAAAATTATTATTCCGCGATTGCGATTTTTCAGTCGCGCGACAGAAAATCGCATGTGCGCGCCTGGCCTTATTCCTCGCTCTAGCAAAACGCTCTGCTGGCCTCTTGAGCAACAACAAATACTCTCTCTTAATCTGAATCTTCTTCTTTAACTGTTTTATATTATTACCAATTTGGTTTTAATTCCATCACAAACGTACAAATTTCCTCGATCACCTTTTATTTATAATTCTTCTGGATTTTTCTTTAATTCGTTATTACTTCTTGTATTTTCCTTTTTATACACGTAATTACTGTTATCTAGCTTTTAGACTCGTTTTTCCTCTTTTCTTCTTCCAGAGGATCTCAATTCTGTGTTTTTTTTTACACAGACGAGCCGTACTAATTAAACAAATTTCTTTTTTTTTATATCTTTTTTCTTCCTCCTTTGATTTTCATTTTTATTACAAACAACTAAATCTCATGTCCATCAGTATCCTTTTGAATTCGTTTGTCATTTTGACACTGACATCCTAACTGACATTTATCGACGCACAAATCAAGTAACTCTAAAACTTCTTATAAACTAAACCTTTTTAACAATTCTAATTTAAATTATAATTACAAATAACATAAATAGTCTTCGTATCAATCTGTTGTGTTTTTCTTTTCTTTCAGTACCATACGAAAAATAACAATTATTAGAATTTATAACAGGAATTCTAGCAAAAATACGCGACCCTGAGCTTATAAGTCAGAACATTAAAATCTTACAAGTCTTCATAAATCTCCAAATGCAAATTGAACTGCAACAAACAATCCAAAAATTGTTTTCCATCAACCACAAAACCCCAGTCAAATCAAACACCTCTAAATATCATAGCAATATACAGGTTGTTTCGAATTGCGTGTTAATTATGGGATCTCGCTTATTTGAAGAGATACGACGATGGTTAAATTAGAGAAAAGTTGTGAAATTTTATGCCCACTAATAATCTGAAAACAAATTGGAGCTATCTTGCTTAGTTTCTGAATAAACTAAAAAAAAACTGAAATTTTGAATTTTTTATTTTCGGCTGTAACTCATTTGTCATTTATATTGCATATTTCTAGTTAATGTATTATTAGGACATTTTTTCATGCTGAATCTAAGTTTTTGATCAGATTTGGTATAACTGTTACCATTGCTAATTTTCAACTGTCAACTTTTTTTTCTTATGGCCGCCATTTTAAATTTTTCCATATTTAAATAGTGTTTTTAATTGTGGTTTCAACGATGTATCACACGTTGCAGTTTGTTTAAGCTTTGAGCATTTTATTACACAAAATAAAATTTTCATAAAAGTGCCATGGAAACACCACATCATTTAATTTATTTTGAAAGAATTCTAGTAGGTCATGAACTGCTAGAAGTAAAACAAAACACTAATTTTATTTACTTTGACCTTTAGATACATTAGGTATGCGAAAATATCAGGAAACTTTGTTTTGAGCCTAGGCAGCAGGTTAAGTTATTTTTTACAAAGAAAAGTGAATGACACATTTACTAACACACAGATTAGAGAGTTTAATTTAGACGCATTGTTTTGTCATTTTCATAATGCTAATTAAATTTCAGTATTAAATTTTCCAGAATATTATTCCTCTATAAATTTTTAAATATTGAATATATCACGTGACAAGATCACATTTAATGTTAATTTAATGTATTTAATCAATTACAAGTGTTTCTGTTATGAAAACTTTTAAAATAACTTATTTGATTATTTAATTGTGACACAAGGTGTACATAAAATTTTGGTAGTGCTTGTATAATATCAGAATGTGTTGTAAAAGTATTGATTTTATAGTAAAATAGGTCAAGGTTAAAGAAAAGGTCTAGACGGAAATAATTTATGTAAAACGGTACTGAAATAGGTCAAGGACCTCACCTTAATTTAAAATGCAATTGAAAGTTTTGTAAATTAATTTTATTATGTAAAATAAATTTGATCTAAGTAATTAATTTGAAGCTGAGGAAGTAATTTGTCTATTAGCATTGTAAGTTATTAATTTGTTGATGTTTAGAATTTTTAATTCAAAATTTTGTATATTTATTATTAAGTCAATTGATTTGAAGGTAGTTTCAAGCATTAGATTATCGATTTTCTGTTTTCGCTTACCTCATTGGTTAATGTTATGCCTCATATCAAATTCTGTATTCTGATTGGAGAAGCGGGTTTTTGGAATTCTGGTAAATTTGTAATTTGGGAATAATTGTTCTTTTCGATTTACGAACTTCAGACCGTATGACGTTGTTGTATGCAGTTCCTAATTGAATGTAATTAATTGTTTAAAATTTAAGTAGTTAATTAATTAAAAGTATGTCAAAGTGAAAACAAATAAGTGTTATATTGTTTAAAGTGATTTAAATAAGTTTCGACGATTAATTAAAAAGTTATTTGAAAATATAAAAATTGGGAAGCAGGTCACTGACTTAATAAAAATTTGAATTTGACAGATTCAAATATTTAAGAAATTTGGTTGGGAATCCAATGGAAGCAAATCAGAATAGATATGATGAAGCTTAATTATTCCGTATAATCGATCAATAAATTGATCTTCGTATGAAAATCTTGGATCTACGAAAAAAATATTTAAATGTGGTAAATATTTACCAAATTTAAGTAATTAAACTACGAATTATTACTATAACAAATTATTAATGGACATACAAGAATCATACATTAATTAAAAGTGTAAATGATTGAAATTGAACTTGATACTAGAAGACAGAAGATAATGGTGTTGGGAAGCGTACCCTTTGAACAACGTAGTCACAAGAGTGATAAAACGCTTTCTTCAAAGGAATCAAAATTTGGAGTCTGCGAATTGGACATCCTATAGATAACAGGACCGGACTGGAGAATTTCATTTGAAAATCTTGTAATATAAGGTAAATTTAGAATTTAATTTTGTGCCTTAGAAATAATTTATTGCAGAATTTTTTTAATGTTAAAAATAAATTGGTATGAGGATTTAAAGGCTATGTGCTTGTGAATTTGAAGATTTGGTATTTGAATTTAATTATTTTGCAGATAATAACTACAAATATTAATTATAAATTAAAAATTAAAGTACACAACATCAAAATTAATTTATATACATAGGATTTATGGCTAGCCAACGTGGGGCTTCTCAAATATATAAAATTTATAAATATTATAAGTAAAGATCTTAATTATTTAAAAATTTACATTCATAGCAATATGTACAGGATGTATCAAATTGCGTGTTAACTATGGGGATCTCGCTTATTTGAAGAGATACGGCGATGGTTAAATTTAAGAAAAGTTGTGGAATTTTATGCCCATTAATAATCTAAAAAGATGTTAGCCAACCATAAGAATAAAAATAAGTTGACAGTCGAAAATGAGCAATGGTAACAGTTATACTAAGTTTGATCAAAAATTTAGATTCAACATGAAAAAGTGTCCTAATAATGCGTTAACTAAAAATACGCAATACGACAAATGAGTTATAGCCGAAAACAAAAAATCCAAAATTTTTGTTTTTTTTTAAGTTTATGCAGAAACTAGCAAGATAGCTCTAATTTATTTTCAGATTATTAATGGGCATAAAATTCCGCAACTTTTTTCTAATTTAACCATCGCCGTATCTCTTCAAATAAGCGAGATAGTTAACACGCGATATGATACATCCTGTATATAAATTATTTTCATAATTACAATCTTTTTTTTTACTTTTTAAATGCTATATTTATGAAGGTCTAAAACGATGCACTTCTCAAAGGCTCAGTATAAAATATAATATATAAAATATTTATCTGAGAAATTTGAAGAAATGGTGCGTCTTTAAAGGTGTAATTTGGGGGAACCCTTACTTTATACAAAACCACAAAACAATACTTCATAAACAATATTAATAAAGCACAACTTAGATGAAAAGTTGGCTCAAAAGGCGTCCACTCGAATCTTATTGTAGAATAGACTTTGGCAGCTTATTATTTAAATATATGTTCAAAGTTGAGCTTATCATTCTAAAGCGGTTTATATCCGGTTTTACACTGCACTACAACTTAATGACAATACTAAGACTTCCTGCAATATCTAAGAAGCCCCGTTGGGTTGTTTTCGGTATTTAATTAATTTAAGGCCATGCTCCATATTTTAGAGCTACATAATTGTTTAATAAAATTCCTAAAAAGGTGACATAGATACGAGCAGATTTCTTAGCCAAACCTGAATAATTATTACTATAATTTGTAGATGGCAACGGAAGGGAGACCTCGCAAATAAAACAGGGCGAGTTATTTGAGTGATATTCCACTTTTATTTCGTAAACTATTAAGAATATCAAATTTCTCCATGCTTAAAGTGTGGGAGAGTAAAATTTGATATTCATTACAAGCCAAAATTTTTCTAATGCTATCACCAACCTCAGAGGGTAAACCACTACACTTTTTGGTTTTTGTCGAATCTTTGTCTTACACACAACAGAAATGCTTGAAAACTTGCAAACATCACCCATATCTCATTGTTTCATATCTCTTGCAATTCAAATTTGACAATTTTTAAATTATTTGACTAATTAACTAAACTTTAAGAGACTATAACTATGAAAAGGGGCGTTTCCCCATCTAAATTTCTTGTAACATTTAATTTGGGTTCGTCTCAATATTCTACTCTCGAAGTGACTTGAAAAACGCAACACCTTCCACACAAGTAACTTAATAGCACGTACCAGTGCGGTAAATCACTTTACCACTGATGATGATGATAGCTTAGCTATCGAAACACGTATGTGGTATTAAATTACTTGTGCAGAACGGTGTTATATTTTTTAGGTGTTGTCTTTCACAAGTAGTGTTTTCAGTGCCATGTTTTGTGACACTATACACGACCCTTAACTTATGTTGTGATCACCCAAGTATAAACAATTTAAAGTTCTGATTTAATTAAACGTAACAGGAATTCCACCGTAGCTTGTAAATGTCGCTTAATTTAGTATGTGTTTTTGGCTTGTCATCTTTTCTGAAACTATGAAGTACAAACAACATGCTGTCAACACAGCTCGCAGCGAAGACGCTACAAACGAAAGTTTTTCCTTTCCTGGGTGAAGTTAACTGTTTTTGACTTGTCTTATATATTTCGGGTGATTGCGGCTTAATGTTGTTTGTAGAAGATTTTCTCAGATCAAATTATAATTGAGCCCTTTTCTTAACAGCACAAAAGATAATAAAGGTTTCTATAGAAACAGTTTAATTTGAAAAGTAAATTTACATACTTGAACAAACCAGGGATTCGCGTGCAGCCAGTTTAAGGTTACCTTGTGTTGACCCAAAAAGTTAATTAAACAAAATCAGATATTTCCCTTTTATTTAATGTTCAGAAAAATTCTTTATGCGAGAACTTCCACTACAATTAGAGAAATATAATTAACAAGCCAACGTATAAAGAAGACTGTACAGCTAAAATGACTTTTCGTACCTAATAAATATAAAAATAAGGAAAAGAGATCAAAACTCTAACTGTGATACAATTGGATAAAATTAAAGAACCGTTTTGGAACCTCATGCTGAAAACCATAATAGCTTTTGGGTGCCAGTTGGATGTACGATAATATTGAGGTAATATAGAACACCAAAATTAGTACTGTTCATTATTAACTTCCACTATTAACTTCCTCGTCGAAGCGTACTACTTGAACAGGGTCAGAGATTTTGTGAGATATTTGCAAGGAAACGAAAAGCCATACTTTTTTGAAATGCGCATTTAATTAAAATTTTAAATAGGATTTATTTCTTTGAGTTCTACTAAGCTGTTTGACAATCGAAAACTACTGAAAAAATCTACGAAATTTTTAAAATAAAAATTCGAATGTATTTTTTTATAACCAATCTTATCGTACTTATCGTATTCTTTAAGTGGCATCCGAGTTTTTTGTTTCTTTTTATCTTAACGTAACAGATAAAGACGAACATATTTTGTTAACAAGTCATAATTGTTTTTAAATCACGACGGAAGCGATCTCCAGCTGTACTTAAACCGTTTACTTTTCTAAATTTTATTTTATTTTCGTTCAGCAACGGGAGAAATTCCCAGCTGTAGTTAAACCGTTTATTTTTTGGGAACTTTATTTTCTTTTCTTTAAGCAACAAAAGAAATCCTCAGCTGTGCTTAAAACCGTTTATTTTTCTGAATTTTATTTTATTTGAGTTCAGCAACGGAAGAAATTCCTAGCTGTATTTAAATCGTTTATTTTCCTTAATTTTATTTTATTTTTTTGTATTTTCTAAATTTAATTTTATTTTTATTCAGCAACGAGAGAAATCCGTAGCTGTACCTAAACCGTTTACTTTTCTGAATTTTATTTTATTTTAGTTTAGTATCGAGAAAAATTCCCAATTATACCGAAACTGCTTATTTTGCACAATTTTATTTTATTTTTAATCATTAAAGAGATATATTCCCAGCTGTACCTAAACCGCGTATTTTTCTGAATTTGATTTAATTTTCGTTCAACAATGGGAAAAATCCCCAGCTGTAGTTAAATCGGTTTTTTTTCTTGAATTTATTTTTCCTTAGCAATGGGAGAAATCCTCAGCTGTACTTAAAACGCATATTTTATTTAAATTCTAGTTTGTTTTGGTTCGAGGACAGGAGAAATCCCCAGTCATGTTTATTAATCACCGTAATTACAAAGTCTAATTTCGTTGTATTTCGGATGTTTATTTTTATACAACCACACCATAGTACCGACTTAAAAATATTTATTTCAACCCAGAGGCGGTTAAACCCAAAGCTCACCGATAAATCTCAGAAACGTTGTTATAAATTTTAATATAATAATTTACTGAATATAAATAAAGAATTCCAAATTGCTTATCTGTAGCGAAAACTGTAGCGGTCTGCTGTACAAAGAAATATGCACCTTAATTAATGGACGCGTAAATATCTGTGTTTTTGTAACATGAGCCTCCCTCCAGAAATCCGGATTTAATATGTAGATAGATTGTAAGTCAATAAACGCAAACATGGTAAATCTATTTTTTGCATGAATTTAGACTTTCAGCTCGATTTTTAACTTGAATTTTAAGCTTTAACTTAAACTTCATGTCAATAAATTCGAACATGCCAAAAGATTTTTTTGCTGCATCGGTTTACTTTTTCACACCTGTATTTAAATGTAATAACTAGAAAATTTCCAATTTCCATAAAAACTTCCAAGTTTGAACTAAAAATGCTCCTGTTATATCAATTTTAGATACCTAAATTTTTATTTAAATGTAATTATGAGATCAGTCCTATTTAAAACTTAAACTTTGAGCTTTAAATTGCTGTTGTGTACTTTTAGAATTTTATATCAATATGACTGGTAAACATTTTCATAACAATGAAGGTACTAAAATTGGTTTTAATTTTTTTTGTCAGATCTTAGTGGCTGGGCGGAAGTCTTTCTTGTCCCATCCTAATTTCGACAATAGTCGCAGTTATTTTTGGTTTTTAGTTTTTTACCATTCGGAGAAATTTTAAATATTAATTTAATAATCTATATAGTACATCCGGATCCTTTCCACCTGTCTCAACCTTTAGTGGTAAGGGGCCTCCGCTACTAAAAGCCACATATTTACGCGTCTGTTATATAAGGCGCAAATTCGTTTGTATATTGGACCGTTACACTTTTCAATGCAGATAAGCACACAAGATGTTCGCCATATTGAAAGCTTGATTTTTTATTAGTGCGTATTACTTCCAAAAACATTTTAAAAATCGCTGTTAAGGCAGTCCTGGAAATGAGGAAAAGTGTTGGTTTCGTCAAGTATAATTAACTTTTATCCCGTTTTTTTTCTCAAAGAAAATTTTCTGAAGATGGTATAAGAAATTTTTAAAATGCTTTACCGGTGCTGCTTTTCCCTGGTTTTATTAATTTTTTTTACGGAATTTTCTTTCCGAGAATTTTTCTATCTTTTTTTTTCTAGATTTCCAGATTCACAAGGTTTTTACAACATCTAAGTAAGCACTTCCGTCTTAGGCAACCAAACTGTACATTAAATCGGAATCCCTTTACCCCGCCACAACTTTTGGTGACGACACATAAAAAGTATTTTGCTAATTTTACGAAACTGTAAAGAGTAAATTCGTTGTAGTTAATTTTAACAAATATAATTAGCAACATCAACAACTCCTATATTTGTTAAATAAATGAGTAGTAAATCACATTTGGTAAATAACAAGTGTCAGATCATAGACAGCAGAAAAAAAAGTTAAAATTGTTGGCCTGTGTTATCTGTTACCTATTGTGTATTTATCTGATATCCACGTTATTTGTGGAAATTAGTGTTAAATATGTGAATTTAGATTGTTCTACTCAAATTGTTATTAGTTTATCGAAAAGAGCTAGGGCTACATATAATTAATAAGAAAATTGAGATTTTTATATTTTGATTAATTTTCAAAATAAAATTGCTAAATAGTTTATTATAAATGCGACCGTTGCATTGTTTTTCTAAATTATTTAGCAAAACAAGTTTTATTATAAAATCAAAATACGGTTTTAATTGTTCTTTTCAACCTGAACGTAATAAATTTTGCACGAAAGCACGTAAAGTGTTAATAATGCTTTTTTAAGGAATCATGAAGCCGTGCGTGAGCACGACCCCATGATTCCCATCCCACCCCCTTACCCGGGCTCAGCACACTAAGTGCTCTTCACCGGTCTAACATGCCCCACCCCTGAAAGACATGCAACCCAACGTACACACCTACATACACCATCCATGGACCCGTAGGATTTAACTTATACAGAAAAATTACCGACGAGCAGTGGACTCGAACCAACTGCCATTGGGAGTCTAGTTTCAAAGCCTGGGACTTTAACCACTAGACCACCCGCCGGCCCAATAATGCTTTTAGTTTTACAAAAAATTTAAGAAATACCCTATTAAGGCTCTTCGTATGCAGGCGCTCATGGGTCACAGTTTTGTTGTTATTTAATATCTTGAGAAAAAAACTCTTTATATTGAGAAAAAACGTCAATATATTGAGAAAAAAGCTGTCGGGCAACCACCACGAGATCTTCTTCGCGTAAGCCTGCTACGGTCTTTCCTTTTCTCTGTTTTAAACATTATTAACTACCTTAAAATAAAAATTTTAAAATTCGTTTTTTTTCATGAAAATTTTGAAAATGTTGAAAATTTTCTGTTTTTTATAGATGTTCTTCAATCTTATAATTGAGGTTGTGTAGAAGAGTTGAGGAACATTTAGTACATGTATGAAGGTATAATTAAACAAAATTAATAATCTTAGGTATATCATCCGCATAATTATTATTAACAACCATTGTAAAAACGACGAATATGCAGCTTGCAATTTTGTTTTAAATCAGATGTAAGCTACAAACAGTAAACAGATTGAAATTTTTTAGTCGACTAAACACACAATCACGATAATATTTTTTATTTCTCCTATTTTCATAGCAAATAACCTATTTGTTTATAGGCAATTGTTTAAATTTAGCTCACATTGTTGTCCTATGAGTGAAAACCGATATTTTTATTTGCAAACAATATTCATCCGCTGAAAGCTGCAAATTGGTTTAAAAAAAATGATTTTTTGGCAAGTATTGAATTACACTGTTCAGCTAAATGACAAAAAGGAAACCCCCTATAGGTATTTTCTCAATAAGAAGTGGTTCCTATTAACCACGTACCATGTTCATAATCAATAAAAAAAAAAACAAAAAAACTTGCACAGAGCGGCTATTCGACATGCGTAGAATACGAATCTAAGCTTCTTTTCTGTGTTTTAGTCCGCTTTTGTGTGCCTATATTGAAGTCGAGCACCCCTCCCCAGCCCCCTTATTTTTTGAAAGAAATATTTAGTTTTATGATATCTGGTATTTTCTACTTGCAAACAAAGTTTATCTGCTGAAAGGTGAAAATCTTCATTATCTAAACATTCTTGCATAATTTCTTTTCTCAATGCATTTAGTTATTTTTCAATATATTGAGTTTTTTTCTGAATATATTGAGTTTTTCCGCAGTTTATTGAGATTTTTTCTCAATATATTGAGTTTTTTCTCGATATCTTAAGTTATTTCTGAATATATTGAAAAAAAAAATTAAAACTAGTGTGACCCCTGAGCGCCTTCGTGCATCTTTGCGTTAATGTTCACAAACATTTAAATATTTTAATGTAGACATTAAAATGATGCCAAACCTCAGTGGATTAGACTATAAGTTTATGATTTTGGGTTTTATTACTTACTACACTTGATTTGCTCAGAAAATTAGGTTATATTGGATGGTTCTCATGTCTTTGTCATAATTTTGATACAAAACGTCTAAAATTAATGTTTCTGAAAACCCCCGTGTTGTAAATAAAATTAATGCTAAAATTAAGCTACACTCATGGACAAAAATATTGCATATATTTTTTTTTAATTTTTCTGTAGCTTTTATGTTGTTTTTATTACTAAGTGTCTTATATTAAAGTGTCCTACGTATATTAGTACTGTTTTATAATAAATTAATTTACATATGATAGCGTTAGAACAGATTCGTGGACGATTCAGTAAAATAGTGTGATTTTGGTTATAACATTTAATTGAAAAGAGCAACAATAACGGCAACATAACATTATTTTAAGGTAACATGAAGATGCATTAGTATTCGGTATTTCCCCCTCTAGCTCTAATTACAGCTTGCATCCTTCTGGGCATGCTTCGCAGAAGATCTCTAATGGTTTCTTGCGGAATTCGATTCCATTCTTCCTGAGCTGCAATTCGTAATTCTGCAATTGAGTTAGGGGCTGGATTTCGAGCTCGTATACGGCGTTTGAGGATGTCCCATAGATGCTCTATGGGATTTACATCGGGACTTAATGGTGGCCAATCAAATGACGCAATCCCGGCATCTTCAAGGTACTGGAGCACTGTTCCGGCCACATGTGGGCGGGCATTATCATGCATTAACACAAACCTATCGTACCCAATAAAGCCGACATATGGTACAACATGTTCTTCAATGATGTTGCGGATGTACCAGTCTGCATTCATTCTCAAATTCACCTCAACAAGCTCCGTGCGACTGTCCCAACTGATGCCACCCCATAGCATAATGGAGCCACCGCCAAAGCTAACGTTTTGCACAAGATTACATGCAGCATATCGTTCACCAACTCTTCTAAACACTCGATCACGTCCATCTGGCTTCCACAATTGTATTCTTGTCTCATCTGTAAAAAGAACTTTGCTCCATAGATGTTCATCCCAAACAGCATGAGCTCGTGCAAACTGTAACCGGCCAGTTTTGTGATGTGGGCGAAGCCGAGGGACTTTGGCTGGACGTTTTGAATTTAAACCGGCTTCCTTTAGTCTCCTCAGTACTGTTTTTGAACTTACATTGACTTGCCTTGTATTCAGTAATTCATTTTTTAGTTGCGGAGCTGTATATGTGCGATTTCGCAAAGCTTGAATTTGCAAATGGTGGTCATCCCTTTGCGTTGTACATCTTTTACGTCCTTGTCCAGGCCGCCTTCTTTATTCCCCAGTCTCCTCGTATCGTTTTACTACAGGAGAAACCGTCGATTGATGTATGCGCAGCATTTGTGCAATATCTTCTTGCCTGCGACCCTCATTAGCTAAAGTTACAACTTTAACAGCAACTAATTCATTAAGATGTGGCATCTTACTAACAGAAAATACACAATGCACTAGAAATGTCAAGATCTGTCATTGTGAATTACCAAAGCACACTATCAACCATTATTAGACATCGGCATAATTGTAACATAGTGCTAATTCACTTATAAAGAATAGATCTAAGCATTTTTAGATGTCTAGATGAGTGTTAGACAATACCAATATATGCAGGACACTTCAATATAAGACATTTAACAATAAAAACTACATAAATGCAGCAGAAAAATAAAAAAAAAGTCTTAAAAAAAATATGCAATATTTCTGTCCACGAGTGTAGAATAAAAAATACCATACATTGTAATTTGCTTTCGACTGGAGCGCAGAACATTTTTATTATTAAGTAAAAGTACAGAAGGAAACACGCATCCCAAAAACTGGATTTTTAGACCAGACAATAAGATTTTAAACACCCTGTACATATAGATTAACATATTGAAAATCAACAGTTTAGAAACTTGAAAGCAAAAGTAGCGTGTAAATTAGAATATACATACACATGTGTTAAACATGTTAAAACTTGTCAGTTATTGCATAAGTTAGATAAAAATTGAGGTGAGCTTTTTGTTTTTCAAATACATTACATCTGCATTCTTGCCGTTTTTGTGAACATGACGTGAACACTTTTGCCACATTTGGTTGGTTAATTCTAAGATTGTGTTAACATCTGTTACCTGTTTAAATAACATTTATTAGTTGATTTGATATCAGTTAGTATAAAGTAATTGGTGAATGTGGTTGTTCTACGAGATTTCCAATGTTTCATTGTTCTTTGTATAGTGTTAAGGAAAGGTTTACTAGTTAAATTGTAAACAGTTCTGCAAATACTTGTTGAAGACTTACAAGCAGGTAAAGATAAAAAAACAACATATTTATGTTCATTCATTTCGGCAAGTTTTCTTTAAGCAATTGTTCAACTCTGAAGATTTTTAATGGTAAACTGATCTGCAAAGTATCACATAAGGACTTTTACGTCTTTCATTTATTATAGATTGTGAAAATACCTATTTTATTGAATTTTCTCTAATTTTTATTTTTTTTTATTATAGATCTAATCGCAAGAAAAAAAGCTGTTCCTTCTATTCAAAATGCTACGAGAATTTCTCCATCCATTCATTTCTGCAGAAGAAAGAATTGATGATCTCAAACGTGACTTATTTTAAGGTAAGACTTTTAATTTGTCGATTCTAAGGTTTTCAAAAAAAAACTTTACAGATGCGTAGTTTTAACTATGCGACCCCAGGGCAAATGCAATATAAATTTTTTTGTTACGTTTCAGATATCGACAAAATATAGCACTTTATTTTTTGTTACATAGTTACACGATATGCACACAAAAATTGTGAAAAATTCTTTAAATTAATGATACTATAAATAAAAATATTTCTATTCGCATTTCAAGTATATTGAAAGTAGGAATTATATTTTGGATCATCACATTTACAAATTTTATATTCTAAATACAAAAAATTATAAAAAAAATATCCATTTTATGCTTGCATATTTAGGGATGCTACATTGAAGTATTTTCTGAATGTTACGCTTCCACACTTTTAATCTTTTTTCATTGAATAACTTTTTACGTAATTTTTAATTTGCTTCAACAAGTTAATTAAAGGAAATTTTTTTAAATCGATTTTACGTTTTTTTGTAGGGCACTCAATTTTTGTGTTTTCTTAAAGCCTCGTTAAAGCCAAGGACATGCTTTACCATCGTTACGCCTTCATTTTTATATCATTACGTTATACATCGTAAAACGCTATGATTATATAACATGTAACATTGATTCTAAAAACTAATTTTGTGTAAATACCGTTTTAAATTTAGAGAATCCGGAAAAAACCTTTAGTTTGTCTGTCCATACGTCCTTTAAGCTACAGCTGCACTCTTATTTTCAATAACCTTTTGCTATATGACAGCATTTTTTCCGATTTAAACTATTACACCTCTTTCCGTTGTAGAAGTCTTATAAACCCGTTTTTGTCATTTTTATAAATTTTGAATTCGAATTTCCAGTGCAGGTAAATACCAAAAAAAGCACCCTAGAGTTTTTTTCTCAATGAAAGGTTGTTCCTATTGTCATTTAATAATTATTTCCTTTTTGCTGCATCAAACTTTTATTTTACTTTCATACATTTTAAACGTTTTAAGAATTTTGACTATTTAAAAATGTTTTTAATTTTGGAACTCGCAAATTTAGTAATTTAAAAAATTTTGAATAAAAAATCTTAACTGAGTTTTGAAAATTGTGAAATTGTTCAATACTATGATACTCTTGAAAATTTTTAAAATGTGAAAGTTTAAATATTTAGAGTTTTTCATAAATTTTGAAATATTTGGGTACTGAAAATTTTGTTTATTTCTGAAATATCGAAAACTTTGAACGTACTAAAAATTGAAACATTCTAATAAGAAAACCACAATTTAATTTTTTGAAACTGAAAAATGCTGTGTAACCGGTGATAATCTTTTTGTTTCTTTGAAGCCCCTTTAAGGCAAGGAAATGCCTCGTCATAGTTACGCCTCCATTTTTATAGTCATGCATTATACCATTCTAAAGAGTTGTAATTATAAAACGTTTAATGTTGATCATTCAACTAATTTTTGAGTAAATTCCTCTTTGAAGCTAAGAGTCCGAAAAAAAACATTGAGTTCCTCCAGACGTCCTTTGGCAATATAGCTGCCTTATTTTCAATAAATAAATAATCTTTATATGAAAGCATTTACCAAAAAAATATGTCAAAATGCCGTTTCTAATTTCTGGAATTATTTTAAATGTTTTCTTTGATACCTAGTCACTAGGACTGAGTATTCCAAATTTCGTTAAAGTCGGTTTACTTACATTAATTCCAAGCTTTTGTTTGGGGAATTGATAATAAATATTTCCATTATAACGTATTTCGCTTTGAACTACATTTGTATTCTTAAAGGCGACTTGAACCTAATCTACGATGAGTCACTACCTGTAGCGCTTTTTCTGGTGTGGGCTGCTTGTAACGTTTCCAGAATCCGTGTCTTACCGCTAGTCTGTCCCTTCCCTATAACATTAAAAGGAATTTTTGTCGGTTTCATAATTTTTGCTTTCGCTTTGTTTCAACTTTCAAGGAACTATTCATCAACATAAAATAAATAAACAACAAACTTTCAAGCTTTATAGATATATTTGAGAATTCAGCTATTTGATGATTGTAAATTGTGTTTTGTTTTCTGCTGTTTATTATAATTATAACAAGATATTTTATCACAGATTCTAGATGAGTTGAACTTTTACTTTATCATCTAGAAATAATATTGGCTATTCAACTTTTACCTGATTTTAATTACCTCTTAATAAATGTATTTTAATAAAAAAAACTCAAATTATTAGACGGCGGTGGTATACTTTAATGAGGGGTTATAAACAGCGGGCTGGCAATTACATTTTTTTTTTGAGAGTTGTCCTGCCAGATACGAGCAGTCAATGTACATAATACAAAAACTAAAACTAACTTTAAATTAGCAAGACTTTGATAGAATTAAAACTGCTTTGTTAAGAAATTTTAATTCTGCTAAATTCTAATTTAGTTATTTTAAACACCAGTTATTATCGAAGGAGCAGCAATCAGTCTCAGTTTTGAAATTATTCTTGTCTAGCTGTGCAAATCTTATTTTAACAGCATTTTTTAACAACGCTTTTTCCTAGTCAAACAATTATTTTTTAGTTTAAACATTCTTAATAAAGACCTTCCTTTATGGGGGTGATCATAAATTGAGTTAAAGATATTTCTACGTTTCATATTTAATAAGGCCTCAGCTTTTTACAAGTTTAACACTGTATTTAAATATGAGATTAAAAAGTAGTAGTTTTAGGTTTTCCTTCTATATTTTATAGACATATTCAAATTTTAATTATATATTTAAATGTTCAGATGTTAATGAAGTCGGTGTACTTCCCTGTGCTGAGCTGCTGGACCACCAAATTTGGATTATCAAGTAGTTGGATGACCGAGGATCGAGGAGAAGGATTATCAAGGAGCCGGATGAAGGAAGAACCGCATTACCAAGAAGCTGGATGGCCGAGGTTCGAGGAGCAGGATTCTGGAGGAGCTGAATCAAGGTACCGCACTAATGGACTGGACAACTGAGGCTGCACCAGCGTAGGAGTGGAATTTGGAGATCGACAACGCCGACTTCTTAAAGGTAGGTTCCACATCGGTGGAAGGCGTTCCAAGGACCGAAGACATCTCAATGTGAGTGATTTTTAACTTTTCACAGCAGTTCAGCCAGTAGTGTTAAAACTCACACTGACAATTTACAAAATATAAATTTGTTACATTTGAGAATATATCCAGCAAGAAGATCAACAAGGCCCTAGTCAAAATACTACGTTTTCGGATAGCAGTTAGGTGAAAGTGAGATAGTAGATGTCAAATTTATATGTTTTAATTACTCGTCTCGTCTGTGCGCCTACTCCTTCAATTAACGTTAAGTAGCTAATATTGAAATATATTTTAATGCGGCTGCTAGGACCTTTTTCCTAAAATGGATATTCTCAAACTTCTAACCCCCCTTGCACAACAGGTTTCTAGATGGTCAACTAATGCCATATAGAAACATTTATTTTTTGAAAATGCTTGTTACTGTTTTTAATGTATTCAAAATTCTAACCCACATCACCATGTAGCAGATTTTATTTTGTAAATTGTAATGCATCTTTTACGCTCGTAATATCATGCTCGTTTTCGATTCCGGGAGTGTCAGTGTATACGTATAACGACGGCAGTATTTCGTTGTAAAATAAAAAAAATACATAACAACTTAATGCAATGTTTAGCATAGATCTCGGTAGAACTACATTGTGCAATGCGCACAGGCGGTTATATTAAAAAAACAGATTTAATTTAATACCTACTTCATTTAGACGCAGTATGTTATTTTATTTAATAGCGGTATAGTTGTATTGGATGCATTTGGGAGCGGTCGTTCGTCACTAATCGCTGCCTAAAAATGTATTAATTAGGTTTTCAATTTTTTTTTATTAATCCTGTTTTGAACGGTATATAGGATAGCTCCTACGGTTGGCAGTTTGATTTTTCGTGAAAATCGGTCAATTTTGTATGTATTACGAGTCTAAAAGAGCATGATCGCAGGTTTTGTATTAGTAAATCGTATTGATTGTTAAAATATTTATGTCAATATGAAATTGTATGCTCAAATAATTATTTCATGATCAAGATACTAATTCTCTTTTTTAATCTATACTTTTTAATTCATTGTCTTTAAATTTGATTGGACCAATACATTCGAAAATGTAAAAATCGTTGATCACCATTGACTAGTTTTCGTTTTATAAATAAAATACAATGAACTGCAAATGAGTTTTAGCTTAATAGTTTTCAAGACATTCCAAATTTATTGTATATCGTTTATAATTTATGTTAAAAAAATTATTTTAATAATTTAAAAGTACAAAACTAAACGAAAATTCAGAAATACGTTTTCGGAGTTTCTCGTTCTTGTTTTGTGTTTTATCTAACCTTGAACTGAAACACTGGCTTAGCTGCTGTACATTGCTATAGGACCATTTTAAGAAAGTCAAAATTTGGAAATGGAAGTGTATTTAGACTGTAACGTTAACTTGTGGTACTCAAAATTTTTAGGAAAAGGGGGGTGGGGGTGATTTTGGTCTCAAATTTGTATACGTTTATGAGGCACGCCGCTAGGACATGTCGATACAAGGCCTTGATGACCCCGTTCTGCTGAAGCCATTTTATTCTGATCATCGCGATCTGTGGAAAGCCAGAGGGGTGGTATATGGCCTAGGACGCAGCGGACTAAATCCCGTTTGCCCAGGAAGTTATCGGAGGCGTCGAGTGGTTAATAGGGACATTGGCAAGTTATCACTCTCCTTTCTTTGGGTGTGTTGAGTTTTCTTATCAAATATGAGCATTCCGTTTTGGTCTTGTAATTTTTTTGCCGTGCCGGCACGGTATCCTGTGGCTGTTGAAATTTTTCTACAGCTACTTTCCTGAATACAGTTCTATTTCCCTTTCGTAAATACTATAAAATAATTTTCTCAAAATATAAAAAGTTGGCATCGTTTTATTATTAATTTAAAATGGTCCATCAATATTGTCTTATTTTATATGTGTGTTGTGTTAAACTCGATATGCTGCAAAAATGCCTGCACATTATACGACATGGTTTTTGCAATCGGAATTTGTCCAACTTTTTGGGTTTTCAGTATTTTCTGATTATGATAGGTCTGCTTTACCCCGCCACCAGTTACTAATTCTAGTTTTGTATGAAAACTCAAAAAAATGCACTTTTCCGATTATCGAGTTTGGCTTGTACAGTATTAAAGGATTAATTACCTAAAGCAAGAATTGTTTTCAATAAAATTACTTTGATTCCAGGTAATGTTAATACATTAGTAGAATTTCAATATAAGTGTTTTTTTAATGTCGAATTTAATCAATTTTGTATGTTATGCTTGTAATGCTACATTTATGTCAAATTAGCCTCTTAAACCCGGATTATTGCATCAGCTTCCGAATAGGTCTTTTGAACTGAATTAATCCTTTAAATCCTGTATAATAATAATTTTTGTTTACTAATTCGCATTTTTATGGCGCTGTGTTTCCACTGGCGAGACATTAGTGCACCTTTCTTAATTGTTTACTGTTGCTTTAGAGGAAACATGTCGGTGGAACAACATTACATCATAAAGCAACAAATGGTATTTTTCTCTTAGATGAAAAATGCATTTGTTACTTCTGATTGATGGAGTTTCATCGTGTTACAATTATGTTAAACAATGACACAGTCAGTATAAATCTCTTTACTTGTGTTTCATCTAGGGTGGCAGAAGGGGATTTCAAAATGTTTAAGAGTTATACATATATAATGTACTCCTATTTGATAATATTCTACTTTTCAAGTTTTAAAAGGTATTTTGAATTGCTACCGGATTTTTCTTACGCCCAATTTTTCGTTACTATATACGTCCTAAAACGTAATTATTGTTGCTTTGACAATAGTTTTGAATCGCAGTCGTTGTTTGTAGTTATGTGCAAGATACATATCAGTTATACAATTTAAAATAGCATGGTGAGTATTAATGCAATACTTGATTTTAACATAATATAGTAGGCACTACTTAATATTTTAAATAATTGCTTTTTTAGCTTCATATTTTAGGTCTTATGACTCTACATACTGAGTTTAAACTGAAAATGAAGATTAGTAAAAGGTATAGAGGTATTTGTTACGTATTTATTTGTTAAATTTTTTTTTTAATATTTATGTAACGCTGAATTGTTTGCAAACCAAATTGTCGCGTCGGTCGGTGTGAAATTATTCTTCGCGCGTTTCTTTATGGCTACTTTGCCATTTTTAAATCGTTGTAGTTATTATTTTTTTTCTCGGAAGTGTAGTTAAATGTGTCTGGTGTATTGCAATAACAAACTTGCACTACCTACCCATATTTTCTATGGTAAGTACTGATTTGCTTTTAATTAATAATGATTTTTTTCAGAATAATGTGTTAATTACGTAATACGAAGCTGTTTTCTTTTACTGCGTTCGTTTGTCGTGGCCGGCATTTATTCTTCCGACGACGGTGGTGTAGTTATGGTGTCTGGGTGTTACTAAGTGTGACGTAATTAACAATTTGAAATACTTTGTTTCTTATGGTAAGTATTAATAGAATATTACATTTTTACTTTCGTAAATACTATTTAGTACTCGTTATCTGATTATTTTTTAAGTAGAATTGTTTTCAAGTGGGAATTGAAGTAGTTTTTTGTATTTCTAACGCCCGTATATTTTATAAAAATTATAATATTTACATAGCCCACATGGATACAATACAGGTATGATACCTTATTTAAATTTTTACTTTGTGCTTGATCTTATTTTAGATTACGTAAGAGGACCAGAATTGTTGTTAAGGTAATAATTTTATGATAAAAAAGTGAAAATTTATAATGTAACTTATCATTAAAATATTCTTTAATGTAGAAGCTCTACTTTACATTTCATTTTTTCAACGTTTGTAATAAAGATGCATCAGTTATAGGTGGGTGTTTCGGCTGCTCCTGTTGCAATCCCCATGTTCTCTGCTTCTGCTGCGGTCCTTATGCGGAATCGAATTTGGAGGGTGACGTAACCGATAATTTTCAAGTCGTACAAACTAGGTGAGAATATTTTAATTTTATTTATTTATATGCTTAAATAATTTCGAAATATGATATTTATTTATGAGGTCCCCCAACTATTAAAGTTCCATAAAAAGTTTGGATAACTTTCAGTAAAATATTACACATTATTTCTATCTTTTATTTAGTTTTTAACTACATTCACTTTTTTTTGTAAAAACAGCAAGTGAATCAGTAAATACAGGGTGATTTTGGGAACCGGGCCACTATTGCCAACTTTTATATTTTTAAAGATACAAAGTTGGTTAAAATAGGAAATACGTGTAACTTTTTCTTCGACTACGATGGTGGAAACGAAAAAACAATTGCGCATCGCCTTTTCGAGTTATTTGTTAAAATGACTTTTTTTAAACGGAACGCCCTGTATTTTTTTTATATTTTTAAATTGAAAATTTTAGTCTCTTTAGGAAAGTATGACGTCAAACTATGATTAAATTAACAAATAAAACCATATTTTAACTTTTAATGGTTTAATTACATAATCGTAACGGCCGTGAAACAAAAGCTACTTGTTTTATGGTATAAGTCAAAATATCATTAAATTAATATGTATAAGAGTAATTATTCTAGTAACTGCTCTTATTGGGCACTATCATTATCTAGACAGGCATATTTTAACTTTTAATACTGTAATAACATCATCGCAACAGCCGTGAAACAAAATGTAGAGTTCGCTGGTTTTATTCTTTCTATTTTGACATTTAGCCCCCACGGTCACCTGACATGAATCGCCAGAATTTCTTCTTTGGGGATATCTACTGGATAAAATTTATTGAGATAAATACAACAGTGTAGAGATTTAGTCGCATCCATTACAAATGCATTGTAAACATTGCCCACGTAATGCTACGTCGAGCTTCGAATACTGTAGTTCAAGAATTTACTGCTGTCTAGATATTGATAGTGCCCAATTTGAACAGTTGCTATAATAATTATTCTTATACATATTAATTTAATGATATTTAGACCTATACCATAAAACAAGTAGTTTTTGTTTCACGGCTGTTACGATTATGACATTAAACCATTAATAGTTAAAATTGGACGTTATTTGGTAATTTAATCATAGTTTGACCTTATACTTTTTTAAAGACAATAAAATGTACAATTCAAAAATATAAAAAAATACAGAGTGATTCGTTTAAAAAAAAAGTCATTTTAACAAATAACTCGAAAACGCGATGCGCAATTGTATTTTGGTTTTCACCATCGTAACCAGAAGAAAATGTTGCACTTTTTTTCTAATTTAACCAACTTTGTATCTATAAAAATAAAAAAGTTGGCAATAGTGGCCCGGTTCCCAAGATCACCCTGTGTATAGTCCATAATAGCAATGCTTTAAACATAAATAAAATTAATCATCTGATCATCAAACTGATCTGTAAAGTATCACATAAGGACTTTTACGTCTTTCGATTATTATTAGTGTTTCACGAGAGGCTTGCATTTTTCTTGTTCTTGTCTTGCTCTTGCACAAAATGCAAGACAAGAGATATCATCAGAGTTGCAAGACAAAACAAGAAATTTGTTTGCAAGAAAAGTGCAAGATTTATACAAGATTTATTGCATTTCTTGCATTGCTTGCACTCTTGCACTGTTGTTATAATTCAGGTACTCAAAGAGCGAGCGAGACGTTTAAACTATTGATTAACAGACTTTTTCGGTATGGTTATGGACTAAATAATTAGGTTTTTTTAAAGGAAAAAGAAATACGCCTGTAAGCTTGAGATAATAAGTACTTTATGCATACATAGGTTGATTAAAAATTCAGGGCCAGTTGATTTTGCTCATTTATTATCGGCAATAGAAAAAAATTTATAAATAAAAGTTATGCAGTTTATAGTGACGAGTATTTTGGAAATACAAAACAAACTGGCCGACTTCTGGTTTAAGCGGGAGCGACAGGACGTCCTGGAATATCTTGTATTTTTAGGCTAATTCTGTAATTAGATTTTATGATAAATTCTGTTTAAAAAACTGTAATACAACTGTAGGCCTAAAGTTAATAACAAGCGAGATATTTTGATTCAAAGCAACGTATGTAACCAATGGTAATGATTTAAATACTTGCAATTGATCATAGGATCATAGGAAGCTGTAACATCCATCACATTAAAGTTTGTGGATAAACTAAAGCACTTTTCTTTTAATTTATCAATCAAGGCGCTTTTAGCTGTCAACCTAGATCACCTGACCTAACTTCTATGGATTTTTTGTTTGGAGATTCTTACAATATAACAAACAAATCGTGTCTAACTAATATGAATTGCGCGTTTGTTTATTGATTTTATCATTTTATTACTCTAACAGCCTCCCAAATTCACTTGATTTATAATCATTAACTGGTTACATGCATTGCTTTAAATTAAAATATATCACGTACTATTACCTTTAGGTATACAGTTGTATTATAGTTTTTTAAGCAGAATTTATCCTATAATCGAATTAGCCTGAAAAAGACGCTGTTTTTTTTAAATAAAGATATAGTCGCATCGCATAAACCGGAAGTCGGCCATTTTATATTGTATGCCCAAAATACTCGTCAGCATAAACTGTACATCATTTGTTTATACATTTGTTTTCTATCCTAATACTAAATGAGCAAATCAACTTGCCCTGAATCTATAAACAACCTGTGTAAGTGAGTGTCGTTGCAGTATACCTAATTATTATAGATGTTCAGATGTTATGAAGTCGGTGTACATCCCTGTGCTCAGCTGCTGGACCACCAAATTTGGATTATCAATCAGTTGGATGGCCGAGGTTCGAGGAGCAAGATTATGGAGGAGCTGGAGGAAAGATCCGCACTAATGGACTGAACAACTGAGGCTGCACCAGCGCAGGAGTAGAATTTGGAGATCGACAACGCCGACTTATTACAGGTAGGTTTTATTTTATTAAATTTAATTAAATTTATTTATTTACAACAGCGACATGACATGGTAAAATATACAATAGTACATGTGTGTAGCAAGTCAATAATCGTGACATAAAAATAATTAAGTTAATTAAAGGTGTTAACATATAGGTAACTAATACATACAAGGTGTTTTTGAAATTTATATTCAAAATTTAAGAGCATGTAGAACTAGTCAAATGATGACTAAAACCGTAATAAAGTTTTTCTCTAAAGTGCTTCCTAAGGGAGCTACAGTCCCTTAAAAATGCACCCCTGAAAATGGTTTTTAAAAATTATCTCCGAAACCGTTTACGATAAATTAATAAAGCTTTGTACAGCTAATAAGCTTTTTATACTTAACAAGACCAAACCACTTACATTTAAAAATTGTATTCAGGGGTGTGTCAAATGGGGGGGGGGGGCTGAGGGTTAATAAGTCTCCCTTTTTTGTTAACTTTTAATATAAAATTATGGTATTTCAAAGCATTTTAAGAATAAAAGCTACTCTCTTGTTCGACTTTGATAGAACGCACCGTTTTCGAGTAAAATCGATTTGAAAACTACTCCTAGTGAGCAATAATTTTTAAAATCAGCAGTTAAATAAAAACTTTGTAGTGTGTCATGAAAACAATTGCAAATGAGTAATTGCTAGAAACGTCAAAGTTTTTCAAGTAAATTGTAGTAAGTGAGTAAAATGAGAGACTTGAACAACTTTATTATCAGATAGTAAAACACAAAAACAAAACAAATTGCCTATTCAGGTTTTTTCTATCACGGCGAACGCAGCGAGCGTTTCGAAGGCACTTCTGGTAAATTTCTACAGCCTAAAGTATTAAATTTAGAAACATGTTTCCTCATCTTGCATGATCGAGAATTTTAAGCTCTACAGAAAAGCTAGAACAAAATTATTCGATATCTTAGTTTTCGATAGGCAGATGATTAAAGCTCACAATTTAAAATCGGTTTATTGGTGATATTAATTAATTTAACAAAGTGCTCTGTTACAGTTTTTACCACAAACGTTATTCATGCAGTATAGAAGCTGATAAACAACATTTTGAATTTATTTTTAACACACGATTTTATTTCTATATAATGGACATGCAGACATGTGGCTTCCACAACCACAACCAACTACACTGGACTAATATTTTTACAACAACAATAAACACACCAAAAAATGTTAGGATTTATGACATTTCCCAAGTCAGTCTAGTAACATTTCAATTTTATTGCAGGAACAACAAAGGGCTGGGAAATATAAAATGGGTGTAGTAGTAGGTAGTGTTTTACTAGTAGCTTTGATTATATACCTTTTTAAGGGTATAGTCAATGCTAGTAGGTAGCTAAGCTTTTACAGTAGGTCAAATAGAGTTATTATTGGTAGTAATATAATATGCACTTTTAATGACGTTATCATAATAGGGTAATATTTGCTTTTCTATGTATTTTCGATAAGTAGGAAATTATTGTTTCGATGTTGATTGCCAGAGACGTTTTATAAAAACAGACTAGTTGTCATTTCAGTATACTTTCTGGGTTGCTATTGCTATCAAGTATATCGGATCACATTCTAAGTAAGTTCATAATTTAAGTAGGAAAGAAATTTCGTACATACAATATGTAATTTAATTTTTTAGCCTACAGGTAATTAAAATAACATTTTCAACAAGCATAATAAAGAGGTGTACGCACTAAATAGAATCTGCGTATTCAATAGCGCGCATTGAATATTCAGCTTCTTTTGGTAAGTTTGCCTTCCTTTTGTGCGAACTTTAGAAAATTCATTTAATTCTCAAAACTTATTTCACAATTTGTATACCCAAACGAACTATACAATTAAGATTTTGATAGTTGCTGTCACTAGTTTGATATAATGAATAGATAGTATTTTTGCTGCAAAAAAGGGCTTTGTTTGACTACAATGAAGAAGGGTATTAGTTTTATTTAAAAAAAATAGTTTTTACCAGGATGAGAAGTGAGAACGTTTTAATTTATATATGACATAAAGTGGGACTATTTTGAGTACCTAGTTCAGATGTGTTTTGTTAAACCGTCTACAGTATTAAACACATTTTACTTTCATGAGAGGTTGTGAACTTATTTGTTAAATTATGGCAAAAGGTGGAACAATTTATGTTTATCTATATTAAAATTTGACTAAAGGAGTTAGATATTTCGATAAAGGTGCAAAACAAAGGGGGTGGGAATATATGAGCATCTGACACATATTCGATGAAATGCTGAACATGGAAAAGTGCTGTTACAAATCGTCACTATGGATTTATAGAACACAGTTCAAAAAAAATGGTATGTTCAATGTTATAAATAAATTTAAGATTTCATTTTTCTTCATGTTATAATTTACAAATTTTATACCTCTGTTTCATGTGTTTATCTATCACTTCTTTATTTTCTTTTTAATAATATTACAACGTTTTGAATAATTATTATTAAACGTAATCATTGTTTTTCTTGAATAGATATTCCACGATGACAACTCCCTGGATATGCCGTGAAGCCTTAAAGAAATTTAATATGCTTTTGTTTTTTTAGATTTAAATAGATACTACTAATTTTTTTCGCAATAGTTTGATGTTATTTGTTGTTTCAAATTTCATGTGCTTGAAATGTTCTTTTTATTATTATGGTAGGTAGTTAGTTATAGTTCTTATTTCTGTAAAATTTATATTACTATTATATAGATCAGATAAATGTTGAAGCCGTTTCTTTACATTCCTTTAAATAAGCTTGTCATTTCTGTTTTAAATGTATTTTTATTTCTGTGAAATGCGACTGGATGGCCCAGCTAAAACTCCCCAACCTTATAACTTCACTATGTGAAAAAATACGGTTTTATAGGTTATTGCAAAATATTTTCAGCGTTCAACGCTTGTTCCAAATCACCAATAAAGTGTTTAATTTGATAACATTAAAAAAACAGCCATTGCCAAATTAGGAAATCGATTTTAGATTTCAGCGAATAAATATTGTTCGTAATTAGGTAACACTAAATAATTTCTTCATATTTTCCAAAATCTATATATTTTCAAAAATATGTTTTCGTAGTGATGTAATAAAGACTGGTGTTTGCACTCTATTCAATTGTCTTCATCCCTAAACTTTGATAATCTCAGGGCTCTTTGTAAGTTTTATCAACAGATGGCGTAGCTGTAAACGTCAATTTTATTTTAAAATAAATTTGAAAAGTAAGTAGTGTTTTTATTTATTTATTACCACGGTAATATTCTAGGCAAAAAATGCGAAAATACTGTTGTTTGTGCAGCCTATCAAAGGGCGATAACAAAAACTTATCATTATTTGCTATTCCTAAGGCGAATTTAGCTATATTTTGTTTACCTATGATTGTTAATTTTGATGGAATTACAGACTAAAACAGAACGCAAGAACTCGAGTCGAAATTTTAAAAATTAACATTAACATGCCAAAAAGAAGGCAGGAAACGAAATAGTTCCCGTAAATCTAACCAATATGCAAAGCGTGCAAAACTGCAGTAGTAATTTTTCATAAATTGTTAAGCATCAATTATATAAATTTAATTTCACTTGACTATTATCATAAATTAACAAACTATTAGCCTAGTAACTATTGTTAATACGGTTTCCTTTTGGTCTTTGTATTATGAAACCTAACCTTAATAAATAACTGTTGTGCACATGTTCAAAAAGCGACAAATTTGAAATATACCTTAAATTTGAAGTTTTAAGAGCGCCATCTATGCGCAAATCTTATAAAGAGCCCTGAGATTGTCAAACTCGGAGGATGAATTTTTTATATGGCAAATAGTGAAAGTTGAAGCACCATACTCTTTATACATCATTGTTTTCGTAATACGTTGAAATATCCGTGGTAGTTGCGCGATAGCTTTTTTCTATGTAGAAGCGTATATTTTTACTTTCCCATACTTCTACTGAAATAAGGAAAGTTATGATTTCATGCGAATTTTCGTGTTTCAGATTTTAACGGAAATACGCGTTTTAAGGTCGAAGGCACCCAAAATAGAGGTTTTTAAAAAATGTCTATCTGTGGGTGGGTAGGTGCGTTCGTTTTCATATATCTTCGAAACCCCTAGCCTGATTTGTATAAGATTTGGGATGTCGAAGTTTTTTAGTTGCAGGTAGTTCTTTGCAAGGTCGTTAATCGGAACCGGAACCGGAAATTAGACCAGTTTTTTGGTTTGGATTATTTTCTAAACATTTTTTTGAAATTTGAATACATAGCGTTGTAGTGCATCTAAAGACAAGTCAAACGTTTTTTTTCTGTATGCCGTATCTTAAAAATGAAGACCGCTACGAATTTTGAAAATTTGAACTTTAATGCCCGATTAATCAAAAACAATTAATTATCCAATCAATACAAATTGTCATATTATTTGATAGCCCTTAATAAGTATAATCAAGTGATGTAAAAAAACTGCACACATCTTTTTTTTAACCTTCTGAGCCGATACAGCTTGCAACGAACTACAAAATTTTTTTTTAGTATTTGCCCAAATTGCACTCTGGCCCATTCTAGGAATTTTTGAAAATTTTGAAATTGATTAATTTGTTCAAAAACGCAAACGCCGATCGTTATTAACTTTTATCAGTTCGATAGACTATTTGAAGTAGGTACTTTATTAGGATCAACAAGAATTTTCAACTATTTAAAAAATTTAGAAAGTAAACGATACTGTTTAATATCAACAACGCAGCTATGTCATTTTAAGTACGCCTATCAATTAGCTCTAATAAAAAAAAAGATTTTTCATTCTTTGCATATTTTTGATAACTGTAGAAATAAAGCTGTTATAACTATTTTCGTCAGCGCATTAACTACAGTGCCTTCATTAAATACTGATACCTACGTGACCACAAAATATAGGCAACCCAATTTACAATGTTGATAACCCTTTATCCAAAAATTCCCAAGCCGTTTGTTAACTTATCAAGGCTTGCTTGTTATCATAGATAACCTCACTTTGGGTGTTTGACATATGATGCAGAAAACCTTCAAAAATATAAACTCCTGGAACTTGTTTGTTTTTCGTTTAAATGATTATTTTAACTTTATACACTGTGTTAAAAAAAATAAACAAGTAAATAGTCTTAGTAAACATATCTCCAAAAATGCTTCATTACTGAACTATGCCTGCTCAGAGAGGCGCCAGTTCTTGGTCAAAAACTCAAACATGGTTTGAACTATTAAAAATACAGTTTCCTTTTGGGCTTTGCACTATAAAACCAGCTTATTGTGGTGACTTGTTTGTCCCATATTGTTGGTTGTTGGTATTTTGTGGATTATGCCTTTTTTCCAACTAAAAACCACCACAAAAATAACTACAATATAAACATTACGTAAAAATGCTGAATAACTGTTTTACTTACTTGCATATTTCATTAATAAAAGTAAGAACAAAATTAACTAGTTAACTTAACCTTAATAAATAAGTGTTGTGCACATGTTGAAAAAGCGCCAAATTTGAAATATACCTTGAATTTGATGTTTTAAGAACGCTGTCTATGCGCAAATCTTGTAAAAGAGTCCTGAGATTGTCAAACTCGGAGGATGTTTTTTGTGGGAGTTGAAACACCATACTCTTCTTTACATCACTTATTCAGCCTTCGTGTATGTTTTGTGACGTTCAGTTGGCAATAGCGCCCGGAAGTGGAGTAGTAAATTTTCTGATATTTACTTTCTTTGCGAAATAAATTATAAACCCGAAAAAATAATCTTTTTAAAATATGTTAAGATTTAAAAAATTTATTTTGTTGCACCCAGATTTTTGTAACAAGATAGTTCAAATCTCAAATACATTTAACTGTGTCTTTATATTTGGCGCCACAATAAAAGGCAGCCTGCGGGACTAAATTTATTTTTTTTAATTCAACCAAAAGTATACAGAGTTTATGAATTATATGTTCCTGCTATTGTTGTTAATATACAAAACAATATTACAGTAGATAAGAACAGATAATACAATTAAAAAAATGTTAGAATCATTCCAGTAACAAATTGATATGAAAACTTTTGTGTCCTCTATTGGTGGAATAAGTGAATCTATCTGTCACCTTGTACTTTGTATGTTCCTATTACATCATACGTCATACCTATTCGTTTTTGACATTTGACTGTTATAAACAAAAAAATATAGTATCCAACTACGACTGCTTTTTACGAATATAATTTATCAATTAATCAAGATGATTTGACAGTAATAAAATCTAATCTGTAGTATGCTGTTACATATGATACTTGAGTGTACTGAATTACATTTGCGGTATATTATTAGACCACTGTAAAAGTATATTTTAAAATAAATCAAGATCAACCAAAATGAATTCCAAAGCAGTATTTGCCATTGTAATGGTCTATGTAGGTTGTGGTTTAAACAATGTTTTTTTGGAATATCTAATAAAGTAGGTAATTATACGATTTATATAAATATTATTAACAACTCATACATTTTAGGCAAGATCCTGGTTGTGGTCATTTAATTACATTTTTACAATTTGTTTTTATTGCATTGCACGGCTTTATTTTTACCGCACAATTTGGAACTGTAAAACCAAAGATAGGACTTTACGACTATTTGAACTTAGTGTTTATGTTTTTCGTTACCAATGTTGTTAATAACTGGGCCTTCAGTTTTAATATTCCGGTTCCTCTACACATGATTTTTAGATCTGTAAGTAATTTCGGATTATAATTAGGGCTAGGATTTCTATGCACTTAGAATTTCACTGTATGCATTTGTCAGACAAATGCAAAATATTTGCAACAGTATTAATTTTTTCTTCCACTTCCTCAAATCGTCAGAATTACTGCACAACAACATGTCTTTAACTGTAAGCATAAATAAATCGGTTCTGAAAGACCATAGAGAAGGCACAAAATTCGATGGCGGTAGTAGTAGCAACAGTGTTCTGAATGTAACGCAGCATAATAATTGATACTAGTTGAATGGAATACAAATGTTCAACCAACCATCCTCATAGACTATCAACGTGACCCTGATAGCCCAGTTATGTGTCTGGGCGGCGACGATAATCAAATCGCATTCAAATTATGTTTTTGTCATGTAATACGCATAGTGATAAAATAATAAAACTGCATGAAGAGGCATAGCCCTTTTGGCCTCCCTGCACCAGCGGCCCTAGTTCCGAGGCAAAAAGCCACGTACCCCACCCTATTACAATTGCTTCTAAAGGAAGTGCAAAATTTTGAGCTACTTGTTTCAATAACTGATTGCGACTTGGGGCTTTACAGAAAATTTTTTACATTAGAAATAAGGTTGTTTTGTGTGGGGGATATATTTCTCTAATTTTGTATGCTGCTCGATGCAGACTCTCAGCAATACTAGTTTTGTAGCATTTTGCTATATAAATCTTAAGTCTACTGCCGGCCTTCAACATGTAAGATGCACAGTCAGTTACAAATGAATAATTTTTTCATATATTATTTAAAAGGTGAGATCTCGAATTAGCTTCAGAATTTAGGACAATTATAACATTGGCAACATATTTGAAAATAATATTTGCTAACTTTTTGAACAAGCGCGCAGTAAACAAATACATTGTGGCTAATTTTTTAATAGATATTCGAAATTATTAAAAAAAATCCTCTCTAATTGAAAGTGGTTTTCACCTACTTCCTCTGAACTGGCAATTAGATTCTTCATATGACACAGGAAAATGGATTTTCTTAGAGTCCACTCATGTGGCAAAAGCGTTTTTGAAATATCCTCCAAAAATTTTTGAAATGCAAGATGAGAAAGTTTGTTGAAAACAATGTCTGCAGCTACTAGTACAGCACACTTTTTTTTAATTAAATTCGGCTAATCTACTACTACCAACATCATACGAATTGTTACCAGTAACTTGGGAATGTTTATTCAGGTCAACACGATCTTCACAGACCAATGTAAACGTTTGCCATCTGTACGGAAAACAGTGAATTCGCATACATAACCGTGAGGCACTACAGAAATTGCCCTTTTCTTTTTGCCCATGTTTTCACAGCAAAATTCCCAAACTAACAATATTAAATATATAGCATCACTATAAAAGTTCAGGAATTTTCAACCAGTCTTTTCGAGAAGATGATAGAAAAACCCAGCTCTTAATTTTAATAATCACTTCTTGCTTTAGATGAAGCCTTTCGGCACGTACACATACAAATGGATATTTAAATATTAAAGTATGAACAAAATGCCAAGTTCAGCTTAAGCTGGAAGCAGGTAATAATTTTTCACTATGAAAGTGTATAGAATGAATATGAAAATTTTCTAAAACTTAACTAACTAAGTGAGCCGATGTTTAGAAAAAAATTACTTTTATAGCCTACATGCATTTTCAAACTAACATACCTCATCTAAAATGCAATAAAACATAGGCTTGAAAATTTTATCCCCAAAAAATTATAAAAATAACTTCATTTGAATAATCAAAAATATGGATGCATTTAAGAAAACTAAAAATATGCATTTAGTATATGCACATTCACATGTCTCTGAAATATGTATTAATCTAAGTCTGTGTGTGTTTACTACATATAAGAAAAACATGCAAATGCATAGAAATCCTAGCCCTAATTATAAGAGATGTCTGTTCGATGCAAATGCTAGAAGTTTTATCATAATCGCTACTTTATTTTTAAGGGCTCTCTAATTGCGAATATGATAATGGGTATATGGATTTTAAAGAAAAAGTATACATTTTCAAAGTATTTATCAGTAGGAATGATCACTTTGGGAATTATTATTTGTACTCTTCTTTCTAGCGGAAAAGAAACTGTAAAGGTATTGCCTAAATATATCTTTCAGGGCATTTTATTTAATTAACATTTGTTTTAGGCTTGCACAGACTGCAATGAAAATGTTCCACAAAGTAACGATGAAGACCATTTCTTTTGGTGGGTGATAGGTGTTATACTACTAACAGGAGCACTATTATTATCAGCTCGTATGGGTATATACCAAGAATATCTTACTGGACGTTATGGAAAGCATCCAGAAGAAGCACTTTACTATACCGTAAATACAACAATCTATTTTTGCAATGCTTTGTTGTAATAATTTGTATTTTTTAGCATCTATTAGCGCTTCCTGGATTTCTTATGTACTATAGCAGTATTTTAGAACATGCAAATGTGGCAAGCCAAAGCGAACCTATTAGTATTCCAATTTCAGCTGTTGCTGTACCATTACTATGGTTGTATTTACTAGGTAATGTAATTACACAGTATATGTGTATTAGTTCTGTTTATGTACTGACAACTGAATGTTCATCACTAACTCTAACTTTAGTTATTACATTGCGAAAGTTTTTCTCATTAATATTTTCAATTGTGTATTTTCAAAATCCATTCACTCTGGCCCATTGGTTTGGCACCATTTTAGTATTTTCAGGTACTTTAATATTTACTGATGTTCCATCGAAAATTCAAGAAATGCAAATTTTCAAAAAGTTAAAAACTAAAAAAGAGTGATGTGTTATATTGAATAGAAAATGTTTTAATGTGTCTTTAAGTTTGATTTATTAAAAAATTTAATGATAAGCAGAACTGGGATATTAATGTTAAATAGTTACTTTGTAAAATAGAGCTCCTGTTGTTAATTATATGTCGGTGAACATGTATTTGTAGTTATACTATAAAGAGAACTTCACTAGCTACAACTTTTGATATGGTAAATAGCAGTGGTTGGAAGTATTGCGATACTTTTTTAAATTATTGACTATCACAAAATATGCATGCTTTTTTACTTAAACATGAAAATTCTAGAGAAGCAAACTAAATAAATATTTACAGTTCCTAGAAACAGTTGAATAGGTAGGAATGCAGATATTTTAAGAAACCCCTAATGAACATCTTTTGATTCTTTATTTTATGCTTTCTACTTGAAGAGAATTATCAAAAGAAGTTTGCTATATTCAAGTTTCTAAAATAAGCCTCTTTTATGCTATATTGACTAAAATTGTATTATAAAGAGTAAATATGCCAAAACCCTAAATCACTAGCATGATCTACAATAATAATATTATAAAAAGTTCCTTTAGGCCCCACCCAAAGTGTAAATGAAACGGGCTACCTCATTAATTAAGTATTCTAAAATTTAATTTTGCAATTCCTTGTTTTATCTACCACCGTAAGGGTAAAGGGCAAAAAGCCGCTGAAAAAAAAGCGGGAGAAAAAAAAAGCTGTGGAAGAAACGCCAAGAAAGAACCGAAGAAAAAGACAAATATTAAAAAAGCCATTTAAAATGTTCATAGATTTGTGTTGTATGGGAAGTTGTGAAACAAATATTCTTTACAAAAAAAAATGTAGTCACAGAACTCGACAATTGTGGAGTGAAATGAGGAATACTAGAATTTGTAGCATATACAGGCTGAGTCAAGCTATATGCCTTTATTTTTAGTGAGTTTATTATTAGGAATTTATTAAAGATTTTTGGTATGCATATGTTTCGAAGGGTGCTCTACAACCTGGCGCAGTCAGTTTTTTGATTGGACGTCAAATGTCAAAATAGCGATTTTCAACTGTTTATTGTTGAATGGAACAGTACGACTTTTTTTTTGCTTAGAGGATGCTGTATGATGTTTACAATATGATCCTTACTAAAGTTTTTCAATGTTTGTTATAATAAAGATTTACAGAACAAATTGATATTTTTCATGGAAGACATACCATATTTATCGTAAAACGTGAAGAAGCAGCTGAGTCAGTTACATTCTTTATCATTTTGTTTTTTGTTTTCAAATACCTATACAAGGCAATTAACAAATTCCGGTATGAACCTACTGAAGGTCTTTTCTTTTTATAAATGGAGAACACACAGTTCACCAAAGTGTGTCCCAGAAAGGGACTAATGCTCTATATCCCAAAGTTATTTCACTACCAGCTAATAAATTAAGTTTGTTTCTTGATTTAGAGTATAGAAAGGAATTATTTAATAATGCAACAACCACAGAGACAAAACAAACATGTCAATGTGAAAAAACAACGGAAAATTTATCAGAACTTTTTTTCATGTTGATAAGTTGAGAAAATCTCTTTTTAATATATACCATAATTAACTAAAATGATTTGTGCTCTTGTTGGAGATTGGAAAATCATAACTTCATTAAAACTCAACTTCCTATGCCCACATAAATGATTTATTAATTTTATTTTCAAATCGGTACAATAGATGCAGGTAATGCAATCCAAATTTAAGTTTCTCCTTGGAGGCTCTCATTTAAACTTGAATCACTTGAAGATTCTGATCTGCAAGAACAAAACAACCAACATAAAATTAAAACTACCGTTTGGTTTTTCTTATGACAAATTCAAATCTCCCAGGCGTGTTGTGAAATCATCTTTTTGATTTTCGGTGTCGAAAATGATTGTTGCATGCATTCTGACGGCCAACTCAATGCACACTCTTCTACCATCAACGTCGATTAAGGTCTGCCTCGGTGGGCGAAATCCGTTTGGAAAAATGAAGGGTATAATAGACAAGCTTCCATTTTCTGCCTGAATCTGTCTTCTTACGGTATCCCCATTGTTAATAATGACATCAGCATCTGCGATAAACGGCGGCATAGTTTTGCACTTACGTTTCAAACTCGACTGAAAGCGCCTTAACTCTTGAATTAGGTGAGTTTTTACCCCAAACCGTTTTTCTTCCATTTTGTGTCTGTAAATGATAAAGAAATTTGAGTGTTTGGAAATGTTTACAGATAAGAAAGACAATCTCCGGCTTAGAAAATTTATGCAGGCTGAGTCAAGCTATACGCTCTTTTTTTTAGTGAGTTTATTATTAGGAATTTATTAAAAATTTTTGGTATGTCTATGTTTCGAAGGGTGCTCTACAACCTGGCGCAGTCAGTTTTTTGATTGGACGTCAAATGTCAAAATAGCGATTTTCAACTGTTTATTTTTAAATGGAACTGTACGACTTTTTTCGGCTTAAACAATGCTGTATGATGTTTACAATATGATCCTTACTAAATTTTTTTACAATTTTTATGATTCAGCCGTAAAATATGCATTCATTATGTTAGTCTAGTAGGCCGCGACCTGCGAAACGTACTTTGATGTATTTGCACAAAACGATTTAATGATTGTCAGGATACATAGTGAAATCATTATTTTAATAAACATAGAGAAACAAAAGCTCAGGTATATTTAGATTACATTGAATAATAGTTACTTCAATATTAGGATAACATCGAATGAAAAATATAAGATTAGAAACTAAACTAAATTTAAATAAAAAAAACTAGAAACCGCAGTGGTAACTAGAACAGAGCCAAGATAAAACGCTTTGTAAGAATAATAAGGGAATTAACAGTTTACGATTATTTAGGGGAATAATAATTTTGTTTAACCTAACACCTAAACTGAAATGATAGAAAATAATAAACGAAGTAATAGTTCAAAAAGAACGTCAACAAAAATTTCTACATGTTATAAATGTTTCAGTGAATTATAAAAATGCTCAAAATGTTTTCCTTCCCGTTCTATGCACACAGTAAATTTTCGTTGTAAGGATCCCACGGAATGCAAACCCATATCAGCATGTATCAGTCGAATACATGTTCGGATTCGTTCTTTCATATCATGTGCTGTTGTAGGCTCTTCAATGTAAACTTTGAATTTTATATAACCCCACAAGAAAAAATCTGGGGGTGTTAAGTCGGGCAATCTTGGTGTCCATGCAGATGGACCTCCACGGCCAATCCATCGATTGCAATAGTTTCATCAAAAGTTCACTTATTTTACGCAAAAACATGGTGACGCGTGCGTACTTACTGGCCTACTAGACTAACATATAATGTATGCATGTTTTACGGCTGAATCGTAAAAATTGTGAAAAAATTCAGTAAGGATCATATTGTAAACATCGTACAGCATCGTTTAAACGAAAAAAGTCGTACCGTTCCATTTAAAAATAAACAGTTGAAAATCGCTATTTTGACATTTGACGTCCAATCAAAAAACTGACTGCGCCAGGTTGTAGAGGACCCTTCGAAACATATGCATACCAAAATTTTTTAATAAATTCCTAATAATAAAACTCGCTAAAAAAAGGCATAGCTTGACTCACCCTGTATAGTATAGATGTAACCAGGGTATAAAAAATATTGATTCATTTAAAAAAAATTAAAACAATCGATTTTTAAATGTAAATTTGTGTTTTTTGTATTTTAATTAATTTTTTTAATTTAATCAATTTCATGGTTTTTTCAATTAAAATTCAATTTTCCTTCGGCTTTTTTCCTTGGTTTTTGTCTTCTACCTTTTTTCCTCAGCTTTTTTTCCGCTGGCTTACTTTTCCGCCGGCTTCTTTTTTTCATTGCTTTTTTGTTCCTGGATTCACGGTAAGCAGTACAGTTTCACTTAATTATTATTATAATAATTTTTAGAATTAAAATAGTAATATAACCGACTTGTATGAAATCATTTTTTGTCTCCGTTTGTTTAAAGAAAAAAGTATCATGGTATATTTTTAAGTATCATTATCTTGATACTTTTAAAAAGTATCATACCAACCACTGTTGAATAGTTTTAACAATATAGGTAACTGTCGTAGATTAACCAGAACATCTTCTTCATTGTCCGATTCCAATTAGTCCCAGTTTAACATGCCGTTTAGCTTAGCTGTTATAAATACCCAGAAGAAATGACTTTGCACAAATGTTACTCACCTTTATATTATTTAGTCATACATATGTAGTACATTTGCAGGTGATATTTCAAACATGGTGGATTTTTGTTAAAGCTAGGCAGGGCGGTCGGTAGCCGTTAGATCGAACCCCGCTAGGGGTCAACGTTTTTTTAAAGGTGTTCATGGGTTTTTAGAAATTATTTTTTTGCATACGAGGTGGAATGCTACTGCTTATGCTTCCTAGGATGATTTTAACAATAATGACAGCGCCGACTGTCGTAACTTTAACAGAAATTGGGGGATTGTGAAAAACTAATTAATAGTGCCCTTCCCTTCTTTCCTTTGTTTTGAAAATATCTATAGTAAATAGTTACATCGTAACCAAAAACTGTACAAAATCGGATTTTGATATGTTAGTATTATTGTAGCTCAAGAAAATCGAAATAACAAATACATACCCACTGATAAATAACAGTAAAGTCTTTGTTGCCATAGTAACTCGAACATTCGTGTTGGTGAAGTAGCTAACAACTTTTCTCAGTAATTTTTCCAGTTCTGAATAACTTGTTAAGAATGAAATTTTGCAGTGATGTGAGTCTCGGTATTTTACCAATCGGTAAAATGGTAAAATGGTATTTTACCGGTAAAGTAAAATCACATTTTACCGGTAAAATGGTAAAATCATTTCGAATTGCCGCGCGCAGGCGCAGATATTCGTGGTACTCCAAAACAAAGCATTATTTTTCTTGGAAAGAACTGTTTTGTGGTAGGAAACCTAAATAAAGATTAATTTCTTTAAACCAATCATATTATATTATAATAATATATATTAAATATTTATTATTTTTGTTATTAAAAGTTACATCAATTACATTTATTAAGTTTGTTTAACTTTATGTTTATATGTATAAGTTTATTTTATCTAAATATTTATTGTGATTTATATCTTCATGTTTTTTATTTTCGTTATCACATTTGGCTTTGTATTTAATTTAGGTATACTTTAATAATTATAACTGTAACTGTAAGTTACATAACCGCTATATTTTTATAAACTATAAATAATTGTATTTTTGTGTTTTGGTATCAAGTATTAAGTAGACCTGTCGAGTATCTAGTATCAAACTAAATGGTTTTTCATAAGGAATCCATTTTTGATGTGAAATTTATTTTACCGGTATTTTACCGGTAAAATAATGATTTTACTTACCGTTTTTTATTTTACCGGTAAAATCACATCACTGGAAATTTGTTAACTATTAATGGTAGTAATAATGTTTGTTATTGTTAATATTGTTTATTGAATAAATTCATACATAAGTTAATTCGATATGACTGTAATATATTAGACGAATTCATAACAGATCTACCTGAACACTAATCTTAAAAAATAAACAATTCAAACATATCACAGTATATGGAATTTAACGTAGAATTAAAAGAAATAATATTCCCTATTACGTAAATACATCTTTTATATTTTGAAACTGGCGAATTGCGAGATCAACGGGTAAATCAAACTTGAGATTTGTTAAAGCATCCAAACTCTGCAAACTATCGTGAAATCCTGAAAATAAACAGTTGAAAAATCCACAATGCATTGATTTACAAATTTCATTACCGGTTTTCATGACATAACTCCACGAGTGGTAATGCATATCCAATAAAGTACGACACTGAAAAATAAGACTCAGCCATGTAACCAATTTGTGCGCACTAAAATAAAAGAAGCATCAATATAATTTCAAATGTTTTCTCTTTCGAACTTACTTAAGGCCAGCGCAGATAAAGGCCTTGAAATGCGAGTCGTAGCTTCGTTTATATAAGGAATGTGTAGAAATGATATTTCCAATAGCGCTCAACATATTCTGCTTGTTGGAACTAGCAGAAGCTCCAGCAATATCTAAATTGAAGCTCTGTGATAATTTCCTGGCAGGGGTAGAATTAAATCTTTCTCCGTTTTTAAGATGATAATATTGTAAAATTATTTCCCAAGCATGAATAGGGCTATCAGATACCTTCAATTTTCGTGCAAAACAACCAATGAAAGGTACTAAACTGTGATTTTGACCTTCTGCACATGCACCATGTTGCATGAGATCACGTATAGAGGTAGCCAAATACTTGCGTACAGCCGTAGTTACTTGTACATTGCATACAACAGATGAAGATTCATTATCGCTGCTATAGTCCCCTTGTTGTAAAGCTTTATTGGCCTCGCTTGCTTTAACCAGTTCTAATATTTTTGCAATTGCTATTTCCAATTTTGCACGTAGATCACTTGTAAAATGAAATGGTCAACAAAAGAAAATATCACGTGTAAAAATACTTACCCCCAGTGATTTCCTTTCATGGTAGTTTTTAAATTGTTTTTCTTAAACTGTTGAGGGCCGCAACCTAAATGCAGCATAGCAAACATCTGAACAAGAGCTGCAGTACGTTGTACCATTCCCAACGTATCTGCTTTAAAAGATTTTTGAACGGAATGAAGAGCACAACCACATGCACATTTGGTATGCTTTTTGGTATCGGCTTGCAAGTAGTCTATAAAACGTTCTAAATCAGCAACTTGGGTTTTCAATTGTGCAACAAGATGTTCCTTCATTCTTAGCGGAGTTACTAGCTGACCCAATGCTACATCTACTTGTTGTTTGACATCTGCTGGTGTAAGCTGTAAATAAATTGTCAATTATGGAGCTGCTACCGGCATTGCTGCAGTGGAGGTGGTGGGCTGGTTAAAGGTACCGCAAAAAAAACATCTAAAAATGTGCCATAGGTGAATAGTTATTTGAAAGGGAGCATGGCCTGTTTAAAACTAATTAACTTAATAATAACAATAATGGTCCATTTAAATGAATGCATGAAAAGCCGAAAAAACTGTTTTTAATACTACATCCGCAAATCCATTCATTCAGGGCCTAAATTTTCCTACATAGGTACTGCTTTTCTATGCTACTCTATTGGAATTGAATAACCATACCAGGTAGTTCCTCCTGTTTAATTTCTAATATATTTTTATAGGAATGTTTAGACAAGTAGTCACGAAACTTCTTCACAATATCCATTTCTATTAGTTTGGTGCTGCACAAATGCAGAACCAAACCACCAAAATGCCTGTTTAAACTGCGAAGCAGTTATATAGTATTCTATTCTGATTGCTCAATTAGAGCTTATGTGAATGTAAATCGGTATAGACGTACTAGGCTCGCTGCTGGCGGTTTTAACTTTAAACTTTACCAGGCACTTTATAAAAATTCGCACTTTGTTTCAAAATTCATAAAGAAGCTAATTTGTTTTATTAAAATTACTAAAATAGTGGTGGTTCTGTAGCACTTTGTATGGATTAGCCGCCACTATATTGCTGATATAACTGTTGCAAAACTTTGTTTTTTATGAATTTTATAGTAAGTGGATTGCCTGGGGAACGCCGACATGCAGTTATAAAATAGACTAGCTAATGATGAACAGAAAGAACTTGCCGCTGATTAACCAATCCAATGATACTAACCTGATAATACTTTTGTTCATCCAGTTCTAAATTCATTCGTACTTTAAGTTCATTAAGAATAACTCTTTGGCTTTCTAGCACTACATCTTGTGGAACTCCAGCTTCCCCAGTTTCAAAAGCATAACGCTCTAATTCTCGTAGCTGAGATTTTAGTTTTTCTATTAGTTGCTGTTGTTGTGCACGTCGCAATCTTACAGCTTCGGCAAGACTAGCTTCATCCATTCTTTCTCTAACTAAACCTACATCTGGAATTCCTCGAAAAGCAAATTCCTCTAAGGATTTCAGTAGGCTTTCTTTTTCTGTATGTGAGGCTGTAACTACTTGCCGAAGTCGGAATTGCACCTAATAATTAAAACATATGTATTATGAAGAAGACAACCACTTCATAAATACATACCTGAGCAAAATGAGTTGTCAGAGCAAACAGTGAAGAATTTAGAAGTTCCTGTTCGTCTTCAAGAGCTTTTAATTTGTCTGAAGAATATATGCTGAAACATAAATTTATGGTACCATATGGATGGTATTTTATGAATACTTACCAATTTAAATGTTCACAGCACTCGTGCTCTGCGAATTTGGAACATGAATCATCTTCACCACTGTCGTTAGGAGCACCTAACGGATCCCACCGTTCACCAGTTGGCTCTTCTTCGGATGGTATTAATTCTTCCATTGTACTGATATTAATACTGTTTGCGTAACTCCTCCAACTAGTTATATTAATTTACTTATTTTCACAAATAAAAGGATTGAGGATATCCTTTTTAAACCACAGATTTTTAAAGATAATCTTTGAAGACATTGTTTTCATGATATATGTAATTGTATAAAAATTATTACTTGGCCGACTAATTAATTACACTGTTTGCAATTTTTGTTATTTAGTGCTTAACAATCAAAACGTTAAAACTGTACTATCTACTATTTCTTTGATTACTTTTGCGTGTTCAACAATATTGAATTTGCTACTCTGCTATTGTTGTAGTTGTCAAGTGGATGTCATATTCTGTCAATTTTAAAGAAATGCGCGGATAACACAGCACACTACTGCCATCTATTGTAAACAATTAAAATATTAACCAAAATTTTTATTATGGCGTCAAATTCAAATTGGTAGATTAAAATATAAATGAAGCAAATCATCACCATTCTGATTTTGCTGTGCCCCATCCTAATAACACCTTTTCACTTTGACGGCGCCATCATATTAATATCGTATTTAAAAACAATACATCATTCAGTTCCGCAACAACCTTTAAATTTTTGCTGGAATCGATAAACTACACAAAAATATTGTATAAATTTATCAACATACAAAAACCAACGAAACTAAAATAATAGAGTGACACCTGCTAGACTGCACAATTTCATTTATGTGATGCGATGATCAAGACATCTGAATCAAACTATAGTGTAACTGCATGTAGCTAACGGTGATCATCTAGTGGATGCTATTAAATCCTTAACCCAATTAAATGAAAAATTCATATTTTTACGATAATATCATATATTTTTAACTTTTCCTACGGAAATTAATACAAAGTTTGGAAATCTTTTAAACATCTGACTTCATTATCTGCAATGGTAGTCAGCTCCAAAACTCAAGAAAAAAACATTTTTTTCACATAGAAGGCTCACAGTCTGCGGTGAGCACCCATTAACAAAAATAAAGTGCGAGCTCCGAAAGGTTGAATTACAACACCCCTTCTGGGAAAAAAACTTAAGAGCTATTTTGCCACTAATTTTACAGCAACTCTTAAAAATTAACTTGATTTAAAAGACAAAACTGAAACTGGAAAAAAAAACATCGTGTAAAAAGAGCCGGTGTAGCTCGAAGCATATTTAAATAGTCTTTAACTGTATTTAAAATATAAAGCTTTATTTTTTTTATAAATGTTAAACATTAAAGGACGGACTATTACAATTCACAACTTATAATGTAGCACACTGAACACATTTGTTTTTAAATGCTAAAGGAACTTAGCACTTGTATGTACTATGTGTTCACAATTTTACAACAACCAAAACAAATTCAAATAGTATAATAAAATTTATAATGTATAGGTGCTCAGTTTAATTTGCACAGCATGGGGAGATATGAAGACGGTTAAATTAGATGAATGTTGTCTAATTCAGGAAACAATGTAATGGTGACCATTACATTGGTTGCCTATTTGAGCAACTTTCATCTAATTTAGCCGTCTTTGTATCTCTTATAGTTGCAGAGATCCCCATGCTGTGCAATTTAAACTGGGCATTTTGTATTACTAGTTGAAACTAATATAAGTTAGAATGGAAAAAACGTGTTGTATGTTGTTAATCCCTACAAATGAGCAAAATTAACTGTTTTTTTCTACGACTATTGTAGAATATAACCAACCTGATATAATTTTTAAGTACGGAATAACTTACATTCTACACTTGTTATAGAATATTTCATTCTAACACTGTTTATTTCATTCTAATACTGTTCTGAATAATAAAGGTTGCGTCTCTCGTCTATCAACTGTTTTATGTTTTGTTGACAGTCACAAACAAAGCGTATTTTAGAAACGAAACTTAAAATGTTCTTATTTTCTAAATTTAATGACCTAAATAATTTATAGTCATAGAAAAAGTATAGTCTGTAACACGTTTGGAATGGCTATTCCGCACTCTTTCGCCTTGGGTGACAAACTTTCCACTCATGCGGAATATGCCATATTTCAAAATTGTTACAAAATATACTATTTTCAATTGTATAAATTGCATCAGAATAAAATTACTATTCTCAAACAGATATGTATTGTCACTTGTGTTTTGGTCCCCATTCATTTACAAATTACTGAAATCTGGTTTATACATTGAAAATGTTGTTTCGCCTATCGTTATAATTTTAAATAGCTATCAACAAACTGCTCCTTATTTTTTTTGCTATAACTGAAACTACAGACAGGCATAATCAAATTAGGTAAATAAATGATAGAATATACGTAAAATTAAAAAGCAAATATTTTCTAAGAAAATTCGTTGTTTACTGCAGAAGTGTGGTGCTATATAAAAAAAAAGCTGTTGTGGCAGTACAAAAATTTTGATTTTACAGTATATTATACAGGGTAAATAAAAGTATAGAACATCGATGCCATAGCCGTAAATAATAACTTTACAAAATAAGTTAAATGCAAAAGTTGATTGGTAGACAGTTCTGCATCATTGTAAACCAATTTCACTTATACAGGGTGTTTACTTTGCTATTTTAAATGGAACACCCTGTATATTATGACATTTTTGAATGCAAAATCTAAATCTCTATAACATGGTATAGGGTATTCCTATATCTAAATTGTACGGTTGTTTAGTTATTCGCGATTTTTTTTAATTGACAGTTACCAGCTACATTTAAAATAGAAATAACTGACTAACGAAATGTTTATTTAATGCGATTTTTTATAGCGTATATGGACATGGGCCAATGTAATAAATGCACCATTGAAAATGTTTTTGAATTACACAGGTTTTAAGTGTATTTTTTAACAAACTGCAAACAACAATACCCATTTTTTTTAAATATATATATATATTTTTTTTAGGTACAGGAATACCCTATACCATCTTGTATCTTATAGAGAATTAAATTTCGCATTCAAAAATGTAATAATATACAGGGTGTTCCATTTAAAATAACAGGGTTTGTTATTCTACCATGAAAAGTAAATACTCTGTATAGGTAAAATTGATTTACAACGATGTCGAACTGTCTACCAAACCACTTATGCATTTAACTTATTTTTGTCAAGTTATTATTTAAAGCTGCGGCATCGATATTTCGTATTTTCAATTCACCCTGTATAAAGAAATGTATTAAAAAAACTATTCACCTATTCTTAACTTAGCAAATGAAGAAAGTTGTCAGTGTGTGAAGTTAATCACTGGATTATTTTCATGATGTTAAAAATGTTTTATCACAGAAATAAAGGTACGCAACAATTACCCATTATTTGTAAAAAGAAACATTAAAAAAATACCGCTAATGTCTAAATAAATAAATATGATTAACAAAAAACATAAAAACATAGCCTTTCATTTCAAAACTATATATATAATTTATTCGTAAAAACTGCTAATTTTTTCTTTCCTAACTAACCCTACCCATACAAAGTGCATCAAATTTGAATGGTTGTCCACGTAATACACACAATGTTCCACATTTTTTGTGCTTTTGTTCCTATTAGTATTACAGTCACATTTAAAGTGCATAAAATTACAGTATAAAAATAACAATTCATAAATAGAACTGCTTAGGTTATTTAATCTCGGTATCTTGCACAAAGCTAGTAAATTTTTAATGATTTAAGACCTAAGCAGAAATTTCTGATTACCAGAAACAATCGTCTGTATTTGCACAATCATGGCAGTACTTAAACATCAGTCTGTGGAATTCCTTGAATTAACTGAGTTTTGCTCCTGGAATTCTTCCGACTTGACATAACAGGTGTACCTTTTCGCGGTTCCACAGTTGGATTAATACTTCCCATCTCTTTCAGGGAGACAGCACTTTCTGTTCTAAATGAATTTTCGCTGTTTGTTAATATTGGCCCACTCAACGAAGGGCTTTTTGGTTTATCTGTGTATTCATAAATGTCTGGACTTCGTGTATTTTCCACACCCACATCAGGATCAACATCGTGTGTTAAAAATATTTCCCCATTGTAGTACCGGTCTGACTGTCTGCCAAAAATACATTTCACTAAGTTTTTTGTTTATTAGATATTTTTACATATTCACCTCTTTGCATTCCTCCACAACATGCAACACAGTACAAGAAATACTACTAATAGCAAACAAACTGCCGACATGCTCCAGAAAGCAATTTGTAAGGGTTCTCTTGGTTCCCACCAAAACTGTAAAGAAATTATTTCTTTAAAACTTTGCACGCATAATTATAATCAGTAATGCAGTACCTCAGTAGTTGGAGGATAAGTTGGTACAAGATGTCCAACAACCGTAGGTAAATACTGAGTCCAAAAAGCAGATTGCGTTTGGCGGTAATTCCAAAAAATAGATGAATTATAAGTGGTGTTTACATTAAGGTATTTTAATTGACCCATTATTGCTGGCTCAAAGTGAAGACCAAGAATCTGAGTATGGGTTGGATTACTACAGAAAACAACATGTAGTCAAAAATTTAAACTCTATCGCTATTCAAATATTTCAGATACAAATGATTTAAAGTTTCATGTCTTACCCAAATCTAGCAAAATCTGTATAAGCTTTCATGAAAAAATGACTCATATTTCGATCATTGTTTGTCCATTGATCTCGAGTAAAATGTTCTTTTTCTGGGAGAACTTCCACATCCATGAAAGGGGCACCACACAGTAAGTAATGCTCCATATCATGAGGCACTTTACGCCATAAGGGATTATTGAACGATTCTATGGTCGTATTTAATACATACATATATACAGGTACACCCTTCTCCACAAGAAGTTTTATCATTTTGTCATTTGGTGCTACATACAAAAAATCAGAGAGCATCTGCAATCAAATTAATTTGAAAATTTGAAACATTAGAATTTTTTCAATTTCTTGCTTACATTAATATATTCTTCACGTATGTGTGTAACATTTGTTGGATCAGGCCAATACGTGTACATGTATTTAATAGCTTCATACGTCCCATTAGGATTTAATGTATAATTAAATCTCAAGACAAATTCTCTAATTTTTTGATCGAAAAAGTTTTGATCAACTGTGTAATGTGGTGCTAAACTTTCATTGTGATCTGAAATATATTAAAAAAAAAATAACAATATTCACAGAGCTTTTTTCATAAACTTACAAATAAAATTTGCAGCTTCATGCATAGTAACCCCTGCCATATATTTAAGATTAGGGTTGAATTTGCCGGCTCGTACAGAATTCTCTGGAGTCTCGCTTAAAAAATGCCAGTCTTTTTCATACCATCCTTCATAGTATGGCATAGTTACATTCATTTCTATCGTTGGTCCCCAAGGAAACAAACCTACTTCAGGTGGAAACTCTGCATTTCCCAACTCATAAAAACTTCGACCCTGTTTGAGACAATTTATCAATTTCCAAGAGGAATCTATACTGCATCCTAAGAGCTGACCAAAAACTCTGCTAGTATTTTGAGCTCTGTATTTGTCGACTATGAAGGACCAATCTGCTAATGCTGAACCACTCTAAAAAGAAAATCTGTAGAATCAAATCAGATACTAATTCTAGTGCTGTCGACAGGTTACGGTTTACAGGCCAATATTTTCAGGGAAACTTTCGGTTACGAATTTTTAAAAACTCGGTTTGAAAAACTAGTCTGAAAACTGATCTCAACGTGTTCATTGAACTAGTTTTGACGTAATCACTAGTCAATTCAGTCATGTTTCTTCATATGCCGATAGACAACAATTAAGTTTAAATGATAATAAATAAAACAAAATTATAAGTATAAGAAGTGAGTATTTAACTATTTATTATTTATTTCCAATAAGTAGAATTACATAGATAATAAGAGGTTAGAAGTTTTAGTTTACGTATTTCGACATAGGCTGATTACGTCCAAACTAGTTTAATGAACGCATTGAGACTCATTTTCAGACGGCATTATTCAGATCGGTGGCGAAGCGATTTTTTGAGACCGGTTTTTGCAGACCGGTTTATTAGACCCGTTTGAAATGGTTCAAAACCGATTTTTTAAGGAACTGGTTAAAAATGTTGACAGCACTAATTCTAACAAACTGGTACCTGCGCAATAACTTTATCAACAATATGTCTGGTATCAGGTGCTACCATGAGAAGACCAGCGGATGCTGCTCCAGCTCCAGGTCCAAATAAAGTTATAGAATTTCTATCTCCATTGAAAAATTCTACATTATCGTATATCCATCTTAAAGCCATCGATTGATCAAGAATTCCATAATTACCAGGAGAATTGATATCGCCAGTGCTGAGAAAACCTACGTGGATAAATTTACATAGTTGAGTTAATCTTCATTTTACAGTACTTAGAGACATTACCCAAAGCTCCTAATCGATAATTTATAGTAACCACAACTACTTTATAAAATGTAGCCATAATATGCCCTGGAAACAAATTAGAGGCTCCTCGGACAAAATCCCCGCCATGTATGTATACCATAACAGGATAATTTTGTGGTACACCACCTACCTACAACAATCAATGAAGAAGCGTTAATATGAACTACAATTAACTTTTACTTACCGTTGGACTGTATATATTTAGATACAAACAGTCTTCATCCATATCTCGTACACCTTTTGAAGCTCCTACATATCGGACTGGTTGGGGGCATGCAGGTCCAAAATCCGTTGCTTGCATTAAATGCCAACCTCTGTGCCATCGAGGTGGCTAAGATAAAAATTGATTACCATTATAAGTTGTAATTATTAACTTTAAGGCGTAATACCTTAAATCTTCCTTCATCTACAGGTGGTAGTGCGTACGGAATCCCTAAGAAAGCTACAGTAGAACCTTGTTCACGTTCAATAGATTCAGATCCTGGTTTATATAGCGAGTCTGGATCAGGATTGTCATACAAATAAACTTTAAAACCTTGTACTTCTCCATGCTTTGTTTTTACAAATACGTCTCTGCCTTCTTTATAATAAGTCTCAGTTCTCCTTTTACCTTGCAAGTCTTCTCTCCACCCCCCTAGAATACCAGGTAGGATGGGTTCTTCGTTTCCTACCTAAATGAAAATATAATCAAAATGCAGACATTTCAATTGTACAAAATTATCTTACTTACCGGATCATACCTAAATCGAACATCCTGTCCAATTCTTCTAGGATCTCCAGGTAGCCCCCGCCCGTCATAATTATTTGGTTGATATTGTCCATACCTTCGACTATTGTAAATAAACGTTCTGTAATTTCTATCTCCAGGTTCAGGAGGAGGATACGATCCGGGAGGATTGTTTTGTTGAAAATATTGACCTGAATGTACTTCCTGCCCGTTTAAATACCCACCACAAGTTATCAGTAATAAACAATACCAAAACAATAGCGGTTGTTGACCAGGCGCCATTTTTCTTCTACCTGCGTTACGTCACATAGGTGTTGTTTGGAGAACTCTACAAGATGTAAACACGAGAAAAGTTGTGAGAAAACCTTCGTTTTTAGCACTGGTCAAGGAATGATTGTTAATATTAGTCTTGTAAGATGTTTTACACACCTCGCCTTTTTCTGAATCACCCTTATTAACTTAATCGTGCCTGAATGATAAGCTCGGTAGATTAACATCGTTATCTCGAACACATCATCACGGCGACTCCTACTTCTTTATTAACGTGGGCGTAACCCTGCAAGTTGCTTTTCAAAGGATGCGGTTGCAGTTATTTGTCTATTATTACTCAGCGCTACCACAGTCTAATGCTTCACGATACCACAGTTTACTGATTTTTCAGTAAAGCATTATACTGTAGCACTACTAAGGTGGAGTGTCATCAAACGCAGATTTACGGGTCGTGGGGGCTATAGGGGCTAGAGCCCCCCTCCCGCATAGCTTTATAAAAAATAATTTTATTAACATTTATAAATTGGCCAATTTTGAATATTTTTTTAGTAACTACCTGTTAACATGCTATTACCAAAAATTTAAGAACAAATTGTTATTTGACTATTTGTCGATGTTAGAGTATTGCTAAATTTTATTAGCAATTTAGCATGAGCAGTATATCTATCTCAACGACATCGATGATTGAGGAAATACCTCAATCAACGACTAATCTGAAGTTACATACGTATGAATTAATTATTTCCCTCCCTTCTGCATCAGAAATAAACAAAAAAATCGCAAAATTTCAAATTTTCTTTAAACGATTTCAGAAATGCGCCCTAGAAAATCGTTGCATGTGCGTAGTAGGAGAGACCCTTGACTACACCCCCCATAAAGCCGTTTTCCAAAAAGTACTTTTCCTGGGAGAAATTATTTGTTTTCCTCGCCTCTGCATCAGAAATAAAAGAAAAAAATGGTCTGGCCATTTTTTGATAAATATAATTTTGAAAATTTTAAATATTTGGATCTTACATTTTCTACAGTAGTCCCCCTAAGTATAAAATTATTTAAAATCTTACATTAGATTTTGACTCTACTAGTAATGATGAGCAATTCTGCTTAAAAAATATTTTTTTTAACCTTTCAGTAGTGTGGCACGGTCTCAGAGACCGACCGATTAGTTTTTCTTCAATTGTATAAAATTGGGTAGGTGTAGGTTGCTGTAGCTCTCAGTACCTTCATGTCACGTTGCACTAAATGCCAGTACGCATCGGCAGGTGTCTGAGTGCAGTGCAGATTAAGTTATTTACAATTTCGGTCCCTGACACCGACCACACCATTGGGACATTAGAGAAATTTGTTGGGTAGGTATGACACTGGTTTAAATTTACCGTAAAATTGTATATTTATTTCTTGTTGTTGTTCAGAAATGGGGGATTACGAAAGGGAACAGGCAAGACTTGCACGCCTATTTGATGAAGTGAGTCAGACCAAAAAAAACAGAAAAACAAGATACAATTGCATAAATTGCAGAAAATTTATGTGTTTGGAGCACATTATAGTAATGTGTGAAGAGTGTTACCAAGAACATGAGACCAAAATTTGAAAGAGGTTCCATCTCAACTAGAATATATTTTTCAGTTTTTTTTTAGAATTTCATGTTGTTTAGGTCTAGTTATAAGTAACTATAATGAAGACACAATTGTAAATTTTGTATTTTTTTAAATAAATAAAAATTAAGGTAGCTGTGCGCAAAACAGTAACTTTTTCAAATAAAAATTAATTATCAACATATAGATATTTTTTATTGCCTATTGTCCATTATTCTGAGGACACAAATGAACTACCCCTTCAGTACAACTGTTCTTATATTTTAATTCGAAGATTAACAGCCCAAAATTAAATTTTGAAAAAAGTGGTCTCAGAGACCGACCACACCACTGATGTTAAAAAAAACTACCACACCACTGAAAGGTTAATAATAATAAATAGTAATAAAAAAGGAATACTCATTTTCGATTTTCAAAAATTCATAGAAGTGAAATTATAGCTTTCAGCAAAAAATAAAATTGTAGTTAATCTTTGGTTCTAGCAACCTATAAAGCTTTTTAAAAAATCGTGTAGGCAGTTTTTGAAAAACAATTCTTTGGAAATCTCCAAAACTTTAAGGAAGTGCCATGCGACCATTTTCAAATTTTTTAAATTAATTTTGTTTCATCGTATACTACCCACAAACAAATTGTAGTTCATCCCGATCAGACTACTTTTAAAGTAAATGGGCGTTAGAGTTTTTCAAAAAAATCGCAGCGGCCGCCATTTTGAAGCTGGAGAGTTCTTTGCAAAAGTTTTCGACTTGCTTTACGTTCTTCTCTCAGATCCTGTGCTCAAATTTCTAAAATTTAATTTTACAAAAAATAGCTATAAGAAACATGTCTAACTTCCGCTTCCGGTTTGGGATTTTTTTGAACCTAGAACTACAGTTTTCGATATACTTCTTCTATTAAAATTTCATCAAAATCGGTCCAATTCTTTCGCCTTTAGAGGCATCACACAGACACACACCCACCCACCAACAGACATTTTTTGGGTCCCTTGAGCTTCAAAACGTGTATTTCTGTTACAATTCGAAAATTTTCATGAAATCAATACTTCCCTGCACCGAAGGTATGGGAAAGTAAACAAGTTTTGATATACATGGTCTTCGAAACTCTTCCTTACAGAGTTATAGCCTCTTTGTAGAAGTCAGTTCGAATAAATGTAAACGATCATCATCATCATACTTCTGCATAATGAAGCATACTGTCTCTTTCTTGCGATTTACTTCAACCTACAACTTTGCCTGGAGTTTCCTATTTACTTAAGAAACTTTTACTTTTTCTACGCTATGCACAACGTTGTAGCCCCACAACAGTGGCAGTACAAAATAAATGCACATTGATATTACTCCGTACAGCACAAATGCGAGCCGGCGGGTGGTCTAGTGGTTAAAGTTCCAGGGTTTTGAAACTAGACTCCCAATGGCAGTTGGTTCGAGTCCACTGCCCGTCGGTAATTTTTCTGAATAAGTTAAATCCGACGGGTCCATGGATGGTGTATGTAGGTGTGTATGTTGGGTTGCATGTCTTTCAGGGGTGGGGCATGTTAGACCGGTGAAGAGCACTTAGTGTGCTGAGCCCGGGTAAGGGGGTGGGATGGGAATCATGGGGTCGTGCTCACGCACGGCTTCATGATTCTTTTTAGAAAAAAAAAACAGCACAAATGCAACACGTCGTACAGATACCGTTTATGTAACTAGAAAAACATAACATAAAGTGCAGCCAAAATGAGCTAAGTCATAACGACTACCTGAGTGATAACGGGCCCGGCCTGCCGGTTGTTGTCTTATTGTATTATTAGAAACCGCAAGTTTTTTACCAGACAAAAAATCGATGTATTGATTTTTTGGAAATAGATTCCAACTTAAGATTAAAGAAAAACAAACCGGAAACCGGAAACAGACGTTGAAAAAATAGTTTGGCTTGCTAAAAAATTTTTAGGAAGAAAAGCTGTCAAAAGACGGACCTTTGGTAGGTCCCTCGACTCACGCGCCCTGGTTTCTTGGAACCCGCGGAACTTCGGTAGTTACGCCACTGTATATATACATTTAAAGATGGACTTCGTTTTGAATTTGCAACTTATTAGACAGGAAGGTTTGATAAATTTCAAGTGACAGGGGTATTTTATTAGGAGCACTTGTTCTTGCCCTTTGGCGAATAAGACATACTCTATACCTTAAGTCGTTTTGAGGTACATTATTCGACTGTGCTTGTTAGTGTAATTAGTTAAATTTCTACTTTTATTACACTGTAATTATATCCAGAAGCTAATTTTGATAACTGGAAGAATATTGTTTATTTTTTATAATGGCAACCACTGCAAAGTTTTTATGTAGGTAACGTAATTATTGTACATGCACTGCAATTATTAAGCTACATAATTAAAATCTATTAAGTGGCCATCACTTCAACAGCTAACCGAATTGGCTGCGTTGAAGGAAGGTTCGATTGGAGATCGGAGGGGACAACCACGCGAGGCGCGTTGGAAATTTCTTGTAAATACATCTGCTCTGCAAGTGGTTAGTTAATGTTGTGCGGTGGTGGTCGCTCGGGCGGGGGTGTTCTGAATGGCACAGTTACACTTTTTCGAATAGTATTCACTTCTCCTTGTATAACAAATATTTTAAAGTTTTACTACGATGGGCGATGAAAGTTTACATTTACCCAGTGACAATATTGAATATCATATAGTAACATTATTTGAAAAAATTGAAGCCCTGCGAAATGACACAGTGTGTGCATCCCCTAAAATATTTAGGCTTCCCATAAGAACTGAAATTCGCGCCTTGGAGTTTTGGCGTTCTGTTACTTGCGAGTGTTTAGCTTCTTTTTGCTATGTTTTTATCGTCTGTGGTGCTACTGCAGGTGCTGGTGCAGGAGCTTCTGCAGCTTCTGTTTTGTTTGCAACTGCAATTGCTACAGGTTTATCAATTACAACGTTAACTCAATGTTTCGGCCAAATATCTGGTAAGTAATTCTATAATAAAAATAACAGATTTTTCCAATCCTGTTATCTCCTTGCAGGAGCCCACATAAATCCAGCAGTTACTATTGCAATGGCTGTTACAAAAAATATCTCATTGATTCGCACAATAATGTTCATGGTTGCACAATGTGGGGGTGGAATTGCTGGAGCCGCTTTTCTATATGGGTAAGTGTTTTTCCCCCACACAAAAATTACGCCGCAACTGGCTATATTCAAACTGTCTTAAAATTACTTCGTCTTTCTTTATGAAAGTTTATAAACAATTTTTTGTGAGGGTGGAGAAATTTGAAGAGTTTTTGATAAGTTGTTGCAACAAGACTAGGTAAAAAAATAAGATGCCAGTCCGGTCCTGTTCTTAGCAATAGAATAAAATAGAAATAAAAATTGCATCCGCAGATTTTGCAAAAAAAAACAAATAACGTCAGTATAACGGTATGGTGGAATGAAATTTCATCCAGTGGAATCGGATTTCCGGACTTGTACCAGACATTTCCTTCCTTTCCACCATTTTTAATAAGTTTATAATAGCATGCAAATATTAATAAGTTCGAAATAAATCTTTTGAGCTTAGGTTTTTGTAGATTTTAATACAAAAAATCTATTTTGCAAAAGAATTACACAAATTTTACAGAGGAAATGGTATCTCATTATATAATTTTGTGTGTAATTTGATATCGCTCTGTTACTATTCAACCTAAAATTGTACCAGACAAGGAATCTCAAATATTTCACAAATAACAAAACTGCTGGTAGTATCTAACTTACCTAAGAACAACCTATAATATCAAACATTTCAAGCCCGGGACCGTAGAATTTTTACCTGAACCGTAATTTACCTGAACTATTTACTGAATGCTCCAGCTCTTGCAGCTGTCTAAAACTTCCTTATAAAGCAAAGAGAATAAAACGTTTTTGGAAAGAATTGTGGTTCACATTCAGGGCATTAAAAATAAAAGGATGTAGGAAGAGAATCGCCGGAAATTTCTTTGTTAGTTTCAGTATTAAATTTTTAAGGACAGCATCAAATGGATCTTGATAATCTATTTATATCTAAGAGCAATTTAGAGTGATTGTATTAATCAAACGATATAGCAAAATCTTTGCAATCATTCCATCAGCAATTGAACACCTGCTATTCAATAGTTTACAAGATCCAAAACTAAATTTAGTACGCGGAGCAAGTACCTAATTTGTAAACAACTTTCAATGCGAGTTCAACTAAGTTTAAGATGATTCAGACTGCAGAAAGCTTCTCACACAAATTTTTTGCACATAATTTTCGCTTCAGAAAAATGAGAAATTTTAGCATCTGGTCCGCATCTGCTACATCCCATAAACTGCACGGTTCAAAAGGTTTGGCTCCCTAATCATTAATCGGTGATGTTTGGAGTAGGGTTGATTCAAAACCTTAAGTACACGTTGAATGTATTATTTACCTAAAATTTAAAAAAATTTGGTGAAAAAAATTATACATATTTTGATCATTTTGATGCTACCCATCAATTTGTTTGAGAGCCGCTGTACGGCAGCTGCATGTTGTTAATGTTCTTCTGGGGCTATGGTGTCAGTTCACCCGACAACCGGCATCTGTTGCTTCCATTGACCTTGCTTCTAGAGAAAAAGAAAATATTGCTTTTAAATGCTTACGGACGTTGTCAAACTAAGCAAGCCGAGATTTTGCAAAGAGAAAGAAAATAAAGGTCCTTGTAAAATCTTAGACAAAAGTCTTGCGAAAAATATTGAATAATTTAAAAAAGTGAATAGTTCATCAAACTTAAAAATTAGCCATATATTTTTAATAATCTTACCGCAAGAATGAGTTTTTACTGAAACTATCAAATACAAAGTCGGAATTTCTAATATTTAAACCAAAATTTTAAAAAACATTTTTTTCATACTCAATACATTTTATAGCTTTTTAAGCAAAATATTGTAGTCACTTCCTTTGGAATGCAATTTCGAAGTTATTACTTCCTTTGAAATACTCAGCTAAAAATTTGCAACGTCCTTACCCGTTGCTAGATACAAACATATACAAAATTACAAAAAAAAATTATTATCGGGCCGGGCTTATTAAAATCCCTAAGTGGGCCGAGCAGGGCCTTTGCCGGGCCAGCTGTGCCTAAGAGGGCCTCGCCAGGCCAGCAGGGCTTAACTGGCCTAGCAGAGCCAAAGACAGCCGACGTAACTAAAATGTCCTATACTGTTACAGAAAAACTTACGAAGGTACCTACTTCTAAAGAATAAAACAGATCACTCACTGAATACATTTTTACGTCACAGGCGGCGTGAGAGAGAGACATTCGAAATCTGAGTTGACGTGCCAAATTTTCCGGGCCAAATTTGTCTGGCCAAATTTATATAGTTAAAAAACAGGCCGGGCCCGTTTTTGAATTTGTCGGGACGAGCCTCAAATCAGGTATGCATATACAGTATGCCCCTAATGTTTGGAATAAAATTTATTAATCATTTACTACCTATTTTTTTTAAAGAAAATCTTGGACCATTTCAAATAAACACCCGTAGGGATTATTTTCACCCCCCCCCCCCACGTTTAAAGCGCTAAGCCCGAACCTCAATTTTAAAATTTGAAATAGGAAAATACCCCTTGTTTTGAAGCATTTTGTATGCTTTAAAACAAGGTATCACAAGGGATATCTTCCTATTTGAAATGTTAAAATTGAGGTTGTTAGGGCTTGGAGGGTTAAGGGTGGGGGGTTAAAAATAACCCCTACGGGTGTTTAATTGAAAATAAAAATTGTCGTGCCCGAGATTTTCTTTAAAAATAGATAGTAAATATTTAATGAATTTAATTCCAAACTTCGGGGACTTATTGTATAAATTTCGCAATTGTAAAAACGAAATATTGCTCATTTTTTGTGTAAACCTGGACAATCTCTTGCTTCACCCCGGTCGACACCCGGATATACTATCTTTTATTTAAAACATGGAGGTCTACCAACCCTAATCATCCCAGTTTTTTCATGGTGCCTTTTAGCATAGACAATTGGTATACAGGGTGTTCCGAAACTCGCGGACACAGCGCGGTATTCTACGAAAAAAACTGAACAAAAAGTTCTTGTGCGATTTTTCAATTCAACCAATATTTTTAGAGTTATTAAAGTCTTGAAAAATCTGAAAATGATAGAAGGAAAAACTTTCATATTTAAATTTAAGTGTTGGATCAAGTACTGAAAGTCAATTTATGATAAATTACAAAAAACAAACGATAATTAAGAGGAAAAATTACAAATGTTGTTTAAAGTGTTTGAAAAACACAAATTTGCGTGTTTAATTAAACAGTGGCACGGTATTGGCTGCTGAAAATAGCACATTTAGCACAGAAATGATTTAGAAATTAGCACATAACATTTTTATAATTTATCATGGATTGAATTTCAGTACTTGATCCAACACTTAAATTTGAGTTTGAATGTTTTTTTCTTGATTACTTCAGTTTTTTAAAAACTTTGATAACTCCAAAAATATTAGTCAAATCGAAAAATCGTAGAGGAAGTTTTTGTTCAGTTTTTATGGTAAAATACGTCCCACGGTTCGCGCCTGCGAGTTTCGGAACACCCTGTATATAGATACTTGATCGTAAAGTCGTGGTCAGAATTATGACAAGAGAGATCATGTGTGGGCCAAGTGGGAATGCGCGTATTCATGAATACTACTAAAACAAATACGTGAATTTTTGGTTAAAAGTATCCTTTACAATCGCACACTAGGAAGTTGGTAATTCTACGTGTAATCTGTAATATATCTGCAACATTAACGCTAGAATGTTCAAAAGTTTACAAGATGGATGGTGCATTGCAAAAACATGAAAACACACTTAATTTTTGTGTAAACTGGACAATCGTGTGGCTTACCCGGAAGTCTGACAACCCTATGTTACACATTACGAATTTGCTTCGTCTTTTTGAAGCAGGGGTTCATTACAATCGGAGATTTAGGGGTATAAAATACCCCTTCGTAAAATAATTTGATTTATCACATTTTAGACAAGAAAATAAATAATTCTTGAAAGTTGGAACCATGTCATTTTACAAATTTATTAATACCGAAGAAAACTGTTTTATTATACAACTCACAGCGCAATTTGGTGGAGGCGTAACCATCACAGTAAAATGATTAGAAGTTCTAAAACAACTTCTGAAAATGGCGAGAGACTTAAAAAAACTGTATTTAAAAAAATGTCTGCAGGATGTAACGGAAGCTGCATAAATAAAAGCAGCCACCTTCAAACAAGTTTTTACGGGGTTTTATTTTTCTGGGTTTAATTTTAATGGGCAAACAAAAATACTTAGGAAAAAATATTTTACACAGTAACACCTGCTCTCTTTCATTTAACTCAATGAATGGAAGTGAGATGTATACTCACAATGTTCTGTCGCACTCTACAGCTGCATTCCATTCTGATAACTTCCTTCGCTTTTAAATTGGCAGAGGTTTATAATTTTAAATAAAACAATATGTAAAACAAAATTGGTGCATTTAAAACGTCTTAAAAATCCCCATTACATGCCTACCCCTTCATTATAAGTTTTCTTTTTCTACAGTTTTTTTTATTCGTTCGCTTTCTATTTCTTCCAAAAATAATCTTACCTACGTTAGAACTCGGCAACCAATATACGCAAATCCTTCAAAATGAGTTTCTAGATATGTTGAACTAGCCAAAATAATTTTAGAGATTTCAGACCAATATGAGCACCGTGTAAATAGGTACGCCAAAAGCTATTTCTCGTTTGCCGGATTCCATTATTTTTTTCTCGCTTTCCTGCATCAAACCAGTTTTGGATTAAGAGCGGTTACTTTAGGGCGATTTTCCAATGTTGTATTGACAGGTGGTGATTGTTGCTTACGCACATGTGCACACGGACAAGTTCATTGTATCCCATTGTTGAATTAGGCGCGTGCTTCGTATATAGTGCACCCTTAGGAATAGTCTCGTGAGAAGTACGGATAGTTTTCATTGTAATGATAAAAAGGACCGCTTAGAGCAAGAACCGCGAGGGTCACACCCACACCCTACTAAATTAAAACCAATTGTTCTCTCATTATTATCAATTTAACTCGCAAACATTGTTTACATTCATATGCACGCATGTCTATCCGTTTATGGCCCTATCGTCTGAATAAAAAAATTAAATAAATAGCTGAATAAAATAAGATAGATAATCGCTCTCTGCTATACAGGCTGTTTCAAATTCGAGCCCCACCATGGGGATCTTGCTTATTTGAAGAGATAGAGAGTTGGTTAAATTGAGGCAAAGTTGCCAAATTTTATGCCTAACAATAATCTGTAAAGAAATTTAAAGTAGCCACTCTGGTTTTTTAGATATCTGAAAAAAACTGGAATTTTGGATTTTTTATTTTTGACTATAACGCATTTATCATTTATGCTACATATTTCTAGTTAACGCATTATTAGAACACTTTTTTATGCCGAATTTAAATTTTTTATCAGATTTGGTGTAACTGTTACCATTGTTCATTTTTGATTGTCAACTTTTTTTTTCTTATGGTTGGTATTTAAAAGTTTTTCAGATTTGGATAGAGTTTTCAGTTCTGATTTCAACGATGTGTCACACTTTGCATTTTGTTTAAGTTTTGAGCATTTTATTACAAAAAATAAAAATTTCATAAGAGTGCCATGGAAGGACCACGTCATTTAATTTATTTTGAGAAAATTCTAGTAGGCTATGAACTGATGGAAGTAAAACAAAACACTTATCTTCTTTACTTTTACTTTTAGATACATTAGGTATGCGAAAATTTCAGGAAACTTTGTTTTGGGCGCAGGCAGCAGGTTAGGTTATTTTTTACAAAAACAAATGAATGACACAGTTACTAATACGCATATTAGAGTGTTCATTTTAGACGAGCTTCTGAGCATGTTTTACAAAGGTGTCAAATGTTTTGAACATTTATTTAATAATTGTTCGTATTAGTGTAGTTGTAGTGTTATCTGTTGTGTTTATTTAACCTGTTATTCAAATTTGTTATGTCAGTTGCAAACATAAAAACTGCAACTAGAATTTTTAGTAAATTGTGTATGTTAGTAACTGTGTCATTCATTTGTTTTTGTAAAAAATAACCTAACCTGCTGCCTATGTTCAAAACTAAGTTTCCTGAAATTTTCTCATACCTAATGAATCTAAAGGTATAAGTAAATAAAATTAGTGTTTTGTTTTACTTCCATCAGTTCATAGCCTACTAGAATTTTCTCAAAATAAATTAAATGACGTGGTCCTTCCATGGCACTCTTATGAAATTTTTATTGTTTATAATAAAATGCTCAAAACTTAAACAAAATGCAAAGTGTGACACATCGTTGAAATCAGAATTGAAAACTCTATCCAAATATGAAAAAAATTTAAATACCAACCATAAGAAAAAAAAAGTTGACATTCGAAAATGAACAATGGTAACAGTTACACCAAATCTGATAAAAAATTTAAATTCAACATAAAAAAAAGTGTTCTAATAATGCGTGAACTAGAAATATGTAGCATAAATGATAAATGCGTTATAGTCAAAAATAAAAAATCCAAAATTTCAGTTTTTTCCAGATATCTGAAAAACCAGAGTCGCTACTTTAAATTTCTTTACAGATTATTGTTAGGCATAAAATTTGGCAACTTTGCCTCAATTTAACCAACTCTCTATCTCTTCAAATAAGCGAGATCCTCATGGTTGGGCTCGAATTTGAAACAGCCTGTACATTCAATGATCAAAAGTTGCTCCACATGTTCAGACTTACCTTCAGGCTACCTGTGCAAGAGCAGGCACATCTGCACAATTAAATCTGAATACTACATTGCTTTCAGACACGTTTTCAGTTCTCGAAGAAAAAAGCCCCCGTAAAAAAATATTTCCTTCGAAAAATATTCTGCAAAAAAACGTGATCCCGAGCGAAATTTTCAGTACTGATAGAAACACAAAAAAAACTTTTTTACCGCATGACAACTGAAAACAGTTTAATATTGCCAAAACACTGGCTAAGCATTGTTTTAAATTTGTAGACATATAGAGTTATGGATTTGGTTAGTGTCCCAGTCCGATCATTTTTCTGTGGCACCTTGTATGAATTTTTGAAAATCGGAATTTCATACCGATTTATTTAAAAACGGGGGGACGACAAAACTTTTTTGTTTAAGTTAAAATGCTCATGAATGGTAGTAGAATAAGAGTCGCAGCTTGTAGTTTATACATACATGTAGCAATATTTAGGAGGATTAATTTCCCCCTCCCACCCAATGTTTGGTTGACAAATTTCGTCTTTGGTTTCTGTAATCCAAAAAATCTTTAGCCGAAAATTTAAAAAATCCTTTTTTTCTCTCTCACAAAAAGCTTCGGTTTCTAACTGCAGTTCTAACGCGGCTCGTGCATAGTTGAACCACAGCACAATACAGGACCCTCGCAGCAAGTTTTTTGCTAGTTACCGCTATTAAAGTTGAAGCAAACGCATTTATAGCTAGAAAAAGAATATCATGTTAATGTAATGCGCTCATCACATACAGCGTATTTCAGAAACTGTGGTCATAATCAGTAGGTTCTCCTTTCTTAGTCAATCTATTTAAGTATGTGATTTTATAGTACAACAACGTTGATGCAAAAGGTGCTTTTTTTGATCGTTTTTTAATATGAGAATTGTGTTGAAATTAAATTTTAAATTTTTAAAATACGTTGTTAAAAATGTTATAACATAGTAAGGGATACTGTAGCATTCTTAAACCCTTCCCGTGTATATGTGCCTATTTTATTCAAATATTAGAATTTTTCTTTTGCAGAATGACAATGCCAGGATACCAGAGCAACCTATCGATTGCTTTAATGCAAACTGCTAATGTTGTGGCTTGGGAAAGATTTGGCGTCGAACTTATTCTTTCTTTTATCATAGTTCTAACATATCTAGTGACAATGGACACTTATAGCAAATGGCTAGGCAGCTCTTCTCTTTCGATCGGGGCAGCTTATGGAGCTTGCACATTTGTTTCGGTAATTTACTGAGTTTTTGCAAATTGAAACATCTCTTGATTGTTATCATTTTACAGATGCCGTATTTAAATCCAGCACGTTCCCTAGGACCATCGTTTGTTTTAAGTAAATGGGATAATCATTGGGTATATTGGGTTGGCCCATTAGCAGGAGGAATTGTCTCTGGTTTTGTTTATGAATATGTTTTGAATCCACGACGGCACAAATGTATAAAAGATTCTACTGATGCAGATTCAGTAAGCATTCAGTCAGATGAAGATCCATATGATGATTTGGAAAAGCCCTCTGGTAGCAAATACAACAGTTCATCTTACAATTATCGACAAACAGGCACCGTTGTTGTCACTTCTGGCTCTGGTTATTGTCCAAGTCTAATGTCAGCTAGTTTGTACTCCGCTCCTTTATGTAAACTCGAGCGAGTAGAATCATTATATGGGGGCACAAAGTCATTATATTGTAAATCCCCTCCATTAACTCGTGCCAATTTGAATCGGTCCCAATCAGTATACACCAAATCCAATAACGGTGTAAATCGAGATGTTTTACCAAGACCTGGCCCTTTAGTTCCTGCACAGTCTCTATACCCTATGAGATTAAATCAACAACAAAATCATGTGCAAAATCAAAATGTACAGAATCAAATGCAGCAACGTTCTGAAAGCTCTTTTGCTGTTCGAGGAATCACATCGGGAGGCACTACCTCTCGTCCAGATGCATATGGAACAGTTAGTAGTAGCACAACTCATTCACCTAGAAATAACTCTTCTGACACAGATAACATGAAATATGAAGACAATCAAAAAGTTGCTAGAACCAGCAGGCCCGAGTCAATGTACGGGTTGACAACAAATCACTCACGCCATGGTCAGCCTGATGATTCTTCCAACTATAGCTCGTATTATGGCTCCTCAAAAAGAAGCAATACTAATAGTAATGTTACATATCACTCTTCTAGTCTTACGGCAAAAAATACTGGCGTTAACACTTCATATGGGCCTCGAAATCCAGAAGTGAAGCATTCTCCTTCACAAATGCTGAATGGTGCAGCAACTGCTAATACATTTCATCATATAATGCCTCAACATTCAACTACACCACAGTATTAAAATTGAATTGATATTTATGTGTGCTAATATTAAATTTGAACCCAATACTATTTATTCCAATAAATATTGGATGTAGATATTATCAAAGAACATTCACCATCAAAAAGTTAATTTAAAATTTTAAAATAGAAGATATTGGACTGTGGAGTATTTGATAATCAATTTTTATAAATGTTGAGGGAGAAAGGTTGAAACATGATATGGTTTTAAAATATTAATATACATACTTATACCTAATTTTAATTTTTTCTTTTTAATTAAAGATGAGAAAATACAACTAAATAGTTTCACAAATTCAAACTGATTTGCAGGAATAAATTGATAGTGGATATCTTTGTGGGCGATAAAAGTAAAACTAATCACGTCATTCTCTTTTAGTTTGACTTCTCCATAAAGTATGTTAACACAATAAAAAAAGTATGTATATACATATTAGTGCAGCTTAGATAAATGTCAAAAATTTTGATTACTATACCCAAAGAATACCTATACCTACTATAATTAAAACTCATGAATAGGTACTGTTACACTTTTTACACATTACTTAAATGAAGTGTAATATTGTACATTAGTTACCTAATTTATTGTTACTTAAGCAATCTGTGTACATATACTTATTAATTTAGTATATATGTAAACATTACACTGTTGTTTTGTAATACTTATTAAAAAACAGAAAATTTGATTCAAATTCAATAAATCTTAAGTATTTAGATTCCTATTTTTAATATGTTTTACATTTTGGATACATCGTTCATTTTCATTTCAAAGTAAAAGTTTCTTTGCTATAATTAATTAACTTTAAGAGTTCGCCATATACTTGAACAACAAATAGTAGATAATGTTAGTTTTTATGTAGTATAAAATTGTTTTTATGAAACAAAACATTATAGAAAACAAGAAATTAATGCATGGGCTCACCTTAGTAGTGGTGACCTTAAATCTGACATTTAAAAAATGTACATAAAAATGGCTCGAGTTAGTAGCATGAAAAATCTTGAATAAGATACAATATTATCTTGTTAAATTCTTTAGAAAAATATACTTTACTACTTGTACTAAATGTTTTCTTTTTAAATATTAGATTCTAGCTAGGGATGCACCGAATATTAAGATAAAGTGAATATTTTTTTAAGTAAACTGAATATTTTTTCAAGTAAGCCAAATACGCTCCAAATATTGCGCATTTTATGCACTGCATGGAAACTATTAAATTGCAAATTTTTGTAAAAGTAGATGCTATACTTAAGGTTAAAATGCATTGATACAAAGTTCTATTTTGGTTAGTCGAATGAGAACGCTATCCGATTATGTGATGCAGCTAACGCACACATTGATTATACAGCATTTGATTGAATAATTAGCCAAAAAGTGAGCAAAATCATCATTTAGTAAATGCCTTCTTGTAACTACAACTACCTTTGAGTCAAAAATGTTAATGGTTACTGGTATTTGTACAATACAAAAAAACTTGCACAAGCAACTGTTGAATGCAATATTTTTTTGCACACTAAAAAAACTACTGCAGGGTATGTGTGTGTGTGACGCCTCTACAGGCGAAAGTACTGGACCGTTTTTGATTAAATTTTAAATCAACAGGTATATTGAAAATTGTAGTTCTAGTTAACCTTTTCAAAAGAATCCGAAACCGGAGGCGGAAGTTAGACATGTTTTTTAGGTAGCGTTTTCTGCAAAACTTAAATTTTAGAAATTTGAGGATCTGAGAGGAGAACTTAGGGTAAATCGAAAACTCTTTTACCGAACTCTCTAGCTTTAATAGTAGAGTTTGCCAGCCGCCAAAAGCCTTCTAGAAAAGATTTTCGTTTGCACTTTGTTGCTAAAATGTAAGACCCACTTCAAATCATTCCCCATCCCTTAAGAATGCAAAATCGCCTGGTCGTCCAAAAATCGTCCTGTGCAGGGGGTGGCGGGGGCTGATTTTTGAAAAATTTGCAAAAAATTTTTTTTGCGTTTTTTACATCCACGTCACCTGGGCATGTATCTGCTACAATCTTAAATCAATATTTTAATCAGAAATCTATTTTTTTTAATTTTTAAAATTACCATATACAATGCTTTCATATGGAGCGCCTTAATGAATAAACGCTCGCCCTGAAACGCCATAACTGTGATATACTTTAACTTGTCTTAAGTCGAGAACCTTTTAATTAATCAAAAAAATCGTTTCTACAAGTAGATCGAAAATGGAGAATTACATTGCTTTTTTCAAATTCTTAATCCGATGGCTAGCTCGCACGATTTTTCTTGAACTGTCTAAACGGAAAGAGCTTGCAATAAACTACAAAATTTGTTTTTTACTAATCTCGCAAATTTTACTGATGCCTTCCACAAACGTTTGAAAAATTTGAAATTGATTAATTATTTATTCAGAAACGCAACGCAAACGCCGATCCTTATGAACTTTTATCAGTGCGATATACTATTTGAAGTACTTTATTAGGATTTGCAAGAATTTTCAACTATTCTAAAAATTAAGAAAAGAAAAAGATACTTTTTAATATCAACAAAACGTTTTCCGGCATTTATGTGATTTTAACTACGCCTATCAATTAGCTCCAGCTAAAAAATATATTTTTGATATTTCTTTAAATAAACCATTTATATTGACTTTTAGTCCGAAATCCGAAGCGCATCTAATTAGCTCTAGGGCGGTTCCGTTCTTACTATTCTTATGCATTAAAGTCCACACTTCAGCTGTCTTCAGTAATATCTTGAAAAAGGACATTTTCTATTTTTTGCACTTATTGCAAATATGGGAAAGTAAAAAGGTGTGATAGCCAATTACTCACAGCTTGTAAAACTTCTTAAAATTAATATTGATTGGTTACACTTGTAAAATGAATCTTTTTAAATATTCATAAACAGATTATGAACATCAGAATGAATAAATTTTTTTTTCTTCGAGTACCTACCCACCTAATTGTAAGTTTAATGGGGTCCAGCTACAAAGTTCTAAACATACAGTAAACATTTCTAGTCCAGGAGAAGTAAAATTGAAAACTTTGATAAGCGTTTAAAAAGATTAGATAAAGAACACCAGATGTAGATTTATCTGTACCAGAAAATGACGAGAGTTAAAATTAAAAAAGCTTATCTGAGTAGTCTCTACACTCCTTTCTTATGCCTACAGCTCATACTAAATCTTTCTGAAACAAGAACTGTTTAAATAATTAATGAGTAGCATAGCATACATTACTTCACTTGCAATTTTCCCCTTAAAGATTAAATTTGTTTTCAAATCAACACTAAATCTTTATTTTAAAACATTGGTGGATTTGAAAATGTATGCTACAAGTGGGATAAATAAATAAGCAAAGCTTTGTGGATACGTGAACATGTGCTAAACCGCTGCTAAATAATAAAAGCTCTTCAAACAATTTGTAACTGCACCCCTTCACCTCACCCTTCTTTAACCTAAATGGTAATCAATATCTAACACATTTTATTCTATTTCACCCTTGTTTTGCCCTGTAAAATTTCAATGTTTCCTGATTGAAATCTAAACATGACATTTAGTAGTGTACCTACAAGTTAAATTTTTTCGGCTGGTCATGCAGTTTTTCTCCTGCTAAAATAGTTTTATGTAGAAACTTTTTATCAGGAAAGCGTTAGTTCCATACATAATAGCAACTCGATATAACGCCTTTGATTTTTTTTGTTTATTCATTCATCAAACGTTTGCTACTACAAGAAGTCATTAGAGTGGCAAACAAATTCGTTTAAAGTACCTACTAGCTGAACCCGTGTACTACGCCTCACGCTTTTCTCCTAATAAAATTGTTAGCAAAGGTAAACGGCGTGTCGAACAGGGCTATGCGTTCCGCACCGCCTCCCAGCGCTAGAGCGCCGCTCTGCGTCTCCCCCCAACAGGCGAGTGCAGGTGGAAGGGGATTAATTAAGGAAAGGTGGGCCACGCACATAGGCAGCTGGGCAGAAAGCCAAGTCAAACCGAATATCTGCCTTCAATATATTGTAACTCAGGGCACCTTTGTTAATCAACGGATCACTCTTCGAGTCCAAATTGCAAAATCATTGCTTTATCTCGTTTTATTTATCAATTATTGTATGCAGTTACATACAAACTAATAATTACATTTGTGATAAAATCCTAGCTATATAAAATATATCGCAATTTCATTAAAGATGACTAAATTGCCAAATTTGTGTTCCGTTAAGAATGAAATAAAGCAACAAATATATAACAACTATACCCAATTGCATTTGCTCCGTTAAAGAGCATGAAGAGATACTTCAACTCTGAAGATAAAAAGGTCAACACAATTACATAAAATAAAAAGTTTTATTCAATAGTTGTTTATAAATAAAATAAAATAAATAAATAAAACATATAACAAATATAAATAACAGATCAAAATAATTAAAATATATATTTACATGTAACAAATTAACATTAGAAATATAAAAAAATTAAAAATCAGTCAATGCGAGATCAATCGAAATACTGTACTAAATTTTAACCGATATGCGAGATTTAAATACATATTGAGTCAGGTACTTATTATGTCTGGGGACTTACCGAATATTCGTTTGAGATCTTCGTTAAGCTTTCGTTAATGGTGAGTCAAATTAACAATAAATCCGAATAAGAAGTTTGAGATATAATTCTGTTAACACCATAAGAGACAACCAATTTTTTTTAAGTATAGTGGATATGAAAGCACAAAAAATTGAACCAGACTTTGTGCAGTATTAACGTTGATATTGATACAATATATATTTATTGTAACCACCCAAATCTGATGGTACAGTAAACATACCTTAAACATCAGTTTTCTCTTACTTTTCTAAGCTGATTCACACCAGGAGATACTTCCGTCAGTGCAGAAGTAGTGCATCATCTACTTTGAAGTAGGTCGTTTAGCTAGGTATTAATACATTTTGTTGTTGATAACAACTACTCGTGTAAACATAAAAATACTGAGTTAATATTTAAAAGAAAGGCTTTATAAATTCGTTTGTACAATACAACATGCAATTCTCCACTAATTTCTATGCGTTATTTCGGGGCTTTTACAGACATACATCTTAATTTTCAATAATTATCTATCACAATTTACAAAAAATCCTTAACATAGTTCTGGCAACTCCAACACTATAACTGAACATACAACGTGAATCTTAGAGTATGAACATTCTCTTAATTACTAAAATTATTCAAAATGATCACATTACTTATACAAATTCGAAAATTGATAAGTAGGTACCTTTATGCACACATGGATAACTATATAATTCAAAAACTATCAAAAAACAGTTTTTTTTTTAAATAAAGCAGTCACATCCTTTATGTACAATATCATAATTTTACCACAGCAAACATTGATGAGATACGTACAAATAGTTTAATCACACAGGTGGTACTGCCATTAAATCCGAGTGATGACTAATAGTGTAGTGCAAATCCACTCCGGTACTAATAGAGCCATCGCTTAAATCGTGGTGTAGCCGTGGACGACGCGATCTCTTATGATGAGCTGCAACATGACACCGACAATCGCAGTGCATCACGCACAATGCAACTGAGGTAGCAAGTGTAATTACAAACGGAACTGCAAAGTAGTGAATGATGATAGCTACTTGCTCATCTCGATCATAATGGGTCAATACCACTGTACGATTTTCACGTGAGTGGTAACATGGAAATTCGGTTCCTTCTGCTCCAAATGTTTCCGTGAAGTTTGCACAAAAGACCCTCGGAGGGTAACCACAACCTTTGATGTTGACCAGTAACACAGCATTGTTGGTCTGATTTGGAGTGGTACTTGAATCATTGTAACTTACATAAATATGTGTACACTGATACGCATCACTGGTGCAGCCTTCTCGGCATGAACTCCAAGAGCAATTGGCAAGACCCATAAGTTCGTCACGACGAGTAGTTACACATGTTACGGGTTCTGTGACGAAATTGGAAACCAAAGTAGAGATGGCCGGATCTACATAGAGGGGCACAAGAAACAAAAGCGATGAACCAGCTGTCATGGCAATTATTGCCAGCAGACTGGTTGAATAAAACAATGCTCGCTCCCGGCATGATTGTGCAGATGAATGAGTCTTTTTTGCTTGTTGCGCTAATTCCTTAATTTTGCGTTTGCGAAGGCCCTCTTGCTGGTCAAGGAGCAGTTCTGAGCTGCTGCTCCTCATGATTGCTTCTACTAAGACATCACTTTAATAATTATTACACACAACACTACTTGCTCTAGGCCATATACTGTCAATATAGATTTTTCACCACCTACTTTTCACACGGATATGCACAATTATTATGTATTTTATAGTTTACACTATGTAAAGCTCACACACACACACACAATTTTTATTTTAAATTTTAAAACAAATTGCTAAGATACTCCTTTTACTTGCCCTTACACATATTTCCTTTTCTACCATTCCAATAAAAACTATTGTCTACGGCAGCCTTGCGCCTTGCTTGGTACATAACTGCCCTACACTACAATACGGAGGTTCCCAAACTGTTTTAGTTCAAACCAAATACTTGTTTCTTTAAAATTTTTATTCTTAGTAGTAACTGTCAACTTACTTTTAAAAATTAGGTTTATAGCAGTAATATAAAAATGTTTTAAAAAACAGATTTTATTAACAATTAGGTATTTTGAAATGCTAATGGGGTTAATCAATATTTCGTCATAAGGTGACAACGTTGCCAACTGCTCTAATGATTTGGAGGGGTATAATATATATTTGAACCTGCAATTATATAATATACAGGGTCCACCATTTAAAACTCAAGAAATCAAGACGGGCGTGGCATCAAATTGTAGGCAATTTAAAACTCTTCCAAAATAGCCACTGAAAATCGAAAAACAATTGACAGTCAAAAAGTTGTTATTCATCTGAATCTGTTTTGTTAGAATATTTTCCCACAACCTCCCAAGAAAACGTCTATATTTATTTAATGTAGTAGGTACAAAAATTAACGATATCATACGTGTGCGTTATTTTCCTAACACACAAGTGTGTGAAAATAAACGGCGATGCACCAGAAAGCATCGCGATTGGCCGGAGTGCTGTAGAGGCTCCTGCAAGTTGCTGGCGATTTGCCGTAGAGCTGTAGAGGTATCTGGCAAAGTTGCTCGCGATTGGCCGCGCTAGGTGTCTGTCACAAAAATTCAAATGTCAAATGTATATTTATATACTACCTTCAATTTGATGTTTAATACTAATATGACTAATATAACTTCCCGGCGAAATTAAATTAGAATATAATACCAACAAATTTGAAACTAAACTCAAAGATTTTTTGTTATCCAAATGTTATTACGATATTCATGAATACCTTTATAATTAATATATCAAGGAATTTTATGACTAATTGTCTTTTATGTATCTGTATTCATTGACTTTCTATGTACAAATTGATAGAGTAATAAATCTTATCTTATCTTATCTTACCAATTACATTATTTTTTTCCTTATACAAAATTCTTGTCTTTTAAGAAAGGGGCATATTGTACGTTTAAAAATAAGACAAAAAGATGTTATAAACATGTTTCCAAAAACGCTTTCCTAAAGAGTTACAAGCGGTTAAAGATTATCTGTAAGATGCAGCCTTTTTTGAATAACTGTTGATCGCTTTTAACTAGGGTACTTCAATTTTTATATGGGACCATCCTTAAAATGTTGCTACATACTGTGTAATTATTATCATAATTGATTTCGTAGAACTGGTTTATTTCTAAAAAATGTTTAGCTTGATCCTACTTATACCAAATTTTATTAAAATGTAAAATCGGTCTAGTGTAGCTCCTCAGATTTGGTGCTACGGACACACACACGGATACATACAGATCGACATTTCTTAAACAATTTTTTGTTTGTTTTTGGAAGTTCAAAACACGGATTTCCCGCAAAATTCGAAAATTTCCACAATATAGCACTAGAAATATTAAAAAGTGAACAATGTGAACTATTGAAACTATTCCTTATTGCATGTTCAATATTTGTTTAACAGAGTTCTTTACAAAATTGTCTTATTATTTTTCAAACCACCTTTGTATAAAATCTACCCAGCTATAGACGGCGAAACGTCATCACTAGGCGTAGAAGTGATCACGGTAGGCAATATGATCATATGATTAGGATTATACCTTGTCATCAAGCGGTTACCATTAGGAAGACTTAATGTTCAGAGTATAGTTTGCGACCTACATTAGGCGATATGATCGCCGAAACGATTATGCGTTATGAACGTGTTAGGCGTCATGATCATATACTGCAATTAGGCGGTGTGACTACGTCAAGCCAAAATACTAGCTAGGCGTTGTGATCATGTCCCATAGAAATTAGTCATTGAAGGAATACTAGTTGTGGTACCTTTAGATACCACTGGTTGCGAACTGTTGTCGTCTGATGTCATTTGTGGAACGCCGCGTCTAGCTCCACGTTAACGTGGAGCATTAAAATAATATTTAGATCCACGCGATGACGTCACAATCCTGTGCACTAATTTATCAGTGAGTGAATACAACTTTGTTTTCGTATTTTTTCTTTAAAAATATAACTGCTCTTAACCATAACCTCGGGCATACAGTAAAGACCAAAAACATTGTTTAAAAAAAGCAGTATAAAATTAAAAAAAAGTTTGGGCCCAACCGAGATTCGACCCATCTACTGTTTATGCAGTAAAAGGCTGTACAGTCGTATGTCCACCTGAGCCACTACGAAGTTGCAGGCAGTCGCTAAAACACGTAATATAAACTTCAAACAGTCGGACCATGCAGATGACGTTTCGCGTGGATCTAAAAATATTTTAATGCTCCACGTTAACGTGGAGCTAGACATGGTGCACAACACCATGTGCTAATTATCGATAAACATATTTTTTTATGGTATATTGGAGCTGGAATATATGGTAGTAAACCAAGATATAGCACCTCTATATCACTGGGCCAATCTACCACAATATTTCAAGCAGGAACATATGCAATCTTAGCAGCAATAGAAGAGAACATAAGAAGGGGGTATAGGAACAAAACCATCCTTATCATCTCTGACGGTCAGGCAACTTTAAAAGCACTGAATTCAAACCAGATCAAGTCAAAGCTTGTCTGGAACTGCCTTTGTAGCCTCTGAAAACTGGCAAACTCTAACAAGGTAAAACTTGTGTAGGTGCCGGGACACAGAGGCATAGAAGGAAATGAAAATGCAAATAAACTAGCAAAGCAGGGATCTGAAACACCATTCACAGGGCCTGAACCTGTGGTTGGCACAACTAAAAAGACAGCGAGAGGAGCAGTTAAAGAATGGATTTCAACAAAACACTCGGAACACTGGAAACTCTCACTTCGACAGAGACAAAGCAAAGCTATGATGGGCAGCCATCCCCATAAGCTGACAAAACCAGTCCTGCAACTTAGCAGGACTCACATCAGAATAGTGACGGGACACTGGCACTTCAGAAAACATCTGCATAACATATGGCTATATAATGAAGATCCCATATGCAGACTATGTGGCGAGGAAGAAGAAACAGCTTCCCATATAATATTCGAATGCGAAGCCCTAGCTCGCAGAAGATTCCAAATCTTTGAGGGCATCAACCCCAATGAGATATAACCGCCAGCCAGTCTGATCAACAAACTCCTAGACCTGCTAAAGGGAACGGATCTACTTGACAGCGACTAGCGACCGACGGGGATGCACAATAGGCCCAAGAGGCCGCAGTGTTAAAGGGCGTAACAAACCCTCCCCGTTTCAAATCAATCAATCAATGGTATATTCCAAACAAATTTTTATTACTTAATTCTTCATTAACCCGCCGCGCCCTCCAAAAAGAAAGCAAAGGGTCTTGGAAGTTCTTTTTTGTCATGGTTTTATTTAACACCTCATTTATTACCTGTGCTTAACAACAAAATAAATAATTTAAAGAGCTCTGGAACCAAAAAGAGTTACTAATTTTCTAAAGGGTGACCATTACTAGAAACGTTAAAGTGTACAAATATCAGATTTATTAATTTTTCTTCTCGTAAGAAAATTTCTGAGAAAAAAAACAAATAAAACAGCTGTGTTTTAAGTTTCTTTTGGCTTTTCTAGATATTTAATTTTCTTTTTAGAAATGTACGAACGGCTTAAGTTTAACCCCGTAAAATAATCTTTACTACAATTAAAAAATAAAGGAATTTGAAAGAATAACTTTATTTACGTTTTCGTTTCCTATTTTTATTTTACAGCATTTTCGTGCTCTAACAAACTGTTGGTACATTATCAAGTATCAATTAATAATTGAACTACTTGCGTTACCTATAATCGTAACCAAAAAAGAAATACTGCAAATAATGCGAACTGAACTACTTACTCTAAAGGCAGACGTTTTAGCTGAGTACGTCAAGAGTATTAAAATAAATATCTAAGGTTTACAACAACTTAAAATTAATTATTTGTACAAAAACAACAACAGCCTTATGTAATTAACAGAACAAGTAACTAAAACAATATAAAAACAGTAATTTGAATTATTCTGTTTGAATGTGTACATATTCGTAATCCAACGGCTTTTTTGCTACATATTCAAGACTTGGAATGCATGCTTTGGAGTGCTTACGAATTATATCACGCCAAATTGTGTGTTTCTCTTGATCTCCAAGGCAAAAATAAGAACCCCAAGTTGAAGACGTTAAAAAGTGCTGATCAGTATGGTTGGAATCGTACCCAAAGACTCCTTCAGCTTCAAGTTCTTCACAGACAGCTACAGTATCACAGCCAGTATGAACTGCCGGAGTGTATACGTCCTGAACTAAATTATCTCCAATGTAAACAATTTTAGGATTAGCACATTTACTCTGCTTCTTGAGAAATTCAAAAAGCCCCGTCCAATTTCCACACGTGTAGATTTTACCACGTTGCAGGTCTCTTTCGTTTACAGGGCCTATTTCTTCAAACCCGTTTAAAGCAATGAATGGTCGATTACAAGTAAAAAAACCAGGTTTCTTAGCAAAACAAATGACAATATCGAACAAATCACGCCAGTTTGGCCCCATCGCATTTAACGCCGTATGTGATGCAAAATCAACATTTGAACCTGTTACCAAAAACAACAATTTGTTTTGACTACGAAGAGCTTTAAACCAATTAATTAGTTTGTCACTACATTTATGAATGTAATTCTCTGGGTTTGCTTTGATTTCTTCAAAATATCCGCCTTTACCAAGTTGGAAATGTTCTTTCTGAAACATATCTTGTATAGCATCCAAAAAATCAGGCCATATCGAATAGGACTTTAAGGGCCCTCCATTTTTTTCATCCAACGAGTCAACAGCACGTGCAAAAGCTAGACCAGCCGGCATATCAAAATAATCCAAAAGTGTACGCATTTTTTCAGAAAATGGCCCATTCCAAGTGTGGAGGGGGTCACGAGAAAATGCATCAGTTACTTGCCAATGACATTCTGGTCCATAATATTTTACGAGATTTTCTTTAGTTAATTCTTTTGTTCCGTGACTTCCATGTGTGATGTGACCATCGGGTGTGATGCGTAACACATTACCATTTTCTACGTCAAGGATTAGACCTTTAAGCATGAAGTCGAGGTTGTTTTCAATAGGTTGCATTAAGTGGTTTGATGGATACCCCTTTTTATCTACCAAAAACTTTGCTACTGTCTCATATTCCAATTTAACCATAGATCCAATTTTGTATCGACAGATTGTGTTGTCCAAATCGAAACCCAGACAATCATAATCAGTAAATCGAATACCTTCCCTGGCAATGGTCCTGGAAACGGCTTCAACCGGAGCAGGCATTGTAGTTTTTTCTAACCGTTTGGCACTCACACTTAAACCACAGTATACTTATTTATACTAAAAGTAGATTGTGCTTAAACCACGTACAAAAATATTTTGCAACTGCTCAGCTAATACATATAGTGTCTAACTGACAAGCGTCTACGCCCTAAATTATTTTGCGGGCTTCGCGCAGGCGCAGTCTCGTTAAAGTGTGTTGACTAATCTACTAGAGTCTAGCCCCTTGGGTTTCAGCCGATCCTGAATTGCGCAATATCATGTAATATTGGCTCGCATACGTGCGAGTGTGATATTTACATCGAGATTTGCATTATTAAAGCCGATTTTTTTCATTGCTAATAAATTGCATTAGATAGAAAACAAGAAATCCTTTTTTTTTTAAATTTATTACCAGACTTGCGTGTTAGTATGCCGTCAATCAGCGAGTGAATGCAAATTTGTTTTCGTATTTTTTTTTAAATATAACTGCTCATAACAAATAAACAGTAAAACGCAACAACAGTGTTTTAAAAAAAACTATAAAATAAAAAAAAATTTTGGTCCCAACCGAGATTCGACCCCGCAACTACTTATGCAGTAAAAAACTAGCACGACTGAACACACCCGCATATTCATCTGTGCCACTACGATGTTGTGGTTTACACACATTTCAGCTGCATGCAGAGGTGCGCAAGTCATGTGAGGTAGGATCGGCAGGAAGCCAAGGGGCTAGACGCTAATGACTAATCTCAGTGAGTAAATGCAACTGTTTTCGTATTTTTTCTTTAAAAATATAACTGCTCTTAACCATAACCTCGGGCATACAGTAAAGACCAACAAAAAACACGTAATATAAACTTTAAATAGTCAGACCGTGCAGATGACGTTTCGCGTGGATTTAAAGCTATTTTAATGCTCATTTGTAAAGGTACTTCTATATTATATTATCCCTTTCTTCAATCCACTGTAACGTGGAGCTAGACATGGTGTTGTGAAATCCCCTTAATACTTTCCTTGTGCCGTTACCGTGGATTGAAGAAAGGGATAATTTAATATAGAAGTACCTTTACAAATGATATTTTAACAATTAATTTAAACAAAGGTTAAACTTTAGTGGTGCTGAAAATAAGCCGTTTTGTTCTACTGCTGGCAACAATAAATTAATAAATACCAATGAAAAGGTCAGTATTGTAGCTGACATTTACGGGGTCTGAACCACAGTCAAGTAATTTTGGAATTTGAGATGTGCCCCAGATGTTCCATAAAAATATACTAATAGAAAGAACCGCGAACGATATTTATCTGTTAGGTTGTGAAATGTGAGTACATTTGTGGTGAAAGTTGTAAGAAAATGTTGTATGGTAGTTAGAGAATGGAATAGGTAAATGTAAAGTCACAGTCATAATATATCAGAAATTTTCAATAATTGTTGCTAAAATAAGAATTTTAAGAGTACTTCTACCAAATCCAGTGTAAATAGTCCAAATTAAAGTAGCAATGTATAATTTATGAAGGTTTACAAAATGGCCAGTTGGTGACAGACCGACAATTCAAACAGATTTGAAAATGATATAATTAGGAGTAAGTACATATGCATTACCATGCGAATATATTAACCAGTAGCTGCCAAGTTCAGAAAATTTTTTCAATAGAATTTGGAATCAATAGATGACTGGAAAATGAACGGCAATAACAACAATTCGAGTTACAACTTGCCTCCTGGCAGTTCTACTATTGGTGAGACCCGACAGGAATATATGAGCAAATTACAGAAATGGGTTGAAGATGTGCGGAAACATAACGAAATGGCATTTGGGTTATGGTGCGCCTATACTTCACAACTGCAGCTTGTATCAAATGTGAATACCGACTCTGCAACGATAACTGCTGATAATCCATGTAAAAATAATAAATATTTATGTTGGTATTAATTTGTACATATATTTATTGCAGTGATTTTTAACAGACCTGGTTTTTATATCTACATTATACCACCAATGTGGAAACGCATAGTTGCAGAAATAATCGATTTCTTAATTTTGTTTGTGATAAAGATGTTTTTAACCATAATTGTTTTGGAAAGCTTTGATATAATGTAAGAAATCAAACATTCATTAATAAATTATCCCTATTGTTACCATTTTTAGAGATTTAGAGAATTATGGTTTAAATTCTTTTCATAAAAAATTGCAGAATCCAAAATTAGCGATGCAAATGTCAGTGGAAATACTTATGCTAGAAATTTTACATCGTTTTATTGTTTGTTGCTATGAGGTATTTAAATAAATTGTTAAAATAAAGATGGATATCAATAAAGACATTTCTCTATTTCAGACTTATTGGTTAATGGTACGCTGTGCTACTCCAGGTAAAAGATATATGGGATTGGCTGTCGTGCATGCTGTTAGTGTAACTCATGTGCAGGGTGATTTAGAGGAGACTGTTCTTGCTCATCCATGCACTGCATTGAGCATCAAAGACGCTATATTCCGAGCACTGTTGAAAAATGTGTTTATTGGATTGTTACTACCCATTTGTTTTGTCTTATTATTTTTTAAATATAATCGCACTGGATATGATTTAATGACCAATAGTTTGGTTGTCGAATACAACCCTAATCCTCCAATGCAAGAACATCGTTGACCACTGCTTGTTGCAGGACTGTTACATGTTAAAATGTTTATAAATTATATAGTTGGGACCAAAATAAATTATTTTTGAATTAAATTGATGTTTTTTTTGAAAATTAAAAGAAAAATGTATTAATTTCAAAATGCCAGAAAATAAGTGTGCAGTTATTACGTTTTAAAAACACTCTTTGGGTAAAAACCTCCTTTTCGAAAAGTAAAAAGCTATGAAGTGAATAAAATTCCCAAAATTTTGTAATTAAAAAAAAATATTGCTCAAAAACTAGCCGCACGATTTTTTTTAAATTTTGTAGGATTATAGAGCCGAGGATGATCTACAATTTGGTTTGTGTTCCAGCTCGCAAATTTCTCTCTAACGCCTTCTAGGAATTTTTGAAAATTTCAGTTTTAACGCCTATTTGCTCAAAAACGCGTTATCAGATTGGGATGAAATTTGGTATTGGAAATGCCCTGAAGGTACAAAATGTTACAAGCTATTAGAACTTTTGGAACTACTTAAACTGTAAAATGAAAAAAATATCAAAATTTTGAATTTTTCAAAACTATAGTGCTCGAAAACTGGCCATTAGATTTTTTTTGAATTTGATAAGCTAGATATGAGCTATAATTTAGTTTATGCAAAAAAAGCTACCAAAAAATATGTCTAACTTCTGCTTTGAGTTTTGGATTGTTTTTTTTATATACCCCCACATTCCGAAGCTCGAATCGGACTGCAGGTCCAAAACATGTATTTATGTGAAAATCTCCAATTCGAACATTTTCATGAATTTAGTAGGTAGTACATACTAAAAGGAAAGTAGCAAATAAGCAAAACAAGACTTTCCCATACTTTTTACGTATGACTGAATAACATTGTTTTAACAAAAAATTAAAGTAAAAAACGTCGACGTGCTGATTTGAACTTGCAACAGCCTGTGTAATACGACGTCGTATACCTTATAAGAATAGTAAGCTATGACAACTTCGGTTAAATCACATTGTTGATATTAAAAAGTTATTTTTTTTTTAATTTTTAAAATGGCGGGAAATTTTTGTTAATCCTAATAAACTACTTCAAACAGGCTATTGAACTATTTAAATTTTAAAGGTTATAACGATTGGCGTTTGCATTTTTGAATAAATAATTAATCAATTTCAAAAACTCCTGGAGGGTATCAGAGTAAAATTTGGAAGGTGAAAAACAAATTTGTAGTTCGCTGCTCGCTTGCTTGATCATCTTAGAAAGTTTAAAAATAATGGGTGTGGGCAGTTTTTTAGGAATAATTTTTATTTAAAAAATGTCTAAAATTTTGAGATGCTAGCATTTTTACAATTTTCCTATTTTTAAAAACATTTTTACATCACTTGATTATGCTTATTAAGGGCTATCAAATAATATGACAATTTGTATTGATTGGATATTTTGTTTTTGAGTAATCGGGCATTAAAGTCAAAATTTTCAAAAGTTCGTAGTGACCTTAGTTTTGAAGATACAGCATTTGGAAAAAACATTTCATTTGCCGTTAGATGCACTAGAACTCATGTTATGACAAAATTTCAAAACCATGTTCACAAAAAACTATCCCAAAGAAACATGTCCAATTTCCAGTTTTGGTTTCGGTGAAAAATCTTACAAAGAACTACCTACAACTAAAAAACTTCCACACTCCAAATCATATAAAAATGGGTTAAGGGGTTCTGGAGATAAAAAATAAACGCACCCACAGAAATGTTTTAAAAACAACTTTTTTGGGTTCCTTGGACCTCAAAACGTGCATTTCCGTTAAAATTTGAATAAAATCATAACTTTCCTTACTTCAGTATAGAACAGAAAAAAAAATGTCTCTCTCGCACTTGAAGTTAATAAAGGTATAAAAGTTTAAAAGCACAAAAACCGCAAAACAAAGACAGGAAAACTTTTTCAAAAGTTTAATATCAAATTTAACATTGTAACAAATTATCACAGAAAATTAGGTATTTCAGTTGCTAACTAAATTTTTCTAGTTCAGCTTTAAGCTCATTCCACTCTATCAATAATTTGTTGATAATTTTAGTCATATATGAAACTACAATATTATTACATGTGTAGTGATTCACTCGGACCAATTCATCACGTTCTTCCAAATAATGTTGTAATTTAGCATGTACAGTATCCATTCTTTTTCTGAAATTAAATTGTATAAATAAACTGCATGAATATATAAATCATTAGTTGATGTGAAGACGTTTAAAACATACCTAATTTCATGTTTACAAAAGCTGCAATTAAAATAAAATAATTATTACAGGTGGTATATTAAGTAAATAACAACAGTAATACTTACTTGCTTGGTGGAGCTGATGCTTTTTCTGCTCTTTCTTCATCTTTTTTATGTAAACTAGGGATAGCGTAATAAAAAAAAGATTTTGTTAAAAACAGACATAAACAATAAATAAGGTAGACACTTACTTAATAACCGATTTCATTTGTCGAGGAAAGCTTGGTTGACTAGTCTTAGTTTTCATTAATTCACGAGTTTTGGATTGACTGCTATAATGCAAAGTATCGAAATATTTGATAAGGTGTTCTATAAAATACTTACTGAATAATTCGACATGCTTCGCAGCGATTCTTTCTTGATGATAATTGTTGTTCACTGAAAAACATTTTACTACAGATATACATAATAAATAAGACAACATAATTGAAGGTGCACTGAGTATTTATTGGCAACAACATTAAAGTAGTAAAATTAATGGTTAAAATAATAAATGGGGAGGGGGGGTTAAAAAGTATACTTATAGCATAATGGTTAAATAGAATTTTTTTAATGTTATCACGTATTAAACTGCCTTTTGTAGTCAAATACTTGTTACATCCATAATATCATGTAACTGCCAGATTTAAATTTAATTACAGAAAATTCTATTCGGTGCACCTTCATATGAAAGTATAATTTGGCCTACCTCTCTATGATCGGTTTTTTAACAGCTGCTACCCTTTCACTCAGGTCCACTTTACTAAAAACAAAAATAGTGGTCCAATTAGACCCAACTTTTTACTGTATAATCAATATTTACGTTTGTTTAGCTGCATTGTCTTTATTCCTATAGTGATCAATTTCCTGCTTTAAATCGCAAATACGACCATAAATCTCTTTCATTTTCTCTTTATCCATATCAAATTGACTTTCATTTTGTTTCATTTTGAACAGCGGTGTTTCCCTACGAGAAAAGTAATCTTCAGCGATTAAAAAATTTCAAATTCATAATATAAACTCACTGAGGTATAATTTGTTTCAATTCTTGGAGTTTTTCAGCTGTTTCAGAGCACTGTGTATGAAGATATTCGTTTTGGTGTTTAGCATGAATAAACAACATAGTTAAATTGTGCTGTAACATCACAAAAAAATAGAAAGACAAATACTTAATCTCATGATTTTAGATAAATAAAATTTTTGTGACAGTTATTAATATAAATTAATGTAAATTCTTTTCCCGGCTTTTTTAGTCATATTTGGTGGCTCAGTTGGTACAGCATTAGCCTCAATAGCTCGGGTTTGAATCTCGATCCAGAAAGATATTTTACACAACTTCCATGACTGAAAAAGCCACGAAAAAAATTTACATTGACTACCCTTATACAGATTGAGCCATTTAAGTGTCACCCCACTATTATTCCCTAAACTACTGAGAACATCAAATTTTTTTCTTAATAAAAGTTATGTATCATTAGCTAATGCATAACCTGAAATAATTATCAATTATACTGGGTGTTTAATTATGCTTGTACAGCATGTTATTTTAAATGGAACACCCTGTATATTATTGCATTTTTAGATTATAGATTTAATTTTTGATCTAAAAGTGTAAAAGTATTAACATCTTAAAATTAGTGGTTTGCGAGTTATTTAGATTTTTTCAAAATTTTTGACATTTGTGGATTAATATTAATTAATCAATATTTAAGATACCAAAAACGTTTACCCATTGCTAGTTTACACAAACTATTAACACATTATAAAGTATCGACCTATTTTTATTTGAAATTTATTTATTTACATAATAATTTTTTTATAAATTTCAAATAAAACAATAAAAAACAAAAATTATAGTAATTTAAACATTTGGTATACCAAACCCTATATCAAATTGAAAGAAAATGTAACTCCACATTTGGTGGTGTCAAAACATACTGGGTGTTCTATTTGAAAAACAAACTTGTTGACATTTGAAGTTTTGCAAAATGGATATTAAATTACGAACACCCTGTGTATTAATCCGCTGTTTTGAATAAACTGCTGAATACTTTATATTGTGTAAAGAGTTGTGATGGATAAACGTTTTTGGTATCTAAAACATTAATTAATTAATATTTGCCCAGAAATGTCCAAAATTTTGAAAACAGGCAAATAACTCGAAAACCACTAATTTTAAGATGGTACCTTTACGCTTTTAGATCAAGAATTAAATCTAGAATATAAAAATTCAATAATATACATGATGTTCCTTTTAAAATAACAAAGTAATATGCTGTAGAAGCATAATTAAACACCCAGTATAATTGGCAATAATTTCAGGTTATGCATCAGTTAATGATAAACAACTTTTATTGAGAAAAAAATGTGATATTTTCAATAGGTTGTGTAATAATAGTGGGACGACACTAAAATGACTCACCTTGTATATACTGACCTGAGCTGCAGTTAAGTATTCATATTTTTCTTTGCTAACAGAGTTGGCTGCATAACTGGCATATTCATCTTCTATAATTTTAATCTGATTTTTCAAAGCAGAAACTTCTGAAGTACAATTTTGCATTGTTTCCTTTAGTTCTGATTGTAGTCTTCTGATGCAACAATCTTTACACCAAAATGTCAGTTCGTCCTAAAAGAAAAGACATTTGCATATACAAATTGGGAGGCGATTTCTAGGGCCATTTTAAGAAAAAAAGTTCGCATGAATGTATGTCCTAAACTGCTTCCTAAGGGAGCTTTAGCCCCCTTTAGGGGTATAAAAGTGGACAAATGGCCAATAACACATTTAAACAAACAGCCTTGAAGTGTCAGTAACAAACCGCTGTTGGGCCCATGTAGCGCTGAACGTGTTACATATTCAAAATTAAAAACAAAACAGGTATTTAATGAAATGTTGTGAATATTTTTGTGTAGGTTAGTTAAATTGTACATAACATAAATTCTTACATCTTGCCAAACACGTTGACCATAACCAACCTCCAAGTATTGTTCGCACCCCTGGCACGGACGTTTCATCACAGTGATGGAAGGCTGAAAATTTGATTTTTAAAATAAAACACAAACAACAATCAACTACAATAAAGTTACCTTTGGAATGTAAGCCATCTGACGTGGCTTACTTTGAATAGTAGGTTTAACACTTCGGGCATTACCATGCTTACTTTCTTTGCTGGTTTGAACTTTCTGTTTTGAAGCACTCTCAAACCGTGAATATGGTTTCAGATGACTTTCTTTTTTGGACTCATTAACTGCTAATTTACGAATAGCACCAGTTTGGGTCGGAACAGTTTGTTTAGGAAGTTTATTCGCATTGGAAGATTTTGCTTCTCGCTTGACTTGTTCACTCGTTAGTTGTTGTGAATCAGTTGCTTCAATTGCCGTGATATAATCGCTAGTTTTTTTTATGATATGAAACTGCTTACAAAATTCACACCACAAAACATCTTCATTTTCATCCAATGTTTTTTGAGTAAATGTTTCATTGACATTCTTGTTTGATACATTTTCTTCGGTCTTAGCTTTAGGTGGAGAACTATCAGTTGGCGATGTTGTTGGTTTTTTAGATTGTGATGTAAGCACATTTGCTTCATCCATGGAAGTTGATGTAGTGTTCTCATTATCTTCTTTTGCTGCTTTATTTTGTGCAAGCTGGTTTTCTTCTGGAATATGTTCTAATCCTTGTGCTTTTAGCATTTTTTTAAAGCACGTATTCATTTTGTTGTAGGTTTGTCGTAGCTTTTCGTGAATTGCCGAGAGTTGTTCTAAATCCGAGATGACATCTTCTGCTGAAGTACCTTGCACCTTCTTATCGGAAGAAGATTCTTGATACTTGATCACACACTCTAAACACTCACCTTTAAATTTTTCTGAAGGTATACCCAAATCTTCAAATTTAACCAGCATATGCACTTCTCCTATGATTGCATTAGTTTTTTCAGTAATAGGTATGCGGGCTTCAAAGATGTCTGACTAAAATGCAAATGTATTAAGGAAATTCCCTAAATAGAAGATGTAATTCAAACCTGTGGTGATTGCCTCTCTAGTTGAGTTACTTTTACAGTGCCTCTTGCAAGAAGTTTGTTATTTTCTTTATAAAATAAAATTTGTGGAGGTTGATACATGATCACTTCTAACAACTCGTCAGGTACGCTCACATAATACATGCAGCATATTATGTCAGTCATCAGTAAGTTAGGTAAGTAGTAATCCCGGTTTTTAACGTTCACTTTACTGTTGCAGTGGGGATTATAAAACCTACAGGAAAACATTGTTTTAAAATCATGTTTTTAAAAAACCTTTAAATTTGCATACTTAATTAATACTTTCATATTGCTTAGTTTTGTAGACCATTCAGTATTTTTAACTTGAAATTCTAATTTATAGATATGTTTTACAGACCCACCATCTCCTTGTTCTTTGAATACAAATTTACTCTCAGAGCAAGTTTTATTGTCTGTATGATCTTCAACCTAAAATTCATTGTAAATAAATAAGTAAAGTGTAAATTTTTTTAAAGATTTATGTATTTATTTATTTAAAGGGTTAATTGTGTAAATAAATTAAAAATGGACAAGGCTCTTAGCATGTAGTTTTCTTCAAGAATATTTTAAGGTTTAAATCACAGCAGTTATACTATATCCCTATTACTTTCTCATAAATTCAAATGTGCATTTTCTATTTTGCAGTGTAGCCCCTGTCTAAAGTAACATATGTTCAAACAAAAAGTAGGATTGGTCAAACAGTGGTACCCAAGACTAACTTGACCGTTTTTTAAATGCCTGTTATCATGAGTGGTAGCATTAAGGTAGCAAGTTTCTTTCTAACGAATATTTACACCAATACATAAAATTTCCAATCAACTCTGATGGATCATGTATAGTTTTATGCTTTATAATTATAAATTAGTAATAAGAGAACTTACCAATGATTTTTGAATAATCGGCCCTTCTGGTGACAAAAGTGGCATATTGATAGTATCAGCACTTGCGTCTTCTTCTAGTGGCTGGAGTGGCAAATTGATATGATCATCACTTGCATCTTGTAAATCATCACAAATAACAAATTCTCCGTCTGATCTTCCACTACACAGAAGAGCCTTTGATGGAGATGAGCTTAGTGGTTCTGATATATATGAACCCAAAATTCCCGTTGTTACAGTAGTACGAGCACTCAATCCGTCTGCATCATATGAGTTTATTTTTTGTGCTTCTTTGCTAATGGGATAAGCAGTGTTCGAAGTAGATCTGGTTTGTATTTTTGACGTTTGTGAATTTGTAGCAATAGTATCAGCAGAGAATGCTGCTGTTGGTGCTTTTTTATCATAGCATGATTCTGTTTGTTCAATTGGCTTATTTCTTTTTGCAAAAGCAACTTTATTTTCTACATTTTCGGCTAAATATTTCTTAACATTAGTTTGGCTTTTATTACTGCAGTCTTCGTGTTTCATGAAAGGATCACAGACATTTCCACTAGGTTCTGAAACTTCATCCTGCGGATCTTCTAATTCAGTAGAGTGACATTCCTGTTAATCAAATTTAAATTAAATATAATCAGGAATTGTTTCAATCAGATATGTTATGTTTTACTTCAGCAGCGTGAGGATGTGTTTTTGTCTGTATGGTTACGGCTACAAAAATTTGTGGATTGTCAACTCCAAATGGACGTTTTATACCTTTTAATTCTAGACAACGATATCGCGGCTAAAAAAATATTAGGATTACGATAACAAACGCGTATTGATATTAAAATCATACAGAATCATAAGATGCTACGTATTGTGCATGGCGCAGCCCAACTGTTGCATATCCCACACTCTGTTCTTTTTCATCTTCTAATATTTGTAATTCAATTCTAATATTCGTACGACCACTTTGTAATCTGAAAATTGGAAGTTTATGTTACAACATAAGAATATATACTAATTTATTTCATATACCACCTTTTTAACAAAGACTTTTCAACACGCCATGTGAAGTTGCAGTTAAAAAACGGTGATGGGGTTACGTACAATTGCTCTGATGATAGCATTTTTTCTTCAAACACTGCCACAATTCGTAGAAGTTTGTTCTTTATGTATTCAAAACCCAGACCTACATTCAAACAAAGACTTATAAACTGAAAAACTAACAGAAGCACATATAAAAATATTTAACTGGAAAAACTAAGCGAAGCACACATAAAAATATCAAGAATTTTACCTTCTGTAATACTTAAAACAACATATTTGTGTTTTCCTGTTCCCCGTCGACACTGTGCCATGAATAATTATGAATTAAAAAATTTCAATATCAATTTATTTCGAATGTTTTATATACAAACATTTTATAGGTTAGGTATAGGAATCAGTTTGTTTTAGTACATGGCACTACAACTGTAGTGCATTGTTGGAGTCACAAAAGCAAAACATACACGAAGGTTGGCTGGTAGATGTTTCAAGGAAAGTATGTAAGAATTGTTTGTTTCTGGCTTGGGTCACACTTTCCAGCCTCATGGTTTAGGACACCTTCTTGGTTTAGATGTTCATGATGTTGGTGGATACTTACCTGATAGTCCTTCAAGGCTTCAAAGCCCTACCGGGGTACATAAGTTGAGAACATCCAGAAATTTTCTGGAAGGGATGGTTGTAACTATCGAACGGGAATGTTATTTTGTTGATCCAGTAAGAATCCCATTACTACTGTTGTTATTTATGAAATTGTTTATTGTGTTTAGCTATTGGATGAAGCCCTAGAAGATCCTAACCTTTCAAAATTTTAAGTGCCCGATAGTATAAAGAGATTCAGAGGATTTGGAGGTGTAAGAATTGAGGATGATGTTCTTATTACAGCAACAGGCGTGAAAAACCTAACAAAGGTTCCATGAACGTAAGTTGTCATGCCTTGATTTTTGTTTTCAACTGTGTTTAATTGTTAAATTAAATAAAATTTTTAACCGACTTCAAAAAAAGGAGGAGGTTCTCAATTCCTCTGTATATATATATATATATTTTTTTTTTTATGTATGTAAGACATAACTTCTTTGTTTATGAACCGATTTTAATGATTCTTTTTGCGTTGGGTTCAGTATAGTTCCAAGGTGGTCGCATTTTAATTTCATTAGTATTGGACCTTGAACTTCGAAGATACACCAGGGAACTCCTCAAAATCAAATAGGAAATGTATAGTGATTGAGGTATTGTTAGGTTTATGACAATCCCAGAACAAGGTAGGTACCTAACTATGGTTAAGGACGTGCTTCGCGCTCCTGTGGACTTTCATTCATAATTGTTTCAATATTTCTGATTTTATTTTTTTCAAAGCGTTTCCGTCTTTCATCTTCCGTTTCAACTAGTCGTCGTTTCCTCATTCGAGAAGCATCCTTACTAGGTCTACCCATCACTTAACACGTAATGTGCCACGTAATGTCAACGCAGCTTCGCACGAATTTTGGCCCCATAGGCTGTGTGGTACCAATGTGGTCTCACATGCTCCACTGCTAGTTTCGGCCTTGTGATTCCGTGTTGGTCACTTCAAGCGGTGTCAAACATACAGAATAGTCAAATAGGTGGACTAACGTTCCCGAAACAGCATTTGGCCGCCTTGGAAGTGAAACCACAGTGACACCACACGGGCCCATAAATTGCGAAGCACTTATATTGAATATTCAAAATTATACTTTTTCGTTTATTCAAAAACTATGTACATTTTATGAAAACAAATAAGGTAATACAAAGAAACTAACTATATTTTATGAAAAAAAAAAAATATATATTGTGGAAAATATCTAACAACACCTTGGTCTTGCGTGGCCATTTATGTATTCGGAGGACCGTGTGGCCAGGCAAGACTAATGTGTCACCACAACTTTGACTTTGATTTTTTGGCCTAATTTTGATGTTTTGACAAAAAACCTCAAAGGGCGCTGTACCAAATATCATTTTGCATATAAATATGCACAATTTTTGTGATGGCCCCTGGGACCCCATTTTCGGTTACTATGGTGGCACATTACGTGTTAAAATTGTAAAATAATTAACATTTTAATAAAAAAAACCGACTTCAAATAAAAACACATGAGTAACATAAGTTAACTAAAAAGCAAAAAATAAATGTTGTATACAACAATTTGAATATTTTTCGACACCAAAAACGTTCACCCATCCCTATTTTCCACAGACTATTAACACATTATAAAGTATTTAGAGGTATGTTAAAAACAACAGATTATTACATAGGGCGTTCATAATTTATTGTACATTTTGCAAAACTTCAAATATCAATAAGTTTTGTTTTTCAAATGGATCACCCAGTATATTTTTCACCATCAAATGTAGAATTAAATTCTCTTTCAATTTGATATGGGGTTTCGTATACGAAATATTTAACTATCTATGATTTTACAAGTTTTTTTATTTGTTTTTCATAAATTGCAAATTAAAATAGGTGTGCTAAAAAGTGTCTACTATTTCCTAAACTATTGAAAATTTCATTGAGGTACTTTATGTCACATTCCAAAATTTTTTGTACAGTCAGGTGACTCCACAATTTTCTTCAGTGGCAATATAAATATTTATTTAAGCAATTTGATAAGACTTTTTTGTTACAATGATATAAAACATTCTTATATTACAAACAATTTAAGAAAAGTGTAAAATACTGATTCAAGTAAGCAGGCCATGGATTTAAAGAAAAACACTTCAAATGCTAGGATAACAACTAATATTTACAATAAACAAAAAAAAAACCCAAGGTAATTCATTAAATGTTCAAAATTGGCTCCATTGGCATCAATGCTGGCGTTGCACTGATATTTCTACAAAAACGATCATTATCCATTTTGACAAGATAAGATAGACGTTTGTTGACCTATCTATGCTAAGGAATAGCTAAGCAAATTAACAACATTTTGAAGTGTTTTGTTTATAATTTATGGCCTGCTTACTTGAATTAGTTTTTTTCTCTTTTTAGAAATATTTGTAATATATGAGAATGGAAGTTTTATAATAATAATGGTTATTATTCCCATTAATTGGTATACATTTAAGTACAAAACAACCAATAAGGCGAAGTTCAGAAAAGCACGCAAGGCACTTTGTTTTTCCACTTAACCTTAAATTATATCATGTAATTATATCATTAAAATGGGATAAAATTCTGTAACTGCCTAATAAAATGCCATTTAAGAAAATTAAGAAAAATGACGTCTCGCTCAGTCACGTGACACTACAGGAAATTGGCATAAACAGCTCATTAGGCAACAAACGACTTTTATTAAGAAAACAATTTGAAATCCTCTATAAGGCTCGGGCATGTGACGCAAATTATCACGTGTTTGGAGGGTACACAAACGTTTGACGTTTGCTTGACAGTTAAAAAATTGTGGCTACTTTCTCACATGACTAAATGTAATTACTGCGCATGCCCTATAAAGTAAACTCTAGTAAAAATGCACAGAGCATGCTTAATTAGTGCATTAAGTTACCCTCCAGTCATGTGACATAATAGCGGCAAGTCATTTTCGACGGTCAAACAGGTGGTAATTTGCATCACTGTGCCCGAGCCTTATAGTTTAGGAAATAACAGGAGAAGGGCGAGGGGTGACACTTAAATTTTTGTTTGTTTTCATAGCACACCTATTTTAATCTGCAGTTTATAAAAATCAAATTAAAAAAAGAGTAACCATTGAAATTTTAATATTTTGTATACAAAACCCTATACCAAGTTGAAAGAGAACTCAATTTTACATTTAATGGTGTTAAAAAAAATACTGGGTGTTCCATTTGAAAAACAGACGTTATTGACTATTGAGGTTTTGCAAAATGGACAATTATTATCAAATTATGAACACTCTTTGTAAGGGTGCAGTATTTGTCATACCACTGAATACTTTATAAAGTGTTAATAGTCTGTGCAAAGTAGCAATGGGTGCAGGATTTGGGTCTCTAAAATATTAATTTTAATACTTATTTAACAGCTAGGCTTCCGGGTTGGAGCCGCGTCATCGGTGCATGAACTGCAGTTCATGCACCGATGACGCGGCTCCAACCCGGTAGCCTAGCTGTTATTAACAACGGCCGCGGAAGCCTGCAACTTAGATTAATACTTATTTGTTGTTCCGTTTAATGTAATTAAGAAATTATTGTTTATTATATCATTATTGTTTTATAATTTTGAAGTCGGTGCCAAGTAAAACATAAAATTATATACCTTGCTACAATAACAAATTAGATTCGAATTTGTATGTTTTACTTGGCATTTAGTGATAACTGAAACAGTTTTAGATGACATGCTTTAAATAGGTATAGGTGACTGAAAATATTAACTCTATATTCGTATAATTAAAAACAATTGTTTAAAAAAATTATATTGTGATATACAACTGTAGCAAATATTTCCTTAATAAATGATTTATAGCAGTTTTTTACTGTTTTATCAGAATTTTCCAATTGTCCTTATTATGCTGGTGTTACATCTACTTCTAATTTTCTGATAAGAATGCTCATCGAAAGAACTGAGGGCTGTCTCCGGTGGCGTCGTAGTAGGCCCCGTTTTATCTTTTTATCTGATTTTTCTTGTAGTTCTATAACTTGCCATTATTTGTTTGTATAGTAGGTAGGGGAAAGCGTTTACCTTGGGACGGTTTTACCTTGGGACAGTTGCTCTGGAAATCCAACCACTCTAGCGGTAACTCTCAGAATTACATGTTATATTGGCAACCCTGTCCTTTCTTTGCTCATCAAGTTATTTCAGTTTCAGTCATTGTTCGAAGCTTTAAATGTCAGATTATCGTTCTCGTACCTTGAAAGTAAAATTTTGTTGCAACTTCCAGATCGTATACAAACAAGGTAAGCATTATTATTGAAATTATCATATGTAGTACTGTCGCAGCATTATTTAAGCAAGAGCAATCTATGCAAGAAATTGTTGAAACGCAAATTTTTTTAGAGGTTAGAAAATTTATTTTGTGAAAAGTGTGCTTAGTTACACCTTAGGACACACAACTACTTCATCTGCAATTTCACCAATGTTTGTGCAATTTTCAGATAGGCAGAAATGCTACAGGGAAAAAGAGGACAAAACCAGATGCAGAAATTATAGAGGCAGCTGCCAATGATGTTATCACACACAAACGACCTCTACGAGAAGTAGCGAGAGTTTATGGTTTGTCAAAAAGCACCCTTGGCAGGCACATCAAAAATTACCAGTTGTCTGGTCAAACTAATTTTAAATACAAAGCCAACAATGCGACGCAAAAGGTCTTCACCACTGAGCAAGAAGAACTTCTCTGTTATACTTTAAAGGCTGCGCAACTTTGGCGTGACCGTGGACGAACTGAAGAAATTAGCTTTCCAATATGCCGCAGCAAACAACATCAAGTATCCAGAAAAATGGAAAGAACATGAATCCGCAGGGAGACAGTGGTACCGAACTTTTCGTAATTCATATAAAACCAGAATATCTCTTCGAAAACCGAAGTCTACTAGCCTAGGTCGAATGGCCTCTTTCAACAAACCAAATGTTGAAATATTTTTTGGAAAGCTGCGAGAAATCTATGAAAGGTACTCCTCCCTACAACCTCAAAACGTGTGGAACCTTGACGAAACAGGTTGCTCTACAGTTCACAAACAGTCACGTGTTATTGGTGACATAAAGGCCAAACAAATTGGAGCAGCTACTTCAAGAGAACGTGGAATCAACGTTACAATGATTGCCAGCGTTAATGCTGTAGGAACATTTATTCCCCCAGCCATAATATTTCCTCGTGTTCATTACAAGGAACACATGATTAACAATGCACCACCTGGTACCCTCAGAATGGCAACTTCTAGTGGATGGTCCAATGCGGAACCATTTGTGAAATATCTCAAGCACTTTATATCTCTGGTGAAACCTTCTTGTGGCAATGAAGTGTTGGTCGTTATGGACAATCACGAAAGCCACATTTCATTGGAAGCGATAAATTTGGAGAAAGAAAACGGCATCGTTTTCCTGACGTTCCCCCCCCATACCAGCCATTGGACCGGTCTGTTTTTGGCCCCCTTAAAACCTATTATAACAAAGCTGCCAAGGATTGGATGATCAGCCATCCCGGAAAGCCGATTTCTATTTACGATGTCTCATCATTGTTGGGAAAAGCATTCCCTCTGGCATTCACTCCAAATAACATCACCGCGGGATTCAGGGTTAGTGGCATCTGGCCGTTCAATGCAGAAGTGTTCGGAGACGACGAGTTTTTACCTGCTGAAATGACAAACAGACCATACCCTGCAGTAGCAGCAGTTGAAATCCCATTGCCAGAGGCAAAATATCACAGAACAATCAAAAGAGACACTTTCGACAAGTCGAGCATTGGAAACATCTGCAGCTGTGACTCCAGAACAAATTCGTCCATTTCCCAGAGCGCCACCTAGGAAATCCTGTGGTAGAGGACGAAACCCTGGGAAGTGTATGATTGCTACCGACACGCCAGAGAAGCAGAGAATTGAAGAGGAAAAGAGTAGAAAAGGCAGTAAGAAAGGTAAGTTATGCCCGAAGAAAGAAGTTGCTAAAAGAGTTGTGGAATTTTCGTCTTCTTCTTCTGATGAAGAATTACCTGAGCTTGGCAATAGCTCAGGAGGGAGTCGATTCTATTCTAGTTCTGAAGATGAGGATTTCTCTCATTTCTTTCCATCTAACGAAGGTCCGCTGAGTTACTCCAAAAGTAGTTGGGTTCTAGTTAAATTTCAAATTGCCGGTAAAACTACAGGAGATGTTTACTATGCTGGATTAGTAGTAGAACAAAACAAGACTGAACCAGATGTGACCATAAAATTTCTCAGAAAGCAAAGAAGCCATTTTGTATTTCCAAGCATTGACGACATCAGCAGTGTTAATCTATGCAATATAGTGAAAGTATTGCCAACTCCAATAATACGTCTCGGGTTTCATTTCTTTAACATTTCATTCCCACAGGAGCTTTATTTGAAATAAACTGTATTCAATAATAATTATGTTTAACATATTTTCATAATAAAAAACATTTACTATTCAAGTCCTGCTTCATTTTCACATCATAAAAGCTATGATGTTCACATATTTACCATGTGCTAAGGTAGAACCAACGCTGTCCCAAAGTAAAACCGCAGGTTGTACCTTGGGACAAAGATCACCAACTGATTAAACGATGAGTAGTGGTGTACGCTTTGGTGATAGCAAAAATGATTGTTAGCTAACAGCTGCCTACAGTTGTAGCCTCTGCAGAGCTAAAAGGTTATTGTATTCGAACGAATGATGTCAGAGCAATAATTAAAAAAGTAAAAAATGTCCCAAGGTACAACCCTTTCCCCTATTTACTGTTTATTAAACTTTATAACTCATTTAAAAAAATAAAACCTTAGATATTTATTTTAATACTCTTGACGTACTCAGCTAAAACGTCTGCCTTTAGAGTAAATAGTTCAGTTCGTATTATTTGCAGTATTTCTTTTTTGGTTACGATTATAGGTAATGTAAGTAGTTAAATTATTAATTGATACTTGATAATGTACCAACAGTTTGTTAGAGCACGAAAATGCTGTAAAATAAAAATAGGAAATGAAAACGTAAATAAAGTTATTTTTTCAAATTCTTTTATTTTTTAATTGTAGTAAAGATTATTTTACAGGGTTAAACTTAAGCCGTTTGTACATTTTTAAAAAGAAAATATCTAGAAAAACAAAAAGAAACATAAAACACAGCTGTTTTATTTATGTTTTTTCCAGAAATTTTCTTACGAGGAGAAAAATTAATAAATCTGATATATATGTAAAATTTAACATTTCTCGTAATGGTCACCCTTTAGAAAATTAAGACCTAACTCTTTTTGGTAGTTGAGAATCCAGAGCGCTTTAAATTATTTATTTTGTTGTTTAGCACAGGTAATAAATAAGGTTTTAAATAAAACCATGATAAAAAAGAACTTCCAATTAAGACCCTTTGCTTTATTTTTGGGGGGCACAGCGGGTTAACGGAAAATTCAGTAATAAAAATTGTTTTGGGATATACCATAAAAAATGTGTTTATCGATAATTAGCACTTTTATTGCCAAGTGTATGGCGATAAACCCTAATAATAAAACAAAAAGTAGCATGTATTAATTTTTATTTGAAAATAAAGTGTAGCATGTAAAAAACAAAATTCTTTGAAAATAGTAACTATACACTTGGATTTACACAAAGAGTGATTTAAAAAATTTTAAAGGTGCTTATTAAAGTAGTTCCTACATCAACGCACGAATGATAATTGGGCCTATCCTTTACGATGATACACTAACAGAAAAAGTTATAATAAAAAAAAACAAAAATTATTGCAGCGAGCCACTTCCGGATGAACGTCACTTTCTAATAATGATGTTGGCTTGGGCTGCCCAGATGGCAAAACTTCACTTGGTACAGAAAGTTTTAAGTATAGATAAGCCTTGACCATTTGAAATACAAAATAAAATACCTAAGAAGCCAAACAAAAATTAAAACTGCTGAGATAACAGTATTTAATTATAAACGTGTACCCCCTCACATATTTAATTTAATGCCTAGTAATAAATGGGACATTGGTAAACTGATTGCAGGTGGATGACTACAAAAAGTTTTTATAAATATGTCACCAACGTTTTTTATCCATGGCTTGTGAAAAATAACACCAAAATGCCAATTCTCTTCTTTGTGGATGGGCATGCTAGTTACCTTACTCCTGGTACCTGCGACTTATCGCTGTATGACCCTTTGTAGAAGTGCAGTCTTATACTCGCTGTTGGTACCAAGATGATGCAGAAATATTTCTGAAAATGTGATAAGTTACAATTTCTAAAGTATAGGAAAGTCCAGGGACAGTGGACAGAGTCCACAAAGTCCAGGGACAACTTTTTTCATTGTGGTTGCATTTCCGATCTACGTATAAATTTGTAGGGGGTTAGTTTGAATTGCTTGTATAACAAATTCTAGTAAAATTGGAAGTTCTATAGTTGACAACTGTATTCTTTATTTTTAAGTTACAAATCCCAATACATTTGTATAATTACCACTTATGAAAATGAAATCCACTTATGGGCTTTCAGAATGTTTAAATTTAATAAATTATTGCCCTGGGTATTAACCACCTCTGTTAAAGCTACGACAGACGGAAACACATAACTTAATTTTATGCTGTCGTCCGTTAGTGGGTGGACCGTATGCACATGATTGTGCACTACTAACTCTTGCCCTTGATGGCGTGGTCGTTGCATTAAAAGCATCCACAGAGAACATAACCAGTAGCATTGCACCAGGTACACAATAAAAAATAATTAATAGATACGCATGTACATTTTTAAAAACAATGGAATTAAAAAGAATGTTTACCGCTGCCAGGGTTTGATCTGGCAGCTACCTATGCCGCACACACACATATCTCAGTGACCTGACATTCCCAACCGAGCTATCCCACTGCTTACAGCAAATGTTACAACATGGAATATAAACACACATGACTGGTGTAGCTTCAACAAAGACTGTTAGTACTCCCACTATCGGGGTAGTATACACTGTCTTAAATTATACAAGATGTTGCAAATAAAAATTGCAAAATGCCTTGTTCATAAACCCTAAACTATAAAAATACATGCTTACATCTTTTGAGAAACCGTAACGGTTTAGGAAGGCATAGTTTGCTGTATCATTTATATAAAATAAGCAAATTTTGTAATAATAGTCTTAAGTTGCAGGCTTCCGTTGTTTTTGTCAATGGCAATGACATCATCGATGCTGCTACTGCCGATATTTCGTTCACGGTTGCATGGGACATTTTCAGGGGTGTGAACTCTGCTGCTATAATCAGTTGTGTTCTAGCGGCAGTAGTTCTGAAGATGTTCCGTGCAACCGTGAGCAAAACGTCGGCAGTAGCAGCACTGATGACGCAGCTCCAACAAGCAAGCCAAGGTGCCGTTGCAATAATAGTTTAATAAATAATACTGAACTTTGCTGTTACAAATTTTCATTTGTTAAAGAACTTAATTTGGTATATAGTTTGATTTTTCTTCTAGTTTGGGTAAGCATTTACGCTGAGAAAAGGATTTGTACAACTATAAGCTTATCCGGTTTATTGGTAGGCATACTTTTTTATAGATGGTAACAGAGATGGAAACATAAACAGATAAGTACTTAAAACACAGAATTTTTGATTCTGATAAAACTGTTTATAGTGCCATCACTGCTAACTGTGTAGGTACAGGAGCATTCGAACTAAGATTGTTAACCACATAGTTTTCAGTTTTAAACATTTTTAGAGACTAAAGTGATCAATTAACAACGTATATATTATAAAATATTACAAGAATCATAGTGGTAAAATATTACAATACATAATTAGGTAATTGTATTTACACACATCGTCACATCATGTCACGAACACATTCAGTATCTAAGTCCTGAATAAGACAACGCATGAAAGTCATTTCTTTTCTTGCATTGTCGAATATAGTACGAGGATCACTTGCCATGCAACGTAAACAGTTGGGTGCAAAGACCATTGCCAGGTTTGAAGCATCCATTTTTGTGTGCTGAACTACTTCTGGTTTATTAAAAGTTTGGAGAAAACGAATAAGATAACAAAGCACTAATCGATGCAAAGTAGGTAAACGCATCACTAAATCACATGCTCGCCGACCAGTCATAGGTTCACTAACACATTCTCCATATAGAGAGTCTGGAATGAGAGGTTCGTAAAGTTCTCTAAGCCATAATTTTAAAAGATTTGCAGGAACATGAGCATCACTAGGTTCACTAAATTCCCATCTATCCATCTGAGCTTTTAAACGAGCTACTTCGTCTACATCAGCCGATACTCTAAATATACCCTCGGTACTAAGTCCGTGTAAACGTAACACTTGTTGAGATAACTCCACTTGAGGCCATGGCAAACGACGAGTGGGCCAACGACTAGCTTGCAATTGCATAACTTCCCGTAATGTGTTTCCAAACAAGCTAGCCTGGAAGATCTGAATTCTTGCAGCATCTACATCGTCAGGCTGTGGACGACGAGCAGCACGTTTTCCACCAACGCCAATTCTTTCTAGTCGTTGACAGGCTACTGTAGCATAGTGACTGACCTAAAGGAAATAAAAAGTGCCAATCAATTTAAAAGTAGACAACTAAACCAAATTACTAAAGCGTCAATTTGCAAGTTTAAGCTAGTTTATTACATGTTAAGGTTATTTAGTATATGCATTTTTACTGTATTGATTTCATGCACATTTTCGAGTTTAAGATTTTCACGGAAATGCACGTTTAGAACCTCCAGGAACCTAAAGATGTTGTTTTTAAAAACTGTCTGATTGTGCCTATAACTCTGGAAAGGATGGTCCGATGTTGATGCGATTCAGAATGTGGAAGTGCATCAAAAATTCATTGGGAAAATAAGCATTTAAGAACTTCGAAACCAGAAGCGATAGTTAGACATGTGTTTCTCTTTGGAAAACAAATTTTCTAAATTTGAAAAAGAAATATTACAACGATTTTAGATTTGGTTCATGTCCCAGTCCGCTAATTTCCCTGAGACACCATCTACGAATTTTTGAAAATCTAAAATTCTTTATTTAATAAACAGGCAGCGATAAAACAGTTCTGTTTAAGCTGAATTGCTCATGAGTGATACGAGAATAGAGTTAATGGCGTAATTTTTAGATGCAGCAATTTTGGCCCTCCCATTCAATTTTTGGTGAACGAATTTGTCTTTCTGTTTTAGGTTTTCTTTAATCCCCAGGTATCTTTCTACAAAAAATTATTAAATTAAGACGTACCCCCAGACGTAGACTAACAAGTTTAGCTGCTAGGCGAACCGGCATAATGGGAGCACTGGTGTGATCTTACAAGTCACTGTTCGTGCGCAAATGTTGATACAAAATTACAAAAATACTTTTTAAAATATCTCCCGAACGGATTGTCCAATTTTAATGGAAATTAGATAGAATGAGGGAGTATATCTACAATTCAATGACAAAATAAGTTAAAAAAAATTCCAAATTGGAAGCAGAAGTATTTTTAGATAGCAAATTCTTTAAAATCATAATTTAATAAAATCTTGAACAAGAAGCTAATAGAAGACATTAAGGTAAATCCAATGCTTTTTTCTAAACCATCTAGCTTAAAAATGGCGGCTGTTAAAGTTTTTTGAAAATTTTTTATTCAACTCCTCATTACTCAAAAGTGATCTGCCAAAGTAGCATAAACTTTTGGTATTGTTATAGCCCTAAGAGAACACAATTTTACTAGACATGAATTTTTAAAGCCACAAAAACATTTCTGTAAAAGCATTTTCAAAATTTTCAAAAAACTGGCACACACACAATTTTTTTTAACTGTGTAGACTTGGAAACAGGTTTAAATTTAGTTTTGGTCTGAAAGCTACAATTTCCCTATGAATTTTTAAAAATTGGGGAGTTAATAAACGAACGACAATAAAACATTTCTGTTTAAGCTATATTGCTATCATTAACAGTAGAACACAAATCTAAGTTTCAGGGTTTATTAATTTAATATTTAAGTGAGCTAGTCTTGCCCCACCCTACAGTTTTTGGCAAACGATTGGCAACAAATTAAGAAATACGAGAAAAAACAGCAATATTAATTTTTGGTATACCAAACCCTATATGAAACTGAAAGAGAATTTAATTTTTCATTTGATGGTGTTGGAAAATACTGAGTGTTCAAGTTAAAAAAAAACAAAACACATCGACATTTAAAATTTGGCAAAATACCGAGTAAATTATGAACACCCTATGTAATAATCTGCTCTGCTGTTCTAAACGTGCAACCAAATTCTTTATAATGTGTTAATAGTCTGTGCAAAATACAGAATTTTGAACTTTTTAATCTTAAATATTTATTAATATTGATCATGTCAAAATTTTTGTGAAAAAACAAATAACTGAAAAACTGCTAATTTGAAGATCTGAATACTTTTATACCTGGAATTAAATGCAGAATCTAACAATGCAATAGTATACAGGGAGTTTCACTTAAAATACCAACGTATGGTATTGTATGGCTTTAGCTAAACACCCAATACAATTGATAATATTTTTAGGTTACGCAGCAGTTAATTACCAACAATATCTGTGTTTACAGTTTTCCTTTATATTTAATATTAACAGAGCTAAGGAAGAATTCCACACTATTGGGGCTTCCTGTATATCATATGTAAAATAAGTCCTGATTCTGGATGTATAAATGTTTTGTGCCTGTAATTCAAGTTAGTGGTGTTAAAGTGTAAGCAGTGATTATAATAACGATGTATTAATGTCCCATAAAGTTTATATCAAAAATACAACAATCATTACACCTTTACCCATAGATATTATTTGAAGACTGTTTTTGAGCTTCAAAATCCGCATAAAATCAATACTTTGCTATATTGGAAGTATGAGAAAGTAAAAATCCCATTGAAATTCACATTTTGGTTAAAAAAAATACAATCTCTCTGAAAAAAATATTACTTCTAATCAAAAATGTATCTAATTATTTTTTTAATAGAAAATATTTTTAATATTTATTTAAATCTAATCTTCTATTTCTTGTTTTTACGCGGTGTTATCTGATAAACATACATGTTACTACTATGGTTAATAATTTACACAATTGTTATACATAGTTGCAATGCAGTTCTGTGCACATTTACATTACAAAACATTTAAGAATCATTTCCTCCCGCTACAACTTTGTAAGAAGGCAAGCCAGTTAGTTGCACTGGTAAATATTAAGTAACAAATTGTAATTATGTTTACCTTTAACATCATTTAAAGAAGCACAAAAATCTGTCACGACAAAGACAAATAAATAAAAACAGTTGTAGAACAAACAATGCCTCTAAATATGATAAACTTGCAACATACGCAAAAAATATAAATTTGTTTCTTCTACATGTAAAACAATCTAGGTATATAGTACTAATTTTAATTTTCAATACTTCTGATAAAATTTTAATGTGTGAATATTATTTTTCGATATTGATTTTTTTTTATAAATCAAATTTACAAAGCCAGATATATAATAGCCATGTTTCAGAGGCTTTTAACCACTAAACCAGTGCTTCTCAAACTGTTATCCTCAAAGCATATTTCAGGTGGTCAGCAAGTTCTGCACCAAAAAGTTCTGTGTATTTTTAATTTTTATTTATGACAGGCGAGCCGAACAAAACTGTATTATTATTTTTTTAATATTAATGAAACCATTGCATTTTGGGTGTCTGCTAATTTATTTTTTATGATAAAATTCAGATTATTGAAGTTTGAGAAACACTAAAGAATAGCCCTTTTACGAGCTAATCATTAATTAATGAAAATTTGATGTATTTATTAAAGAAGCTTCACCAACCTAGTTGCCATAAAATCAATGATTGCTGCAATTATGCACCAAAGAAAACAGCTTTACAACCAAACTATGAAGAATTAAAAAATATATATTCTAATGTTGTTTAGTATAGCAGACTTGAAAAGTTACATACTTGAACATGTATGGGCCAGCGAGCAACATCTGGAAAGCAGCGTGCAAATGTAGGATCTCTATGCCGATTTAAATAGCCGAGAAGAGCAGGTTGAAAGGTAGGCGTTGGTGGCACAAATGACAATGCAATAGTAAGCAACTCCCAACCTCTAAGCAGAGATTCCCGACGAGGATTCTCTGTAGTCTGACGACACAGTTGAACAAATAATTCATCTCGTAAAACAGATTGAGTATAAGCAGCATTAATAATTTCTACTAATAAAGAATTAAGAGATACTCCTGGGCGAGCTTTCCTGTCTCCCATATACATTTGCACCTGCCTGAACATGTCCAATGCTTGTCTGGCTACGGGTTTACTGGAAGCAAGTAGTGGTCTTGTAAGTCCCCGAGAAGACCAACTCAACAACTCTCTGACACTAGCTTTGCGCCTGAATAATCCACGACCACCCAAATTTAAATTATCTGCTGCAAATTTTTCCATATCAGCTTCACGTTCTGGTTGCAACGGTGGTTCAGGTATGGGCTTAGAAGAAGGGGCACATGGTTGCTGTCGAGGTTGCTCTGGAATAGCAACTGGTAGATTCAGATACTCCACAGGGCGTAAACGATGAGGTAAATAGCTTCCTTCAGATTGATCAGAATCTTCATTGTCAGGTTCATGACCGGTCAGCGATTCGCTGCCACTATCAGAGTGTTCACTGTCTGTATCTCGATTGTTATTTAATAAAAAGTGTTCTAAAGGAAGCAGGTGGGAATCATGCCAGTTAGAATATAAGGGTGCTTCGGGTACGCGTTGACTAAAACTACTACTTCGACACAAATCGCTCGATTTACGTCGTAACTGTGGTGTACTTGCAGATAAACTTAGGGCTTGCACTCTAGATGGTGGTTCACCTGTCTGTGTTCCTTGATGACTTGTGGTTGCAGTTTTGCAATCAGTGTTATGTTTTAAAGTTTGCAGCTTAGCTAACGGTATGATATCGCAATTGGTTGGTTTGTGCCATACAGTACACTGTGAACTAGCATTGTAATAGTAGAATCTAGCAGTGTTCGAGTCAAACAGTTCCCACCACTGATTTGAATTGGTGCGTTTTACGGGAACACCTTCTGGAGGATCCCATACACACTCTCCTGTGGTCAGATTGGCATACATATGCTCTCTCGTCTTGGGTTCGATGATTTCGACCCATTCTACTCTGTAAGGCAATCAAACCATGTACAAAAATAAAGAGGGTAAACATTAGACTTTCTATTATTACCTGTAAGTACTGGTAGCCATCTCTTAACATAATTTATTTGATAGAATGGTTTAGCCTAGATTCAAAACTTTTAAAAACATCTCATAAAAAGTACTTCTTGTAGCATTTGTATTTCCTCAGTTGAACACTTATTAACTGTCTCTACTAGAATATTGTAGGCAAAATGGTTAAAATCCACTATCACCTATAAAATCTGATTGATCTATGGTAGAAAGTAGTAGGGTAGGGCATCGCCATTATTTATTGAACTACTACTCACCATAAAACATACTCACAACCTCAACAATTAACCCACGGCTGCGTTCAGAAATACAACCCAATGTTACTTCCGCAATTTCGGCAAAGTAGTGCGTTCATATGATAGTAATGTAAAATGCTTGAAAACCTAATTATTATTGAAAGAGCAGTTTTTGACTAACTATGCTGCCATTTTTGACAGTCTACCCATTTGGTTGACGCATATTTATTAATTGGCAGATATCTTTTTATTAATGCTTTTCATATTTTCAAAAGTATTTTTGCACAACGTTGTAGTATCAACAGCAGTGTTGCGTTTCGGCAGTAGCGCTCTAGATAAGCGTTTAGGTTTCCCAATGTTAAAGGACTCTCAAAAGTAAAAAAAAATATTTTTTTGCTTTATTAAAAAATGTTATCAATACAACTTGGTGTAAACAAATAATTAAAATAAGAAGTAAAATAATATGATATAGGTAACACACTAGTTGCAACAAATATAACGCTAACACTTGAACAGTAGCAAAGTATAACAGCAGCATGAATCAAGAGTCATACACAACATTTTCCAGTACCAAAAGATCTTAACTGCTATAAACGTGCAAACGTCCATCAACCATGAGATTACAAGACTTAGAACGGTACTGGATTGGATGGGTCAGCTAAGCCATAACCACAGAGCCAGCATTACCTGTGGTGTGTTTAGGCATAAGCGCATTAGGCGTGTGTCTGGGTTCTCCAATGTTTGAAAACAGAAAGTAAAAAAATAATAATCTTTTGCTCCACTTTAAAATTTTATGAATACATTTTTAAGAGTTTAAGTAAACAAATAATTAAAACAGGACGAAAAATAATATGATATAAGTAACATATAAGTTCCAACAAATACAACGCCAACCACTGGAACAATAGTGTGAAACTGTAAATCAAAAATCATACACCACATGTTCTAGCACTAGGGGCTGCAAAATCCCGCAGCACCTAGAAATCTCAAATGATACAAATGTGCAATCGTTCATCGGCCATCATGCGATCACAATACTAAGCACGGCACTGAACTAGATGGTTCAGCCCAGCCACAGCCACCGATGATTTTTTGATGTACTCCTGCATTTAGTTTGATTAAAATTGGCACATTCTTTTGGCGTATAAGAGACACACGCTCATCCGCACACCCACACCTACAAACAGATAGTTTTTAAAAAGCTTTTTTTGAGTGCCTAGAGGTTCAGAACAATCTTGAAATCGAAAAATTTTTGTAAAATCAACCTATTACTGCAAGCATAGGAAAGTATAAAAAGAAAAATTCGGCAAAAAATGTTTTTTTGAATTCTTATCTCAAATTGCCTATAAGAATACGAGTGTAATAAGGTCTCCCTTCCTTTCAAATTAAAGGCACAAAATTAAATTATAGATTTTTTATCATGAACTGGCGTACAAGGAAAAATTAAATTCATCAGCTAAATGATGGGTAGTTTAGAAATTAAAAAAATAAGTCACTTACTTTTGAAAATTTTCAAAAGTTGTAATTGCAACAGATTTAATGGATTCTAAAATAATTTTTACATTATAACATTTTACTCTCTTTTAAGAGATAATATGGTATTAAATTTTATCTTGATCTATTGACTAACATTTGAGTAAAGAAAATTTTCAAAATCTGTTTGGCTTTTATTCCATACCAAACTTATTTTTCAGGTCCCTATTTCGGAAAGAACCTCAAATGAACCTCTTGGATAACGGTAATTAAAATTTCGATGTTGATACGGTCCTTATTGTTGCTCATAACCTTATGAATTTAAATAAATATGGTGGCGAATTATAAAATGCAAGTGCACTGTTCAGTTACAGTTGCGTTTTCAACAATCACAACACTGCGAAGTTGTATGGAACAGCTTATAAAGATAATGGTTTCTATACATACTGACAGTACGCCATACGGAAGGATTATCCTGCCGACTAGGTCTACAGACGAATCGTGCAGATTGCATGTAAAATAATCTATTTACAGCAATGGTACTAGCTTGTTAATACTGACGATTAGGACTAACCATAAGTCGCATGTGAAACCAGCCTAAGAAATGCTAATGTACAAAATTTCTTATACCTGCAAGGTAAGTTTTTACGTTTTTGCCACATTGGATTTAAATTACAATTTATGTAGTAACCTTGTAAAGTTTGAACGCTTTTTTTCTTAATCGCAGCAAATAAAATTTTGTATAATTTTATTATAACATATAATATATAATAACTCAAATGATTTTTGAAAAATGAATGGTACCAGAGGGCTAATCAATTATTGGTTTGAATATTTGTGCTTGTTTTTGATACACCCTATAAAGACAACATAAACAAAGTATCTTGAAAATTGCAGGTAATATTAGAATTACCAACCTATTTCAGTGTCAAGGCAGGGAAGAGGGGGAGTCACCCTGGATTGTTTTAAAGTGAAATAAAAGATGTGAATGCATTTTTTATTAAAGAGAAAACAAGTAACATAAGCATTTTAATAAGAAATAGATTTTGTTGTGCAATTCTTCTAAACCCATAACTTTGTAGTTTATTTAAAAGTATCTCATGATCCACGCAGTCGAAAAGCCTGCAGTATTGGTTGATTTATCCGACCTAAAATATGTTCATTAGTTAATAGTATTTCAAGTCTAAAAATAAACAATGTTTGAATAATTTCGAAAAACTGGAGGATAAGCTACCGATCTATAATTCTTCACATTATGTTCTTCTTTCTTATAAATAGATGATAATTTATTAATTTTTATAGCTTCAGGAAATTTGCCTTGCTCAAATGATAAGTTAAATAAATGTTGTTTGACTATTGTTAGATTAACTTTTTCAACAGCATTAGGTATTGAATCTAATCCTCATGGCTGTTTATTATTAAGTTTATTCTGGAACAATTCTATAACTTCTGCAGTAAACGGAGAAGTAAAAAGGATACAAGAGCTAATTAGTGCGTCAAGAATTTGACTTTGGAATATCAGAGATTTTCTGTACAATATTGAGTAGTGCGTTTTAAAGAAATTCTTAAATATTTCTGCTATTGTATGAGGGTCATAGATTAGTGTATGGTTTTTTGATTATCAAGTTTTTATGTTTCCCAGCTTCATTGGTCAGTTTCCTAACTAGTTTCAACATGTACAAGGGTTACTTAGTGGGATGTTAGAAAGTGCTCATAAACATTGCTTGTTGACATCTTTAACTATGTTTCTATGGTGTTTTCTTAGCGTGTTTATACAGGGTGTCTCCTAAGTACATATAGAAACTTCAGGCGGTGATTCCTTGGGCTAGTTTATGAACATATGCCCGACAATGCTTCCTTACAATCACCTGCTGAAGTTTCTGTATGTACTTATGAGACACCCTGTAGAACATTTGTAACTGGAGTTATGTTTTCTTCAAATACTTTATTAAAATCACATGACAATAAACAGCTGACCAGTTTTTTTTACTAAAACATTTATGAAATCGGCAAATTTTTTATATGTAAATTTTTTTTATGATCTGTAGGGTTCTGAAGGTTCTACTGAGTTAATTGCTATTTTCATTAATGAAACCTTAGGATCTGACAGAAGTTTGTTCAAAAAAACATGATGAGTCATATGATCCAAACGACACCCTGTGTAGCGTGTGCACTTTCGCTTCGAATGTGTCGCTGCTCAGCTCTGTCGTGTCATCTTATGCGGTGCTTAGAGGCAATGTAAACAAGTCGTTCTAATTGAATGACTCTAGGTACAGATATTTGCTCGTGTCGGATTCTGATTATTTCGGAATGGCACAGAGATGAAGATATGTTGTGTATTGTGTAATGGCAGACTGAAGGATTCATTTGGTAATGCTGAACGACTCAGTGAAGTGAGTCGTTAATTTTGAACGACCTATCACTGTAGCAGGCATTTAAGCTATATTAATGAGGTTATAACTTGATAAAATATTCTTTAATTTGTTGTAAATAATTATATCTCTCTTTAAATGAAAAAAGAAAATAATCTTAAAATCTTGCCATCTGGAATTTTCAACAATAAAACACAACAGCCATGATGATCACGTTAACAAACGTTGTGCCAAATTTGTAAATTTTTGAAAAAACCCTTCTAGAAGAAACCTTTGAACTTGAACCTTTGAAGAAAAAAAACACGATTTTTTTCCAAAGCTTTGTCCATGTTTATATGAAAGTTTGTGCTTAATTTTGGATGTTGTATCAGCTGGTGAATTTTGACACACTTATTATGGGACACCCTGCATGTTGCATATAATTGAATATAACAAACAAACAGACAAATGTATTGGATGTATAACTGTATTAATTTGCAAATCACTTAGCATATGCAAATGCTTACAAAATTGTACAAAACATTAGTTTAAGTAACGTACATACACGTACCAAAATATAACATAGGAGAATGTTGACAGTTACAGTACTATTATGACATCTATATGAAATGACAAACAAATAACAATTATCCTTTGATTAGTACTGCTGCACTTAGAAATATATTTACAATTATTCAATATATTAATTACATATATATGATTTTTTATAGACATAACAGTGATATAAAATAGTGGTAAATTTACTTTTCAAAGAGATAAAATAAAAAAATATACATAACACAAATAATCAGTAAAAATAAAAAATGACTATCGGTTATTACACTATTCCAAGTCTCGCATACAAACCTAAGACTCAAATCCTCAACCTATCACTCGAAATAAAAACCTATGGCATGTCATGGTCAATATAACAAAGTTATTGCTCTATGGCACTGTTTGCCAGCATTAAGTACAAAAAGATCAATAATGCCTTTGAGGAACTACAAATTCAGCGCTGAAATAGGCGAAAAAAAAAATTACCCCGCATTACATTAAGATACATGGAATGGAAATACTTCAAATATTTATAAAAAAACTTTGGCTTTGTTCGCTAATATTTCAGTGATTAATACACAATTACATTCTTGATTATAGGCAATGTAGCAGCCAAACTTACAGTTCGATAGCTGCACTGGTAGTTTCAAGTACAAAATATATTACGTTATGGCTACATTGATCACTAAAAAACCACGATATACACCGATATATCAGTATTTTATATAAAGAACTTAGTGATTTAAACTAATTACCTTAATAACAGCTGCCTCATAATAATAAATAATTTATCGTTCTTTATACAAGAAAAACACTGAAATAACGGTAAATGAGCATTTTTCTCACTTTAATTCCCTACATATAAAAATGGCCTTCAGGGGCAAACGATCATACAACTAACTACCTACCAGTTCAATTTGGCGATATTTCTTTCTTAAATTGGACACCGGATCTTTAAAAAGAACCGGATCTAAGCGCAAGTTGGAACGGAGTAGAGGCATGTAACCAAAAACAGCTGCAAAAGTATTAAGGCAAGTCTGTCTCTGAATGAAATGATCCGGATCATTCCAAGGTGATCGTCCACCGCTGGATGGTTGTTCCTTATACTGCTTCCTTTGCGTTACCTTAATTGGCGGCCTACGAGTTACATGACTAACCAAAAAGTTCATTAAAATGTCCTCACAGTTCTGACTCTGTTCCACAGTTTTATGCAACAATGGACTAAGCCATTCGGTGTACAAAACATTATAGTAACGATGATAAAATGCTGCACCTGTTAAAACTATAGAATAGTCGTTAGTCCATTTTGAAGTGTAGCCCCACGATCCTTTGGCATCGTCCCAAAAGTGGGACCTGGCAGGATAACCAACAATACGATCAGGAAACTGCATCCACACTTTGAAAGCAAAGTCAACTTCATCAGTGGTTAGCACGGTGTCTTCGTCAAGTGAAAGCACTCCAGTTGTTTGAATTAACGGATGAGGATAGAATCGCTGAGATATGCTAGACTTGCTGGGATCCGATGCAGACTGTAGAATATTTAAGGGAACATGAGTTGGCATGGATGGCCAGCGAGCTTTAGGCGGAGGATTCTTATCATTAGACCAGACTATGATGATCTAAATCAGAAAAACAATAGGAATATTTATAGAATGATATATAAACTAAACTTACTTTTGCAACGTATTTGCTACGTGCAACACTACTGATAAGGCGATAGAGAGGAGAAGAAGGTACTACTAGTGAACCAAGTTGGCAGTAGACCACGGCAGTAAAACGATCCACCTGGGCTTCTGCAGAAAAAGGAAACTGCAGAGGCGAGTCTGAGAATTGTGGAAGTGTTAGCAATGCTCCTGGAGAGTTGTTCCATACAGTACCGTCACGTGGTGGTTGCTTTGGTAGTCGCTCACGAATGATCTGCAATGTAAAATATGCGTTACCGAAATTTAAGTTATACCATATCAAAACAACTAGCAAAAAAATAAATGTTTTCAAACCTTTGTGATTTATTATAAGCCACCTACTTAAAATTTAACTTAATTAAACTTGCAACAACAGAATTAATTTCAATTTTAATCTATTCTTCAGTTTGTAAAATAATTAATGTACCATTTCAAATCTATAGAAGCTAAGAAGCACCAACAATTGTTCGAAATACCGAAATGAACGTTAGAAATTTCGAGATTAAAACCGGAAATTTCGAAAAATAAGAAAATTCCGAAATGAAAATTGGATATTTCCAGATTAAAATCAGACATTTCGCGAATATCAAAAATTCCGAAAAAAGTATTAAATTTCGAGATTCAAACCATAAATTTCAAAAAAAATCGGAAATTTACAGAAAAAAGTTCTAAATTCCGATATTTAAGTCTGTGGAAAACTACGGGAAAATAGTTCGAAATTCCGAAATTAAGGTTGGAAAATTTGAGATTAATATTAGAAATTTAAAAAAAGTTGGAATTCCGAGATTAAAATCGGAAATCTCAAAGATTTTGGAAATTCCAAGAGTAAAATTAAAAAAAAATAGGTCAGTTTTAGTTATTAGAATTACGATTCTGTAGTCGGAAATTTCCAGATTAAACTAAGAAAATTCTGACATTAACGTCAGACTAATTTAGGAAAATCTATGCTTCCGAACAAATCATAACATTACTAGTTCTACCTACTAAAAATGGAACAATTGAAATATTTAAAAACTGTTATGTACGAAAATGTTATTAAGTTTAATTTTTAAGGCGATTACTATAATTATTGCATTAAATAATTTAGAAAAAATTAAAATTATGAAACTATACAGGGCGAGTTGTTAGTGCGAGATTGTTTTCAAACGTTTATTATAGCAGTATAGTAAAAATTTGTTAGGACAAAATTTGTTTGTTGGGTTCTTCTTCTTCCAACCAGCCGTTACCATCCACTGCTGGATATAGGGCTCTTCTAATTTACTCCATTGCTTTCTGTCCCGAGCGATGTTCATCCAATTCCCTGCAATTCTTTTAATGTCGTCGCTCCATCTGGTTGGCGGCCGGCCTTTACTTCTTTTGTCTTTGTCTTCTCTGGGTCGCCATTCTAACAATCTTTTAGTCCATTGGTGACTTTGGTTTTTTGTCTAATTGTTCTATTTGGTACCTTGTCCGGCCTTGAGATACCCAGCATTGCCCTCTCCATCGATCTCTGTGTTACTCTTAATTTGTTTGCCGATTTTCTCGTTAGAGTTAGTGTCTCCGACCTGTAAGTAATTACCGGCAAGACACACTGCTCGTACACTTTCCTTTTGAGGCATATCGGTAAGTCTCCTCTAAGGGTATCTCGAAGTTTCCCAAGAGCTGCCCATCCTAAACTTATACAGCGGTGTATTTCACAGGTTTGGTTGTCTTTATTAATTCTTATTTCGTGGCCCAGGTATTTATATTCATCCACTTGTTCTATTTTATTTCCATCAAGTTCAATGCTGCTACTTGTAACTAAATTAGTCATGAATTTGGTTTTCTGGAAATTTATGTGTAGTCCAACCTGTGCCGATGCTGCTGTCAGTTCTGTGATCATTTGTCGAGCATCACCTATATTATCAGCTGCTATGACGATGTCATCAGCAAATCGCAAGTGGTTCAGGTATTCGCCATCGATATTTATCCCTTTACCATCCCAGTTAAGTTTCTTGAAGCTATATTCCAACACCGCTGTAAAAAGCTTAGGTGAGATCGTATCCCCTTGCCTTACCCCTCTTTCTGTTCGATATTTATTTGTGTATTCGTGCAGTTTAACACTTGCTGTTGCGTTGTTATATATATATATGTTGTATCAACTGAGTGTATCGATAATCTATTCTACTTTGGTGTAAGGCCGACACTATTGCTGGCAGTTCCACAGTGTCAAAGGCTTTCCGAAAGTCGACAAACAATAATACCAGTGGTCTATTATATTCTATGGACCTTTCGATAAGGGTTTTTATTGTCTGTAAATGATCCTTTGTACCATAGTTTCTCCTAAAACCAGCCTGTTCTCGTGGCTCGTAAAAGTCTAGCTTTCTTTCAAGTCGTTTAGTTATGATTTTTGTGAACCATTTGTAGAGATGAGAGAGCAAGCTTATTGGCCTATAATTTTCGAGATCAGTGATATCTCCTTTTTTGTGGATGAGGACTGTTATCGCGTTGTTCCATTTGCTTGGAATTATGCTGTGCTCCAAGCAAAGATTAAAAATGAGCGAAACACTTCGCCTGGACTTTCCTATACATTTAAATACATTGTTTCATATTTTCCAACACTTTCGATATACACCTGTCTAGACACGACTAGTTAAAGTAAATAGTTCTTATAAGTTTTAACATCTTGAAGCGGTTGAAGAAAGACCGACCGCTGCGCTGCAAGCATAAGGTTGGGTAAAATATTCGGACTGAATCAACGGAAGCGCGAAAATTGATATTTGAAAATATATTAATAACTCGAGAAGTATTATTTTTAGCAAGAAATTACTCTTATTAATTTGTATTTAAAATTTCAAAACCTTTCTGATTTTAAAGCCAAAATGCCACGTTTCCATTTAAAAAAAAGTTATTTTTTACCGTGGCCGCCATATTAAAATTGGAAACTCAAGTTTTTTTCTTAAAGGACAAAAGGACAAAAAGATTATTAAGGGGCAAAAAATTCGATTTTTTGTAAAAAGATTCTCCTAGAGCAAACAAAAGAAGAAATCAATTTTTTAATTTTGTAGCGAAAATTTTGGGGGGGGGGGGGGGGGGGGGGGAACAGTAGCCCCCCTAAATATTAAAGTATCAAAAAAATATTATGATATTCGGATTTTGCTATCAATGATGAGCTATATTGCTTTAACAGAAATATTTGATTGCCCCCCGTTAAATAAATAAAAGAGTACCAATTTTCAATTTTCAAAAATTCATAGAGGGCGTCACAGTGAAATTATAGCAATGCGCAAAAAGCAAATTGTAGAAGATTCCCAGCTCTATCAGCTTAAAAAGTTTAAACAAAAACGTGTGGGCAGTTTTTGATAAATACTTTTTTGAAAAATTCCAAAATTTTGGAGTGATTTTATTGCGATCTTTTTTATATTTTCAAAATTAATTATATTTCATGGTATAGCACCCTTGAAGGGCTACCAAACAAGATGTAGTTGATTGCAATCAGATAACTGGTTTTTGAGTAAATGGGCGTTAAAGTCGAAATGTTCAAAAATTCGTAGCGGCCGCCATTTCAAAGCTAGAGAGTTCGGTAAAAAATCGTTTGATTTGTCCTAAGGCCTTCTTTAATCTCCACTATTAAAATTTCCAAAATTCAGTTTCTGAAAAAAATGCTACCAAAAAAACATGTCTAACTTCCGCTTTCGGTTTCGGTTTTTTTACTTTCCTATACATTCAGTATAGGGAAGTATTGATTTCATGCAAATTTTCAAAATCGAGATTTTGACGGAAATACATGTTTTGGGCTTCCAGGATCCTAAAAAAGTGGTTTTTAAAAAATGTCTGTCTGTGGGTGTGTGTGTGTGTCTGTCTGTGGGTAACGCTCATATCTCCGGAACGGCTGGACCGATTTCGATGTGCTTTGGAATGAGGAGGTATATCAAAAATTCATCGACAAAATAAGCTTTTAAAAAGAATCCGAAACCGGAAGCGGAAGTTAGACATGTTTTTTTGGTAGCATTTTTTTCAGAAACGGAATTTTGGAAATTTTAATAATGGAGATTAAAGAAGGCCTTAGGACAAATTAAACGATTTTTTACCGAACTCTCTAGCTTTAACATGGCGGCCGCTACGAATTTTTGAAAATTTCGACTTTAACGCCCATTTACTCAAAAACCAGTTATCTGATTGGAATCAACTACATCTTGTTTGGTAGCCCTTCAAGGGTACTATACCATGAAATATCATTAATTTTGAAAATATAAAAACGATCGCAATGACATCACTCCAAAATTTTGGAATTTTTCAAAAAAAAATTTCTCAAAAACTGCCCACACGTTTTTGTTTAAACTTTTTAAGCTGATAGAGCTGAGAATCTTCTACAATTTATTTTTTTGCGCATTGCTAGAATTTCCCTGTGACGCCCTCTGTGAATTTTTGAAAATTGAAAATTGGTACCCTTTTATTTATTTAACGGGGGGCAATAAAATATTTCTGTTAAAGCAAAATAGCTCATCATTGATAGCAAAATCCGAATATCATAATATTTTTTCGATAATTTAATATTTAGGGGGGCTACTGTTCCCCCTCCCCCCCAAAATTTTCGCTACAAAATTAAAAAATTGATTTCTTCTTTTGTTTGCTCTAGGAGAATCTTTTTACAAAAAATCAAAAAATCGAATTTTTTGCCCCTTAATAATCTTTTCGTCCTTAGAAGAATTTCACATACTTTCTACAGCAGTTGTATTCTTGTACGGAAGTGACTAGAGTTTTGAACGTTCTACGCATTTCTGCGCAATAATTCAATAGCCACTTATTTAACAATAACGGGTAGGTCCGGAATAGCATGGTTGGATATGCGGGTGTGTTGAGTGTACTGCCGTTTTACTGCATAAGTAGTTGTGGGGTGAGCCTCGGTTGGGGCCAAAATTTTTTTTTTATTTTATAGTTTTTTTTAAAACACTGCCTTTGCGTTTCTAGACAGGTGTATATCAAAAGTGTTGGAAAATATTAAACAATGTTAATTTATAAGTATAGGAAAGTCCAGGCGAAGTGTTTCGCTCATTTTTAAAGCTTATTATGTCGGTGAATTTATGATATACCCGTTCATTCGAAAGCACATCAAAATCGGTCCAGCCGTTCAGGAGATATGGAGCGTAACGGACCCACCCACCCACCCACAGACAGACATTTTTTAAAAATTGCTTTTTTGGGGTCCATGGCCCCCCCCCCCCCCCCCCCGACTATTTCCGTTAAAATCTCAACTTTGAAATTTTGCATGAAATCAATACTTCCCTATACTGAAAGTATAGGAAAGTAAAAAGAGATGTTATGGCTTTCAGCAGTTCTTCGCCACCCATTTTAACGGCTTCTATTATAATCTGATCTTCTCCGGGTGCCCTATTTTTTTTCATTTCCCCTAGAGAATCCTTTAGTTCTTCAATTGATATTTCTGGAAGTTCTTCTGATCCCTGATTAATTATTTTGTGATCGTTTGTGTCTAGTGTTTCATTACGTCACTTCTTGTCGACTTTTATATAGTTGTTTATAAAAATTTTCTGTTATTTCTATGATTTTCAGCCTGTTTGTTGTCTCATTTCCGTTGCTATCTTTAAGTTTGAAAATCTCTTTTTTTCCTTCCGATAACTTCCTTCTTAGTACCTTCACGTTCTTATTTTCCTCAATTGTTTGTTGAGTTTTCTCTGTGTTATATTTTTGTATGTCTTTACGTATCTCTTTTGAAATTGTTCTATTCAAGTTTCTCAACTATACTGAATCCCCATTTAGTTCTTGTATTTTAAGTCTTCTTTCCTCAATTAGCTCTTTAGTATGTCTACTTAATTTCTCTTCCTTTAGTATCGATTTCTTGCAGTGAAGTTTTTGTGCTGTTATTAGTGTCTCTGTAATATTATTATTCAATGCTTCAATATCGTTTAGTTGGTGGTATTTGATATTCTTAGTTACAGACTTTGCATACTCTACCACGTCTTCCGGTGTGCTCCATCTTACTATCTTATTATTTGAAATCATTTTTTCTCTTGATCTTTTTACGTTTATTCTAACTATTGCTCGTACTGCTTGATGATCACTTCCAATGCAGAACCTGTTGAGTACGGCGACATCAGTAACGTTTTGTTTCTGTTTTGTTATGAAGAAATCGATTTCATTCTTGGTTTTGCCATCCGGGCTCACCCAAGTCCATCTCCTGTGTTGTTTTTTCTTGAAGGAGCTGTTCATTATGTATAGATGATGATTATGTAAGAAATTTAAAAGCATTTGTCCTCTATCGTTTCGTTTATCGAAGCCAAACTTTCCTATGGCAATTTCTGAGTTATCCATCTGAGTCCCCACTTTGGCGTTAAAATCGCCCATAACGAAGAATTCTGTGTCTTTTAAGGCTATTTCAATATCTTCATAAAAGTTGTTGATCTCTTCATCGTCGTGTGTTGAGGTAGGAGCATAGATCTGTATTATTTTCATTTTATAACGGTTGTTTAGATCCAGTATTAAATATGCTACACGTTCTGATATTGCCTTAATGGAGAATATCATTTGTGTAAGGTTCTTGTTAATAAGGAAACCTATACCGCCTATTGAAGTGTCGGGATTTCTACTTTTCTGATACATCATGTGGCCAGATTTTAGGGTAGTAAGTTCTTCTCCCTGCCTTCTTACTTCACAAAGTCCAACTACATCCCATTTTATAGGCTTTAGTTTTTCTTCTATTTCTAGGAGATTTTCCTTCTTACGTTATATGTTATAAGTTTGAAAGTTTTTCTATTTGTCTTATGTCTAGGGAATTTTCTGTGTTGTGTCAATTTTCTGTCCCCCCCCCCCCCCCCAGAATCCGCGGGACTGACTGAATGATTAGTGAAAGATTCTGGACTACTTGTCCTACTTGCCTGAGGTACTGTTGTTTTGAAGCTTGACATTTTCATTCAATTAGGTAGCGGGTAGACACTCTTTTACGATTCCCGGTAAAGGATAGGTCTACTTCAGGAAAGCGATGCTGCCTACGCGAGCCTTGGCTCCCCCCCCCCCTTTTTTCCCATATACCGGGAGAGCCATGTCCCAACCCGAGATCCCACCCAAAACCTAGATCCTGCTCCTCCAAAATTCCTACGCCCACTCGCCAACACGCATGGCAAGCGCGGCGTTTTAATGCCAAAATCCCTCTAATGAAAATGTTTGTTGGGTTACTGTGCATAATCTAAAATTATTACCAGCTATACTGAGCGTTTAGTTATGCCTGTACAGTACATTACTTATTTATATATTTTGAAATTCGCGGACTAATATTACAAAATTAGTATTTTAGATACCAAAAACGTTCACCCATCGCTATTTTGCACGAACTATTGACACACTATAAAGTATTTAGCGGTGTATTAAAAATAGCAGATTGGTACATAGGGTGTTCATGACTTAATGTCAATTTTGCCAATTTCGACAGACAATAACTTTTGTTTGTTTGTAGAACACCTAGTATTTTTTAACACCAGCATACGCAGAATTAAATTATCTTTGAATATATGATATAAAATTTTGTATACCAAAAATAAAAAATATCTATGCCTTTCGTGAGTTTTCTTTTAATTTATTTTTTACAAATTGCAAATTAAAATAGGTTTGCAATGCAAACAAAACAAAAAACATATTTTATGAAAGTTTACAAAAGTGGTACCCTATGTTCTATCTCCCAAAATATTGAGAATATCAATTTTTGTTCTTAACAGAAGTTGTTTATTGCCCAATGAACTAATTTAGCCACATTCTAAAATTTTCTGTACTGTAAGGTGACACCATTGATATTTAATAAATATTTTCTTAGATATTCAGATAGAAAATTTTTTCTCGTTTCCATGATATAAAGCTTTCTTACTATTATATATTAATTAATTAAATCCATGTTTTTTTGAAAATTTTATAATGCAAGCAAATGATTATTTTTTATATCATTTAAACGAGGAAAAATATCTTAGTGCCTAAGAAAATATTTAATTTGTATTGCCATTTAAGAAAATTGTCGATGACGTCACTGCTCAGTTACAGTATATTAAGGAATATGGCATAAAGTAGCTTATAAGGCAATAACTCTCATTACGAGAAAAATTTGACATTCTCGATAGTTCAGGTAGGTGGGTGGCACTTTTAAAACCTTATAAATCGGGATGCACCGAATATTCGGTGGGCCGAATATATGGCCACTTTTGGAGCTTGCCGAATATTCGAATAAGACGAATAGTTTTTTGAGTCAGCCGAATATTCGGCCTTTTGATTAGTTAATGAAAACAATACCAAATTTCATTTGTTCGAAAATTTTGATAATATAATTAGTATTCAAATACACCGAAACAAAGCTATAATTTCGGTAGCAAAACGGGGCACTATCCGCTTATGTAAAGCAATTAATCAACACATTTATTACCACTAAGTATTCGGCACATAGCCGAATAATTGGCCTAATGTTTGGCATTTTGGCCGAATAGTTTGTCAAATATTTTGACGAGTATTCGGTATTAGGCTGTGATTCGGTACATCCCTAGTTATAAAAGTTTTTTTTTGTAGCACACCTATTGTAATTTGCAATTACAAACAATACATCGAAAAAAAAAAGAAAAACTATAGATATATAATTCTGGTAAGCAAAACCTTATATCATATTCAAAAAGATTTTAATTCTGAATTTTGCGTTATAAATTGCTGCGTGTTCAATTTAAAAAACAGAAGTTATTGACACTTTTAGTTTCGCAAAATGGACATTAAATTAGGAACATCCTATGTAATAATTTGCTGAATACTTTATGTGTCAATAGTTTGTGCGCAATAGCGATGGGTTTTTAGTATTTAAAATATTAATTTTAAAATAAAATAAAATAAGTTGATACAGAAAGTGATGATCGAAAGAATAAGAGAAAGGTGTCAACCAAATCAGAGAATTGTGCGATAATAGGACTCAAAATTAAAGAGAAAAGAAACGGGTGACATCGTTAGAGGATAAAGAAAAAGGAGTGTTAAATATATACGATGCCACATTGAAAAATCAATGATGGAGTTTATATACATACAAATAATGTATGTAGCAACAAAAGAAAATATTGCTATATATGCAATGGGAAGAACTACTATCATAGTGCAGGATAAATGCCAATTGATGGGAAGAACTTTATGATAATGGGAATCCAATAAAAGAAGAAAGGGAAAGTGATATCAAGAGAAATAAGAAGAGAAGGCAACAGTAATGAAAGTCAAAGTACGATGTCGTGATTGCAACAGTGCGGTTTATAAATAGAAGAGTAAAGTCGGCAGAAAGAAAGGGAAATAAAAAGCGATATAGAAACAAAGAAATGCCATGGAGGGAGATGCCATTGGCATGGTGATTATATTGGCACAGTAGAAGTGAAATACGAACGTACAGCAAAGATACCAATTAGTGGAAAAAATTATGTGATAGGACTTCCACAAAAAGGAAAGACACAGGTGCGGACCAAAAAAGATAATTGAAAACAGAACGTATTGATTAAGTTCCATTCAATACTTTTAATCAACGTTACTGTTCAATACTAAAATTTTGTATTACATAAGTTAATTTAATTTTATAATGAATAAAGGTTCCTAGAAAGAAAAAATTAAATTGTTTTGAACTTTTAGAAATTTAAAAACAATTTAGAATTTCTTCTGTATTGCAATTTTTATCACAGAAAAATATTCAAAATTTGATAAGTACGTTTCTACAACTTAGACAGAGTATTCCCTGGCGGAAGTTATAGCAATGATCTAATCTAATAATTTGTATTTGTCAATATTGCTTAGGTTTCAATGAGCCCGAAACATACAAAATATGCAAATTTCTATAATTCCAAAAACAAAACGTTTTCCTATAAGATATACAGGGCTTTCAAATGATTTTCGCATAAAAAAAAAGAAAAAACGGACCTTCACACCAAAATATAAGGACCAAATTTATTTTTGCAAGTCTTTGTTAGTTATATAATAATAATTTCATGTAAATATCAACCGCACATTAAAATTCTAAAAACGTTTCGTTACAACAAAATAAACTCGTTTCTTATGAAACATTAAAAAAAAACAAAAGCACAGGCAGAGGTCGGTATTATTTAGTTCGTATTTAAAAAAATATATTTTTTTCTCTAATTTCACAATAGCAAGCTTTACAGCAAAACTTTTGGTGTTTACAAAAACTGAGAGAGAGAAAACTACAAGAGACCACCCCACCATAATGTAGCCACAGTGAATGAAAATGAGAGAGATATACACGTACCGTGTAAGTAAATCCAAGCGCAGTAAGAAAATTTAGGCAGTTTTAAACTAGCACTGAATACTTGGTAGCAAATTGTGACTATTAACGCCATGCCACTTTAAAAGTTGCGCAATTTCAACAAATGTTTTAATTTTCAGAAGCACTGTGAATTATTTTATATACTATATACAGGATGTATCAAACTGCGTGTTAACTATTGGGATTTCGCTTATTTGAAGAGATACGACGATGGTTAAATTAGAGAAAAGTTGTGGAATTTTATGCCCACGAATAATCTGAAAAGCAATTACACCTATCTTGTTTAGTTTCTGAAAAAACTAAAAAAACTGAAATTTTGGATTTTTTTGTTTTCGGCTATAGCTCATTTGTTATTTACATTACATATTTCTGGTTTACGCATTATTAGGACATTTTTTTATGCTGAATCTAAATTTTTGATCAGATTTGGTATAACTGTTACCATTGCTCATTTTCGACTGTCAACTTTTTTTTCTTACGGTCGCATTTTAATTTTTTTTGTATTTGAGTTTTTAATTCTGATTTCAACGATGTGTCACACTTTTTGTTTACTTTTTGAGCATTTTATTACAGAAAATAAAAATTTCATAAGAGTGCCATGGAAAGACCACGTCATTTAATTTATTTTTATAAAATTCTAGTAGGCCATGAACTGATGGAAGTAAAACAAAACACTAATTTTATTTACTTTGACCTTTAGGTACATTAGGTACGCGAAAATTTCAGTAAATTTTGTTTTGAGCGTAGGCACCAGGTTAAGTTATTTCTTACAAAAACAAACGAATGACACAGTTACTAACACATAGATTAGAGCGTTTATTTTAGACGAGCTTCTGAGCATGTTTTACAAAGGCGTCAAATGTTTTGAACATTTATGTAATAATTGTTTGTATTGGTGCAGTTGTAGTGTTATCTGTTGTATTTATTTAACCTGTTATTCAAATTTGTTATGTCAGTTGCAAACATAAAAACTGCAAGTGGAATTTTCAGTAAATTGTGTCAAATTTGCCATTTGCCATTCATTTGTTTTTATCAAAAATAACATACCCTGCTGCCTACGTTCAAAACAAAGTTTCCTGAAATTTTCGCGTACCTAATGAATCTAAAGGAAAAAGTCAATAAAAGTAGTGTTTTGTTTTACTTCAATCAGTTCATGTCCCAATAGAATTTTTTCAAAATAAATTAAATGACGTTGTCTTTCCATGGCACTAACGAAAGTTTTAATTTCTGTAATAAAATGCTTAAAACTTAAACAAAATGCAAAGTGTGACACATCGTTGAAATCAGAATTAAAAACTCTATTTAAATATGAAAAAATTTAAAATGCTGACCATAAGAAAAAAAATTTACAGTCGAAAATGAGCAATAGTAACAGTTATACCAAATTTGATCAAAAATTTAGATTCAGCATGAAAAAGTGTCCTAACAATTCGTTAACTAGAAATATGTAGCATAAATGACAAATGAGTTGTAACCGAAAATAAAAATTCAGTTTTTTCCAGTTTATTCAGAAACTAAGCAAGATAGCTCCAATTTCTTTTCAGATTATTAGTGGGCATAAAATTCAACATCTTTTCTCTAATTTAACCATCGTCGTATCTCTTCCAATAAGCGAGATCCCCATAGTTAACACGCAATTTGATACATCCTGTACATAAAAGTAAAAACTTCGAAAAATGGAGCTTTAAGACCATTATGAAAAATTAGGAACTTTAAGGGACCATTGCTAAAAATTAAGAGCCCTGAGATAATATTAAACTTTTCCCAAATGTATCTTTCTATGTTTTAGTAGCACTCATGATGCATGAGATGACATTAATATTACATGAGCGGTAAATGACTGAATATATTAAAATAAACATTAATCAACTGACAAATTTTACTATTTGCATATTTGCGCTGCAAAAGCAACATGTAAAGCAACTGACTGTAAATTTTAAAAATCACACAAATACACACTAGTCTGGAAAGCGTAAATTAATGTGAAAAGCAGCGTTAAGTAAAGCAGAAACACCAGAAAATATTCACTTACTTCTAAAGTGGTAAACACTATTTTTTCAATTGAAGAAAAATATCGCTCCCACAGGATTTGAGTCTGTTGACGTAATTCAAGCACTTTCGTAGGTGAGACGGAGCGCACTGTGTTGGGGACCTGAGAGGACGATGAATTATTAAATGTTCCAGGGTAAGCAGCGATTACGTATGCAAATCAACCGTCAAATCAAAACCCCTGCAATAAACGCGCTCACCTGAAGTAACAAGCGCTCGTCAGCCCAAACAACGGCTTTGTTCCAGTCGATCACCTGTGCAAAGGGCAAAGCCCAGCCGTTGGAAAGAAGTACTGGTATGCAGCCCGCTTGCAAAGCCTCCAGGAAGCGATAGGACCCCAGACGCCGTCCACGTGGAACCAGGCAAAAGGTAGAATTTTGCAGAAGCACCTCGTAATCGTACCTGAAACAAAAACCCAATTCGTTGTATTTGTTGAATTGACTGTAGTTAACATTATACATTAAATCATTAATGAATAAACACAATTTTAATGTATAGGTAGTGCTCGGCGTTTGGCAGTTAATATTAATATATATTATATTATCATAGGGTTCGTTGCTGATAATTAAAAGCGCACTCATAAATCGGTTGCTTTAGTAACTGCATTATATAGATGCCAGTTTGCTAACACATACCGTGTATGTTTCAATGAAGCGTTAATTTACTATCCACTTAATTGTCTGGCATTCAAACGGCAATTAAAATACTCTCTAAACAACCAATTAAAAAAAAATGACTAATTAATAAGCGTAGCATTTCGCCTGAACTTCCCCATACTCAAAAATTGATGCTTTTCATATTGTTAAAAACAATTTTGTATCAATGTTCTAGCCCCAATAGTTCGTGTTCGTTTGCAGCTTGATTGCGATGCTTATCAAAAATACACCTGCGTTGGAGATGCGATTCTAGATGCTAAAATGTTCAAAAAAATAAACGTAGTTGTATGAACAACACTATATTATATAAAAATATGGATCGTATATTTAATCAGATTTTTTCACGATGATGCTTCTGCTTTCCACGTTCTTATACAGATGGAAGAGCAGCTGGGTTGATAGTGTCGTTTTCACATTCCTCGAGCTGCTTAAAATCTTAAAATCCGCTTTATCTTAAGCAGTAATATCTGCGATGGTGGTGGCGCCTAGCGTAGTGTTTCGAGTGAGATGGTAACCTGCTATTAGTGATGCCTTTCGCGTTACCACATGTCGTGGAATTTGGGCACGCGTTAAAAGGACCCGCAAGCCGTATTACAAGTGTGGTCAATAATCGATTTTCAGTTTCATAAAAAATACGATTTTTGATATTTTTTTAATTAACGATATTGTTATTCCTATAGTATATTTATGTTAATGTAAGTTGCAGGCTTCCGCGGCCGTTGTTAATGGCATCTAGGCTTCCAGATTAGAGCCGTGTCATAGGTGAATAAACTGCCGACGTTTCGTTCTCGGTTGCACAGGTCATTTATAAAAGCTAGAATATTTAAAACGTAAAAAGTATAGGAAAGTACCGGCGACCTGTTTCGCTCATTCTTACTTTCCCATATCTTCGGTATAGGGAAGTATTAATTTCATAAATATTTTTGAAATCTAGATTTTAACGGAAATACACGTCAAAAAAAATGTTGTTTAAAAAAAATTTATGTCTGTGTGTGGGTAGGTGTGTGACGCCTCTACAGGCTTAAGTACTGGACCGATTTTGATGAAATTTTAAATCAAGAGGTATATCGAAAATTGCAGTTCTAGTTAAGCTTTTCAAAAAAATCCAAAACCGGAAACGGAAGTTAGGCATTCTCGTTTGGTAGCGTTTTTTTTTCAAAATTACATTTTGGAAATTTGAGCATGGAATCTGAGAGAAGATCTTGGGGCAAATCGAAAACTTTTTTTTTCGAATTCTATAGCTTTAAAATGGCAGCCGCTACAATTGTTTGAAAATCTCGACTTAAACGCCCATTTACTCAAAAAGTACTCGTTTGATTGGGATCGACTACAACTTGTTTGAGAGCTCTTTGTGGTAGTATACAATGAAGTAAAATTAATATCGAAAATCCGATACATTTTTATTAAACTTGCTGAGCCGATAGAGCTTCCAGTGAACTACAAATCTGTTTTTTATTAATATTCTAAATTTTAATCTGACGCCCTCGCGGAATTTTTGAAAAATTTGCAATTGATTAATTATTTTATTTATAAATTCCAGCTTTACTTCGTTAAAGTCCATATTTAATGAGTATCTGTATATAAAATACTTAATCCCTTTAACAATATTTATTTATATTAATAATAAATTTATTTCCAAAAAGATGGTTTACCCATGGGAAGTCCAATTTCACGTCTTTTAGCTAACATATTTATGGAAAATCTAGAAGATCAAATATTCGAATCAAATCAATCTGAGAAAGTTATATTTTGGTTTCGTTATGTTGATGACATTTTAGCATGTTTTAATAGTTCATTTGATTTAATTAATGAATTTTTAATTTTTATTAACAGCTTGCACCCAAACATAAAATTTACACTAGAAACTGAACAAAATAAGTCCATTAACTTTTTAGATTTAAACATAAAAATTAATTCAAGTAATAAATTTGAGTACTCAGTTTATAGAAAACCTACACAAACAGACATTACAATACCACACGATTCTTGTCACCATAAAACACATAAATTAGCAGCATACAGGTCCCTGATACATAGGGCTTTGACGGTCCCTTTAGATGAAATTAATTATACTAGATTGTACTGTAACAATATTTATTTATTTTAACCTTATACGTATTTCGGCATGTTTACATGCCGTTGTCAGAGGTTATATTAAACAGTAAACAGTTAGTGTTGAGGAGGTATTTGGGAAAACATATGAGTACGAGAATTTTTAATTTTTATTAACAGCTTGCATCCAAACACAAAATTTACACTAGAAACTGAACAAAATAAGTCCATTAACTTTTTAGATTTAAACATAAAAATTAATTCAACTAATAAATTTGAATACTCAGTTTATAGAAAACCTACACTAACAGACATTAGAATACCATACGATTCTTGTCATCATTAAACACATAAATTAGCAGCATACAGGTCCCTGATACATAAAGCTTTGACGGTCCCTTTTGATAAAATTTAATTAAAATAAAGAAATTTTAATTATTAAACAAATTGCATATAGTAATGGTTATAATACTAAACTTATTGATACAATAATTAAAGAAAAAGATTATAAATTAGCCATTCAAAAAATTTATCCGAATATCCTAACTTCGTTCGATACAATTAAATATGCTTCGACCCCATATTTTGGTCAGAAATCAGAAAAAATTGCTAAAATTATAAACAAAACAAATAAATATAAAGTAAGCTTTAAAACAACTAAAAACATGTAAACACTTTGTTCAATGCAAAATCAAAAACAGACGATTTGCTAAAATCAGGCATTTACAAATTAAATTGTTCGCATTGTAATTCGGTTTATATCGACCAGCAGGCGCGGATTCAGGAATTTGTAATGGGGAGGGCTCAGTGGCGGCACGTGAAATTTTGTAGTGGCGGTTCTGCTGTGGGTAAAGTAAAATCGGTCGAGAGACCTGACCGGGGGGTCTGGGGGGTACCCCCAGTTAGCGGAGGTCCGGGGGAGAATTTTTTGAAGTTTTTTGAAAATTTGAGGCAAAATATGCATCAAGATGGCTATTTTTATAAACATTTTAGACCACTACAACCAGTCCTAATTGTAAAATATAAAACCTTTACTTTGTAGTCACAACAGTACTTTTAAATACCAGTTTTTTGCACAAAATACCACCACTATACGACACAAAAACAATAAATAACCACACACTACTGCTAGAAAACTGCCAATGCAAGTAAAATTTAAAACACCTTAACTATCGAGCAAATTGTATTGTTTTGAACAGGAACACGTAATGAAAGAAATTCCGAAAACCGATAAGGTGATAACGACCGTTTAAGGTTTAACGACCCTAAGAAGATTACTTTTGAGGTCAACCGGATTATCGAGTAACAAACAAAAGTATTTAAAATTGCTCAAAATATAAACACATCTTAATAAAAAAAATAATAATTTTCAAGTTTTATGGGGGGGCCTTATGGGGGGGGGGGGGCTACAGCCCCTATAGCTCCCCCCGTGGATCTGCGCCTGTCGGCCAGACAATTAGAAATTTTGATATTAGCTATAAAGAACACGTACGTTGTTACAAAAACAAACACCCACATAAATCCAATTACGCTAAACACTTACTAGAACAAAATCATTCAATGACATCTAATAACACCATAAAATGTTTACACTTTTGTGATGATAAACGTAAATTAGATATACTAGAAGCTTTTGAAATTCACAAACATTTAAAAACTGTACCGTTAATGAATGAGCAAATTGATCTCTTAAATTGTCCTCTATTGGACATTTTGGAATAAGAAATCAAGTCATCTGCAGACGATTACCGAGATCAAGTCATCAAGTTATATTGCTATAACAACACATACTGTTTACTTTTTCATATAACCTTTGACAATGGCATGTAAACATGCCGAAATACGTATAAGGTTAAAATAAATAATTATTGTTAAAGTAATTAAGTATTGATTAATTATTTATTCAAAAACGCAAACGCCGATCGTTATAAACTTTCATCAGTTCGATAAACTATTTGAAGTACATACTTTATTAGGATCAGCAAACATTTTCAACTTATTTTAAAAATAAAGAAAAAAACGATTGTTTTTAATACCAACAGTTACGTAGTTTTAACTACGCTCTACTTCAAAAATATATTGTTCATTCTTTGCATATTTTTGATAACTCCTCAAATAATCCTATTATAGCAATTACATCCGAAGCGGAACTTGTAGCGCGCGGCGCTTAGCTTGCTTATTAAAAGCTTATTTTGTCGATGAATTTTTGAATATAGAGAAGCAAAAATTGGTAATACAAAAAATACTAACCAATGTTTTATTATCATTAATTTAGTATGCAAAAGCTTCTCAAGCTGCTATTGCAGCAATTTTTCCATATAAAAATATTAAAGATCAAAAATCATTATTAGCAAATGAAAGCTAAACAACACAAAAATCAATGTGATTAGCGTTGTCAAAGTTCGATTTTATCTAAATGTTACACTTTCCTCATTCAATATTTATCGTTTTGCAAATTTTAATTCTCATGTACTTTATTTTTCCATTTAATGCTTGAAAAATTTTCAAATAAATTATCCAACAATTACTTAAATTACTCTAAGTTAACCATTTTAATATGTTTGGTGCGTACTTCTTAAGTTGGGAATTATAATCTTAAATTAACTTTATACTCTACCTTCAATAACCTACTTTGAAAACGAGCCTCGCTTCGACGTCTACATTTAAAATTCTCAGTCATCAAAGTTAGCTTGTAGCTACCCTTTCGACCCTCTGTAAGCAAAGTTCACTTTCCAACTAATCTAACCCCAAATTTCCTGCTTGTGAAATTCATATTCGGACTATAAAATCCGCACTGTTTCATGTTAGTTTAGAATAACAAGTAATATTCAAATAAGCATTAGAACAAACTTTTAATACAAGTACTGGCAATATTTCAACCCTGGTGTTTGTAATAAATATGTGATTCAGTTATGTGTTTATATATATACATTTTATTATACTTTTGTAGTTGGGAATAGGATCCGTTAATGAATTAAACAAGTTTTTCGGATTAACGGATCCTATTCCCAACTACAAAAGTATAATTAAATATCCAAGGATCAACAAATAACATCAACATATATATACATTTTATATTGGATTTCAATTCATTAAATGAAAGTCTCTGGTAAATTGTGAAAATGTTGCTATTTTTAAAATTTTGCCCAATCTAGCGAGAACCTATAAGGTGTATTGTATGTAAGTACAAATATTAAAACTCCCCGTAGATTACAGTATAGTCAAACCAGACACAAAAAAAACATTTATTTGATAAAAGGACCCTCAAGGTACGAGAACATAATTATTCAAAATTTGTCCCAAAATTGTTTGAGTACTGCACGTTCATAACAAAACTTTGAGTTCAAAAACATGTATAACCAAAACGAAAAGAGTAAGAAATGTTGATGCAAACAAGTTTCTTATCAGTTATCACATTCAAAGTAAGTTTTTGTTTTTGCCACATTGAATTACATACATTACAATTTATGTAATAAACTTGCAGAGTTTAAAATAATGCATTTGCTACAAATATCAGCAGATCTCAAACAAAATTTTATTTTATTTTTAAATTAAACAAGAAATAGTTTCTGAAAAGGAATGGTACCATTGGATTCTACTTGGGCTTATCTATTGTTGGTTTAAATATTTGTACCTGTTTTTGAAACACCTTATATACATTTTTTTGGTATGAATATTTTTTATAGGTACACCGAAATTACCGCTCCTTAATTTATTATTGTCTTTTTCTGATCTATTTAGATGTCTTTCTAGGTAAAAAGCACGACTTATTCTTGATATTACTTTTTAAACTGGGATATACGAATGCCCCCCCGTTGGATTTTGTTTGCTTCAATCATACACGTAAGACACGTCGCTTGGAAGCGGTTTTGTGACTAAGGGTGCAGACGGGAACGGGGAACGAACGGAAGGTTGGCGGCGTGCGACGCATTCAGCGATTTGAGTAAAGTGAAAGAACCGCGTTTAGTATGTGTCGTATTTAAGATGAAGGCAGCCTAATCATTTATAGTGATTTTTAGTCTAATGTCCGAAGCGAAATATCTCTATTTAGTCGTGCGGTTTAGTCGAAGTTATAGCTGCCTACTATGCTTACAGCTACGGTACGACATCCTACTGCACAGGCTATCACAAGTTTATATTCCCGCTGGGGCATTACCTTTTTTTATTCTTTTATTTTTCATTTTTAATTTTTGTTTTGTTGTCATTTGTTAACGAGAGAATATTTAAAACGTGAAAAGTATGGGAAAGTACCAGCGACCATTTTTACTTTCTAAATTTAGATTTTAACGCAAATACACATTTTGGGGCTCCAGGGACCCGAAAAAGTGGGTTTAAAAACTGTCTATTTGTGGGTGTGTGACGCCTCTAAAGGCGAAAGTACTGGACCGATTTTGATGAAATTTTAAATCAAGAGATATACCGAAAATGGTTGTTCTAGTTAAACTTTTTGAAAAAAATCAAAACCGAAAACGGAAGTTAGACATGTTGTTTTGTAGCGGTTTTTTCCAAAACTGAATTTTGGAAATTTAAGCACGAGATCTGAGAGAAGAACTTAAGGCAAACTGAAAACGTTTTTACAGAACTCTTTAGCTTCAAAATGGCAATTAAATTACACTTTCGCAAATACGGCAAGTATTAATATCTAGTGTGGGAAAGGCCACTCGAGTTTTTGCAATATGAAGCATTTCACAACTATGTTTAACCAATGTACGTTGTTCTTGCTCAAATTTCACCCAACATCATAAAAAGGTGTTCTTAAACCCAAAGTTTGTCAAAATTTAAACTTTCGAAGAGGTGCGCAGTCTAACATTTATTTAATGTTTTGTTTTGAATTCAATGTATCTTCTATAAAAACAGTAGCGTAACCGAAAAAAAAACAAAATTTAATACAATTTGAACCGCTATATTATTTCGGTGGATGTTCCTGTTACAACTCGTGTAAATTTCAACACGAGAAGTGATCTGGCTGTTTCTGGAAAAGTGAGGCGTAATTTTAAAAATAATTGTATTAGGTACGCAAAAATAAAGCTCGTTAAGAAATGTTCGATTAAATTTAATTTATAGGGCAATAAACGGTAAAAATGTGCACTTACTTAGAGCGTATAGCCAAAAGAAGAATCGGCTTTTGTTAAGAAAGTAATTAAGAAAGAACAAACTAGTTTGAGAGCAACAAAAAAGGCTTTTGTTAGAATTCTCTCGATTTTGCACACCTAAGAAAGTTAAACAATGCATCCACAGATTTTAGGAAAGTAGAACTTGACAAAAAAAAAGTTGCAAGTGAAGCGTATACACGAAGTGGAAAATGAAACGAAGGGTGGATGTTGAAAAAATACGGTGATCAAATAGGAAACAGGAGTCGGAAAGACGTGGTTATTTCATAAACGGCCAAAATTTTATTCCTTTGAGTACAATTTCAGAAGAAATCTGGAGTACTTTGAGAAACCAGTATCACGAAGCGCAGTCACAAAGCTAATGGAATTCTGAAGAAGGGAAAGCAAACAAGACGCGGCGCAGCAGAGGGTTGGTTTAGTAGTCCTAGCCCTTATCAACCGACTTTACAATTGCACTGTCAGCTGTATATACAGATCAATAATTTCATTTCTGAGTAGCCATAACGATACGGATTTCAAATACTGCGTCCAGCAACCGACGAAACGTCGAAACCGAACATACGTTATTAAAAGAAAATCGCTTTTCCGTTTCGCCCTACACTTTTTCGCAAATCCTCATAAAAACTGATATAGATAAAAATTTGTTCGCAATTGAAGCTGACACTTTAATGCTTGCAACGCGTAATAAGAAAATTAAAAGGCTTTAAAGCAAATGTCTCCTTGTGTTTCAGCAAATTGTTTACGAAGAAGGAAAAAACAACAACCTTGGTTTGAGTGCGCAATTTCTGTGCTAAAGTACAAATTAACATGCAGTTACTAACTGCAGACGCACATAAAAGCCGCCGCTTTTTTAATGTTCCCGCTTTGAAACTTTAATAATATTAAGATATATTTGAGCAATCCCCGATAACATTAATTTCGAGAGAAGAATAATTAGCGATAAGAGAGCGATTACGCTGAAATTTAATAACGTTTATACATGCTGTGCACCCTTCCCCACTTTCTTATTTTTACAGCTAGCCATGTTCAACACGTAAGATCTCAATTCTTATAAAAGACAAGAGTTAAATTTCCAAAAACCAAACTACTTTTACACACACTTTTTTACGCGTGTTAATAGGAATTATGGTAATACTAGAAAAAGCTGAAGTGTTAACTTCGAGTGGACTTTCCCATACTAGATATTAATACTTACTTACCGCATTTGCAAAAGTGTAACATTTAATAATTATAACGTTGTACAGTTCACCGACTATTACATTTCTAAGAAAACAAGCTATATAGCCAAACCTCCATTCAATCAATCTATACTGCAACCTTTATTACAGCTCAGTCAGTTCGCGACGTCAGCAAAAATGATGCCGGCTTAGTAATCATACCTGCTCAGATCCTAACATTTTTTGCTTGAAATTTTTTTTAAATTACGAATAATTGGAGTTTAAATTTTCTACAGTAGCCAAACAAATTCTAAATTCGTTAAAATTTATTTAGTCAAGATGGGTAATTCTTCTTAAGCAGAAAGTATTTACCGTTTCCCGTTTAATAATTAAAAAAGACACCAATTTTTGATTTTCAAAAATTCTTAGAGAGTGCCACAATGGCATTGTGGTATTCAGCAAAAACACGAATTGTAGCCCATGTTCGGCTGTATATGACTACAAAGTTAAAACACAACGTCTGGCAATTTTTTGAGAAACCCTATTTTGAAAATTTCAAATATTTGGAATTTGCGTTTTTTACTGTCCCATCAAGTATACAATTATCTAAACGCTAACATTAGATTTTGATTCTACTAGTAATGATGAGCAATTCTGCTTAAGAAAAATATTTGTATGGGACTCCGTGTAATAAATAAAGGGGTACCCATTTTCGATATTCAAAAATTCATAGAAAGCGCCACAGTCAAATGAAAGCTTTCAGCAAAAAATCAAATTGTACCCAATCTGAAGTTCTACTAGCCTATAAGGTCTAAAAAAATCGTGTAGGCAGTTTTTGAACAATATTTAATTTTTAATTTTCAAAATTGCCGAGAAGCAATATTGCGATCGCTTTTTGATTTTCAAAATTAATTTCGTTTCATCGTGAACTATCCACAAAGGACTCTCAAACAAGTTGTAGTTAATCCGATTAGACAACTACTTTTTCATTAAATGGGCGTTCACGTTGTAATTTTCAAAAAATCATAGCGGCCGCCATAGTAAAGCTAAAGAGTTCGATATAAAAGTTTTCGATTGGCCGTAAGTTCTTCTCTCAGATTTCGTAATCAAATTTTCAAAATTTTGTTTTGGAAAAAAACGCCACCAAAAAACATGTTTAACTTGCGTTTCCGGTTTGGAATTTTTTGGAGAAGCTTAACTAGAAAGGTTTTTTTACATCTCTTACTGATACCCCTATCTTGCTCTATGCGTATAATTTAATTTAATTTTTATATTAGTTTTATTTTAAAAAGAGGGAACTTGAAATACATTTAGTTAAATTCAAATTTAAAAAACTAAACAATCAAAACGACATAGGTAGTCACAATAAATCTAGAAAATGTTGTCCATTCGTGTTTAGGCATAAGCGAATTCGTTTTATTTTTCATGTTTTCAAGACCCTTAAATAAGAAAGGAAAAAAAACAAGTTTGCCACGATATTTAAACTGGAGCGACCAGACTACAAAGCCCACGTCTTTACAATTACGGTAAAATAATAAACCACGCAACTGTAATAATAGTTCTACGATTTGCAAGCTAATCATCGACATGCCGTGCTTGTTTCATAGGCGACTGCGATTAAGTAAGATACCTTTACATACAAGGTATTAATCGCAACTGAGCTACAGCAATTTGATGGAAAACATTTTCTACGCCCGTTAGCTTCCTTATTTCTTAAAGTATATTTCTATAACGTTGTGCCGTCAGTACAACGACTGATGGTAAATAAAGAATAATACAGGAAACTGCTTAGGCGCTGGCCACCAGTTCAGTGACCAGACCAATTCACAGCCGATTTTTTGTAGAAATAAATCGATGTTGTAATATTTGGAAAAACAATCCTTGATATGAAAGAAAACCAGAGATGAGATAGAAAATACATTGGTAAAACATTGAATGGGAAGCGGAAAACTAAACCCTCTAAATATTGCTGAACCTAAAAATTAAATTTAGAATGTCACTCTACTATCACTCATGAGGAATTTCGCTTAAACGGAAATGTTCCTTAAATACGGGGGCATAATTTAAGATTTTCAAAAATTCATAGAAAGGGTCACAGAGCAATTAGCGGAGTGAGATACCAACCAAATTGTAGGTCATCTCTTTTTCTATGAACATACAAATTAAAAAACAACACGTTTGGTCAGTTTTTGAGCAATATTTTTATGATAATTTTCAAAATCTGGACAATTTTCACTTTAGTTGTCATTTGTACAAAAATGCACTTCCATAGTAACATTGTGTTCTCCTAGGGCTAGTAAAATACCAAATTTCAACCCGATCTGTCAACTCGTTTTTGAGTAATGATAAAACGTTCAAAATTTTCAATAAAATCGTAGCCACTGCTATTTTGAAGCTGGACTGTTCAGAAAATAAGCTTTCGATTTGCTTAGCACTCTCTATCATTACCTATTCTTGAATTTTCAGAATTTGCTTTTGATAAACATGATATCTAAAAACCATAAAACTTCAGTTGCTGTTTCCAGATCGTAAGAAAACATTTTGGTATAATTAATTTTCGTTGGACGCATTCCAAATAAGGATCGGCCCGGTCCTGAGATTTGCGTTACACACAAACACAACATTACACCGATCGACATTTTTTCAAACTCAGTTTTTAGGTTGCTGGAGGTCCAAAACATGTATTTCCGTCAAAATCTCTATATCGAAAGTTTTCGCGATCATAATATACATTCCCGTACTGGAAGTATGGGAAAGTAAAAACGTAATGTTAGGTTTTACGACGATTTTTTGAAAATTTAGAACAAATTTATAAACACTGAAACTTCAATCCTAAAAAAGATCATGTAGTAGAGCTATAAAACGTTAAAAAAATGGAGTTTCAAAAGTAATATTGGGAAAATTTGAAAACTTTTGACATGCTTAATTTTCGCATTTATGTACTTTTGCAGGCATAGTAAGGTTTTACTCTTGAAGAAGTACCATATAAAAATACTACACATTATATACCAAACATTTATTTGAATGTTTGAGCACTGCTGGCAAAAGGATACCAGGTAAGTTGTAATAGTAGTTATCACTGATAAGCGGCCTGTACTACAAAAGGAGGATGCTTGACAGGTGAATATTTACTTCAAAACAATTTATGAAGCAATTTTGCAACATCGCCTTCCATAAGACTGACTTCTCCCCGTGAGACGTACAGTTAAATATTGTTTGCTCATATAGTTTTTTCACCTTTTTCGAATAATTCGGCCTTGAAAAAACAATACATATACACTATTAAATTTATCGCAGGGGAATTACATTACCTAAGATATAAAAGAAACTATTATCGATTATAAATTTTATTATCGCCAATGAAACGAAAGTCCGAGTTCCATGTTGTTATAAAAATTCCTGAATGGTGCCTATAATAGAATACCTACATAAAAACAGTTATTTCAATTTCCCATTATTTTTTTCGCTGAAAGATCAGAGATTTTGTGTCTATTGAAAATGCCTCGCATTTGACAGCATGCTTTGAGCTTTTGTCGTGTTATACACCCACTCCCATGTCTGCGAATGATGTAGAAAGCACAACTAAAAACAACATTGTTACGATACAAAAGAAAATAACAAATGATAATATTTTATTTTTAGTATAATTTCGATAAATTGTCAATTAAAAACATAACCTACTTCATTACATTTAAGCTATTTTTTTAATTATATTTATTATGTACAAGGTAGATAAAATCATAGTTGCGTATACTGAAATTTAAAACTTTTTAACATGGAAAAACAATTATGGAAGCCAAAGAAAGACGAAGCGGTTAGGATTACAGCATTACCTCGTCGTAATCAAGATAGCTAAGCTCGGATAAATAAGTAGATGCATAAGTACAAGATGCTTTTAAACCCAATTAATAGTATTCTTTGCGAAGAAGGAATTACTAGCCCCGTCTATTACAAAAACGCTCGTTAATTGAGAAACGAATTTTTCATTGTTCTTTTTACAAACCTTATAAAAAACGCTAAATACTTAAATATGAAAAAAAACATAAGTTGTATTATTAAAAATTTGTTTAAAATTAAAGAGAAAAATTTAAATGGCGCTTTTGGAGGAAACGGTTCTAAAATCGTTAATAAAATTGTCAAAAAAATCGGTCGACCTTTTATGCTTCCTGAATTCCACATCTGCATTTGAAATGATCGATAGCGACACGTTGATAAGAAAATCAAGACGGCGTGGAATTGGAGATTTGCGATTAAGCTGGCAAACGAAGAGTTAAATAATATGACAGAATTTATTGCAGTAAAAATTAGAGAGTTTAAAAAAAAACATTCGAGTTTAAAGTTAAATGTCTAAAAAAATTATACCAAAAACAAGTTTCCGCTTCCGGCTTTAGAAATTTTAATAGCATATTTTTAAATATTTTAATATAGAGGGTTTGCCACCTACAACTCCACGAGGCCTTAACTTTTTATTTAAAGAGGTAGCTAATTTAAAACTCTTCCAAAACAGCCGCTGAAAGTCGAAACACAATCGACAGTCAGAAAGTTGTAACTCATCTGAACCTGTTTTGATAGAATATTTTTTTCCTGCACATCATTAAATAGAGAATCCGAACGGGAAATATAAAAAAAAAACGAAGGAACAAATAAACGAACAAAGTAACAAACGTACGAACTAACAAACGGCTGCACGACTAACGAATGAACTAATGTACTCACATACAAACATTTGTTAAAAACCACGAACGAACGAAAGAAGGAACAAACGAGTGAGCGAGCGAATGTACCCCCAGTCAGAAATGTCTGAAAAGATATACCAAAAAAACAAGTTTCCGCTTCCGACTTCGGAAATTTTAAAAGCATATTTTTCCGAATATTTTATACATAACACCTTTTAAAATTTGACCAAGATCCGACTCTCCGAACGGGAAATATGTAAGAACGAACGAACAAATGAACGAACTAACAAACGATTGCACGACTAACGAACGAACGTACCCTCATACAGACATATTTTCAAAACCACGAACGAAGGACTGAGCGAATGTACCGCCCAGTCAAGATATGCCTGAAAAAATATATATACCAAAAACAAGTTTCCGCTTTCGGGCTTCAGAAATTTTGAAAGCATATTTTCCGAATATTTTATTATATAACACCTTTTAAAATTTGATCAATATCGGACTGCCTGAACGGGAAATACGATGAAAAGAATGAAAGAACAAACGAACTATCAAACGATTGCACGACTAACGAACGAACTAATGTACCTACATACAGGCATATTTTCAAAACGCACGAACGAACGACCGAGTGAACGAACGGCCGAGTAAACGAGCAAACGTACCCTACAGTCAGCCATGTCTGAACAAAATTATATATAAAAAAAAGGTTTTCGCTTCCGGCTTCGAAAATTATAAATGCATATTTTTCCGACTATTTTAAAAGATAACCCGTTTTAAAATTTGATAAAGACTGGACTGCCCGAATACGAAACAAGAAGAAAAAAAACGAACTAACAGACGAACGAACTAATAAACGAACTAAAAAGATACTTTCCTGTACTGAAAGTACGGGAACGTAAAGAAATACATCCAAAAGGTTTTCATTATTTAGACAAAAGATGGATTACGTGGTGCAAATGGAAAAACTGCAAAATTAAGAAATAAACCAAAAAAGTCACTAAATAATCGGTTTTTATCAAAATAAAAAGGATAAAATCCAATTCTAGATTTAAAATCGTACATTTTAAGCATGCAGCGACATATTTAATTGAAAATAAAAATTACAATGATAATAATATTAAATTTATGTTAAAACTGTGGCAGTTTTGTCGAAAGTTTAATAATCATAATTTGCAAATAACAAATGAAAATTTGAAATCAAAGCTGACATACCTCACTGATTTTCACACACAACATTTCGTGTCTTGTTCAGATTTTCCATGACCGCAGACAGTATACATTTCCCGACTAAAATTAAATTAATGAAAACAAAACGATATGATAAATTTAATTAGCTTAATATGCCCTTCTCTTGTTTGATAATCGATAGCTTAAATCCATAACACGTTTCAAACGTTAATTTTCCAGTAGCTGGAAAAATGCTGATGCGAAACTGTTCATGGAACTGTATTGATGTTGAGATTACAGCAGTTAAGATACGGCTTTAACATTTTGTGCACGAACACCCCTGTGTTCCTGCAATTTAGCTACGATATAAAAATTTCGTTGCGTGCAAACGTTTTGAAATGCACTCGCTATGAGTTTAGGTTAAAGCTCCAAAGTAGGATAGGATTATACTCTTCAAACTATAAATAATAACTAAAATACAATGCTGGTATATTCACAGTTTCAATGCAATTTTAAATATAAAATAATTTTCTATTCGCTTCCTGAATACAGTACGCAAACATTGCTTTTTAAATTTTGTTGTTTAATGAGGATCATATTTGAAAATTAATCTGAATAGCAATATTAAAATATCAATTGTCAATTAAATAAAAGTTAAAAATAATTAAATTTGTATATTTTTTATAAGGTCTACAAAAACAAACAGAAGTGTTATCACTGTTATCAGCATTCACGTAATGGCAATTTCGTGGGATTTCAACCACTTTGTTACCGACAAGTAACTTTGTTTAACTTATCAGCAGTTCGTGTTCACAATGAACTTGCAATTAAACTTATAATCGAATTATATTGAATTAATCGTAACCAGACTCAAACAGAATTTCAATTGTGAGGAAATCGATGGAGGAATTGATAGATCCACAAGATAATTAAACGTAAACAAATGTAATTTCAAATTGGCAACGAGGCCATCAAAGATTCTTCGAAAATAATTCCAACAACAAAAGATAACCGTCATCAACTAATTATCAATTAATACAAATCTTCAATTTTACCATTTCGGGTTTTGCCGATTATACCTACAGTTGGGTATGTACAAAGAAAAGCTTTAGATAATAATTAAATGCGGATTTTGAAATAATATATGCAAAACAAAAGTTAAAAAATTGATGAGACTGTAGTAGAAATATGGTATTTTAAAACTAGGAATTGGCATAATAACCTTTAAAAAGCTGAAGTGTCGACATCAAGTGGACTTTTCCATACAAGATATTAATACTTGCCGTATTTGCAAAAATGTAAATTTTATAATTATAACGTTGTACATTTCACCGATTGTTTGATTTCTAAGAACGCAAGCTATATAGGCAACCCTCCATTCAATCCATCCAAACTCATAGAAAGCGCCACAGTGAAATTATAGCATTCACAAAAAAATCAAATTGTAGCCAATATTCCGTTCTAACAATAAATGATTATTTGACAAAAAATTTTGATGTCAAAAATTGAATTTTTGAAATAGATTTAACATTAAATTCTAAATTATGTAAGCATTTTCAGGCGTCAATAAATGATTTTATGACTCCAAAAACTGAGTTATTGATGTCAAAATATTATTTATTGATGTCAAAGAAATCCTTTTATTGCTTAATAATTAATCGTTTACTTAAACCGCTTCATTAAATCACAATCAAAATTCAATCAAATTCACGTCAAAAAATATTTTATGCCACAAAATAAAAGTTTTGTGTCAAATAAATATTTTTGGACTTCAACAAATCATCTAATGACGCCAAAAATTAATTTTTTGACGTCAAAAGATACGTTTTTAAGTCAATAAATGTTTAATAAAAAAGTAAAACTGCGTTTCATATAGCACCGTCTTGCAAAAAATTTTATAAATGCTTACCAAGTTGCAAGGGACAACAATAAAGTCTCCTGCTATTGAGGTGCTGTGTTGTGCTTCATCCGCTTAAAAGGTAAATGGTAATGGCCGCATTAGAAATAGACTTTTTTTGTAGAAGGAAAAATATTTATTTTTATTTTCGAGAAATAAGATTTTTGGGGATTACAGAAAACCAAAGACCAAAGACGAAATTCACCCTAAATATTGCTGCACTTAAGAATTAAATTGTGAATCTTATTTTACTATCACTTTTCTACAATTTAGTTTAAACAGAAATGTTTTATCGTCCTCCATGTATTAAATAAAGAGACACGCCAACCTAATTGTACCAAATTCTTAACAAACTATGGTTCATCCCTAGCTCTATAACAACAAATTAAAAAAAAACGTGTGGATAGTTGTGATTATTAATATTTTTTTTTGTAAACTTTAAAACACTTATTTTGTCGATGAATTCCGGATATAGCCTAGCATTCATTCCTAAGCGTATCAAAATTAGATCAACCGTTTCGAAGGTGCGAGAGAACGAACCACCCACAGTTTACATGAATGGAAAAATTCCCTATCATAGCAGTATTATGTCTCCTTAGGGCTGTTACCATATCGAATTTTATCCACATCTGCCAACTCGCTGAGTAAACAAGCGCTTAGTCAAACTTTTCAAATTATCTTAGGGGTATAGGTAACGTAAGATTTGCCTTAAGCCTCGTTTACATTATAGCGAACATAAGCGAACGAACGAACTCGTTCGTAGCAATTCGCTCGATGTAAACGGTACACGAACGAACGAATTCGTTCGCAATCGGTCATGTTCCGGCCGGTGTCGGTAAATGAGCGAATCATCAAAGAAAATTCGTGCTCTGTGTAAACAGTTTAAATACGTAGACGAGCATTCGGCAGTTCCTTGCAAAAGTGAAACACGAATCCCACATGATGCTTACGAATGTATGGATCATCAACAACTGCGAATGCTATGCTAAGTGTAAACAAGAAAAGGTGAACCCTACCAAACGAACGAATCCATTCGTTCGTTCGCTTATGTTCGCTATAATGTAAACGAAGCTTTACGTGTATGGACAGTCGGGCGGGCGGACACACGAGCGAACGCACACACGAACGAACCTAGGCACGCACGCACGAACGAATGTACCCACCCACAGACAGACGTATTTTAAAAACAGTTTTTTTGGGTTGTTTGAGCCTAAAAACGTTTTTTCGTTAAAATCTTAAAATCATACATTAAAAGTACGGAAAAGTTTCGCGTGATTCTAAAATTTTTTCATACTTTCCGTTTTTTGCGATCTAGTTGCATGCTCGTTTGCAACAATAAAATTCTCGTACTATTTATAGCACAGTTCACCCGTTAAATCATCTTCCTATGCACCATTATCTCTTATTGTGTATTGCTGCTGTGCTGTGCTTCCAAATTGGAAGATATTTGTGTTCTGTTGCAATAAATTAACTTAAACTATGATGTAAAACATTATGCACATCTAAAAATTGATGTTCTCCGCACCACAACTTTTGTAAAAAAATATTGGCAAAATTGACCTAGTAATGTAAAATTATTTGCATGAATCAGTAAATACAGCGGAAACTTGTTTTTAAAATTTGCTGTGTATACTAGACGTTTTCTTGAAAGTTGAGAGTTTCATTGTTCAACAAATACCTGTCTGTGTAAAAGTAATAAAACGCTGCGCATCCTTAATAATTGACGGAATTGCATAAATGATTTGCGTCTTATGTGACAATGCATAACAATGCCTACTTGAATTTAATGACATAATTGATTACTATTGTTGCATCATTGCAATGATGTTAATAGAACATTTATCTTATTTACCTTTGTGTAACCACCAATTAACAACTATTTTTACTTAACCATATACCTTCCGTATTGATTTCGTGGAAATTTTCGAAATCTAGATTTTAACGGAAATACACGTTTTGGGACCCAAGGAACCCAAAAAAAGTGGTTTTTAAGAAATGTCTGTCTGTGGGTGACGCCTCTAAAGGCGAAAGCACTGGACCGATTTCGATAAAATCTTAAATCAAGGGGTATATCAACAATTGTAGTTCTAGTTAAGCTTTTCAAAAAATCCAAAACTGGAAACAAAAGTAAGGCATGTTTTTTTGGTAGCCTTTTCTTCCAAAATTAAATTACAAACATTTGAGCGCAGAATCTGAGAGAAGAACTTAAGGCAAATCGAAAACTTTTTTACCGAACTCTCTAGCTTCAAAATAGCGGTTGCTACAACTTTTTGAAAATCTCCACCTTAACGCCCATTTACGTAAAAAGTAGTTCTCTGATCGGTATCAACTACAACTTGTTCTAAAGCCCCTGGTGGGTAGCATACGATGAAGTAAAAGTAATTTCGAAAAGCCGAAAAACGATCGCAATGGTGCTGTTTCAAAATTTTAAAAATTTTCAAAAAAATCTTTTTTAAAAACTGTCCACGCGATTTTCTTTAACTTTCTGAGCTGATAGAGCTTGCAGTGAACTACAAATTTATTTTTCTTCTAATTTCCCAAATTTTACTCTGACGCCTTCCAGAAATTTTTGAAAAATTTTAATTGATTAATTATTTATTTAAAAACGCAAACGCCAATCGTTATAAACTTTTATCAGTTCGATAGAGTATTTAAAGAACTTCATTAGATCAGCAAGAAATTTCCGGCAGTTACGTGATTTTAACTACGCCTATCAAGTAGCTCTAGTTAAAAAATATATTTTTTATATTTTGCATATTTTTGATAACTCTTTAAATAAACCATTTGTACCTATTTTTGGTCCGAAATCCGAAGCGCATCTAATCAACTGTAGGTCGGGCGGTTCCGTTCTTATTACTCTTATACGGTATGCGACATCGTAGGGTTGTCTATATAAATTGTTTTGTTAGAAATCTAACATAATTACACGTTTGCAAATACGACAAGTATTAATATCTAGTATAGGAAAGTCCTCTCGAAGTTACCACTTCAGCTTTTACACTACTTGTCCCGCCTGGGTGTCTAAAGTAATCTTAAGATATTTACTTTATACCATTCACCAGGACAGGAAAACACAGTTTTGGTTTTATTTGTATATCAAAAAAAGTAGATGTTAAGGTGCTCGAAGTAACTAATCCTATTCGTCTAAAAGGATAACGCGGGTGAAACCATCTATTTTGTCACGTATTTTCGCTTTTCTTCTCGTTAACAAAGATTTTGGTATCGTCTAAGCTGTCTACTATTACGAATTCTGGCGAAGAAATAAATGAATTTGAAAATTGCATCCGGCAATTTTCTCATCGAATCAATTTTCCTTTATCGCCTATTTCCGACTGTGTTTAAAAATAATGTTCATTACTTAGCCGCTCGATCATAACTTCAGAATTCTGTAAACAGTCTCTGTTACAGAATCCAATTAGCATGTTGACAATTGAGCACCGGGCGGAAGTAACAAACTGGTGTATTTCCATAGATTTAAATGGAAACGTATTAATTGTTAATTTAAAAGGGTTAAAAGTGAACGAGGCAACACCAGTTAGGAAGACCTGCTGCTTTGGCGTTTGGATTAAAATTATATATACTATAACAACAATAATCTTAATAATCCTGTTCAGAAAACGCAACACGCAAGTTCTTCTCGTACTAAATATAAATGCTAGTGTGGCATACGCCTACATTCTTTTACAAAGAGTAGCCGCAACCGTGCATTGTTATTACCAAGAATTTTAAGGCTACTTCTCGTTAAAACGCCCACAAATACGTTCCACAAAAGATGTTCAGCGGCGTATACAATGGGTGTATTTATAGCTTTCAAAATAAATAAATAATAATTATACCAATTGTTTCTGTAACCAATTTGCAAGTTAAAAAATTATTAATAATAGATAAATATATACTCAACAGTTACAACCTCGAATAAGGCTAACAGAAAATGTAAAACATAATTTCCAAGTATTCATATATGAAACAACGAAAAACTGTACTTAAAGTAAAATTTTTTCAAAATTTTCATTAATGAAAAAATAATGCTAAAAAACTGGCCACTAGATTGTGTTTATTTTTGTAGGCTTACGGAGCTAGAAATGCTCTACAGTTTAGTTGGTGTCCCAATACGCTTAATTTCTCTGTGACGCCTTCTATGAATTTTTGAAAATTTTGGCCTTAAAGCCGATTTACTAAAAAATGAGACGTCAGATCGGCATCAACTTTGGTGTTTATAATAGCCCTAAGACTACACCATGTAACCATTTAAGAACAGTTTTGAAACAACGAAAGCAGTAAAGTTAAAAATAGAATATTGGATATTATAAAAAAATATTGTTTAAAATCTGACAGTTAATTTTTTTTAAATTTTGTGTTCTGAATGACCTAAAATTTGGTTGGTGTTTCAATCCGCTAATTTGTTTGTGACGCCTTCAATGAATTTTTGAAAATCGATGCCCCCTTATGTAATAGACGAGAGACAATAAAACATTTCTGTTTAAGGTAAATTGCTTACGAGTAATTGTAGAAATAAGATTCTAAACTTGGACTAATATTTATTAGGGTGCTAATTCCCCCCCCCCCCCTCCAATTTGTGGCGGATGAATATTTATTTGTTTTTTTACAGTTTCTAACTAGACTATTTGCCATGCAAGATTTGTAGCGCATTGTGCTAGTTCGACAACCAGTTTATTTTAAACCTTTGACTACATCTTGTGGGAGATATTTCGTAAAGCAAAGCACTTAAAACGCATATAATAAGCGCGGGCGGGCGGCACTCCGCATGCCCATAAGATCTGATCAGGTCTAACTCTTAGATTGCATCTTATACGTATGGTTATATAATATAAAATATTTTTGGAAAAACTTGTTTGTTTTTAGACTCCAGGCAAAGTGCTTCGCCATTTTTTTTGTAAATGTGAATGTAGTAATTGAATATTAATCGCATAAAAAAGTACCTTCCATAAAAACAAACTTGTGCTTATTATATCTTCACCAATACCATTCTGAAATTGGATTTGCTTAGATTTGTTAGAAAAATGAATAACAAAAGATTTGGAACGCCACTGGCTGCTATCAAGAGCAGCTTAAGTTGCTAAATAATATTTAAATTACGTTAACCTACATTCTTTTGAGTCCCTGTGCATCCTTACAAAGAAGCTGTAAGTAAGATCGTAATTTATGCTTTAAAACAACTCTTCACAGGAAAATTTCACCTACACATTAATCTTTCCCAATACGTTTCTAAAAATTAAAAAAGGACCGTAAGTGTCGACGTAAACTTTAAAAAGGAAGCTCTATTTTTAAGTATAATCGATCCATTATTAAATAAGCACCAAACGTATTTTTAAACGATTAAAAAAGCACGCTACCTTATTAGTGTATGGACTGCAGCGTTCGGTATGACCTTTTCATGGTTGAGCTAAACCACCTGTAATGACTGTAATCAGATACGTCTTAATCTTAAACCGCTCAAGCAAAGGAGAAACTAGGATATTAATTAATATTCCAGTTGTTACACAAAACGTCAACCGACTCATCAGCTTCTAAGGACCAGGAAATTTCTGCTGTCTTCATTTCCCATCATTTTATTGAATTTGTAATGTTTGTTATTTCTACGTTTTATATTAATATTGCGCATACAACTTTGAATGATATCCAAATTTACGAAATTATTTTGAACTTTTATAAAGAAATTTTATTTTACAATCACACGAAACACGATTTTTATTTTCTTGTTTTCAAATTAAATTTTTTTAGTAGGTTTGAAAGAAATAAAGTAACGAAATGAGCCTGAGGCAGAAGATACGGGTTTTAATATATTTCTGCTATTTGCGAAGATAGGTAAAAAAGTTACTAATAAAAGTTGTGCAAACCGACACGTACCATAAACTGACATATGAAAAATTTATACAGGGTGTTCCATAAAAAAATTATTCATAAAATAATAGTTTTCTTAAAACGGAATGCCACATATTTTTTTACCTTAATAGTAAGACCTTTTAATTTCCAACAAAAAGTCTATATTCCTTTTTTTTTGTTAATGCCATAGTTTTCGAGAAATTAAATAATTTCATAGATATTGTCATAAACCTCGCGCGCTTAGGACCACGCGCAAATAAGGTAATCGTGGCGCGCGATGGAAAACAAATATAGTTGACAAGTGTATTATTCAGTTTTATATATTTCACAAAACACGACCGAATAAAGTAAAAATATGACATTGATGTAATAAAACACACTTGTCAACTTATTTGTTTTCCATCGTGCGCCACGATTCCCCTATTTGCGCGTGGACCTGAGCGCGCGAGCTTAATGACAATATCCATGAAATTATTTTTTTCCTCGGAAACTATGGCATTTACAAAAAAATGTTATTTACATTTTTTATTGGGAATTATATGGACTTACTATTAAGATAAAAAAAATATGGGGCATTCCATTCAAGAAAAGTATTATCTTATGAATAACTTTTTATGGGACACCCTGTATAAGATTTTCATATGCCAGTTTATAGCACGTGTCGGTTCGCACAACTTTTATTAGTAATTTTCTTACCTATCTTTTCAAATAGCAGTAAAAGCTGTATCTTTTGACTCAGGCTGTATATAAATGCACGTGCGAAAGCTCAACCTCTAATTAAAGAACGCAAACCTCGCAAACCCCAGGATCGAAAATCAAAAGTTTAGCAGACAATAGCATCTGTTAGAAATTTAATTGACAGTGATAATGTTTGAAACCAGAATATTCAGACAAAACAAAAGACCGAATATTGAGTAATGGAAACTCTGAATAACAGGTATCTTCGCCTACATAAAACCGCAAGGCTTATATTAGAACGATGTGATAAAGTCTACAATTTGTTAAAATAACAGCAGAGAACCTAGTTATAAGTACTTCAAAGGATATGAACTCATAAAATAAAAAATACAAAGTTTAATGGCATATCATTACAACTGTACTAAAATAATAAAATAGCTTAACCAAAAACATTTCCCGTTTACGAAAATATGAATAAATGCAAAAACAATCGATTTTTCTATTCTCGTAGAAACAGATGTTTTGGGATTAAACTAGAATATTACTGCATTTAAATAAAATAATAGAAGCTTATTATAACTGATCGTCAATCTAGCTTGGACGAAGATTTAAATTGCACGTTGTTAATTTTCACATTAAAAACATTGGGAGCAAACTCAAGTTTGTCCCTAAATCTGTTAATTTAGAAATGTTTAAAAAACTGTATAGTCATTTTCACTGCCATAGGAAAGTAGAGACTTATGAAAATTTTCGATTTTGAGAAATCTATCTATATATTAAATCAGGATCTCTTCCACCTGTCTCACATTTTATTGCCGCCACAAATATACGCGTCTATTAAATACGGCGCATATTCGTATACACTGCTAGATTGCGGACCAGTACAGCTTTAGCAGCAGATAAAAAAAGTTTGGGGTACACTATTGGCTTGCATGATTGGATCGTAAAGCGCTGAGCCTTTCATCACCAATCCGAACACGGCGGGGACGCAAGCCGGTCAGCGGAAAGTGACTAGACACTCGAGAACACGGGAACTAGCAAACGCACTTATAAAAAAATGTGTTACATAATTAACTTTAAAAAAATAACGACTTCAAATAAAAACACAAAAGTAACATAAGTTAACTAAAAAGCAAAAAATAAATGTTTTTTATACAACAATTTAATACTTATTTGTTGTTCCGTTTAATGTAATTAAGAAATTATTGTTTATTATATAATTATTAATTGTTTTATAATTTTTAAGTCGGTGCCAAGTAAAACATAAAAATTATATACCTTGCTACAATAACAAATTAGATTCGAATTTTTATGTTTTACTTGGCACCGACATAAAAATTATAAAACAATTAATAATTATATAATAAACAACCATTTCTTAATTACATTAAACGGAACAACAAATAAGTATTAAACTGTTGTATAAAAAACATTTACTTTTTGTGCTTTTTAGTTAACTTATGTTACTTTTGTGTTTTTATTTGAAGCCGGTTTTCTTTTTTTTTAAGTTAATTATTTTACAATTTTAAATGATGGGTAGACCTAGTAAGGATGCTTCTCGAATGAGGAAACGACGACTAGTTGAAACGGAAGATGAAAGACGGAAACGCTTAGAAAAAAATAAAATCAGAAATATTGAAACAATTATGAATGAAAGTCCACAGGAGTGCGAAGCACGTCCTTGGCCATAGTTAGGTACCTACCTTGTTCTGAGATTGTCATAAACCTAACAATACCTCAATCACTATACATTTCCTATTTGATTTTGATGAGTTCCCTGGTGTATCTTCGAAGTTCAAGCTCCAATACCAATGAAATTATAATGGGACCACCTTGGAACTATACTGAACCCAACGCAAAAAAAATCATCAAAATCTGTTCATAAACAAAGAAGTTATGCCCGAACATACATAAAAAAAATATATATACAGACGAATTGAGAACCTCCTCCTTTTTTGAAGTCGGTTAAAAATAGCATACAGTATTATTGAAAATTAAGACATTCCTCAAGCTATGTACGAGTAAAAGCAGTAATTAGACAAATAAATATTGAACAAAAACATTGCAAGCGAGTTTTGCTCATAAACTTGCTAAAAATACGGCCATCTCATATAGAATATGCCGATTTAATTTAATTTATAGTGTGTTGACGATGTTACGCTTATGTTAAAAGATAAATAGGCTAAGAATTAATAATGAGAAAACAAACTTTGCCCTAACGTTGGGAGCTCGAGTTACAATAACAAAGGTGCTGGTAACAAACTGCTGCGTTTACACTACCAGCTCGCATTTAAGAAGAAATACAGCAATCGCCAAATAATTCATAAACCTACTTAATTAGCGTATGTATTATTTAAAACATAAACATAAAAATCGTGGTCATAGCGTACGGGTTCCGCTAGTAGTTGACGTCTTCTATCAGATACCGTTTTCACATTTAGAAAAATGCTAAAAAAGCAAGTACATCTGATTTATTTTAAAAGCTTATTTCGTCGACACATTTTTAATATACTTCTGCACCAGCGCTCCCCAAAATCAGCCAATTCATTCGAGAGATATAAAGCGCACGTTGCCACATACATACCGACCCACAGACCGACATTCTTGAAAAATCACAAAATCAAATCATGTACTTCCTGCCGTACAAAATCCGATTTGGTACATTTTCATAAAATCAATACTGAAAGTATCGAAAGTAAAAACTGTTGCAGTTAAAGGTCAGGTATGTCAAAATTTTCAAAACTAGTCAAACGATTTTTGCAAAAAGCTCGTAAGTTGATAACCTAATAGAACCAGAGACGCTATAACTTGATTATTTGTACAAAGTTTAGATTTCTTTCGGGTGCTTTCTAGAAATTTTTCAAATTTTCAAATTAGTGGGTTTTTGAGAGTCTATAAAAAAATTCGCGCTTACCCGAAATTGTTTATCGATAATAATAGAATAAAATTTACTTATTTTACGGTACTTCCCCTTGCCCCTACTTTTTGGCATGCGAATTTTGTCTTCCGATTTCTAGTATTTTTTAATCGCAAACTGCCTATTCCATAACATAAATTTTAAAATTGGTGTTTTGTGAGAGAGACTTGCCGAGTCTATACAGTCACAAGTAAGTCACAACGCCACAAACGGTCTAGTGTTAAGAGATAATCGGATCTTATAGTAGCCGTCGGGGCTAGAAAGCTGTGATGTTAAATATTTTTAAAAATATGGAAATTTTATAGGCACGATAGAGTTATAAACAATACTTTTTAAAAATAATTGTATACAGGGTGTAAATAAAATGGCAAAAAAGCGACACGTTACAGTAATCACCTGTCAATGATAATACCAAAACTGATAATAAAAAATTTGAAATTGCCTTCATTCTTAAGCAAAAGACCTCCAAACATAACACCTAACATTCGTAATTCTTACTAGCACGACAGTTTTTTGTGTACAAATGCAATACTAACCGCCATCTTAAAACGAGGCAAAGTGCCCTTATTGCCTTAGGAGTCTCTACAATGAACTAAAACAATTTTTAAAAAGGGCAAATCTTCGGCCCTATGTTTAGTTTACAATTTGACAACCATGCTTTTCGTTATTATGTTTTAAAAAATCACGTTAGTTGAATTCTGTGAATGTTTTACGAAACGTCAGTCAAAACGTCACTACCAAGTTGTCAGTAGCTGCTATTGTAACATTACTCTTAAAGTTATTTTTGTTACTGTTCGTTTTTGTGAGTTTGCCAGTTGTTTCATTAAATTTTGTTGTTTGTCGTTTATTTTGGCTCGTGGTATTTATTGTTTTTTTGTTGTTGATTGTTCTTGTTTGCTGTTTACTCTTCATCATGAATTTTACCTTTGATGAGTACGCGGATATGTACCTCGTATTAGGCGAGAGTAGGGGAAATTTTGCAGGAGCATCAAGATTGTATGCTGAAAGATATCCTCAAAGAAGGCATCCAACGAAAAACGTTATTCAAAGAATGGACTAAGATTCAGAGAAACAGGAAGTATCATAGTTCGTAACATTGACAGAGGTCGATCCAGAACCATAAGAACACCTGCTCTAGAAGAACATGTGCTTCAACAGGTTGAAGAAGAACCTAGAGGCAGTACACGGGGAATTGGACAAAACGTAGGGGCAACTCATACAACAGTCCATCAGATATTAGCGGATGATGGCCTTTATCCTTTTCATTTGACCAAGGTTCAAGGACTATTTCCTAATGATTATTACAAGCGCATTGCATACTGTGAATGGTTACTTGAAAAGCAGGAGGCCGATGAATATTTCGTAAGGTACATCTTATGGACAGATGAAGCTACTTTCACACAGGATGGTATCTTTAATATTCATAATTCACATCAATGGGGAAATCAAAATCCATACGCGATAATTGAACGAAATCATCAAGTGAGATTCAGTTTAAACGTATGGGCAGGAATTTTCGGGGATGCGGTAATAGGTCCCCTCATGTTACCTAACAGAATAAATGCAAATGACTTTCTGTTATTTTTAACAACGGATTTGCCGGAACTTTTAGAAGATGTACCACTAGCTGCAAGGTCTCAAATGTGGCTTCAATGTGGTGGTGCCCCACCCCATTATGGGATACAAGTGCGAAGATGGTTAGATCAGCAATTTCCACAAAGATGGTTTGGTCGCGGTGGCCACACAGCTTGGCCTGCTAGGTCGCCTGATTTAACACCTTTAGACTTCTTCTTTCTTTGGGGCTACATAAAAGAAAAAGTGTATGCAACTCCAGTTTCCACCTTGGCTGAATTGGAAGGGCGAATAATGGAAGCATTTGCCACCATCACCCCAGAAATGCTTCAGAATGTGCTAAGAAATATTTCGGAAAGAGCTCAAGCTTGTGAGATGGAGGGAGGTGGTCATTTTGAACATTTAGGCTAATAATTGTTTGTTTTGGCTTGTTAAAATAAACTTATTTTCTTTGTAAAATTGTCAAATAAACTAATCTAATACTAATAATAAAAAACTACTACCACAGTAATAAGCTTCTTTTTGGTGTTATTGAATATCAAGCTTTGCAGTAATGCCGTTATAAGCAAAAACACAGTAAGTCTAAAATTTTCAAAAAATAATTCTAAAATTTCTACGTATTTACTACGATAAAACACAACCTTAAACAAGTAAAAATGCCTTCCAAAAACCGTAGAAACATTTCACCAATTTTCTCAGCTTCCTGTGTTTGTACTTATAACGGCAGCCTAGCTACAGATAACAACGTTGCCAGATTTAATTTTCTTAAATTGGCTATAACTCGAAAAGGAATCGGTGAATTATTATACAAACAAAATATTCTTCTTCCAAGAGCCCTAAATATTAACCCCACCTACTTATTTTTGGCCATTTTATTTACACCCTGTATAAGTGGTCTTTTCCTTGGTCTTGTAACAACCAGCAATTTTGCAAATCTCTGAAAATATCATCAAAGTCGGATTAGAAGAGCACGTTTCCTGCGATATCCAATACCTAACCAACCCTTTAGCTGTTAAGCTGTTGAAACATATAAATCGAGTGCAATTAAGCAATCCGCAACGCTGTTCAAATTGTGCCACATATTAGCACCAACCCCTATTTGCATGTATGTGCAAATAAACCTCAAGCTGATATGTCAAATGTGGTTGTTGCTGCGCTCAACACATCTGAAGGCTGTACACGATGATATCGGATTTAATAAACTATTGCATTTACACAAAATTAATTAAGCACTAGCCACAAACTCTAAAGAGAGATAGAAATACCTTGCGAATGAGACAAAGTTAAGGTAATGCAGCTTCAAAGTTCAATTACACAAACATGCAACTTCACTTAGAAAGCTTTCTAGAATAAAACTACCTTGACTATCACTTTCTAAAGTGACACACGAAGGCGTAATTGCATTTCAAACAGTGTCTATAAACTTTAGCCTTGGTCCTTCCTTTCGTAGGTGTATGTTACTGATTATTATTCAAAAAATTCTTGGGTAAAGTGTGCTGCATTTAAATAAGAATATAATTAGTTTTGGGGTTTCTCACAAAAAATGTCTAATGCCCAAAATAACTTCTAACTCGAAATTAAATCGTGACATCAGAACATGTATTATATCAATATCAAAAACTACGTTGTTAAATCCTAAATTATTACTAGTTTGATATTTAAGCTAGATTTTCAAACTGTGCCAAATTTATGTTACGTGACTCAGACTAAAAATGTTGAGTGAACGAGTGAACGAGTGAACTTGCGTTAGTTAGTGACAACGAAAAATATTAAAATAATTAACCGTAATTGTAGCGACTTTAAATTTGTAAAATAAGACGCATATCATAGCATATATAATTTTTTCTAAATATTTTACTAACGAATTAGGTGCTGTACACAAAAAAATCGTCTTCTTATAATTATAGCTTTCTTTGATGCAACTGTAGTCAGAATTTTGTTTTTAATATTTACTACTTTTTCATATTTTTAACGGAATTTTGAATATGCAAGCCCCACTTAATTTTTTAATACGGGGACACCAAATATTCGTTTTTCAAAAATTCACAGGCGTTACAGAAAAATGGTTCGCGACACCAACCAACTTGTAGCTTACCCCTATTTCCATGACCTTGAAAAATTTTAAAAAGTTTTAAAGCAGTACTTTATAAAAATTTTGAAAATTTTTGGACGTTTTCTCGTTTGCAGTAACATTGTGCCCCCGGGACTATTATAATAACTAAAGTTTATGCCGCTCTTGCAATTTGTTTTTGAGTAAGGAGGAAAAGCAAAAATTTTCAAAATAATCATAGCAGTGTTAGATTTTTCCCTAGATTCGATCAGATTTCGTATTCAGATTTAATAAAATTGTTTTCGAAAAAAAAAATGTTATCGAAGAAACATGTCTGACTTACGCTTTTAGTTACGAATTTTCTCTATAGGCTTATTTTGGTGATATACCCTCGCATTTCTAAAGTTCATCAAAACTACGCCCCCCCCCCCACAAAGATATTTGTAAATTAATTCATTAAAAATATTCTTAAAATGCTTTCGTTGTTAATAAAATTAGTCGAGTAGTAGTTCTATGTCGTTAGAAATATCTTATAGGTTTACAACTAAATTGTTTATGTCGATTATATTAAAAATATCTTAGATATTAAAGTTTTACTTAAAAAAAACCTTCTGTAAATTTTTAATGTTTCGAAAATATCTATAGGATTTAATAAATAATTTAAAAAGTGTAAGATATTTTGAGTTTAACTATTTAGAACTATTTCAAAGATACTTTTAAGGAATTTTATTTATCTTATAGATATTTTAAAAAGTTTTATAATGAAATATATTGTAGGTATTTTAAAACAATTGTAATTTAAAATATCTAAGTTATATAAGAAAAGTTATTTATTTTAGATAGTTGAATGCTGGTCTATTTTAAAATATCTTAGATATTATACAACATTAAAAAATAATTGTTGAATATCTAAGATATTTGGAAATTACCGGCATCTAGCAAGTTTGTAGGTTCTTTAAGTTGAAATCTTAAATTTGGTACCACTGAACAGCTGCAGACTTGAACGCCGAACGCGGAACGTGCGCGTTGAAGAAAATAAAATTTTTGTTCAAAGTTACACATGGCTAGTGCACGCAACCTGCAAAAAAATCGATGTAAATTGTTGTTGCAGTCACAAAATATATAACATTACTCTATTCTCTATTCCTTAGCAGCTCAGTTTGCGCGGGGTAACGCATAAATAAAATGCATTATTGAATGAGGTTATAATATAGTCACGCAAATCGCAACGTTGCCATACGTAGTTAAATTTAGCTGTAGTAGAAACAAAATAAAGAAAATTCAAAACCCTTTAGTTCTCACAAGAACTTTTGTACTCTAAATGTACATTTCGACTGCTAAGCAGTCATCATCAGTAGAAAAAATTTAAAAAGGAGAACTACAGCGAAAACTGAAATCACAGTAACTGTGATTTCAGTTTTCGCTGTAGTTCTCCTTTTTGTATTTTTTCTACTGATGATGACTGCTTAGCAGTCGAAATGTACATTTAGAGTACAAAAGTTCTTGTGAGAACTAAAGGGTTTTGAATTTTCTTTATTTAATTTTCTCACAGTTGCTCATTTATATTTATTTGTAGTAGAAACTTTATAGATGGCGGTAATTTCCGAATATCGTAGATACTTTTAAATTTCTAAGATGATTTAAATTAAATTTATTGTCTAATTCAAAATTTAAAATATCTAAGATATTTCAAATTTAAATTGCGTTAAGAAAATTTTAAAATATCTGTAGAATATTTCAAAATAGATAATTAAAAATATCTTACATATTTTAAATTCAAACATATTTACAGTACAAAATTCTTTGAGATATTTATAATAAATCAATAATATCTCTAAAATATTTTTAAAACATCTCAATACATAACTTTATTTTGTTGAAATTTCTCTCATTTTCAAGAACAACTCTGCGGAGGAAACAGGAGCGGCAAGCACCGCGTATTAAACAAAAAAAAAATCGGAAGGCTTAGCCCACGGAATCTGCTAGTTTATATTTATAAGTAGAATTTTGTTTTATTTTTTGCTTATAATAATTGTACTATAATGTTTATCTAAATTAACTACACATTTACGTCAATGTCAGATAAATTTGAACAAAAACGCAGAGCAAATTTTTCGGATAATTCCGAATATCGAGTTTTTCGGTTAAATCCAAATATCGGATTTTTCGGATAAATCCGGATAGCGGATTTATCGCCTACCAGATTCGCAAGGTGGATATCACCAGGATTGTTAAAACCCAACAAATTCTGGATTATCCGGATAAAGAATAATTTGAAATTCGCAATTCGGATTTCAAACAACACTGGTCGGTGAAGCTGCCGATTCAAGTGTTACATCTAATATATAACGGGTAGATGAAAATATGAGCAGAAAATGTTAATTCTGTTAACAGTACATATATTTTAGAAATTTAGTTTTGATAATAAACGCATGGGCATTTCTTGTTTGGACAAACTCAGGCAAAATCCTTCTCACAGCTTTAAAACATAATTATAATTCGCTCTAGCTACATATAAACATAACATAAAAAAAGTTTTTTCGGGTTTAATTACATTAGAATGTGCCGAACAGTATAGTAATGAAATATCACATCAAAATAGATACATAGTCATATTCCTAATGGATTTTGTATTCAATACATTTCTAGGTAGATTGGGCCATTGTTAAACCGGTGTCAGTTTCAATTTCATTATTTTGGGTAAAACATCAACGATACATTGTATTTTTTATCCTATTGATCAATTGATGGATGTTGGAAATTATTTTGAAACATAATGACGCGAGTTCTGGTTATTAAACATGATGCTGTAACGAATATTTCTATTTGTCTGATATACTTGTCTAGGTGTGGTGTGATCATTTACACTATCCACATACTTCGCCACCCACTTCTTGTTCTTGCTAAATCAAATCGGACGCATTCTATCGCTCATCATATTTTTACTTTATAAAGAAGTATCGATTTCATGAAAATTTTCGAAGTCTAGATTTTAACGGAAATACACGTTTTGAAGCTCAAAAAATCCAAAAAATTGGTTTTAATAATTAACTTAAAAAAAAGAAAACCGACTTCAAATAAAAACACAAAAGTAACATAAGTTAACTAAAAAGCAAAAAATAAAATGTTTTTTATACAACAATTTAATACTTATTTGTTGTTCCGTTTAATGTAATTAAGAAATTGTTGTTTATTATATAATTATTAATTGTTTTATAATTTTTAAGTCGGTGCCAAGTAAAACATAAAAATTATATACCTTGCTGCAATAACAAATTAGATTAGAATTTTTATATGTTTTACTTGGCACCGACTTAAAAATTATAAAACAATTAATAATTATATAATATACAACATTATAAACAACAATTTCTTAATTACATTAAACGGAACAACAAATAAGTATTAAACTGTTGTATAAAAAAAACATTTATTTTTTGCTTTTTAGTTAACTTATGTTACTTTTGTGTTTTTATTTGAAGTCAGTTTTTTTAACACGTTCAGTGCCACCATAAGAGGTAAAAAGTAGGGCCGTATTGGCCAAAAATTTTTTTGCAGATTATGTTAGCGATGACTACGTTTATCGTAAATATTAGTCGAGGGGCCTTTATTTTTGAAAATTTTGAAAATACAGCCGTTTTTGTTTGTGGCACAATGTATGTGTCACACGGCCCTGGACAACGCCTTTGGAAACATAGGCCACGAGGCACATATACTGACTGTGCTGTGAAAAATATCCATTACCACCTTCAAAACAGAAGTACTTGAAGTAATTTTGTCTAAGAATTCAAAAAATGTAGTAATCCAATTACCACCTACAGCAGAGCAAGCCCATGAACTGGAAAACACAGGTAAACAGCTTCGTTGTGTGGTATGCTACGAAAATGTTGCAGCGGAATTGGGTCGAAAATTATATTTAACTGTTTTAATTGTTTTTTACCTATTGAATGTAACATTAATTAGTATGTAATGTAACAGCGAATAAATATATACCTACGAATTTTATAGTTTTCAACGTATTTCAGTAAAAATAAGAAAAAATTTCAGTGGCCAAAACCACTTTTAGGTCCTACCGGCCGACCTAAATGAAATCCCATTGCTAGATATGGCAGTCGTGGCATGATGGCGAGACCACGGCCTTCATACTACAAGATCGGAATGTGGCACAATCTGTGTACCTCAGCGCTCGAAGGTCCCAAACAGGTGGGGCACACATGTCGACCCACTTGCCACTCAACGTGTTAAAGTTGATTATTTTACAATTTTAAGTGATGGGTAGACCTAGTAAGGATGCTTCTCGAATGAGGAAACGACGGCTAGTTGAAACGGAAGATGAAAGACGGAAACGCTAAAAAAAATAGATTTTGATGAGTTCCCTAGTGTATCTTCGAAGTTCAAGCTCCAATACCAATGAAATTACAATGGGACCACCTTGGAACCATACTGAACCCAACGCAAAAAGAATCATTAAAATCGGTTCATAAACAAAGAAGTTATGCCCGTACATACATAAAAAAAATATATATATAGACGAATTGAGAACCTCCTCCTTTTTTTGAAGTTATTTTTAAAAAATGTCTGTATGCGTGTGTGTAACGTCTCTAAAGGCGAAAGTACTAGACCGATTTTGATGAAATTTTAAATCGAAAATTGTAGTTCCAGTTAAGCTTTTCATAAAAATCCGAAACAGGAAGCGGAAGTTAGACATGTTTTTTTTTATATGGTGTTTTTTTACCAAAACTAAAATATGGAAATTTAAGCACAGGATATGAGAAAAGAACTTAAGGCAAATCGAAAACTTTTTTACTCTCATGCTTCAAAATGGCGACCGCTGCGAGTTTTTTAAAATTTTGAATTTAGCGCCTTTTTACTCAAAAACGGGTTGACAGCAGATCGAGTTCAAATATTGCTCAAAAAGTGGTCAGATTTTTTTAAAATTTTGTAGGATTATATCGCTAGGGATGGGCTACAATTTGGTTTGTGTTCCAGTCCGCTAATTTTTCTGTGACGCTTTTTATGAACTTTTGAAAATTAAAGATTCATGTCCATCGTTTTAATAAACGGGGGACTACGAAAAAATTCTGTTTAAGCAAAAATGCACATAAGTAATCGCAGAATAAGATTCAAAACTTTTAACTTTGATTGCAGCAATATTTAAGAAAGTTGATTCCCCCGTCCCCCGAATGATGGCGAAGAAATTTGTCTTTAAATTTTCTTTCTTAATTTTTTACCAAAAAAAATTACACCTGCAAAGTAGCATTGATTAGAGCATCGATGAGAACTTAAGAGTGAGCGAGGTAGATTGCGAAACACGTAGTAAGTAAGAGATGAACTAGTATAACCACGTGACAATAGACAGATATAGCTGACCCCATAATTGAGTTCCCTAAAATCCTGAAATTGCTACTCAGGTAGTTTATGAGTTTTACTTTTAATATACTGTTGTTCCTCTATTATTTATAGTTAGTTGTCCTTGCAATGAGGGATTAGCAGATTTATATTTAAATGTCCTACAACTCAAAAACAGTTGTGCTTGGATATATAAAAGTAATTATTTTGTATAAAAGTACAGGATAGTGTAGGGTAAAGTGCTTCGCTGATTGTTTCAATTTGCTTCTAAATCAAACTAAATAATTGAATATGAAGTTAGAAAATAATAAGAAATAGTTTTAAAAAGACGCCCTTTGACCAGGTAGGGAAAATAAGATCGCGCGATTACATGTTAAAGAGAGTATAGGAAGTACGACAGACAACGGCCTATCTTTAATCAGTAAGACGGAAATTGGTTAACGCCATGCTCACTTAATTACTGTCATCTTGCCAAAACTTTCTTATAAGAAACAAACGTATATTGGCCCGGATATTGTTAAAGTTTAGGGACGTGTCTTTGTGACTCAGTTATAAACAAATATATACAAAGTTGTTTCAGATTTAGTAAAACTTTTCTAAGTGTACTTATTTGATATTTTATTGGCATTATCAACTTCAGGTTTGCATTAACTGAAATACTGAATTGATAATAACAAATGAGGTAGGTAGATGACAAAAAATCATTAGAAATGTTGAAGAATGTGAATTGAATGTATAATAAAATAATATTTGTTTTTTCCTTAAATGTGCTTTTCCTGCTAGGAACACAACGAAAATATATTCAGGAAGTGAACAAGCCTGAGATTTTCCAGAAATATAAATTTTGTAAGCCAGTGTTACGCATCCAAGTAATTTTCATGACATTTTACACACTAAATTATCAAAATGTGTATGAAATACTACACACAGGTATAAAATTCAGTATGATAAAATGTTTAATTTTTATTAAAATTATTCAAGGTTAATTATAGTAAGCACATAAAATAATTTTACAAAGTAATAATAAATCTGAGATTTCGCTAAAATATAAACTGACAACTGCGACCACAACTAATAGTCTTGTTTGTCAACAATAACGCCAATAATAAGTGAAATACTATACGAGTAGGAGGATGCTGGAAGCGCACAATGGATAGAATTGCACTAACAATTCAACAAACAGATGTGTGGGCTTTGTTGTATACAAAATTAATTTAAATTGTTTTGTAATAGTTTATTTTATTAGTATTATGCATAGATTGCTTACTCTAAACTTCAATTAAGATTATTTTGTATTTTATTTTAATAATCAAGGTAGGTATTGAGGTAACTCCGCCTAGAGGGGAAGCCTTAGGGCACCTCTAGCCTGGTCCCAAGCCCAGGTAAAAGGAGGAGGGTTGGGCGTAGGGCTGACAACCCTACCCCGCAAAACAAACACTGTTAGGGAACCCCAAGCAGAGCCTCGGACTGGACGGATTTAAAAAAAAACGAAACAAGCAGCGAATAAGGCAACGATTGAAGAAGAAAGAACTAAGCATAGGAACATGGAACGTGCGAAGTGCATATCAGAAGATGCACAAACGCTCCTAAACATTACGAATTGGAAAATATGGGCTCTGGACAGGGATAGATGGAAAGCGAAGCTAGGGGAAGCCAAGGCCAGATATGGCTGTAGAGCCGCTGCGTAAGTAAGGTATTGAGGTCACTTTGCACAATAAGCAATTTTTACTTTTACTTTCCCATACTTCTACTGAAGTAATCAAAGTTATGATTTCATGCACATTTTCGAATTTCAGATTTTAACGGAAATTCACGTTTTGGGGTCCAAGGAAGCCAAAATAGTGGTTTTACAACATGTTTGTCGTTGGGTGGGTGCGAGAGTGGACGGATGGATCGGTGGGTTCGTTTTCTGATATCTCCGGAACCCCTTGCTTGATTTTCATAAGATTTGGTGTGTAGAAGTTTTTTAGTTGCAGGTCTTTGTAAGGTCGTTAATCAGAACCGGAACCGGAAATTAGACCTTTTTTTTGATATATAGATTTTCTTCTAAACACTTTTTTGAAATTTTGAACTGATAGCGTTGTAGTGCATCTAAAGACAAGTCAAATTCTTTTTTGCCAAATGTTGTATCTTCAAAATGAAGGCCGCTACGAATTTTTGAAAATTTGAACTATAATACTCGATTAATAAAATATCCAATCAATACAAATTGTAATATCATGTGATAGCCCTTAATAAGTGTAATCAAGTGATGTAAAAATATTTTTCGAAATATGCAAATTGGAAGTATTCTAGCGGCTCAAAATTTTGGACATGCACTGCACACACCATGTTTTAAAAACTTTCTGAGCCAATAGAGCTTGCAATTAACTAGAAATTGATTTTTTACTAATCTCCCAAACTGTACTCTGACGCCTTCCATGAATTTTTGAAAATTTTCAAATTGATTAATCTTTTATACAAAAACGCAAACGCCGATCGTTATAAATTTTAAACAGTTCAATAGACTATTTGAAGTACTTTATTAGGATTAGCAAGAATTTTCAAGAAAAAAACGATACTTTTTAATTTCAACAAAGCATTTTAGGCAAGTTATATGATTTTAACTAGGGCTATCTATTAGCTCTAGTTTAAAAACATATTTTTCATTTTCTACATATTTTTGATAATTCTCAAAATAAAGCGTTTTCAGTGATTCTGGTCCAAAGTTCGAAGCGCATGCAATCAGCTGTAAGGCGCGGTCGGTTATCGTGCTCCTATCCCATGCGGCTAGCCGAAGTTATAGTAGTTTACTATTCTCGTATTGCACAGGCTGTCGCAAGTTCAAATCACCGCTGGTGCGTTACTATTTTTTCTTGCTTTAATTTTGTAAAAGTATGGGAAAGTACCAGCGACCTGTTTTCAAGGAACTATAACTCGATTCGCGGGTATTTGCGAACGCCATACTATGTTATAGGATTCCACAAGCTCTAGAAATGTCCGGATACGCCTCATACTTCCCTTGGACTTCCCCCCTTTAATCGATCTTCCACGGACTTTTCTTGGACTTCCCCGAACTTCCCTCGGACTTCTTCGACTTTCCTCAAACTTCCCTGACTTCCCTTGCACTTCTACGACTTCCCCCGAGACTACCCCTGCGGTTTACCCCTCGTAATGCTTCTACATACACTATACAGCGCTCTATTCCCTGTCAATTCTTGTTTTACATTTACACGTTTTTTTATCGTGTGGGACTTTACCGTGAAATTTTAAAAAAATATATCACAACGTGCGCTTTTTAAAGTTGTGGGCCTCGAATGGTGTTTCAGTTCAATTGTTTTTATTCTTTTTATATTAATTGCAGAAAATGTAAATAATATTGATTTAATAAATAATAAAATGGGCAAGATAATTGTACGTTCAATATTTCTAACACGTCTGAACTACTTAGCTGATTCAAGTTAAAGAATCGCTGTAAGCAGTTAACAGAGTAATATTTTCTGTGGATTAAATTGCGTGTAGCAATGGAAACATTTCTATTGAAATTATCAAATTTATACGTAATAATGAAAAATCGTTAAAAGCGGAACAAACAATTCACGATTTCGGTTAACACGTCAGGTTTCCTTGGATGTGTTACCCTAATTTATCTAGTAAAAGACTTATTAATGTAATGGATATTTGTTATTAATTACTCTAATGGGATCGTATCATATAGCTTCATTAAATTTTGCTAAATGGATACAAAGAGATAGTAAAGGTCAAAAAAGTGGTAACTATTTGATAATGTTTATCAGAGTTAAAGCTGCCGACTCTTTCAATAAATAACTTATTTGACAAAACCCTTATCAATTTTGCTGTTTTGCAAATCCACATGGGAGTTCTAAAGGAAAAGTCTGGCCCTAAAACGTCATATATTTTCCTTCCATTTAATACGCCAAAATTCTCTCAAATTCTGAAAATGCCTTAATATCTTATTATGATAGGTGAATCTGCGAAACCCGTCAGTTGTTTGCGCATTTGGCGAGGTAATAAAGAACTCCTGTATATTTCATAGTATTATTAAGGATTCATGAAATTCCGTGGTTAAGGTGTTTACGTACATTCTGCTGGCGCAAGGATTTGGAGCACGAAGCAAGGTAAAAACTAAAAATCGTCTAAGTGCATGGGATTTTATCTTCGATTTTCTTTTTAGGGAGTCATATTTTCAACAGGATATGCATCTTTGTGGGAAGGGTTTGAAAGGATAAAATAGCCGGCTTCGGACCTCCGATTTCCAATTTTCTTAAGCAAACATAAGCTTACCGAAGCTTATCAAAAGTGTAAAGGGCTAACACCGCAGGCATAATATTATTATGACGTGTGATATTAATATAGGTTGGTTTTTGTGATATGCCTGCAAATTTTTTGAAAATCCGATGTTGCGTTTTTTTAAATTAACCTATGAATTCTAAATTTAGTGTTTATATACATAAAATTACACACCTAAACAAGTTTTTCTTGTTTAATGAAATTGTCACCAAAGAATGATAAAACAGCTTCACTAAAGGGCTTTTGACGGCAGACCTACTGTTCAAGAGGCTCGATTTACGCTAAAGGACCACTGCTACTAGAAAATAATTTTAGGCCATTATGAAATACAATTTTTCGATTTGCCAGTTACACATACATAAAATATAGAAAATGTAGGTCACAATTTAATTATTATTTTAGGGATAATTAATTCTAACAAATGTTATAGAAATAATCACGACCATAACTATAAATACTTTAAATCAACACAATGGTAATTTTATTTTAATAATGGAAATCGCTTAAATCAACAAATAGAATAAATAAGCTTATTAACATTTATTCTAAAACTGATTTTACATCCAAACAAATGAGAATTTCAGTGTCAGTTTACCACTGATAATGATAGCTTTGCTGTCGAAATACGTATCTGGTTTGTTTGAGTTTATTAGATCTACACATGTTATACAAATTATAAATGTACAAGTTATAAGTTACAAATATGTCAGTTGTAGATGTAAATTATTTGATTAAACAAGCCACATAAGCAAAAGCTTGTGGTACTTAGTTACTTGTGTGGAAGGGTGCTGTATTTTTCAAGTGCTGTTATTCCACAGTTCAAGTGTTTTTTCTTCGAGAATTTAATACTAATGTTTTTGATACAATTACATACTTGAGAAGATGTAGGTTCATTTTGTTAAGTTATTTTATAAGAAAACAGGTTTTGAAAATTTTAAAAATTTTTATAAAATTATTCCTCTGAAACTGTACACCATTTTTTAAAACTTTATAGGCCTATGAAGATTGCAGTGAACTACACATCTGTTTTTACAAATATCCCAAATTTCACTCTGACACCCTCTAGGAATTTTTGAAAAATTTAAAATTGACTAATTATTTATTCGGCGACAGAGTGGCCGAGTGGTTAGGGCACTTGGCTGCTACGCGGAAGGTCTTGGGTTCGTATGCGAGATTTGATGCCTGGCGGGCGGCCTACCCTGTCGCTTTTTAAAAATTGAGAACCAAACCTCTCGAGGGGTAAGGGAAGTACGTCTAAGGCGTGGTGCTTACCACACCACCCCGTGCTTCATATAAGAGTGCGAGACGGCTGCGTATCGGAAGTGATGGTCCGGTGGCCCTGACTCACCGCATTGCAGGCCAAACTCCTCATTGGAGTGTAGTGCCACCGATTTTTTCTATTATTTATTCAAAAACACATACCTAAATTGTTATAAACTTTAAACATTTCAATAGACTATTTGACGGATTTCATTAGGATAAAAAAAACTTTTAACTATTTTAAAAATTAAGTAATTCACGATACTTTTTAATATTAAAATCACAGGGTTCCCACTAACTATCAAGAATTAGAATCCATGACTTTTCCAGGATATCCATGACCAAAAATCATACTTACCCATGACTCTCGACAAAAAAAAATCAATAAAATTGGAGACGCAAAAATAGTCACGTTTATGCGTTTTTTATCAATTCACAAGACAGCAGTATATGGCGGTCTCACTTGCACCTAATCATAAGCCATATTACGTTCCTTGGAATTTAACAAGGAAAAGAAAAGTACCTCAATAATATTTTAAAACCCTTCAGCATCAAAAGTTTGATAAGCGGCAGTTTTAAAAATTCATACGGAAAATTTTTAATATTTTTAAATTATGTTAACACTATTGCAAGGAAATCAGGTTTTTTACTGTAAATCAAGAGAAAAATCAAGACTTTTGCCAAATTTTGCATAAAATCCATGACTTCCAGGTTAAAATTTTAATTCCCTGACTTTTCCATGACTTCCAGGTTATCCAGGGTCAGTGGGAACCTTGAACCACGTTTTCCGACAGTTATGTAATTTTAATTACGCCTGTCAATTAGCTCTAGTTAGAAATTATATTTTTCATACTTTGCGTAATTTTAATAATTTTTCAAAAAAACTATTTACAGCAATTTTTGGTTCGGAGGTTAGACACAGCGCGACAGCTGGCAACAGAGACAGAAGCTCAGAAGATGCAAGTACGGAAAGAAAACACAATGCTACACCGTATGAGTAAAATGTTCAGATCTTAGTACCGCGTGTAGATGTAAATTTCAATAACTTATTGGGAGAGAATATATTAGAAAGCGTAAGAAAGTACCAGCGACGTGTTGCGCTCATTTTTCTCAAATTCATAAATTCCCTTGTTCTTACACGGTTAATTTACAATTTAAAACGGATGCTTTATAAACAATTGAAATAATCAGTCTGTTATTCTATTCAGTTTTTGTGTATTGGTAATGTTTGAATTTTGTTAAAACCAATGATACTAATAATTATGGCGAATACTCGAATGTAGTCTTTTGCTTTTTAATCGATAAAATGTTGCCAAAATCTAAGATTATACTCTACTTAAAGAGGCCTTTCAAATGAGGGGTCACTCGACCCCTGTGCCATTTAATATTTTTCATATAAGAAGCGCCCTGTCGCCATTTAGTAAATTTAAATCGACAATTTTGTTTTTCAAAAAATTGTGTTTGTTCTCCAATCATAATAACCCACATTTTGTAGCTTCACATAAAGCCGTTCAAAAGGTAGTAAGTTGGTGGGGGACATTTAACGACCTCACTGTATATACTATTCACTTTTGATCGTTGTTTTTGCGCCAAAATTATTCAGTACCATAACAGAGGCGTCCCAACAATTTTAGTTTAGAAAATACTTGCAAACTTTTGCGAGCACGCCCATGCCAGGTCAAATTCACTTGATATACCAACTTAACGAAAACAAAAAAGGTACAAACGGATTAAATAACAAGAAATTTGAAAATGTGAGTAATCAAAGCTAATAAATTAGCGACTTTAGTGACCAAATGCTAAAATCAGCGACCAACATAGAAAAAAGTGACATTTTACCTAAAAAAGTTACCATTTCTGAACCCTGTCGTACACAATTTAAGTTATGAATGAGATAATAATTAAAACGTGATTTGACTGCATCATGGTGCATTTCCGGTTGTATGTTAATAGAGATTTTTTTGCGTAAAGACCTGCCGTAGTTTCCAAGACTATTTCAAAAACACCTTGTATGTATATATAATAAATTAAATACCCACACTTTGTAGGTGCTCCAACTTGCTTATATGTTACGTTTGAATGTTGTACAATTTATTTGCTTGTATTAATTATCTGGACATTTTGTAACCTCTGAAGAAAGAAGCAATAAAAATCAGCTTAAGTATTAATATTGCTATCAATTTAAGTTAGATTAGTTTGATTGTCTGCTTTTAATACCAGCGGCTAAATTAAAGCTCAACCCACTGACCCACTTGATGCGTCAATAGTCAATTTAAAATGACACAGATTAAAGATTCATATTTGACTACAATTTTGCAATGTAACTTTATCACTTTTTAAATTGTTATCAAATTAAACACAATAAAAATAATAAAACCTCAAAACCTCAAACACTACCGCAATTAAAAAAATTCTTAATGAATTCAAAACATTGAATAATGTTATCTTAATTTCTTTTTCTTTTCCTGTTTTAATAAGTTAATGACTAATAACTTCACAGTAACCATTACTGTTACGTATAACCATTGACTATACTAAAGGTATATAATCAAAGGTATAACTAAATTAATTTATTTATAAAATTATAACCTTGCTTAAAAACAAAACAAAAATTAAGGGGAAGTTTTGAGAGGGAGCATTTTACTATACATATATGTGTAAAACAAATGAAAACGCTGGTCAAGTTGTTCAATGAAGAATTTGAAATGAAATAACCTGACGTATGAAATTTCACACTTCCTGTAATAGGACAGTCATTATTCGCATTACATTTCAAATATAATCCTGGCAAAGGCCACCAAAGTAGTAAAAATATAATTACAGCGTGTACAATGGCGCAATAAAACTTTAAGTAACAATGTAAATATTGTGTAAAAATGCAGATAAATAGTGATGTTCAAAGTGTAGAAGTCAGAAGGCCAAGGCATAAACTATCAGCATGGACAAAACCGACTAGTAATTAAAAGTCTGACACAAAAAACAAATTTTGCTCTTTAAAAAAACACGAAAGGTGAAATTCTACATTTTATGGATACCATAAAGAACCATCATTTTAACTGTGCTAAAAACGAATAGGTAGGGAAATAAAATTACAATTGATACGTTAATTTAATTAAGCTGTAAAACTTCAACCGGAAAAATTTACAGATTTGAAGTTGGTAGTGTCAAGATATATCAGGCAGCATTCTCCAAGGCTAAATATAAATATTCTAATCCATCACGGGGGGGGGGGGGGGACGCAAAAATTTGTATTTTAAAATTTTGAAAAAACAATAAGGTCTGTTGCAATTTTAAACAAATGGTTTCAGTTAATTTGCTTTCATTAACTAACTTGAAAAGTTTGAGAAACTCTGCTTTCGGTGGATATCTGTATCAATTATTTAAACCATAAAAGATAACGTGATGACCTTCAAGACGGGAAATAACGCATTTCATTAATAAAATTACCCAAATATATCATTTAGATAATTACAATGAATCTTAAAATAGATGCAAAATTTGAATTATAATGAAAAATGAAACAATTACCCATTTTGGAATAATTACAATTTTAAAATTACAGAACTTTCTTTTGCGTTACTCGCAGAACAATTTCAGCGGCTTTTATATAAATTTTATGTACAACAATTTATCCAAATGATTTGGGTCAGGCAAAAGCTTAATTATTTCAAATTAGCATATTGTCTGTAGGCAACAATACCAATTTAACTTTTTGAAGAAAAGTTGAAGGTATTAAACATTGTAAACCCTACTGACGATTAACATTCTTTCTTTTTTAATGGTTATGGTACTATACAAAGTTAATTTGGTTGATTTCGAACCAACATATCAATTTTATGAACCTGCACTTTCCCTTAGTACACACTTTTTCGCTTTTATATATTTTTTTTAAATATGCCATCACAATGTTTTCGCCCTAATATTTAATATAATAATACTCGCTTATGTAGCTCTCGCTTCGTTTCGGAACGCCAATAGGAATAAGTAAAGAAGAAACTGCAGTTAGAAGGCGCCACTTAATAAAGCAAAAAAAATCGAATTTTATTAGAGCCACAGGAAAATAAGTTAAAAACACTAGAGACCATCAAGTAAAATTCGTCAAGCAAAATGGAGGAAAAGGGGTACTCTAAAACGAAGTTGTTCCAAAACCCACTGTTTCAGATAAAAAAACAACAACAAACTGGAGATTTTTGGGGTTTTCTGAGTTTTGTGGACTTTACTTTCACATAGTTCTATGAAATATGGAAAGTTAATGCAAATTTTCCAATCTACCATTTCAACAGAAATACACGTTTTAAGAACCAGAGAACCTAAAAAAGTGGCTTTTAAAAATGTGGGTGGATGGGTGCGTTCTCTCTTCATATTAAAAATAGAAAAAAAAACTTATGTAAGAAAAAGTTTCGTTATTTCAAAACATGCATGTTTGTGTTACATCTCGAAAACAAAACACAATCGTTTTCTTAATACAACTGCAATAGGTTTACAAATTTTTCCTCTACGATATTTTCTTATTTGCACTATGAACAGAGATAGTTTACTCTAAAGAAATAATTTTTTTAGGTTTTTAGCTCGTATCTAGTAAACTATGGGTATTTTACGAAAAACAAAATTATCATTATATTTTTTCTCTAATTAGGCAACTTTTATCTAACTTAATCGACTTTGTAGCTCTTATAGTTTCCGAGATCCCTATACTGTCCGCTTAAAACGGACGACCTATATATTAAATACGCAACTGTCTCAACTTTACCCGACGACGGGCTCTTACATCCCTACGCAGTTTATTTATTTTTTTGAGCGAATGTTTATGCCATTAAATTAATAAATATTTGATGTAACAGAGCAAAGATAGCATATTACGAGCTGCACTGGCATATTATAAGATTGTATTATTCTAAATAAACAAATAATCTGTTTCTGAATAATCTTTCAATTAATTAGTAGACAGCAATGATACGCGCTTATAGTTTGCAGGGATCTTTACATCACCCTTATGTAAAAGCAAAACGATTGCTGTATTTTAGGCTCTGAAGAAAAACAACCAATAGAAAAACTTTCATTAATAAACGATAACCTGATAACAATGCCGCATAAGTTTGATATGAGGTTTCAATAATTTTAAAAGAAATATTATCACAGCCGGAAGTAGATTATTTTTAATTGAGGATATAACCACAAAACACCCTACATATATAACCTTTTTTTTTTACCGCAGAAAGAGAAGTAGGAAAAATAAAAAAAGTATGATAAGGTACTATCCGAGCTTAGCCCAGATGATAATTTCCCAGACACGCTGCAGAAATAATTATTAAATTCGTCCTGCGTTATTGGAATATCTACAGCTACAGGGTGAATTTTTTCCTTGCCCTGCAAGTGAATACTGATGAATAATGATGATCCAGGTTTCTTTTATTTTCTTTGTGGCTGGTCTAACGCAATTTGAATACAAACCAAACGAGCAAATGATTCAAAAAGGGAACCCTAAATTTTGAGTTTATATATTTACTAAACAGAATGTCCACTTTTATTCCTGAACATAAGAAAACGCTTGTAATTTAAAATTGTGCTATCTTACTAGATAATGTAAAAATAGCTAACCAGTTTATATTATTATCGAGTAAAATGCATTAATAGTTAACACAAATTCAAACAAGTTCAAACGCGACGCGGGTAAACCAATTTTTTTTTTAATTTTGATTACATTTTTGTTTTAAATTCTATGATTCTGTCTGTTTTCCACTACAGCATTAATCTTATCATAATAAAATAATTCAAACTTGTTTTGTTAAAAAAAGACAATAAATGCAAATTTGCGTAAAATGATTAATAACAATAATCTAGTCTTTCAATAAAAACAAAAACAGAAAAAATGTACAAAACTTACAATTGCCTTTTTATCGATAAAAAAAATGAGCGAAACACTTCGCCTGGACTTTCCTATACATTTAAATACATTGTTTTATATTTTCCAACACTTTCGATATACACCTGTCTAGACACGACTAGTTAAAGTTAATAGTTCTTATAAGTTGTAACATCTTGAAGCGGTTGAAGAAAGACCGACCGCTGCGCTGCAAGCATAAGGTTGGGTAAAATTTTCGGACTGAATCAGCGGAAGCGCGGAAATTGATATTTGAAAATATATTAATAACTCGAGAAGTATTATTTTTAGCAAGAAATTACTCTTATTAATTTGTATTTAGAATTTCAAAACCTTTCTGATTTTAAAGCCAAAACGCCACGTTTCCATTAAAAAAAAAGTTATTTATTACCGTGGCCGCCATATTAAAATTGGAAACTCAAGTTTTTTTCTTAAATACAATCGAGAAGAATTTGCCCTACAACTTTGCTCTTGGGTTTGCGAGTCTATCTATTAAAATAAAAAAGTTAGCCTACACTGAACATTAAACGACTAGTACAAGAATACAACTGCTGTACAAAGTATGTGAAATTCTTCTAAGGACAAAAAGATTATTAAGGGGCAAAAAATTCGATTTTTTGTAAAAAGATTCTCCTAGAGCAAACAAAAGAAGAAATCAATTTTTTAATTTTGTAGCAAAAATTTTGGGGGGGAGGGGGAACAGTAGCCCCCGTAAATATTAAAATATCAAAAAAATATTATGATATTCGGATTTTGCTATCAATGATGAGCTATATTGCTTCAACAGAAATATTTTATTGCCCCCCGTTAAATAAATAAAAGGGTACCAATTTTCAATTTTCAAAAATTCATAGAGGGCGTCACAGTGAAATTATAGCAATGCGGAAAAAAACAAATTGTAGAAGATTCCCAGCTCTATCAACTTAAAAAGTTTAAACAAAAACGTGTGGGCAGTTTTTGAGAAATATAATTTGAAATATTCCAAAATTTTGGAGTGATGTCATTGCGATCGTTTTTATATTTTCAAAATTAATTATATTTCGTGGTAGAGTACCCTTGAAGGGCTACCAAACAAGATGTAGTTGATTCCAATCAGATAACTGGTTTTTGAGTAAATGGGCGTTAAAGTCGAAATGTTCAAAAATTCGTAGCGGCCGCCATTTTAAAGCTAGAGAGTTCGGTAAAAAAGCGTTTGATTTGTCCTAAAGCCTTCTATAATCTCCACTATTTCCAAAATTCAGTTTCTGAAAAAAATGCTACCAAAAAAACATGTCTAACTTCCGCTTCCGGTTTCGGTTTTTTTAAAAGCTTATTTTGTCGGTGAATTTTTGATATACCCCCTCATTCCAAAGCACATCAAAATCGGTCCAGCCGTTCCGGAGATACGGAGCGTAACGGACCCACCCACCCACCCACCCACAGACAGACATTTTTTAAAAATTAATTTGTTGGGGTCCATGGACCCCCCCGACTATTTCCGTTAAAATCTCAACTTTGAAATTTTGCATGAAATCAATACTTCCCTATACTGAAAGTATAGGAAGGTAAAAATGAGTTTAAACTATTAAAAAAAATTTTTTAGAGTTTCCACAAGTTCACGAATGGAAGTGGAATATACAGGGTGATTTTTTTAACGTGTCTACTCTATAACTTATTTTTAGAAATACATATATAAAATTCTATATTTATGTAACCAGTTTACATTACTCTACAAAACGACAGTGGTAAATATTTTTTCATTCAATTGATAACTAAAATGTTTTATTACCAATCTGAAATTTCACATCCTTCATCGACTTCCGTGCAGTAAGATTATTTTCATACATTAATTTTTTCATGGAAACTTTTAATTTGTTTATAAAAAGTGTGAAATCCCAGAAGTTGATGAGTTTGAAGTAGCAAGGCTGTGATGTATTTCCCGTAATTTTAAACATCTTAATATAACTTTGTTAAGATAGCTACTTAACCCATTTTACCAGCGGTGAATTATAAACAGAGTTTTATTTGTTTACACAGCCTCATATAGCAAGCCTTAAAGACCTCTTAACAAGTTAATGTTACACAGAATAGAAGGTTGTTTAACATAGTTATAACCTAATTCTATCTGGTTTATTATCAGCGTTAGTCAAAAAGAATTGCATTATCATGCATATTTCTTTTACGAGCCCACTACACGTTAAATTAGAATATAATCGCATGTGAACAGTACTGCAACCTATACGATAATCGTACCTCCAAAGTACGTCCCTGTATTATCATCTTGTTGGTCCAGTTAAAAATAAAAATATAATTAAGAAAGCATTATAAATTTATTTTACCTAAAATTTTCTTGGCAAACATTTTAACAAGCTTAGCCGTCTCGTTCTTGCCGGTTGTAGTTAGATGTACAAACAAAATAATTAGACGTTACAACAATTTAATTGGCGTGCACGCTTCTCCTTTCATCCTAGACGGATTTTTTCTGCTAGTTAAACAGAACAGTCTTAATTGGTCGAATTTTTTGCAGTGTTGTTGAACATGTTAATCCAATTATTTTATCATAAAAATTACAAACGCGTCTTTGTAAAATTATATCAAAAAGCTGTTCTAGTGCAAGATAAAATCGGAGCTTATAATCGCGCGCCACATGAAAGTTAATTAACTTTTAGGTACCAAACCAGTGGCGTATCTAAAATTATTTCACCGAAAAAGGGTTGGGTGCGTCTACTCTTTATCTACGCTTTATTTATTGATTTCTTTGCACGTTGTTGTAGTCTTATTTCAACCCCTTCAACTTCCTTGTGGATACGCTATTGCCTAAGGCGAATTTCATGTTTGTTAGAAATTCTACATTTGGATTATTGACTCAAAAGCGGCAAGATCTGTAAATTGTACTTAAATGCAAGTCACACTTACTGGAAATGCTTATTATGTTGCTAAGCACGTCTCTGCCGCACAAGTACTTGGTTCTTATGAGTAATAAGACAAAAATATTTGGTAATGAAATAAACAAAAAGAACTTGCCGTTCAGGACTTAGTCACTTGAATCTTTGTCCATGAGATTCTTAGTACATGCATTTAAATTTTTATAAAAAAGTCCATAATACACCGAATGAATCACTCTAACAAAATTAAAATGTAGTTTGATTTTGAAAATATCAATTACCTATAGTGTGGGTTCTACAAATTTGAATTCGTTACGCACCTATTACTATTGTCCCAGTTATTCACTAAATCATTCATTTTAATAAACTGAGCGAATAAATCGATTGACCTAAATATTTCTGACAATTGAAATATCAAACTTATTTCCAAACACACGTAACGCAATCAACTGAAAATTAAAAATGTAGAATTATTAATTAATTCGCATGTAGATGTAAACAAGCAAATTCTAACGAAAACGAATAAAAACAGTAGCAGTAATTAAATATTATGTAACTGATGCACGTGCTCCGGTAATGTGTTCTAAAAAGCTGCTGAATTTATAAGGTTTTTTAATTTTATGAAGTAAAAGCGGTGTTTAGTGTTTTCTTGCATATTTAATATTTAATAAGTTGTCGTCTTCTCAATGCTTTAAATAAAATACAGGGCCATTTAAGTGCCACCCTCCTACTATTTTTTCAACTATTATGAATATCAACTTTTTATTTCTTAATAGATAATGGGGCCTAGTGTGCTACTTTATGCCACACTCCAGAATTATCTGCACTGTCACGTGATAGCAGTGGCGTCATCGATAATTTTCTTAAATAACAATATAAATATTTCATGAGGCAGTAAGAACAGAATTTTTTTTCTTTCAATGATATAAAAATGTCATACTTTTACATCACACAAATGAAAAAAAAATGGGCGAAGTAGTTCGCCTGTGCTTTCCCATACTTATACAAAATAATTACGTTTAGATTAAACATAAACCCCCGCTAGTCCCTCATTGCAAGAATTATAACTAAAAGCAATCATTTATCATAAACTACCTGTGTTGAAATTTCAGGGTTGTGTGTATGCATATATCCAGTAAGCTTTTATCTATTATCACGTGATTATACCATGTTTTTCTCTTACCCACTACGTGTTTTACAATCTACCTCGCACACTCTTAAGTTGTCATCGATGCCGCTATGCTGCCCAAGTTACAAACGTATCTAACTTCCGTTTCAGGAGACCTCCTCGGCCCAGAGAAATTAGATTTGTTAATAAGCATTTAAAATTTTAAACTAAAATTTTTTATTCCTAGTTCAAATAACTCCTTCAAAATAGTAAAATTTGAACAAAATTATTAAGAGCACGAAAAAACTACAAAGCTAAAGCATTTGCTTGGGAGTATTCGATTTAAAATAAAATAATATTTAAATTATTTGGTATTTTTTTCAAAAAATCCGAGAATAATTTTGCTTTGGTTGCGTTTTTGTTGGTAGAGCTAATTTCAGGAACTATTTAATACGTTTTTAATTCTACGTGTTTAAATTCGTAGTTAATCATATAAAATTAAAATTATTATTTCTAAACAAAAAGCAGTTAGGTGTCTCCAGATTTGCTGACAGTGAATCATGCGATAAATATAATATTTCTGGCAAATTGAAGTTTTCATATTCATAATACTATGTTTTTAACATTTTCTGCTCGTAAAACGTTTCAAGGGAATAATGTGGTGATTATATCAATCCAATTTTTAGTAAACTTCCTGCTTTCATTAATTTGTAATGATCTCTTTCTTTTAGATAATTTTACAGGAACTTTTACGTTTAAAACAATTTATTTGACATGAAATATGTATGGTCGCACGCAATACAGTGAACGGTACGTACGTTGTTACAAATAAAACACCCCCATAAATCCAATTACGCTAAACACTTATTACAACACAATCATTTAATGACATCTAATAACACTATAAAATTTTTACACTTTTGTGATGACAAACGTAAATTGGATATACTAGAAGCTTTTCAAATTCACAAACATTTAAAATCTGTACCTTTAATGAATGAGCAAATGGATCTCTTAAATTCTCCTCTACTGGACATTTTGGAATGAGAAATCAAGTAATCTTGACGCAGATATAGAAAACCAAGATCAAGTTACGAAGTTTTATTGTTCCTATAGCAACACCAACTGTTTGCTTTTAATCTTGCCTTTGATAATGACGTGTAAACACGTTGAAATACGTATAAAGCTAACATAAAAAAACCTGCCGAAGTTAAGAATTGCTTTATTTACAATATATTTTTTCAATTCAATTGTAGATTTAAATAAATACATTGTTAGGATTTTTAAACGGGCCATAGGGTGGTCTAGTAGTTAAAGTCCCTGGCTTTGGAACTAGACTCCCAACGGCAGTAGCTTCGAATCCTCTGCCCGTCGGAAATTTTTCTGAATAAGTTAAATCCGGCGTGTCCATGGATGGTGTGTGTGGTGTGTATGTTGGGTTGCATGTCTTTCAGGGGTGGGGCATGTTAGACCGGTGAATAGCGCCAAGTGCGCTGAGACCGGGTAAGGGGGTGGGATGGGAATCATGGAGTCGTGCTCACGCACGGCCTCATGATTCTTTTAAATAAAAAAAGGATTTATAAACATTTCAACAGCTTAAGTTATGTCGTATCAGTTTAACAATTCAACTAAATTATTTTTTCTGCACAGCATGAATTTATTGCTGGCAATTTCTTAAAAATCTCTGATTATTGCCAGTATTGAACGGGAGACTCACGGCTTACTCAAAACATTTATTGCTAGGCTAATAAAGGCGTTCTGAAACGTAAATTTCTAGTATTGTAAGATACAAAGTATAAAGCGAACAACAATTAATTAAAAATATATTTTTGAACCGACCATAAAAAACAATTAAAATTCCAGTATTTCAGGCATCAATTCATTAAATTAATAAATTTAAAAAAATTTTTCGGAAAACATTCTAAATCTGATAGAACCTTAGAACAACCCCGACGCTTTTTTTTCGAACATTCTAGCTTCAAAATGGCGGCCTTTACGATTTTCAAAATTTTTTACTTTAACGCCTTATTCACAAACGTTTTTTTATATCGGCATAAACTTTAGTTATTAAAACATGTATGTATGTATTAAAAGTAATTTCTTCCAATATGAATGCCCGCACCTACCAGAATACTCAAGTCAGTATTTTTTTTAGTTATCGTCTTTGTCCCTTAGAATGATTTGAGCCCGGTCATAGCACTTTAGATTTAAAATAAAAATTTACCTTAAAAAATCAAATAGGCTTAAAAACTTTCAAAAATAGTGCAGATGTACTCACAATTGTCTTAGAATTTTAAAAATTTCAAAATATACAAGGTGTCCTATTAAGAATTCAAAAATTGGGGTCATTTCCGGTGAAACCGGAAGTCAAAAAAATTTGTGTTAAATATGTCAAAATATCTTTTTGGGTACATATTACCTATATTAAGTTTCGTTGCCATATCTCAAAAATTCTAGAAAATATGGGTTGAATACGTTGACACCCGGTATACAGGGTGTTTTAAAAAACATGGAACCCCGCTCAAGGGGAGATTTCTTACTTAAAAATATAACAAACAGCTCCTATAAACATGTGTCCACAACAGCTTAGTTTTCAATATTTTTCAATTTTTTACTTTTTAATAAATATTAAAAAAAAAATTTAGAATGACCTTGGAATGTTCTATTGATATTTCGCATGCCTTATAACCTTTTTGACTACAATTAAATTTAAAAAAATGCAACCAGTAGTGGCGTACGTGTGGGAAATGAGGCCAATTAAAAAAAAATATAAATAAAAACAGAGAGACAGTTTTTATTCATATTGTAAAAGCAAATCAAAAATTAAAAAACAGCAACAAGCATGTGCTTTCTTAAGAAGAAAATGGAACACATTATTCACACGTACGCCGCTGGTAGCATTTCTAGAATTTTGAAATAAGCATCCCGGTCTGAAGCTCTGGCCCGGCCCGGGCCTCAAAATTAAAAAAAAAATGTTCTTGGGCCAGGTCTGGCTTAGTTAAATTCCGAGCTTTAGCCTAGCAGAGTCTTGGCCGGGCCAGCTGTGCCTAACAGAGCCTCGCCGGGCCAGCAGGCCTTAACCGGTCTGGCGAAGCTAAAGATTTGCCGGGCTAAATTTGCTGGGTCAAATTTGCCGGACCAAATTTATATAATCATAAACCGGACCGGGCCAGACCAGCCCGTTTTTGAATTTGTAGGGCCGGGCCGGCCTCAAATCATGTTCCTAAAGAACCGGACCGGGCCGGTGCGAGCTAGCCCATTTTCTAAATTTGTCGGCCCGGGCCTGGTAATTTCTTCATTTGCCCACCTCTACTAGAGTTTAATTATAGCCAAAAAGGTTGGAAAGCATAAGAAATTGCAATAAAATATTCCAAGCCGATCTTAAAATATTTTGAAATTACAAAATAAAAATTTTAACATCCTGTATCCCGAAAACTAAACTGAAAACATTTATACTACTATTTCCGAGTAAATCCAAGCCCCGCCCTGCAACCGCTCAACCCCTACAGCCGCTCAGCCAATCACAAACCCAGCAGTCACACCTTGTTACCCACCCGTCCCTTATAAACCCGGTGCCTGCACCGGTCTCGCCTATGTGTTCCAGATCCCAAAGCGACAAGAGCCTTGAAGATATCCCGTGCAACAGAGGTCTTATTTTTAGATAAGAAATCTGCCTCTGAACAGGACTCTTTGATTGCAAAAACATATTGTATAATGAAATATTTTTGTCATTACATTCTGCCAGAAATTCAATAACTGTGTATTAGTTTATGATTCTACTCTTCAAAGACTTCAAAAACCTTGCAGTTTGTCAAACTTCAACTTTATATGGTTAGTAAACGGAAATTTGCAAGCAACAAGAATGTTCAGCATTTGAATGCTGAACAGAATTTAAAAAAAAGCATTACATTTTTCTTTTTAACTTGTGTTGTTGAAGGAAGTTTTGCTGTACTAGCATACAATTTCGTTACAATAAAACCACCAGAGTTGACAACTACTTTACGGTTAAAAGCCCAGCCTTTTTGTTGTATATAACTATATTTTCCAACAAACTGCTTTTTATCTATTGTTTAAAATTAATCAATCTGTCTAAAGGTGGAGGTTATTCAAAAGCTACTTTGTGGTATTTTCAGCATCGAAACGTGCTTTTTTAACATTACAAAATCATTTTATTTTATGAAAATTACCGATTAGTTTAAGAATTGAAAAATTAAAAATTTCAAATTATTCACCCGTTATTGAGAATTATCTTCCAATATTTAACAAGCAATGTTAAAACAAATCTTGGTTCATATATGCAATCTCAATATTATTTGATTAGTGAATAGAGTAAACTCAAATTTTAAACACGACCCTTTCGTCACCGCGCTTTCTGCAAACAAGGTATTTAAATTGCGCAAACAATTTCACACTTCCTTTAACAAATAGTGTAAACCTTTTTTCTGGGGAAAAATTTTACACTTAATTAAAACGTCGTAGGCGTCAAAATATCCTTCCCACGTAAGGATGTTACGAAGTAGGTATGTAGGTGTTGATGGTATCATCAATTTCTAAATTATTTTATGTCATACTCATGTTCTTAAATATGTTGATTTAATAACAAGTTTGTTAATGTTGGTAACAGAAATAATTATATAATTAATTTAATTAAAAACAAACAAAACACACTTTATTATAGAGAAAGTTACAGCACGTTGTCGAAGGTTAAATTTACTTCTAGATTCAAAGTCTTTTGAAAACAGGTAATCTGCGAAAAAAGTACTGGCAAGTGACAGCTTACGTCAGACGTTTTTTGAATTGCATTAATATGGAATTACCTATTACATCTATAACAAACAATGATCGTTCGGTTAGTTTGTTCATATATGACAAGCTAATCTGTGACTAAATATTCGGCTTGGCAAATTAAATCAATTTTATCACTTAGCAAATATTAACGTGCAATGTCGCTCGTATATCAAATCCACACAGTAAAATACTGACTAAGTGATTACAATTAGATTAACACATATTCTAATAAATATGTAAACCCAATCGTTATTTAGTTAGGTAAGGCGACCTTGATTATTATATAAATATAACACAGAGTATTTCATGTTCAAGGCAAATAATATTTTAAATGAATTTAAAATATATTTTTTAATTTACATGTGTGACACAATTTCAGGGTGAATTCAAAATCTGAAAACAATGTAAACATTCCCAAAAACATAGGTCTCGAAACGCTTTCTTACGGAGTTACAGCCTCCTGAAGATGGAAGTACCTTTTTGGTTGATAACATTCGCAGTAGTTGCACTAAGATTTTAAAAATTCTGCATCAGCATTACTCATTTAGCCGAATATTTTTATTAATTTTTGTTCTATAAGTGCTCCATATGTGTCTCATATGATAAGGTTTTTGAATTTTTGGTTATAAAATCTTATCCTCCATACAAAAATACAACAGTTTTCCAGATGATTCAATTTTAGTAAATAATCAAGTTGAAGGTCTGGGTGTTTCCTGAATATTCGAAAATGGTTCGTACAAACTATGAAAATAATTTCTACACATCATAGCAACAACAAAGTCCCTATAAACTGGCATCGATAAACGTTTCCAGTCTCAGGAAGAGTAACAGCCTGAATTGTTGAGACTTCTCCTATTTCCAGAGACTGTAACTCCGCAACGAAGCGTTTCGAGCCCAAGTGTACCTGAATTTTATTCATTGTTTTGATCTGTATAACTTTACCTTAAAGTTTGTGGAAACTATTAGGGCATCTTAGGAAAAACCTTCATGGCAACTCGATTTTACAATGAATTATTTCGAAAACTTTTGTATTTAGCTACTTTCAACAAAACTACCTTTTTTGCGTATTCTTTCTTATAAGGAGAATAAGATTTTATAACCGAACATTCAAAAACTGTAAAAATTTAAAATATTTAGCATAACATAAAAATATTACGTGCCCCCTCTTCACATATAAGACATCTCGGACACACTCATTCAAACAAAAAATTGTAGAAATACTTAGCTACATAAGTAATGTTCGGATAAAAAATATCAAAACTTTAGTACAATTCCTGTAAAAGTCTAAAAAACGGTATTGGACTTCCATCTTAAGGAGGCTGTAAGGAAGCGTTTCCGCATCATTATTTATACAAACTCTTTTCATTGCTTTCACATTCTGAACCCGTGGTGAAAGTGTGTCCCCCCCCAATATGAATCGCCCTGCATGTTTAGAACCTATTTAACTAAAATACTGAACAACTTTCTGTACTAAAACGACAAAAACAGAGCGACCTTGAAAAGTAAAATGGAAATAGAGCCATTTTGCATAGTTTTTCGTAAATGCTTAAAATTCGCAACGTGCGAATGGTTTTATTATTTCAAAGTTCCCAAAAAACGTAAAGCGTAGCCTACGGGTACAGTTAGTTCTTCTTAAATGCGAGCTCGTAGTGTACACGCGCGTTTGTTATTGTAACACGAACTCCCAATATTTGGGTCAAGTTCATTTTCTATCTAATAATTCTTAGCCTATTTATTATTAAACATGAGCGTAACATCGTCCACGCAGGATGAACAAAATCAAATCAGTTTATTCCATCTCATACCTAAACCTGCGGTGGCCGAATTTATTTTAGAAATTTATAAGCAAAGATCGCTTGTAATGTAATTGTTCAATAGCTGTTTGTCCAATTATTGGTTTTATTTCTACATATTTCCGGATTTAATATATAGATTAGGGTCCTTCGCAGCACAACTTCAGAAAATGCAACAAAAATTCGTAATGCAGTTGCATTGGGGCCCGAGATTGAAAAGAGATTGAGCTTATGCGATGTTTCCGGAGATTGTTTTCGTAATGTCACTAGCGCTATCAGCAGATTATGATCCAATGATACAAATAAATAGCAGATTCCCAAATTTGCTTATCTCTCTCGAAAACTGTAGCACCCCGCTTTACAAAGGAATATGCGCTTTATATAATCGACGCGTAAATATGTGGGTTCTTATAAAGCAGGCCCCTCACCACTAATGTTTGAGACGGGTGGAAGAAATCTGGATTTACTATATAGATTCTAAAAAAACAAACACGACAGAAGCTTCTTCATGTGTCAGTTAAGAAGAAAACATTTTAGGAATAAAACATGCCAGTACTAACGGGATCATTTGGCCCCTCTCCCCATCCTTAAATACCAAGAAACTTTATCAACCTTGACACTTTATATAAACCCTTACAAGTTTTACTTGCCGTAAGAAAACCAAAATAATCAATGTAGACAGTTCGTTAAAATTACATCTAAATGTTTAATTGAAAACAAGGTTAATTTTTTAACCTATAACCTTTTGTTACGGGAACCAATGTGCCGTCTGGATAAGAACGTGTTTTTTTTTCACCACGTCACTGCCACCAGTGATCGTCTTCAAATAACTCCGTATGGCCTGATAATTAATTACGAAAGCGTGGTAGGTCCATCAATAATGTAAAAATTAAAATCTCGGAATTCCACCTTTAGACTCAGAATTCCAAATTTAGGTAGCAATCAATACCAAGAATTTAATTTTTACGGTAGTGATGGATTACCGAGAATCTGTCTTTTCACATACAAACATTAAAATTACATATGTATTGCCAGTGATTATTAGGACAAGATTATATTATTTTTATAAATTGGAGAAGTACATCCCCTAAACGTTCCCATACTTTAATAAAAATAATTACTTTTTTGGTTACCAAATTGTTTTATATCCTTATAGCCTAATAGTTAACCACTATATATAAGATCAGATGCTTCTGGCACGCGGCATGCCACTCGCTGGCGCAATATCCCAACAAAGCGGTTGTTATACAAATGTTATCATCTAAAAAATGGAGGGGACTAAATTTTACTGCATCTAACAGCGAAATTTAGAATTTCACTCTACTATCGCCGATGAGCAATTTAGCTTAAAAGGGAATGTTTTATCGTACCTTGTTTATTAAACAAAAGGGCAATAATTTGCAATGTTAAAAATTTATAGGAGTCACAGAAAAATTAGCGTATTGGTACACCAACCAAATTATAGCTAATCCCTAGTTTTACGATCCTACCACTTAAAAAAACCGTGTTGTCACCTGTCTTTTAGCAATAGTTTTATGAAATATTATTAATTTTGCAGTTGTCTTATTTTGAAAAATTATCATAAATAACAACATTGTGTTCCGATAGGGCTATTACAAAAATTAAAGTTCATGCCGCTCTGGCAATTCGCTTTTGGATAATAGGGTACTGAAGTTTTCATACAATTCATACAATTGTAGCGGCCGCTATTTCAGAACTAGAGTATTCGAAAAAAGACGTCTTGGGGTGTTTTATCAGGTCCCTTTTCAAATTTCAAAAGTTCAGTTTTTTTAAATAAGTATTAGTGAATGAATGCACACACCCAGCCATAGACAGGCATTAAAAAACTTGAGTTTTAAAGTCCAAAAACTGTATTTCCGTCAAAATTTGGAAATCGAAACTTTCAGAAAATCTATATATCAAAAGTATAAGAAAGGAAAGTACTTCGCCTGGACTTTCTTATACTTTACAAAATGATACTTATCATATTTTCATAAGTATTTTTGTATTAATGTTTTACGCGCAAACGGTGACATGCAAATGCGCTTCTCGCCGGCATCGAAAAGCACAGCGAGAAACTACAGCGGAAGTGCAGTAACCAAAACCAGTCCTACCACCGAGTAGCAGCTACTTGAGGAGTACTGCAATAACCTTGCTGTATTTAGAACAAAAATCGATTATTAAATTTTTAGATTTTAGACAGAATTATGAAAGCCAGATATGGGTACAGAAAATTCATTAATGGGATGGGAAAAATTAACCTACCCAAATATTGCTGTACCTAAAAATTAAGTTGTGAATCTTATTCTCCTATCACTCATGAACAATATAAAATTACACAAAAATTTGTAAAGTTGCCCTGTATATTAAATAAGAGGTATAAATTTTCGATTTACAAAAAATCATATAGGGTGACACAGAAATTAACGGACTGGAACCAAATTGTAGCTCATCTTCAGCTCTATTAGCCTACATTTAAAAAAACATCGTGTAGCCAGCTTTGGAGTAATATTTTTTTTATTTCCAAAACTTTGCAAATTAATTCAGTTCACAATTTTCATCTTTTCAACAATTCTCCGGCACTGTACCATCGGACTATCCGTTCGGAAGTTATGAAGCGCATCCACAGACGGGTATTTAAAAAAAACAGTTTTTTGAGTTTTTGAAGGCCCAAAACATGTATTTCCGTCAAAATCTCGAATTCGGAATTTTTCATTAAATGAATACTTCCCTATCCCTATACTGAAAGTGTGATAGTAAAAATGTATGGTGCGGTTTGCTGAGTGTTGATCGACCAAGGAGTCTAAAAGGTAACCAAAAGCACAACTTTCTGGTTGTCGATGCTAGTTAGTCGTTTGATTCCCAATTAAACCGTTCTAGAACAACTTTAATTACAACCGATACAAATTACGGGCAATCAAGAAATTTACTGGTGTTGGGCAAGTGTGTACCGAGGCGGCATTTTCAGTGCTCGGAATTCCGTACAAAACAGATTGGAATGTTTAATAGTGGTTATCTCTTAGGGAGCAATTGTAAAGGCAGCTACTAGCAGTTAATTGACTTCGGTGCTAATAATCTGGGTCATTTAAAAGCCATACCAATTTGAAAGTAATCTATGCATGTGGTTTTAGCGGTTCGCTTTGGCGCCAGCAATAGAGCCATAAAACTGCTCAAAACTGTTGCAAAAACGCAATTTACATTCAGTTACGAGCAGATACATCAAGTAGACAGCAAACAAATTTTTGGAGCAAAAAATTCGTAGTCCTTCTAGAAATGTTGGCAGAAGAATATTTCAAAGAAACCAAACAACATTACAAACCAAATCAATTCATAAAATAAATTAAAATCAGACCGGAGTTTACAAAGTCAGTCGTGGAAAACATTAGAAAATTGTAGGAAACCACCATAGTAAACAGTAGTCATTCGGAATATAGAAATATGAACTTAAAAAACAATGTAAATTTAATCATAATCACAGTACATACTGTACATATTGAAAAAATCCCAATATTGTTATTAACATTTATTAACAACATTGTTTTTACAATAATAACGGAGAAAAATGTTGAATCAATTTTTTACTTCCCCATATTTAAAATACAGAAAAGCGATTATATTTCAAAAAACTTTAAAAATCAAGATTATAACAAAAAATGCGTGTTGGGGCTTCAGGAACTAAAAAAAAGTATTTTCAAAATCTCCGTTCGTGGTTGGTTCTCTCATATTTCTGAAACAGTAGATCTGATAAAACTTAAATTGTGAGGGCATATCAATAAGCTTTTTTGTATTTTACAGAGTGTATAGTAAATCCACACCATAAAAATTCACCGACTTTTCCAGATTTTACAGAAGTTTTTAAAATATTTTCCAGGTCCATATTAGTAATGGGTAAACGCTAAAAAAATTTCGTTTGAAGAATGTCTTGAATGTTTCCGGGAAAACTCCCAATGTCCGTTTTTCTTAATTTTGGTTATCATCAGACGTGTTGCAGAAAAACATTAATTTTCATACCAAGTAACCGTATTTTTCACACCTTCTTCCCTTTTTCTATTAAAATTGTGATAATTAACAGTTTGACAGCAATTTGTAAAGAAAAAAAAAGTAAAGGCAGAAAAATGAATAAAACTATAAGTAAAAAAAATACATAATGTCTGAAACTTGGTAAGTATTGCTTCTGTAAACAAATAGGTGTAGTAAAAGTTATTAGTTAAATTTCAGCACATATTTGTTGATGTTCAATTTTTTCTACGGTTAGTTTTGTGGTAATTGCATCCTACATTTTTCCCCTTTTCAGATTCAGGAATTGTTTCTCTTTCTGGTACAAACTCTTTCTCATATGTTACACAAGAAAATTTTTGAAGAATTGATTTCAAAAATATCCTAGTTGCCATAGCAACCAAATAGAGACAATGTAAAAACCAACAAAGTATGCACCGAAAATTAATAAAGCTTTTATTAAGAAACATTTTTCATAAAATCAATATTTACAAACACATTATGCGTTACTTTTTACTCACCCTGTATAAATTTAAATTAAAAAAAATATTTAAAACATTGCCAAACTGTTTGACTAATGGTAATGTCATGGCATTCTGATCATAATTTGTAATTCACCTTTTCAAATGTCACCTGTTACTATTTAACTGTCTTCGGTGTTTTATACAAAGATTAGTTTGATGTTCTGGCACCAAATTTGGGAATACTCGTGAAAGTTTACTCCGGGAAAAAGCCCAAATTTATATAATTTATTTCACGAAAGTTTCAATATAAACCTATTAAATACCTGTATTACTTTATATGTAATAAAATTCAAAAAGTTCCCTTACTATTCCATCACTTTTCAAGGGTTTTAAAATCGCCGACTTTTCCCTGATTTCCAAGTTTTACAGAAAAGTAAACACCCTGATTTTAGTATAATTGATGTCTTTCTGTCTTAATTTCCCGAGGGGATCTTTTAGTTTTTATCTAACTATATTTAATTCTTCTAGAGAAGAGGCTAAGTAAGCTGTATATGGGCGATCACTCACTATTTGTTGTAACGTTACGAGCATCAGGAATATTTTGATACTACAGTAAGAAAAAATAGTATAGATGAAATATTTTGCAAACCATAAAATAAGAACTTTTCAAATATTATAAAATCCAGTACAGTGCGGATCGTTGGTAATTTTACAACATGATAAGACTCACCCTATAACACAGCACGACCAACCACTATGCAAATTTACTATCGGGCTCACCTAAAAAAGAAAAAAGTATTAATTTCACTATATAAATTATAATACAGAGCGATTACATAAAAACTTAATCGCAGTCGCCTATGAAACAAGTGCGACATGTCGATGATTAGTTTGCAAATCGTGGAACTATTTTCATAGGTTATTATTTTACCGCAATTGCTCATATTTACTAATTTTAAAACAGTGAGCATTGTAAGTTATTTTTAATATTTATTATTTTTATTTTACAAACATGCATAGAAAATGTCAGTTGTCAAACGTGACCAATTTAACTCAGATAACAGAAAAAATTTGGTTTAGTACTAAAGGCGTGGACGTGACGTAACCTGGAGGCCCCAGTTCAAATGCCGTGGCAGACCTGTTTTTCTTATATTTTTTTATTTATTGTTTGACATATCTTACTGCTATTATTTCCTATAATTCATTTCATGTTTTATCGTAGCTTTATTGTAAAAGAGGTACCTTGAAATACGTTTTTATTTAATCTAAATTTAAAACGCTAAGCAATCAAAACAAAACATCAGTAACAAAACAATTAAAAGTCACAATAAATCTTGAAAATGTTGGTTCCAGGCATAAACAATACCGGGTTTTCCATGTTTTCAAAATCCTTTAATTTAAAAAAAACAGGTCTGTTACGGGATTTGAACAGAGATCGTCTGATTACAAGCCTACGCCTTTACCGCTAAACCAACACGCCGTTCAAAAATGTGTCTATTATGATGAATAATTGTGTTAAGCATGCCAACTGACATTTATCATGCACGTTTGTAACATAAAAATAATAAATATTAAAAGTAATTTATAATGCTACCTTGCTAATTGTTTAAAAATGTTAAATATGAGCAATTACAGTAAAATAATAAAACGGGAATCGATTTGCAAACTAATCATCGCTATGTCGCGGTTGTTTCATAGGCAACTGCGATTTATTTGATTTGCTTTTTATTTGATCGCTATGTATAAGAGCCTTGCACAAACCAATTAATAAGAATTGTTTTTACAACAAATATATACTATTGTGGTTTGATTTTAAGCTTTTTGGGCAATCTAAAAATGCCGAAAATTTTAGATATGCACCAACTATATACTTAAAAGAATTATGCCAGGCATTATCATTAATTGATTGCCTCATAATCTAAATACTGACTAAATACTAGACTAGAAATCCGGACAATAATTATTAATAACTATAAAGTGTGGATGTTCGTCATGTAACGGCGGTTTATAATTATTACATTTTCAGGCGTGCTTTTTAACTTCAAAGTATTAAATAATTAGTGTAAAATTAAATCAAATATTTAGGAATAACGTGGAAATAAATAACAAACTAAAAGTTCGGACTTTTAAGTTAAGGAAAATTTAAGACGAGATTATTTATTTCCAAGGAAAACTGTTGGCGAGTGGGTATAATTAATCAGAATTTGGTGTTATAAAATTACAAAATCCAATATACCCGATTCATTTAGTCGACGTCGACGATAAGCCACATAAAATATTGCGGAGGAAGTGGGCGCTTAGAAGTTTTTAATTTAAGGACAATAAATAACTCAAGTTTATTTTCCCATTTAAAGGAAACTCCGTTATAATGTAGAGGTGAAAAATCTCCAAGAAAAACGTACTGATAAGGACGTTTTGCAGACTTACTGGAAAAGAAATTTAAAATACGGCTGGTTTATCGGAAACACGGAGTTGTATTGGATCTCACCCCCAACGTCTTTCCATTTCAATCCCCACCAAGCAATGCATATTAAATTACATTTCAATTAATTTTTTCGTTTTATTTTATGTTATTACGTTTACTTCCAACAACTATGGAAATTGCTTTTACTCTCTTATATATTCATCAACCACGGCACGCCATTTTTAGAACATAGAAACGTTGGGATTTGAATCTTATCATCTCACTATAAAACAAGTTGACAACCCCACAACCAAATTGATGATTAACGAAGTGTCAGAGTTCAAACTAATCCTTTGTATTATTTACTATATTATTAATAAAAAAATGGCGTACCGTGTTTCAATTTTTAATTTGAATGTGTTTAATTATCTCAATTCTGAACTTTTTGGGTAACATATCGAGAACAATATCGGGGTTCATAACTGATTTTAACGAAAAAATAGTGACTTGCTCGCTATTTCGCTCGGGAAAAAAGGAAAAAATCATATTTTCGGGTATTTCTTATTTTTTAACCCTTTTAATGTTGTAATTAGTTTCTAAAACCCAGTTTTTAGCGGCTTCTAACTACATTTGTATTCTTACGGGCACATATGAGCCATCGAAGTAGGCGTTGAGGCTAAAACGTTGATATAAAATACTTTTGAAAAACAAAAGTGTATGCATAGAATGCGAAAAATTCAATTTTGAGATTTCAGTGAATAAACATTGGTTGCAACTAGAAAACATAAAATATCATAAAACCGGGTGACTGCATTAGAAAATGGAGAGGGGGGCTCTACTTGAAAATAGATGTGTTCGGAAAAGAACCTTAGATTTGTACTCTACACATGTCGAATAGCCCATCTGCGCCCAATCTTCCTACCCCCTCTATCTCCCCCCTAAGGATTTTTCGATATTTTTACAATCTACGAATTTCAGCTTCAAAATCGGTATGAACATGTTAAATGACAATTAAAACAACTTTCCATTGAGAAAACACCTCTGGGTGATTTGATTTTGGTCGTTTACCTTACCCAATTTACAAGAACTTTCAAAATTTTCAAAGATTTTCATAATTTTCAAACTTCTTAGTTATTTCAAAAATGTATAAAATTTTTTAAAATTTCAAAATCTACAAAAACTTTTAAAAATTTAGAAGTAATGTTGTTAAACATGGTACAAAATATATTTTTGAAATGTTCTAGAATTTTATGTTTTCTAAATTTCCATAAAATCGTCAAAAGTTTCGAAATATTTTAAAAATTTTCAAAAGTTTCAATAGAAGCGCGGCAGTTCCCTGACAGCTTTTTACCAATATTTAAAAAAAGATATAGGTTATAGACCCTACAAGTACATAGGTCTAAATCAAATTTTATCTGACATTTTAATTTTTCATAAAGAATTTTAAATGTCATTTACATACAGCTTTTCAATGCGATTTTTGACGATACTATCGCAATTTATTCTTTGTTGTCTCATTCAAAGGTTTTAGAGTACTTTTAAATTAATCTGTCCACTATACGCCAATATTGAACGTCAGACAAGTCAATTTTATATTCACAATGCTTTATAGCGCCGGCGTTTTATTACATTTTACACTCCAGTTGGGATAATACAATAACTACTGCATGAGATAACGTGGCACTGATTATAATTGTGCTATTGAACCTCGGTTTCCCTCCAACGATGTTGTCGTTTTTACCTACTTGTTCAAAACACGAATAATAGAATGAGGGCGTAATATACGCCGATAATACCTAAATATAGCTGAAATTAATTGGTATCTGTTAAATTGCTCGGAAATACCCGACTTATCCGTTTTAATCGGCGTACTCTATAACTTTCTGTACATTTGCTACATGTTGAAGTAAATTGTAAACGAATTCATGTTTTCATTTCGGTAAAAATAGTGTATATAAGGGAAAGTAATCCATCTAACTTGTTTGATTTTAAAAACCTTATAAAACGCAGAGAAGAAATAAAATCAAAACAAGATTTGTTTTTAATTTGAGAAAAATATTGCTAATTATTTCAATTTTGAAAATCAAATAAAATTTGTATAAATTGCAGATTGACATACATTTGTTTAAGTACTTTTTTTGATTTTGAAAATTAAAAAAAATGACAATACTGACTCAGTACCATTTGAGGAGCATCTATTGACTACCGTAAAGGCACCATCCTTTCGGCTTAATCCGCCACGGCCATCTTCTAGCACGGATTAAATTACGCTCAATTAGCGCGCTTGCCCATGGTGAAGCAACAACAAGCTACCAGTACGACATCAGGCTGCGAGCCCTAGTCCCTACTGATGAGAAGAGATACCTAAACATCGACTGATTTTTCAATCAGTACCAGTATTAAGATCTAAGAAAACCCTGCACGCACAAGCATTCTACTGCCCCCCCCCCCCCCACGTAGTATCAAAATCCAAGTCACGGGTTGGATTTTTCGGAATAACCTAAGCTATTTTTCTAGTATAGGCTACACGCTAGTCGATTACGCAGGCAAACCGCCACTAAAATCCTAGGTCCCAGGTTCCTAATACCAACAGCGGCGGCATTCTCATGTGTCTATCAATGGCCTCCAACCACCCACTGTATCGTCTAAGCAATTTTATAACGCGGAGGGTCTCCCAAACATAATGACTGGGACGCACAAAAATTGAAAGTCTGACACATTCCACTACCGCTCAGGTGTTTGGCATCCATGCCGCGGGGTAATGAATACTCCACACCAATTATGAAGACCTTGAACCTCTCCGAAGAGAGGTGGATGTATTAAGTTAAAAGTACAGAAGTGGCGGTGACAGTGCCGTTCCCGCGCAAGGTATCTTTATCCCCGCCACTCCCCGTTGAAATATTTTAATAACGGGTAATAATAAATAACTTCCGATTGATATTCTACGGTTACCAAATAGTCGATTTGCACTGGTAGGACGCATCTCTATCATCCCCCCCTTTTTTGCCCCAGAAAATGTTTTCCTTTTTAAATAATAGGAATTGGAACGTCAACAGTGGTAGTGTAAACAGGATTGAGGAATAACGCTTTGTAATAGAAGAACTTCCGATTGTTAAAAAACGAAGTATTTGTTTTAGACTTGTAGGGGGAAAAATTGTTAGATTTCGGCTGATATACATAGAGACTGTAAAAACTAGGATAATTAACCAAAAAACAGAGAATGGGGAGTTGGGTTGATGAATATCACTTCTACCATGCCGTGAAACAATATAACAAAATTGAGCGAAGAACTGCGGGAAAATACAGTTGAGTGAATCATAGAAAGGGACGACAATTGCAATTATTAGTATCAACACAAAGTTTCACTTGATCCCTGTTATAATGACAGTTTCAATGTAATTGGCACCGTTTGTATTGTCAGATAAAATATGGGCGAAACAGGTCGCTGGTACTTTCCCATACTTTTTACGTTTTAAATATTCTCGCGCAGGTAAATGACCGAACAATATCGTTTTAATAAACATTAAAAAAAAATTTTTTAAATAACGTTTCGGTGGGGATTTGAACTTGCGATAGTCTTTGCAATAGTAGCAGCACTACCCATTGCCCAACACTATGACCGCTGACAGCAAACAGTAAAATAGTAAATGTGAACATAGTGACCGGCGACAACCCCGCGGAACAAACTATAATTAGAAATTGGGCTTCGGATTTCGGACCAAAAATCGCTATAAATCCGTTATTTGATTTGCTATCAAAAATATGAAAAGAATAAAAAATGTGTTTCAACTAGAGCTAATTGATCGGCGTATTTCATCAATCACGTAACTTCCGGAAAACGCGTTTTTGATAGCTTTAAGCGGCTAGAATTTTTACAATTTTCATATTTCGAAAAATATTTTCACGTCACTTGATTATACTTCTTAAGGGCTATTAAATAATATGACAACTTATATAGATTCGATATTTAGATTTTGAGTAATCGGGCATTAAAGTCATAATTTTCGCAAATTCGTTTAGTTTTAAAGATACAGCATTCGGGGAAAAAGCATTAGATCGCGTATTTTCGTTAAAATCTGAAATTCGAAAACTTGCATGAAATCATAACTTTCTTTAATTCAGTAGAAGTGTGGCAAAGTAAAACGATTGTGTGTTGATAATATTTTTGAATAATCCTACAGGCTGATAGTATGGCACGTTTCGAGATTGTTTACATTTTCATTAATGAAATAACTAAAATAACGTTGAATTAAAATTATAGGTAGGATTCTGCAATGATTAAAAAAAATAAAAACGGTGCTTTATGAAATTAACTACCTACACTCAATTAAAAATAAAAATTTTATCTCTGAAGATAATAGGCAGCTTACGCATACACACATACTTCTGGATTCAATCACACCGCGCACGTATTATGTTTTAGTGTTTAAAAAAACGAATGTGCAAATATTTAAAAAAAAACGGTTTCCTTGGAATTTTCTTTTTATTGTAAACACCCTGAAAGATAATGTAAATGCAAAAACGTAAATAATAAGACCCGAACTGCCTTGAAACATCGACTTAACGTAATAATGTAATAAATTACACATAAGAAATTAAATATTTGGAAATCAAATTAAACTACAAGGTTTAGTTCCTTAGACCTGTAGTAAAGTTCACAGGATAATAAAGATAAACGGATAATGATGAAAATGTGTTTCCAAAATATACAATTTTTCGTACATTCAAAAGTTTCGTATTAAGCTTTGTCAGATAAAAAACTGTGGAATCATTCAATTTATGCAAAAATCGCCTGGCTCACCACGGTTACGCTAACGTAGCTGTGAGATAATGCGACTTGTAATAGGGCCTTACGTTGTGTTTATTTCTTATTAGTGGTAACATACACCCATTCTTTATAAGGGAACAAAACGGAAAAGAGGAACGACCTACGAAGAAAGCAAACACAGATCTTGCTTTTACAATGCTTTATTTATGACTCAGAAAGGCAGCCAACCTATTGTGCAGTTGTTTCCTCGGCACAGGGTTATGGTTTTCAGATTTCTGTGACGAAGACCCCAAATCATTTACTAATGATGGATTTACAATTTCTCTTTTTGTGTGGGGTTTCTTGAGCTTAGCGGAAGCTATTCCTGGTTTCTTTTAATTTCTATGTGCTGTAATGGGTCAACATTTTCGGCTGGAAATTATTTCTAATTTACCTTCTTAACTACTAAATGTACTAAGGTTGCTTTGTGTAAATGTTGTTAGCAAGGGGCAGCTATGTAAAAGGTTTAGTGTTTGAAGAAGGCCGACACTTTAGGTGGCGCTGATTGGCTAAAATTTCAGAATAAAACTATTTCTCCACGTCCAACCCGCCTAAAGGTACTTTCAGGTTGGCCGACCTGAAGGAAGAATGGGGTATACACGACACGTACAGGAGGAGATGAGATACATGAGAATCCCACGGGGTCCCCTCCAGAGACTGAATTACGAGCATTTGTGACGAATCGCATACACCCTCAACACGGAATTTTCTTCCAATAGTATAAACTGCTACAAACAACAGTCGCCCCAAGCTCCTGCAATTAAATAGCTGGATATTGAAATGGGCGGCGGAAAAAATTTACAGAAAAAAAGACCCCGGTAAAATAGACTTCGGAAAAAATGCCCTGAAAAAAAGTACCTTGAAAAAAGTCCCGGGATGAAAGTTTCCAGACAAAACATGCGTAGCACGTAAAAATGTGCAAATTGTATATGCTGAAAGTGTTGTAAAATAAGTTTTTTGAAGATCAGCTTTTTCTTATCTCAGTGTTATTCCTCAATCATTATAATACGCAAAAAGTGAAAGGACACTCTGTAATCATAAGCTTGCACGTAAAAAGTCTTTTTTAGTTTCTTTTTTTTTGTATTTAGTAATTTTTGGAATGCATTTTGAAAATTTTCCACAATTCTAATTTTCAATTAATAGATTGTTTTTGTCACACCCACAAAGCTTACTTTTTATAGCTACCGAATGGATTTAAGATTATAAGAATACAGTTTTGCGTTTTTTCCGGAATTTTTTTTCCGAGAACTTTTTTTCCGGAAGAATTTTTTCCGGGAACTATTTTACCAGGCACTTTTTCCGTAACTTTTTTCTAAAGACGTTTTTCCTAGATTCATTATTCATTAAAGTTTAATATTTGCGAGCTCTCGTATCACGTAAATTCAACACTTAGATGCCCATTAATGTGCATATGCCAACCAACAAAACTATTTGCGAGGTCTCGCATAAGGTTCCGTGGCTAGTAATTGCCCTGGTTACACATACATGCTCCAAATCAGGTTACATAAGTGCAATTTCCCGAAGCCTTTAGCCGAATGCCCACTAATATTTTCATATTTTCTCTTGCTTGATTTACCAACTTAAGGTCATTAACTTGTAAAATGTACCCCAATTTATGTATACACTTGACATCTTAACCCTAATGTTTTATGACATCGCAAGTGGTTGCCCTTTAAGTTCTGATTAAGAAATCCCAAATCCTTCGAAATTAACAAAGTCATCATTCTTTTGTGTTTTGCTCTTGCATGAAAATATTTGCTTTTCTGCGTTGAAAGTATTAAACTACTTATGCTATTGTCCATGTTACTTATTTTAGTAGGGTGGTACTTTTATATTGGTTAAATATTATTCTTCTCATAATTAAATATCTGTCGTATAGACTGCTAAACGTAATGAAAGATAACGCAAGTTATAAACCACAACCCTGCTGGCTCGCTTGCATCTGCGAGGTATGAGCGGACAGGCTTGTTATACATAGGCGCTGGGTTTTGAAAATGCTCAGGGGTGCTCACTCAAATCACAATTGACAAGTTGAGCTTTTGAAACACACAAAAAACTGAACAAAACTGATTTATTTAAGTAAAATAAATTAAAAAATTAAATAAGAGAAACATTTTCAGCTCATAAATATTTTAATATTGCTAATGCAAATTGTTTAATTATAAAAAAAAAACATTCCTGCGAGCTGTAGTTCTATTTATAAATATCTCGTCGGCCAGTTCCCTATTTACGTTTACAATTGCATGGTCGTTCAATCTTCTTTGGGTCATATTATTTCTGAGGTACCTTTTAAGCGCCTCAAAGCAGAAAAGGAACGCTCTGCTGTACATGTTGAAACAGGAATGGTTAAAACAATTTTAACCAATATTACAATTTATTTTCGGCTTAGACCGCGTCGTCATTTGGGAACTACACCCTGCATAATCAGGTAAGGACCGACCTGTAGCTTGTCTGCCTTTACAAGCATTTGCTCTAGAAGTATTAGCCATATTTGTTCGTAGGCCCTGCCTGCCTAAACAGGGCCGTGTGCTGAGTTTATTTAAACCTTGGGAAGGACAAGGATTTGATCTTAATGTATTTTGTTTGCCAGGACAATAATACTTAATCGGCTTATGCCTGTTAGCTGTTTGTAAACCCATACAAACTAACAACATCTAGGCTTCCGGGTTGGAGCCGCGTCATCGGTGCTTGAACTGATGTCCCGTGCAACCGAGGATGAAACGTCGGCAGTTCAAGCACCGATGACGCGGCTCCAACCCGGAAGCCTAGATGTTGTTAACAACGGCCGCGGAAGCCTGCAACTTAGATCATACAAACTAACGTTTCGCAAGACATTGCAGCTTGTATCTTCAGAGTAAATAAAACACTGAGTTCAAATCCGGCAAGCGGAGGTATTTAAACCTCTTTGGGCTAGTCGAGCAGAACGGCGGAGTTCTGGTTGGTTGTCACCGTTGGGCAAAGACGAATGCGGTGGAGCGTGTTCGTGAGATCGATGATGCTTAGGAGTCCTTAGAGGATAAACTACTATATGTCGCAATACTTCGCAATGTTTGTCGCTGTTGATTCACACTCTATCACTTTTAGGAGTATTTTTTCTATTTAATTTTTATTTTAAATTATTATTTAATTTTTAGTTTAATTTATTTAATTTTTTTAGATCTAGCGGAGCACCCCTGAGCAATTTCTCAGCGGTGCTTGAGCCCCGGAGCACCCACGTAGTCGGCGCCTATGTTGTTATATGTGTACCTATACATGTACATTCCTATATGTTTATTACCATTATGTTGTTTTCCATATCTAAGACATTACTCATGTATTTACTGCAAACTAGGCAATCTAATCTTTGTACTTTGTAGCTGTTAATCAATATTCTGCATGATTTCATTGTAAATTGTTATTATGTTAGTATTCTGGCATTTTCCCTTCTATATATGCACTTTGACTTTCATTGATACCAGTGGGTATATTTTGTAAGATTGAAGTCGTGCTTGCCACTCGGTACTGTGTAAGTTTTGATTATAAGAACTGAGTTGGCAGCGAGTTGTGCTGGCCACCCAACGCTGTGAACATAATTAATTTGATTTAAAATAAAATTATAAAGAAGTTTTATTTTGTATTTAAATTTAACTGTTGCCCTTTACCAAACCAGGGCATCATAAGCTTCCAACAACCCAAACATCTGCTGTGAACATGGATTTGTTTATCTGCATTGGAAACTGTAGCGGTCTGCTGTACAAACGAGTATGCGCCTTATAAAAAACGATCAAATCAAAACTTAATCGCAGTCGCCTATGAAGCAAGCGCCTCATGTCGATTGTTAGTTTGCAAATCGTGGAGGTATTATCATAGTGCGTGGTTTATTTTTTTAGCGCAATTGCTCATATTTAACTTTTTTTTTTAAATTAGCAAGTGAGCATGGTAAATTATGTTTAATATTTATTATTTTTATTTTACAAACGTGCTGAATCATAAATGTCAGTTGTAAACCGTGACCCATTTAACAGACAAAAAAAAATATATTACACGGTTGTTTGATTTAGCGGTAAAGGCGAGTGCTTGTAATCTGGTGACCCCAGTTCAAATCCCGTGACATACCTGTTTTTTTTAAATTATTAAATTTGTTTTTGACATTTCTTACTACTATTTTATTTTAGCCCATGTCTATAATTTACGTTAATTTTTATATTGTATTTATTTAAAAAAATTGATTTTTAATTTCAATTTCAAAATGTTTTATGTTGCTCTGTTACGAACAAACGAAAATAAATACCGTTTAGAAAAGTAAGTAAATAAACGTTCGTAAAAATTTTAAACGTCGTTTCGCCACTGTTTTATACACGCAACTATTATTCCACAGGTGTTTGTTTGTGATACATTTTCTAATTTAAATTAAAAATTGTTTTTATAAATAAATACAAGATAAAAATTAAAATAAATTATAAACTCGAGCTACGATAACATAGTAGTAAGAAATGACATAAATAAATTTTAAAGAATTTTAAAAATACAGGTCTGTCACGCCCTCGCCTTTACCGCCAAACCAAACCATTATGTGCGTTAAACAGCTCACGGTTTACAACTGACACTTATCATTCAGCACGTTTGTACAATAAAAATAATAAATATTAAAAATTAATAAAATGTTAAATAATATAATCAACTGCGGTAAAATAATTAAACGGGCAACTATGCTAATAGCTCCACGATTTGCAAACTAATCATCGGCATGACGCGCTTGCTTCATAGGAGATTGCGATTAAGTTTTTATTTGATCGCTCTGTAGAATGAAAGCGGGGGGGGGGGGGCTTACACCTAAAAAATGAGACTCGTGGAAGGGATCCAGATTTATTATATAGATAGATATACCTATGAATAATGCAGCCTGAATTTATTTAATTACATTTATCACTAATCTATTGTAGCTGAGGCCGCAATGCTAAAAAATGAAATTCATATTTATGAATATGTATCTAATGAATTTTTGCAACAACATAATTTAAAAGTAAATTTCTATTGGTGTAATATACACCAATTACAAGCTACAAAATACTGAAATTCACACAACCAACTCTCTAAAATACAAAATAATTCCAGAATGCAAACACAACTAGTATTTAACAAAGAGGATTAAAAACGATAATACTTATTACACTGATTAAAGTACGTAAAATAGAAAACAGAATATGTTTACCGGAGTATAAAATAATTAAATGCATTGAAAAACTGTTCAATTGCTTTCAACTACCAGTCACTAAATTGAAATTGAATAGTGCTTAAAGCGGTATTTACCCAAGTTGAAATGTTGAAAATAGTCAATATTCAGATGGAATAATGACATGATACCGGGGATTTGAAATTCCAATATATTTATTTCAAGTTTAGAAAATTTTATAAATTAAAACATGTATATTGCGATTTGTTATTTTTTTTAATTTTTTTAACTTATCAGATAATACCAACACATAAATATTGTAATGCCTCGCTATTTATTTTTAACAATTAAGGAAGATAAAATTTTATTATAGTTAATGAGACTCTTAATATAATTGTAAAAGTTATTTAAATAAATGATTTTATTTGTTAGGGTTCTCATGTAACTCAAACAACATTGATTTACCTTGTCTGGTACACCTTCGAGGTTAATTATTTCATCGATGACAACTTTTTATTATTTTTCCGTCTAATTCTGGATTTATAAACCGAGTCCAACTTTAAAACTTCCTACCACTTTTTTCAAAAACAATTGGTAATGTATGGTGCATTCGCTTTTTAGTAAGCCTAAATGTTCACATTTAATTATTTATTTTATTTTATTTAAATACGATGAATCTTTCTTTCCATACTTTCTAATTGTTAAACAAAACTTTTTATAACATTTAATATACTTTTATTAACACATTTTATTTCAAAAAATTCACAAATTTTCGGGAGTCGAAGAAAAAACGTGTGGCTTCTTTGAGTTCTCAAGAAAAGCTGAATTTACAAAACGATATCTATCCAAGCTATAAAATGGACCAATCACGTTGCAGTGTTTTTGAAATAATTGAACTTCAATTTTTAACAACTAAATTTTACAAAAATCATTAAATATTTAAATAATGTACATAAATCCTTAAAAACTAACTTTATATTCAGAATCTCTGATTTTTTCCCATTCTTGTGTTATACAAATTAGTTACATTTAAAAAAATTGAATTTTTACGCAAATTTCTGTACAAATTTCTGTACAAATTTAACTTGACTTATTTAACTTAAAATTTATCAACTTTTGATTATATTATTTAAATTAGTTCACTAAATTTTAAAAAAACTCTTTACAAAAGATCTCCCAACATGTTCAGGTTTACTTATTTTACAAAAACTAAGTCTAACTATTTTAAATATAAAAAAAAGTAAAGTCGGTGGCACTACACTCCAATGAGGAGTTTGGCCTGCAATGCGGTGGGTCAGGGCCACCGGACCATCGCTTCCGATACCCAAACGTCTCGCACTCTTAACTAGCCCCTTGGAATTAAAGCCGATCCTGAATTGCACAATATCGTCTAATATTGGCTCGAATATGTGCGAGTGTGATATTTACATCGAGATTTGCATTGTTAAAGCCGATTTTTTCATTGCTAATAAATTGCATTCAATAGAAAACAACAAATCCTTTTTTTAAATTTATTACCAGACTTGCGTGTTAGTATGCCGTCAATCAGTGAGTGAATGCAAATTTGTCTTCGTATTTTCTCTTTAAAAATATAACTGCTCTTAACAAATAACCTCGCGTAAACAGCAAAACGCAACAACAGAGTTTTGCAGTGTTTTAAAAAAAACTATAAAATAAAAAAAAATTTTGGTCCCAACCGAGATTCGACCCCACAACTACTTATGCAGTAAAAAAGTAGTACACCCGAACACACTCGCATATCCATCTGTGCCACTGCGGACTTGTAGTTTACACACATTCCAGCTGCATGCAGAGGAGGTGCGCAAATCATGTAAGGTAGGATCGGCTGTATGGCCAAGGGACTAGACGCTAGTGCACTCTTATATGAAGTACGGGGTGGTGTGGTGAGCACCACGCCTTAGACGGCTGCCTTACTTCCCTCACCCCTCGAGGGGTTTGGTTCCCAATTTTTAAAAGCGACTGGGTACAGGCCGCCCGCCAGGCATCCAGTCTTCGGGTTTGAACCCAAGACCTTCTGCGTAGCAGCCAAGTGCCCTAACCACTCCGCCATTTTAAATATAAAATTTTTAATATTTATATGCCACATTACATCACATTAATGATTCTCTAATTTTTTTATAGGACTTGTACCGTGGAAAACTATGCCTTTCCACTTCACAACGCAGCTTATAATTGAAACAAACCACCACTCTAGCTTACAAACAAAATCCAATCCTTATTGTTCAAGATACTACTTCAGAATTGCACTTTCGAAGTAGTATAAATAAATATGAAAGTTTATTTTGTTTATGAAATTTTGATAAACGCTCACATTCCAAAGCACATCAAAATCGGACAACCGTTTCGGAGATACGAAGGAACGAATTCTGGTTTATCGAAAAAATAAAATTGAAATATTGTCAAAAAGCTTAAAATTCGAAATTCGTATTTAAAACTTATAACAGCAAAACAACGGATTGGCAATTTTGAACATAAAACTGCTCACATTTCTGTATAATGGTTTCAAAACTAGAGCCTCTTGGATTATTCTAATTTTCGCAGTTATTTACGTATCCCTACTCGGCAGTAAATAAAGCAATGTAATGTATACAGTTGTATTGGAAGTTATATTTACAGGAGAAACAACAACGGTTAGTTACATTGCTAAATATATCCTCAGCGAAACAACAAAGAACATGCCCTCTAACTCAACCCTTACACCAGAACGAGGAACATCTATTTCTAATTATAAATCACGTACAAAGCAAGAAAAATCATGTAAGAGCACATCAGCTTAATATCTTAGATGCTCATCCTCCGAATTAATAATGCCAAGCCGAACTCACTGAGTTTAAAGCAAATTAAACGCTTTGTTATGAAAGGTATAACTTTACATCAAGCCAGTTTATTAGCAACATAAATTAATAATAAAATGGCATTTCACGCGGCTTATTACAGATACACATTAGTTTCATTAATCTACATCTAAACAGCGATACCAGGCGTCTATTTAAACCTATTAGATATTATAAATGGTTTTCGGGCTAATGACACGACTACACCAAAATTAATAATAGATAAGGAAATTTTCCGGAAGGACTCCGAACTAACCGTGTTTAAGGATGCGAATGAAATAGGCATGAATGCCAGTCCTACGAATTACTAACGCCAGAATGGATTAGCATTAAGCAGCCAAGTGAGCTAAGAAAATTCTGTTAACATCTTCCACAGAATAATAATTAACGCAGTTCTAAATTAATATTATATTAAAATACTGGTGCCAATATAGTACCACAGAGTAACTTAGTTTTTGAGTAAAAAATATTAATCACTATTTTCGTAATGATTTTCGAAACTGCAAGAGTTAACGAAAACGGAAATCTCTGAATATATAATGATTTATTAATATTTTCTTTAATTTTCTCATAAAATTGATATAAAGATATCGATGACAAAATAGTGCATAGTTTTAATAAAAATAACATTGGAAATTTCTTACAAAATTACACGTTAATTTATGTAACAACATTGGGGTACCTACGAAACTGGTTGTTAACACTGTGATCAAAAATATATCGGACTAACGAATGAAATTTGAAGCATACTAAGCGCAATCTTTTCAAAATTAAATGTAGTGAGTGATTCAGAATAAAAATCTATGACGCATTCTATAGGCACCGAAAATGATGCCATAACCATGGGTCCGAAAACGCGTCGTTACGGAGCTACAGTCCCCTAAATATAGAACGGTTTAATTACGTTTTTGTCACTAACGTTCTCAGCAGTTGCACTAAAATTTTGAAATTCTGTATATGAGAAATATCTCGCAGATTTTGTTTGAATAAATCAGGAAATATATTGCTCTAAATATTTTAGATTTTTACAATTTTAGGAATTTTGCCTATAAAATCTATTCTCCTTACAAATATACACAAGAAAGGTACTCTTGCTGATAGTCGCTATATCTAGCAGTTTTCGTAAAAATTCAATAATTTATAACATCAAGTTGTCATGAATGTCTAAGCATTTTTTTTAAATGCCCAAACAGTTTCCACAAACTTTTAGGTTAAGTTCTACACACCAAAATGACAAAAGTTCCCATAAACCAGGCGCGTCGTTAGGTGACGGAAGTGGGGGTGAAGGGGGCAGCAACCCTATTTGTGATCTGCCCCCACCAGTTTTTTTTAAATTAAATAAAACAATAATAAATAATTGTATATGAAATATATTTATATAGTCTAGAGCCCCTCCCGTTTTCTTATCCTAACGACGCCCCTGCCATTAACACGCAAATGGAAATGCTTCGTTACGGAGGAATAATTTTGAGAAGCAATAGTTTTTACTCTTTTGTGTAACTTCATGCCAACTCGATTTTACAAAAACATTGAATTATCTTGAAAACTGTTCGATTTAGCGGCTTTCAACAAGAGTACCTTTTTTCTGTAGTTTTGTTTGGAGAACAAAATTGTATACAAAACCCCCCTTATATGAGACACCTCTGATGCACTCCTTCAAATAAAATTAAGTAGAAATACTAAGCTAAACAAGTAATGCTTAGAAGTAGAATTTCACAATGTTAGTGCAATGTGCAACTACTGCGAAAGCTACCGACAAAAAGTGATTGTAGACTGTTCTATTTTCAAGAGGCCTTTGGCTCCCCAACGAAGCGCTTTTCGATATATAGAAACCTTTTCACTTGTTTTACTACCTAGAATGCGTCACATGAACTTTGCACCATAATTCTGAATTACCCTGTATAATATTAACATGAAAAATCAACATATAGTATAGAAATTTTGAGAATTATTATTTATTACATGTAAGAGATAACTAATTACATGAAGTAACAAAATTGTTACCGTTAGAAATAAAAACTGATAAACATACATACACCTTCAAGATTTAACATTTGTAGTGAACCTTGCATGTTAACATACATCAATTAACAGATGTTAAGTACGTCATTCAAATTTATTTACCGCATAAAAAGTTTACTTTAAAATAACTACTGTGATATTGAAAAAACATAGAACGTGATACACACGAAAGTATTACATTATATTGCAAACGGTCTTTTCGACAAGAAATTTTCATGCTTCCTTTCGCATACTTACGCTATAAGAAAACACTGATTTCATGAAAACTTTAATTTTGCGATTTTAAAGAAAAATCGTGTTTTGGGAACCTAAAAAAAATGTGGAATCTCTCGCGTCTTTTGAATGGATAGTGTAGTAGTTTCTACGTTTTTTCATACGTTTTTTTGAGAAACTCGATTTTGTGACTCTGAAAACGGGATTAACTAAAAACCTTGTCAAAAACTCAATAATTTTCCTTCCTCAAATTCAAAATTGCGGCCCGATATGGAGTTTGAAGAACTTTTTACTCGAAAACGAGTTTTTACGACGGGATGAAATTTGGTACCGAAATAGCCCTAAAAGGGCACAATATAACTACACGAATTTTTAAAACCACGAAAACTGTGAAGTGAACGGGGGAGGCTAAAACGTTCCCGTTTAAACTCAAGTGCTCATGAATGATGGTAGAATACGATCCTAAACTTAATTTTTGAGAGCAGTAATAGTATTTTCGGGTTTTTGTTGTTTTTTAATTCTAAGCAATCTTTTTCCTAAAAAAATTTTATTATTGGTGTGATCTCGTGTCGAAAAACTGTGAGTATATTTTCAGCTGGTAACTGACTGCACATGTATTCTGATGGCCGTCTTCCAATTGCAAACGAAGGTGTAACCAGCGAAAAGCTTACGCAGTCGCGAACATCGGACTTATTCTGATCTTGTGCACATATTAACTGGTGAGGCCAGAAGTTTATATCAAATGTCTTCGAAAACATAGAACGTAATTTGAACCACGGATAAAGGGCTCGTTTTTTTTATAACCTTTATCCGCTATGAAACCTACACAATAATTGCGGCGTATATAATTTGCTGTGTATTTAAACACCTCTAATACTGAAGTTAATACTAACCCTCGCTAATAAAACCACTTTTTACCACGTTTCCCCCAAATACCAATTAACTACAGAACACATGCAATAAATTCCAGATATTTCAGTCGTTTTGTTTTATCCATTTCGCTTTCAGCTAATTTCTTGCATTTGATCTTGACGGTTAATTAATCAATTGCCCAGATTTTGCTTCCCCATGGTAATTTATTGATTTCATTTGACGCGGATGAAAATATGAAAGCTAAATTTGACTTTTGCGTTGTACGCTTGCCATCAATTTAGTACTTTAACGAGCATGCAGTCCTTTTGATATTAAAGTGCAAGTTTTTAGGTTAAACCGGAAAGTTTTCTATTAGCAAATACAAATTAAAAAAATATACTCTACATTAAAAATTTGTTAAACAATAAAAATAATTTGGCACTATTTTTAAATCAAAAATACCCTAGTATAGAAATTCGCACACACGTGCTTAAAGTGAGAAACCTCAAGACCTTGCGTAAATATTTTACAAAAAATTTGTATTTGGTAAAATCTAAACTTGCAAATTTAATATTTTAACTCATACGAAGGAGGAGTTCTAATACAAAAATCATTCTTCATCCTTCCGACCTTATTGATGATTTTTTTGGTTCACCTTGTTCTGAAAAACGAATTATTTTCTCTATGCTTTCATATGTTTTGTCTTTTGCCGTTTTACTTTTTATTGGGATCGATTTTTGCAAAATAACAAAAATTTACATAATTTAAAAATATCTCGTAGATATTTGTAGTTAATTAAAAATATCTTAGATATTTGTAATTATTCCAAACTAACTTGGATATACATAAATATTTAAAAATTATTCTAAAATATTTTTAATCACGTATTTAAAAATATCTTAGAGATAATTTAGTCATTTTAAAATACCCTCGTGTTATAATTTAATAATCGACGTGTTTATTTGGTATACTTACTTAAATTGAAAACATCTCTAAGATACATTTGTGTTCAAAACTTTCATTTGGAATTTGGTTAATAAACATACTAGCAATATCTTAGACGTAGTTTTATTTTAACAATGGTTTAGTAGTTTTTAATAAAATAAATAATTTCTACGCGATATTTGTAAATTAATTAATTAAAAATATTCTTGAAATGTCTTCGTTGTTAATAAAATTAGTGAAGAAGTAGTTTTATGTCCTTAAAAATGGCTTAAACGTTAATAACTGATTTTTTCTGTCGATTACATTATACATATCCAATATATTAATATTTTACTTGAAACAACCTCTACATTTTTTTCGTATTTTAAAACAATCTTAATTTAAAATAGCTTAGGTATTTAAACAAAATAAATGTTTTATATTTTAAGATATTTGAATATTGAATTTGTTTTAAAATTATCTTAGATATTTTTAAACAATTGTTGAATATTTAAGATACTTTGAAATTACCACCATCTATAAAGTTTATACGTCCGCTAAGTTTCAATCTTAAATCTGGCAACAGTGAACAGCTGTAACAGCATTTGTAAAATGTTGCTGCAGTCACAAAACATACCAATTAGTTAGTCTATTCTCTATTACTTAGCACTTGTGCGGCCCAGTTTGCGCGGAATACCACATAAATAAATACATTATAAAATTGGTGTATAATATAACCACGCAACGTTGCCAGACGTAGTTCGCCTTAGCGGTAGTACAAACTACTTAATTTAAATATCCAAGACACTTAAATTTATTGTACAATATAATAAAAGTATCTAAGATATTTGGAAATAGAATAATTTATTTTAATTATCTAAGATGTTGGGAAAATAAATTTAATTAAAATATCTAAGATATTTTAAATTCAAATTGAGTTTAAATATTTTAAATATCTATAGATTATTTCTAAATAGATAATTTACAATATCTTAGAGATATTTTGAAATAATCAAAAATATCTCAGAGATATTTAACAAAAAGATGCACGAGAATGGACAGGTTTAGATATGACAGGAATTAAACATAAATAAACTACAAGATAAAATAACAGAAAACAATCTAAGATAAAGGAAACACCTAGAACGAATGACAGCTGATAGGTTGGCAGTTATAGGAAGAAAATACAAGCGACAAAGAAAAAGAGACAAAGGGCAACCTAACAGGCCATGGGTCGCTACCGGAATAGGCAATACAGTCTAACCCATGAAGACCAGAAAAAGAGGAAGAAGAAATTTTTAAATAATTAGAAATATCTTGGATATTTTTAAATCAAATATATTTACACCACATACCTTTAATTCTTTAAGATATTTATAATAAATTAATATATCTCTACATTTTCAAAGTAAAACAGCGTTCCATAGTCCATTGTGTTCTTTCTTTCTTTTAAGTAAATGGAAAAATCGTCATGATTTTCATTCGAATATCAAAGGGAAGAAAAGCACTAGACAAATTCGATGCTAAAACCAATCCGGCGTAGTTGGTTCTTTCCGTTAACAACGAGAAAAGTAAACAGGCGCCTCATTAAATCGGAGTACAGTAACAAGTGCCAATTCGAGATATTTGCATTATGTTCGATGAACTTGTCAAGCATAACAGCCCCTGGTCAGAGTAAAGCTAGCGTGGAAAGGATCATATTTATGCGAGAGGTAAAATAAACCCCGAAGGGGCGCTCTATCTAGTTTTGTGGGATTCGAAGCCGATAAAGCAAATGGAAACAGTGATAACCAACGATCCTATTCAAATTTAAAACGCACGAACCCTAAAAAGAGCAGTAAGCCAACTCATCGTCTGACGTGGTATCACAGAATACGTAATTTGAGGGAGAAGAAATGCCAATACTTCAAATTCACTAAGAGCTATTGAATGGCACCAAATTATGTATTATAAAACGTATAATAATGAAGGTAATGGCAGAATTTATTATCATTTCGGTTATAAAAATAGAAGAAGTACCTACTTCACCTGGACTTTCTCACTTCAAAAAATATCGATTTTCACGTTTTCAAAAATATTTTGTATGAGTGACTTTAGTATTCGAAATTTAGAATTTCGATAAGAATACATGTGTAGCCAAACAACACGTCTACCGAAAACCCTTATAAAGACAAAATATTGAATTTCGCCGAAAAAGATATTTTATTAGAGACCACCAAGAAGGGAAGAAAGAGGGAGTATCCCCTAAATATTACTGCATTTAAAAACCAAGTTTACTTTCTAGAAGTAATGTAGCGTAAACGAAAATTCAACAGAATCATTAGTTCATACCGGCTACCCTGTATGTCAGGTAATATTTATAATATACAGGGTGAGTAAAAAGTAACGCAAAACCGCTGTAACTTTGTAAATATTATTTCCATAAAAATACAACATGTTTATTAAATTGAAGCGCATAATTTCTCCACGTTCAATTTTCATCATCATCAAACGTTTTGTTATTTGGTTGATATGGTAACTAGCTATAGTTTTTTAAATGACACCCTTTATTATTTCATTTATAAATTCCAGCTTTACTTCGTTAAAGTCCATATTTAATGAGTATCTGTGTATAAAATACTTAATTACTTTAACAATATTTATTTATTTTAACCTTATACGTATTTCGGCATGTTTACATGCCATTGTCAAAGGTTATAGAAAGTAAACAGTTAGTGTTGTTATAGCAATAGAACTTGGTGACTTGATCTCGGTACTCGTCTGCAGATGACTTGATGTCTTATTCCGAAATGTCCAATAGAGAAGAATTTAAGAGATCAATTTGCTCATTCATTAACGGTACAGTTTTTAAATGTTTGTGAATTTCAAAAGCTTCTAATATATCTAATTTACGTTTATCATCACAAAAGTGTAAACATTTTATGGTGTTATTAGATGTCATTGAATGATTGTGTTCTAGTAAGTGTTTAGCGTAATTGGATTTATGTGGGTGTTTGTATTTGTAACAACGTACGTGTTCTTTATATCTAATATCAAAATTTCTAATTGTCTGGCCTAGATAAACCGAATTACAATGCGAACAATTTAATTTGTAAATGTCTGATTTTAGCAAATCGTCTTTTTAATGCAAAATCAAAAACAGACGATTACCTATTTATTCAAATACCCTAACTTCGTTCGATACAATTAAATATGCCTCGATCCCATATTTTGGTGACAAATCAAAAAAAAATGCTAAAATTATAAACCAAACGAATAAAAATAAAGTAAGCTTTAAAACAACTAGAAACATCCTAAACATTTTGTTTAATGCAAAATCAAAAACAGACGATTTCATATTTATTCGAATACCCCAACTTCGTTCGATACAATTAAATATGCTTCGATCCCCCCATATTTTGGTGACAAATCAGAAAAAATTGCTAAAATTATAAACAAAACAAATAAATATAAAGTAAGCTTTAAAACAACTAAAAACATGTTAAACACTTTGTTTAATGCAAAATCAAAAACAGACGATTTCCTAAAATCAGGCGTTTACAAATTAAATTGTTCGCATTGTAATTCGGTTTATATAGGCCAGACAATTAGAAATTTTGATATTAGGCATAAAGAACACGTACGTTGTTACAAATACAAACACCCACATAAATCCAATTACGCTAAACACTTACTAGAACAAAATCATTCAATGACATCTAATAACACCATAAAATGTTTACACTTTTGTGATGATAAACGTAAATTAGATAGACTAGCAGCTTTTGAAATTCACAAACATTTAAAAACTGTACCGTTAATGAATGAGCAAATTGATCTCTTAAATTCACCTTTATTAAATATTTTGAAATAAGAAAACAAGTCATCTGCAAAGGATTACCGAGATCAAGTCACCAAGTTCTATTGCTATAACAACACTAACTGTTTACTTTCATATAACCTTTGACAATGGCATGTAAACATGCCGAAATACGTATAAGATTAAAATAAATAAATATTGTTAAAGTAATTAAGTATTTTATATACAGATACTCATTACTTTATTATTTTGTTCGAGTTTTTGGTTTCAACAATTCCTTCTCTTTCTGGTATAATATTTTTTCATAGAATTTCATAAAAAAAATTTTTAATAAAATACCTTTGAAATTCAAAAAGTTCCTAGTTGTAGGTGCCATAGCAACCAAATAACTAAACGTATAAAAAATGAAACCTCACCAAAGTATGCGGCGAAACTTAAACTTCTATTAATGCTAAAATCCTAAAATCAATATTAACGAAGTTAGACGATATGTGTTACTTTTTGCTCACCCTATATAAAATACAACGTTTCATTAGATTGAATTAAAATTTTGTCTATCAACGTCGTCGCGAAAGTTTTATTCATTTTTAATTACCTAAGCGTAAGTTTCTAATTTACTTTTGTGAAGTTTCGTAATAATTTTTATACAAGAGAACATTACACTATAATTTAAATTTAATTTAATTCTTAAAACCTTTCTTGTTTTCTGAAACTTCATCTTAATTCGATCTTTTATTAATTTCCGTTTTCCTTATTAAAGTATACCGAAACCCAAAGTACAACATAATAAAAAAAAAATATTTGAAAGTAATATGGTACGTAAAATGTGCATTTTACTCACTATCTACGATGTGATTATTATTTACAATTATAAACCAGAAATTTGCTGATGAAAGAAGTGTATGCAATCACCGTCTTTCAGAATTTCGCCATAATTTTTTGCATTATTAATCAAATGTTGGTAAATAAGACAATTAAAAAAATTTAAAAAACAATATTACTCATAAACTGGAAACTTTTTTTTTTTATTTTGTAAGTTCATATAGATAAAGATGAGCTACAATTTTGTTCATGTTCCATCTCGCAAATTTCTCTCTGACGCCTTCTATGAATTTTTGAAAATTTGAGATTTAACGCCTGTTGACTTAAAAACGAGTTATCAGATCGGGATGAAATTTGATATTGGAAATGCTCTAAGAATACACAATGTTACAAGCTACTACAACTTTCGAAGCAACTAAAACTGTGAGAAGAAAAAATATTAAAATGTTGACTATTTCAAAAACCAAACTGCCCACATGTTTTATTATTATTCTGTAGAGTTATAAAGCTATATATCTCAGTTCGCGAACTTCTTTGTGACATCTTCTATGAATTTTTGAATATCGAAAATTTCGATCCCCTTATTTAATAAACGGAGGTCGATAAAACATTTCCGTTTAAGCTAAATTGCTCATGAGTGATAGTAGAATAAAGTTCTCATTTCAATTTTTAGATACGATAATATTTGGGAGAGTTAACTTCCCCCTCCCTCCCAATTTTTGGTGGACGAATTTGTCCCGTTTTTGGGTTTCTTTAATTCCAAGAAATATTTTTAGAACAAATTTAAAAAAATCGATTTTCTTTACAAAAAAACTGAAAAAATAAAGCGTATTATCAGTTTACTTTACAATATCACTCGCTCTATCTCTATCTGACTCCCATGCGTTGACCTAAGTATATCGGCGCGTGACCGAAGTTCACACACACACACACTAGTCTCTCTTTATAGCCAGCAATTGAATAAATAAAAAGATTCTCACTAAGTTTATACTATTATTTTTACATGAAAGCTTTAGTATCATATAGAATGTTGTTATAATACTACTATTATGCAACTATGCTTTCGGTACAGTGGTAACAGTAGAGAGATGTTATTGTAGTCAATGTTGGAGCGTAACACATTATAATAGGATACTTTTGAATATTTGATTACTAACAATATATAAAATATAGGAAAGTTCAGGCTAAGTGTTTCGCTCATTTTTGAAATTATTATTGTGCTTTGGAGCATCCTTAGTATGAAAAACAATAATACAAAGTAAGGTTTTTAACGTTTTCTGGCGTTTCATGCCATCGCTGCTAGCATACAAAATTAAGACTGTTATTAATTTAGATTTCCACATTATGACAGCCATTTGCCTCTTTATAGTAACAATTTTTACTGGTTTTATGTGGCATTAAAAATTTTATGCATCATTTTGCAGATAGTAAACTTGCAACAGAGATAATTAACTTTTGCCTTGCAGTGTTAAATAACAGCACGTTCATTTCGTGTAGAAAGCTGCGCCTGATGGTTTTCACTATATCAAAGTGATAACACTATTCTGCTTCCAAATTTTTCTAAAAAATTTCTACAAAACAACACGGTGTATTTGCATTACAAAATAGTGCATGTTATTATTAAATTACAATGACTAATTAGAATGAAATTAAGAATGATTCACTGTAATATGATAAAAGAAAATTAATCATGTTGCCACATACAAACCTCTATAAACAAAATGTGAATTGCAAACACTCCTACGGGCTAGGTTTTTGTTAAGATAAGATGTTATCAATCAATACTGACAAAGATATTTGAAAAGTTTAGACAGCCTTTCTTTGATGGTGTCACAGCTGCTTAAAGTGAATCAATTCTGACGACCCTGTTTAATATTCATTTTTTACAGAATGAACTGTAATTAATTTGGACTCTGCTTTATCTTAGTTAATAAAACTTGAATTGATTGATAAACAGCAACAAACAAATTCCACGCAACAGGAAAAATTAAGTTTCGATGTAGATTACAGAAATATTTTGTTGACAATCTAAAACCCGATTATAATCAATGATGAAATCAAAACTGGGTTTAAAAGTGCTGGATCTTGTTAAAACAAACTTATCATTTATCAGTGTACATACTGCATACACTTAAAATGAAGCACTACAACTAAAAACGCCTTGTACATTTATTTTAATGATAGGTAATATTAAAGTAATCCAATATGTAAACAAAATAAAAAGTAAATTACAACATCAGATTTCATTTTACACAGCCATTCTCTTTTAAGCTTTAAAATTTCCATTTCGGCTGTAAAAGTAGCTACCTAACAACAAAATCGTAAAGAAGCGTCAATAAGCCCCTCACGGAACTCGATTTTATTTCTCGAATTATTAAAAGATCTAAAATATTTCGCTGAATTACCTTCACGTTTGTAATACGTTTTATTGTTTATATCGATTCCAAATAAACATTGTCTCTAAATTCCGCAATATCCTCCAACCATTCTCATTTTTTCCAAAACGTTCGAATTTTTCTATCGTGCAATCTTCAGCAAAGATAACTTTTTTCGAGGTTTAACTTTTTTGTACTTTCAATCATATTTTCAATTCCGGAAATTTATAATTTTAAAACAGTTTACTTTTATAGCTAATATGCATTAAATCTTATTTTATATACCTTCAAAGAATTTATCAATATAAAAGAAAAATTTTACACAATTTAAAAATATCTCAGATATTTGTATTTAATTAAAAATATCTTAGATGTTTGTAAAATTTTTCGGTAAAATTTTGAAATCGCCTATTTAAAAATATCTTAAGAGATAATTTAAAATTATTTTTAACCACCCTGGTGTTGCAATTTAACAGTCGGCGTGTGTTAATTATGCTACTTAAATTTAAAATATCTCTAAGATATTTTTTTTGTTTAAAACTTTCATTCGGAGTTTTGTAAATAAACACATTAGCAACAGCTTAGATATGTTTTTATTTTAACAATGTTTCAGTTATTTTTACCAACAAGAATAATATGTGTTAGATATTTGTAAATTAAATAATTAAAAATATTCTTGAAATGTTTTTGTTGTAAATAAAATTAGTCAAAAAGTAGTTGTATGTGGTTACAAATGTCTTTAACGTTTACAACTAATTTGCTTCTGTCGATTATATTACAAATATCTTCGATATTAATATTTTACTTGGTAAAACCCCTTTAAATTTTTAATGTTTTAAAAATATCTATAGTATAATAATTAAAAATGTGTTTAGGATACTTAGAATTTGAATATTTAGGACTATCTCAAAGATACTTTTAAGGAGCTTTATTTATCTTACACAGATATTTTAAAAAATTTATAATTAAATATATTGTAGGTATTTCAAAACAATTTTAATTTGCAAAAAAAAATTTTTTCACATATCTTAGATATTTGAAAATTTCTATTTAAAAAAATCTTCAATATCTAAGATTTTTGAATATTACTGCCATCTAGCAAGTTTGTACGTTCGCTAAGTTACAATCTTATTTCTGGCAACCGTAAACAACTGCATGCTTGAACGCGGCCGCTGTGCGCTGACGAAAATCGAATTTTTGTTTAAGCTTACACAGGGCTAACACACATAACAATACAAAATTGTAAATTGTTGTTGCGGTCACGAAACAAATATACCATTAGTCTATTCATAATTAGTTAGCAGGCCAGTTTGCGCGGGGTAACACATAAATAGGTGCATTATTAAATGAGGTTATAATATAACCACGCAATTCGCAACGTTGTCAGACGTAGTGAGTAGTAGTATAAACTTTATAGATTGCAATAATTTCCGATTATCAATGCGCGTAATCAGCCTTTACGTCCCACTGCTGGGCACCGGCACTCTTCTCTGCCACGTACTCTCCTTAGCGCTAAGGTGGAGTACGGGGGACCTACAGTTTAACGTCGAATCCGAACGACTAAATTCCAGAAAAGGTTTCAGGCATTGAGACCCCACGGCTGCCTACACCGGATTGGGGAATGTGAGTGGCGGGTTGTGGCATAGATTTTTATTGCTGCATGGCTGCGGCGAGGAGTCGAACCCTAGACCTTCAGCGTTAGAGACTGAGCGCCCAACCTCTGAGCTACCGCCACTCTCCCCGATTATCAATACTTTGTTTTAATATGTCAAAGATATTTTAAATCAAATTTATTGCATAATTTAAATTTAAAATATCCTATGTAGTATGCAAATAGAATAATGTTTAAACATCTAAGATATTGGAAAACTGAACTGAATTAAAAAAATCTACGATATTTCTAAATAGATAATTAAAAATATCTAAGATATTTTCAAATAATTAAAAATATCTCAGAGGTATTTTTAAATAAACAAAAATATTTCAGAAACTGTTTTAAATAATTACAAATCTCTTAGCTATTTTTAATTCAAATATATTTACAGTACGAAACCTATATTTACCTAAGATATTTATAGTAAATTAATAATATATCTAAAGGGCGTTCCACGTGTTTGAGTTTAAAGGCTCATTTATTACATGTAGCGGAAATAAATAGTTGTGAAAAATTTAACTCCAAATATTAATATTGAAACGTTGCTGAAAAAATCTTAAAAGCTTGTTACTCCATAACTAAGACGAATCTGACCTAAGTTTAGACAACATGTTGTTCTTAGAATGCTATCAACAATCAACTGCCAAAGTTTGTTATAGAGTGAATAGGTTACCCTGTTACAACGTATGTGCAACTAGAAGCAAGGCGTTCTGGCAATAAAACAATAAAAAAGTTGTACGTGTTGGTGGCATGAAAATCGATTAAAACTTCAGGAAATGTGTCATATGTTTGCTCGATTTTACGACGAACTTTGAATTAAATCACTGCATGTCTCTAAAAATGTGTTGCATCATGTTCGGTTTTTAAGATTCTAAAAGGGTCGCTATTAATAAATATTTAAACTTAGTATAAACTGCATTGCCATACCCACAATAAATAAAGAAATAAATATTGTTTAGTTCCTCTCAAATCTAAATCTGGCTTCCTTTTGTGCTGGTGATGACTTATATTCTTGAGCCGGCAGTATAAAAAAAGTTATTGCTCCTTTTTAAAGTAAATCCGATCAATGTCAACGAAAATGCGGCCGGAAAATATCATGTTTCTAGCTTATTTTTACCGGTTTGCGTTTATTTTCAAGCGCTATTTTTCGCCCCAAGTTTTATGTGCAGCATTAAATTGCATTATTATTATTATTATCATGCAGCCTAATAGACAAAGCTGGTGTATAATAGGTACATGTAATTATATAATCATCGGTAAGTACTTAAACCGGTAGTACCACTTCGTATTGCACGTCATACACAGACAATAATCGTGTATTTGCATTTCAAACTGCGTGTGACACTTCTGCACGCGACAAAGAATAATTCTGTTCATAGGTTCTTGTGAAAATGTATAGGCAAAAGGAAATCATTTAGTAACAGCGCTCAATGTTTTGATATCATGTTTTACTTCAATATATTGCCTAACATTGAAATTTTGCAGGCAAACATGAGTCTAAAGTTAGAGTATGTCTAAGTCTAAACATCTAGCTTCAAATAGTTACAAGACAATTTCAGCTAGCTCTATAGTAAACTCTGGAAGCAGTAAAATAAATAAGTAGACGGTTAGAAAATAGCAGATCTTCAGTATTCAATATTAAATTAGCAGAACGCGTGGGCTAGGCCCCCGATTTTTTTTCTTAACTTCATACCTGGTGCTCGCATCCTCCTCGGAGTCGCTGTGATGAGAACTACTCCCGGAAATAAAAACCGCTAAAGAAACGAAAAAACCGTCCCTAAAAAATAAAAAAAGGCCCAGAAAGTCCCGTAAAAAAGAAAGAAAAATCCCCGCAAAATTTCAGGAAAAAAATCCCATCATAGCTCCACAAAAAATTGCTTTAACAAAAGCGGAAAAAAAGTTACTTAAACTATATCCTCATTTTCAGAGAAGTGCCTTACCGGAGGTTTTCAAAAAGCTTTTAAACTAAAAAACAACGCAATAAAAAATCTTGTGAGATATTTGCATATAATTCCAAAATTAAATTCGCCCTTATTCATTTAAATCAGAGATATAATAATATAATTAATACATTCCGCCGATATCGGAGCTTCATAGCCCCAATCACTTTACGTGATTTTTACGTAAATTAGGAAACCCGCAAACATAATAAATATCAAAGAAGTCTCGAGATGTAAGACATGTTACTGAATGCGTCGTCACTAAAAATTGAGTTCCTACTGAAGCACTTAAAATTTGCAGTAAACAGTTTGTAGTTAACACTTTTTAATAATAAGCGCAACCCGTGGGCTATGCCCCATGCTTTTTAATAATAAATAAGCTGCTTAAGTTGGTAGTTGGTAGCACCGTACACCAAAGTCCTAGTTTTATAAAGAGAGATCGCTTTTTAATTCTTTATAAATCGATTTTGACGATTGTGTACGCCAAAATTAGGAAGGAGGGAAAAGGTAGTCCCCCTAAATATTGCTGTACCTAATAATTAAGTTCTAAATCTTATTTTATTATTACCCATGAGCACTTTACATTAAACAGAAATTATCAATTTGCGTTTTTCCAAAATTCATAGAAGGCGCCACAGAGAGATTAGTGAATTGGGACACGAAGCAAAGTATAGTCCATTCCTAGAAGCTTACAAAGTTTAAAAGAATTGTAGCCAGTTTTGAGCCAATGTCCAAAATTTTGTGTTCCACATTGTGTTCCTCTAGGACTATTGTAATAACAAAATTAATTCCCATCTGTATGTTTTTGAGTAAATAGGTGTTTAAACAGAAAATTTACAAAAATCGTAGCGGCAGCCATTTTAAAGCTAGAGTGCTCGGAAAAAATCTTTTAAATTTTGGTTTAACATATACATATTATGTTCTTACATTTATGAAATCTCGTTTGTGTAAAAAAATGCTACAAAAAAATGTCTAGTTTTAGTTTCCGGTTCCAGTTCGTAAACTAAAACTCAAGTAGTGGGGCCCCTTTCTAAATAATTTGCAACTTCCAACACTTCTTTGTATATAATGTTGAACATGATACGTATAACCCGTAGTTCCGAAAACCGACACCGGGAAGAAACAGATTCCGCTGCAAGTGGCAAGCGTATGTTCATATTTGTTCGTGTAAATTGGAGCTTTGCTATGATTTCTTTTTAAGATTTAGGACTTTTGTGCAATCCACACAGTAATAGCTTTTATTTAAAAACAAAATGATCGAAATCGGCTTAGTAGAACTCTGGCAATAGATGGCGAAAAAATAGCTACACGTTTGAATTATTTAGATAGATCGAAAACTTTTCGTTGTACCTAGGTATACTAAATTTCTCGAAATATAGATAGGTATACCATTATTATGGCGATAAATTTTGTGGAGTTGAAAGAACCCATCGTCGTGTTATGATGAGACAGTTAGGGATTTAGTATATAGACGCACAGTTTAGAAATGTAAGAAATCTAAATCTATGCCAACCACGCTTAAATAAATACACAAATTTTATTGTACGCCACATTATAACTGCAAATTTCTAAATAAAAGGCAAAGCATTTCTTTCTTTGGTAAACGTTTTCCTTTCTAATCAAATGTTTATATTGGGCTGGTTTCTTACACTAATTACGTTCGGCACACAGCTACAATTTATGCAAATGCCAATGATGTTTACCAAGCCATTTCTGTGTTTTATTGATTGATTAAGAAATGCCACTAAGTAAATGCAAGCATTATTCAAGGTAATAAATATTCAGTAGCTATTTTCTTCGAATGACAATAACATTGTTGCTGCAATTTTTAACAGTATTATTTAAAACAATTGAAAATTTTATGAAAAGACAATCAAAAAAGAATGAGTTATTTTCATAAGAAAACGTATAACCAAAACTTTTACCTACAAAATATTACACGACAGAAAAACCAAAAATAAAGAGCAGAACCAAAAAATAAAGTTAGGGTTATGTAAAACCCTTGGAACTTAAGGGTGTAAGAAAATACATCCGATTCAATTTTCACCGAAAACAATTTGAATGTCACACGGATAGGAACGGGTAGGACTAAGACGGAATGTAAAACAAAAAATGCCAAATAACTTGAATTTGCCACGAAAATATTCATTTCTGTAGAGCAAATCTATATCTATTTATATATTAAAGGCGTTGAGTGTCTAATGTTTACACTATAAAAAGTGATATTGGTAAGCTGTATGTAAGTGCCATAATCGTATTTACATTCCGCCAGTTAATTTTTCCATGCAAATACGAAGCAGAGATCCCTTTTTGAGTAAGCACGCTTCGCTTGTCTTATTGTAACAACCAAAATGCTAACGCAGTTTTCATAACGAACACATACTTCAAAGTCTGTCTAAACACTAACCTTTACTTTCAATCCCGTAATTTTTAGACCAGAAATCCACGGTTAGTAAATTATTACGGTTGCAGCATTACAGACCAATATTAAATATTGTACGGTCTAAGAAATACTACCCATCCACTCTACTTTCATAAGTTTAAAGGAAAATAGCGTGGGTAATAGTAAGCGATACAGTTATAGATAGATAGGTACTATTCTTCAACGTTAAGGGTCTGATCTACATTAATATTGGAGATTATAAACATATCAGATAGTTCATTCGTGGCGTGTAACTTTGTTTTTATTTCAGTTTAAGTGAAAAAGATTCGTGTTTTTTTAAACAGGGTGATTTGTATTTTGGAATGATATGCAAACGTAGCACGAAATGGTTTAGCTCGTATTTATTTGTTCCAAAAACACAATTTATCAACTTATTCAATAAACGAAGTCTTACATAAGTTGTGCTGTATATTCATTAATCAGTAGCGTAACAAGACTACTCCGCGTCAGCATGCGTCTATGCGATCAAATGCAGGCGCCTATTAACAATAACTAGCAAAATCCGTGGACTGCGCCCCCCTATGTTTTTTATTGAATCCTTGTACCTGGCACTCCTGGCTGCTCCGAATGTTTCCTCCGCTGAGTCAATCTAAATTAGTTGCTCCCGGAAATAAAAACGATGAAAAAAAATCGAAACGAAGCCCGAAAACAGCGATGTATAAAAATTTGAAAATAAAAAAAATCTTTAGGAAAAACACTCCCCTAAAAAACTAATCCTATCATAGACCCAGAAAACTCCTTACAAAGAAGCGGGAAATCAATTCGTTAAACTTCTTTCATTTCCAGGTAAATGAAATGTTGTTAGACATTTACATATAATTCCAAAATTTAATTAGCTCTTATTCGTATATAATCAGAAATGTAAAGATACAATTAATACACATTTTCCGCATATCGACGAGCTCCATGGCTCAATCAATCTACGTGATTTTAACGTAAATATCAGAACTCACAAACAATACGGTTTAGCGTATTGATCGTTTTCAACGAAAGTTTATCTTGCTGTCACTTATGTTGATATAATTTGGTTATGTATAACTTATTTAATTCTAGCACATTGGAAATGTGTATTAATCGCGCTGACAATAAACAAATACAAACCAGGCGAATTCCACCATCACTGACTTAAAAATTGAAGCTCGACTAGGTTTCGCTTATTATTACAAAGGCGTATATTACAAAAATGTTTGCTAGATGTTTCTCTGTAGGAACTCCACTTTTAGTGACGATGCATTCAGTAACATGTCTTACATCTCGAGACAGCTTAGATATTTATTATGCTTGCGGGTTCCAATATTTACGTAAAATTTGCGTAGGGTGATTAGGGTCATGAAGCTCAGATATCGGTGGAATGTATTAAGTATATCAATATATGTCTGATTTATGTGAATAACATGTCTAGTAATTCCAAAAACATTTTGAAAATCTTCGTTAAGGCACTTACCTGGAAATGAGAACAAGTGATAAGTTTAACAAATTTGTTCCCGCTTTTTTAAGGAACTTTTCTGGTCTTATCATAAGAGTTTTTCGAGAGATGTTTTTGCTGAAAATATTACGAAAATCTTTCTTTCTTCTATTTTTTTACGAGGCTGTTTTTCCGCGCTTCTTTTCGGTTTTTGGTAACGCATTTTATTTGCCGGAGCAACTCTTATTCAGACCGGCTCGGCGGAGGACACATTCAGAGTAGGAAGCGCCGGGTATGAAGTTACAACAAAATTCATCGGTGGGGGGGGGGCGTAGCCCACGGGTTTTGCTAATTTATTTTAAATCTGCATGAACACGATTTGTGGCTAATTTACATTAGGTGTTATAATTTCTTTTCTGTAAACATGAACAACACCGTTCAAACAAGTAAAACGGAATAATTTAATTTACTTCTCTCAACTACAGTAAAATATATATTTAAATAATACTTCTGTTTGTACAATAATTTAATTTAAAATACTATTTTAAAACATTTTTATAAAACAACAATGAAATAACAATTTTATTGCTCTTCATAGATTCAGCAGTATTTTTCCAATAATTTAATTAATTCATATTAAATTGATATTGTTGGTTTTTCATTATTCCAAAAATTACACTCATTGTTATACAAATGTAAACTCTTTTGTGTGCTTCCAATTTCATTGCTGTTTTTGTTGTTTTTTGTTAAATGTATTCTTTGGCTATGCGCTATGTTATGCGCAATGTTGCAAAGAATGGCTGATTACTAATTATCTTGTCACGAATTTCATGTTACACAATTGATTTACTTTTAAATATAAGCTGACGCCTTCAACTTTATCAAAATTATAATTTGCAAATGACATAATAAGCAAAATCACTCGAATTACAAGATAATGTATTAATAGATAATGTTATGATGAAGCTGTGCAAGGTTCCATAGCGTAAATTAAAGCTTAAAAGCTTTTAAAAGTAATTATATAATTACGGCAATTTTGGAAGACAAATTTCAAACCCGAGGATTTAATATCAAAGTTGAATCTATTTAGACTAACTTTACAAAACTTTTATCGATTTAACAAGTGCCTACATGCCTAATCAAAACTTGGTTATTTAGGGACCTAAAGGGTTAAACCAAAGCCTGAAATAACAAAGTTTTACAAATTCGTGTCAAGCCACAACAGACGGCCTTTAAAAGCGTGTCAATATAAAGAGTTCTTCTATTCCTGACAGGCCAGAGAAAAGTTTCGAGATTACAGGCAATCGCCAGTCAATTTCCACCTGCCCCAAATCTTGTTCTGGCGAACAGTTAAGGTTTATGTAAGTTCCTAACAAAGAAAAACCTGCGGTTGAAAATAAAGAAAAGTTTTTACTTCTGTTGAAAACTAAAATAATGTCAGGGTCCACTAACAAAGCACCTGCTTCCAAAACTTTATAACTTCAACACCATCGAACAACCACAATTTGTTTGAAAGCCGACAATACTGGAACTCTTTTTAAATAAGTTTAAAGTTGTTAAACTTATGTAATATGTTCGTCTTCCCAAGCTCCTTCGGTTACTTATAATCTAGAGGATACAACAGACTAAAGAGCAAAAACATCTTTCAATTCCAGAACCTATTCAAACTTGAATACGATCGAGATTAGTTATCATAATAATATTCAAACAAAATAATTTTATAAGCACAATTTTTAGACAGACAAGAACGTCCTTTTGATTGATTAATTTAAATATTTTGTTTTTATAATTACGATATTAACTTTTTAGCTCAGGTGCTTAAAAACATGAACTAAAAACATTCGAACTGTGAAATAACAATACTTGAAAAATACAGCACCTTTCTACACAAGTAACCAGATACGTATTTCGACAGCAAAGCTATCATCATCAGTGGTAAACTGACACTAACAGTGTCAGTTTACCACTAATGATGATAGCTTTGCTGTCGAAATACGTATCTGGTTACTTGTGTAGAAAAGTGTTGTATTTTTCAAGTGCCTAAAACAGTTAATATCAATTATTTTTATCTGGTCAATTCGAATGTCTTACATACAGGGTGTTTCATAGAGTGCGAGCCATAACATTTCAACCATGTTGTAGTAATTTGGTTAGTATCAAAGTCTACAGTAGTTTCTTAAACTTTTTTCTTCGATCAGCCTGCGTTTTTAAAAACATTTTTAATTACCCCTATAAAATTTAGAGGCATTTGTGAAACTAATTTTAGGGTTCAATTTTTAAGTCGAACAATTTTTATGAATATCGAAGATAGTTTGCAATATTTACAAATATCTAAAATATTTTTAATTAAATACAAATATCTACGAGATGATTTTAAATTACATAAATTCTTTTATATTGCAAAAATCGCTGTCAATAAAAAATAAAATGGCGTTCCATAAACCACTGTAGTGAAATATTTAAATTTGATTACATTTTAGCAGTCACGGAGTCAGAGAAGTTTCACCCCGTTTTATATTGTTAACGGTTAGTCATATTATTACTTTAGATTAACAAAAGTTGCTTGCCATCGCCTGAACTGTTAAGTGACGTGCTTAATTTTTTGATATAACTATTTTAAGTGAGCGATCACAAACAATTTTTTTATTAAACTGCGCTATGCATATTATTTTATTTTATGTGTTTGTATCTACGTAATTAATTAAATTTAGGGTGTATTAATTATTGTATTCTTAGATATAAATTTTTGTGTTCTTCGATATGAATATTTTTTGTTTTGCAAATTTTGTTGTTTTACAAATTTATTTTAAAGAAAAACTAATAAGAACAAATGACGCATGAAATACACAAAAGAAAATTGTTGCAAGCTCTCATTTAAGTTCATAGACACCATTATACTGGACAGTTTCTCGCATTTTTATTCAGATTTTTGCAAGGTAAGAGTATTTAATTTTTGCACCCTTGAAAAGAGAAAAAAAATAAGTAGAATCAAATTAAAAACATTGCTGATTACGTCATGGTCATAGTTAACTCACATCGATTAATAACACAATCACATAATAGTTCATGTGGTGCATAATAACTTTTATTCAAATAATCTAAGAACACGTAGCGATCTATCTCTACTTATTATTTCATAAAGTAATAGAGGGAATACGACTTGCATAAATCACACGGTATATTTAAATTGTCACTTCTAATTCCCTTAGAAGCATTTCGTATTTTTACATTATTCGGATAACTCAGCTTTTTGTACAATGGTCAAGACAAGTGACTAATAACATTTAGAGAATTTCAACGTGGCATTCACAGATGAATATTATTATTTCAGTTAATTTACAAGCATTATCTATATTTACTATAGATTTTGCAATAAAGTAATAAGCATATTTGCACTTTTTAAAAAACTGCACATGCGACAGCGCTTACAAACAATTAAATTTAATAGAGAATATGTCTTAGTATGACTAGCTTTATCTGTTTAAAGTCATATGTCAGGAATACAATTATCTATCATTCAAATGTGTGCATCTCATTTAGTTTAAACATAGTTTTCGCATAACAACAAATATAATTAAAAGCTGACGTACGTATATTAACTTCAACAATAAGATGAGGCGAAACTGCATAATTAGTACCAATTTTACCTTGTTCTCTGTACTGTGTCGAAGTTGAAAATACGAAAACGACAATTTAATTGCTGTTATTTACAAATCTTCATTAGTCGTCATTAAATATAAATAAAATTATTAAAAATGTAGAAAATTTTTAGTTGGTTAGCAACAAATATTCCAGATATAATACGACCTTATTTGACAGAACGGATGACAATTAAACAAAAACTAAGAACTACACTTCGTATTTCAGTTTCAAATTAATGAATAAATAAATAATTTTTCATTAAATGTCAACTCACCCAACTCCAATACCTTAACAAGTTATTAAAGGTACCTGAGAATTCAGTCGCAACTTACCTGAAAACAAAAATAAACATTAGTATTATCATTTTATATTAACAGAAAACGTTTCCAAACATTTTACAAAGAAACAGAAATAATGATTTCCTAGAAATATCAAAATTTTACATTGATATAAAAATTGATTTTCCTCAGAAGGAAAAAGCAAAAAAATTGTGCTAATAGAGGTCATTCATATTGTCTAGAAAACGAATTTTCATGCCTGATGTTATGAATGATCTAATTTGCTAAGTGAACTTCAGTTTCTAGAACGTTCTAAAAAAAGGCTGAGTTATGAACCTCATCAGCAATAGATAATTAAGTAATAAATTAATATATGCAAAATATATGCAACGTTATTAAAAATTATATTTCCGAGAAAACTGACTTACAAAAGCTTCTATACTAAAAAACTTCCACTATACTATAAAAAAACAATACACATCCTGAATTTTGGACCAAACTATAACATGACATTATTTATCAATTCCAGCTTTACTTCGTTAAAGTCCATATTTAATGAGTATCTGTATATAAAATACTTAATCACTTTAACAATTTCTATTTATTTAAACCTTATACGTATTTCGGCATGTTTACATGCCATTGTCAAAGGTTATATGAAAGTAAACAGTTAGTGTTGTTATAGCAATAGAACTTTTTTACTTATCTTGGTAATCGTCTGCAGATGACTTGATTTCTTATTCCAAAATGTCCAGTAGAGGAGAATTTAACAGATCAATTTGCTCATTCATTAACGGTACAGTTTTTAAATGTTTGTGAATTTCAAAAGCTTCTAGTATATCTAATTTACGTTTATCACCACAAAAGTGTAAACATTTTATGGTGTTATTAGATGGCATTGAATGATTTTGTTCTAGTAAGTGTTTAGCGTAATTGGATTTATGTGGGTGTTTGTATTTGTAACAACGTACGTGTTCTTTATACCTAATATCAAAAGTTCTAATTGTCTGGCCTATATAAACCGACTTACAATGCGAACAATTTAATTTGTAAATGCCTGATTTTAGCTAATCGTCTGTTTTTGATTTTGCATTAAACAAAATATTTAAGATGTTCCTAGTTGTTTTAAAGCTTACTTTATATTTATTTGTTTTGTTTATAATTTTAGCAATTTTTTTCTGATTTGTCACCAAAATATGGGATCGAAGCATATTTAATTGTATCGAACGAAGTTAGGATATTCGGATAAATTTTTTGAATGGCTAATTTATAATCTTTTTCTTTAATTAATGTATCAATAAGTTTAGTATTATAACAAATTGCATACAGTAATGGTTATAATACTAAACTAGAGAGCGGCGTAGCCAACCCCGATCTTCATAAGAAAAAATTTTTTATCATTTTTTTATATGGTGTTTCACAACATGTGGAACAATTCGGATAAAAATGGGTCCAGAAACCCTTCTTTGCGGAGTTACAGTCTCCTGAAGATAGGGCAGTCTGATAACTTCAATTTTGAAATTCGATATCTGTTAGAGTATGTTAGTATTTTCGCTAACTTATGTTCAAATAAGTGCAATTGTTACATTTTTGATTATAAAATCGTATGCTCCGTACAAAAATAAATAACAAAGATGCACTTGTTGAAAGTCGCTAAATCTAACAGTTTTCGACATAATTCAATTTGTGTGCAAATCCAAATTGCCATGAAAGTCTGAGTGTTTCCTGAAGATGCGAAAATAGTTAGTATAAACTTCGAGGATAAACTCTACACACTAAAGCACTCAAAAGAGTTCATATAAACAAAAGCCCAGAAGATTTACAGCCTCTGAAGCAACAGAAACTATTGAAACTGTACCCACTTCCCCATCCATATCTAATAGATCAAAAAAAAACTGATCCTCAGCGGGCTGTGGAATGAAATGTCACGCACGCACTCCTATTTACAAAATTCCGTTGTTCGATAAAAATAATATCAAAACCTTTAGACTTCCAATTTCAAGTTTTTCTAAAAACCTATTTTTCACATACATTTCACCAAAATCAGACGAAAATGTAATCAAATTACACACCATGTGGCTCAGTTAAAAAAATCTCCCTAATAAAGCCATCCGACTTAAATGAATAACTAAATAGAAATAATTTACCAAGTAATTAAACTTCATTCATTAGGCAATTAATTTGGTTAATTAAGCATTCATCAACGTTCTATTACTTACTGATTTTAATTTATTGTTTAGGATGGCACTCATGTCTGCATAACACGAAACATTTTTGTTTATCATTCCTTTTTTTATCATTTTTAATTATCACAAAAAACAGTTGGAAGTATATACACTATACCCACTTCAGAATGTTTTACTTTTCCGTGTAAAAAAAATTTTAGCAATAAGGCCGTTGCCCTAGTAAGGCGTGGGTTTCCGATTCAATTCTGGCACTAGTCACAGATTCTTCTGAAATTGCCAATTTAGAATTTATTGAAACCAGAAATAAATTGCTCGGACGCAATATCACCTTAGATGTCGAGTCGTCTGTAAACCCTAGCAGTTTATTTATCTTTGCTCGTATAAACCTAAAGCAATCAAAATAAAAGTCTTATCAAAAAAACAATCTGGCAATAAAAGCAGTAAACAAACAAAAAAAACAATAAGATCCTGTGGGGCTGTGGTAAGGTAACGTTTGGTGATTTTAATTCAGAAACAACTTTTGGTTCACCACACAGACGGAGCTGCAGAATTTGTACGTGGTTATCCTTAAATCTAGAATCACCTTTTAGGGACCCAGAAAGATAGGAAAGATAAAATAAATAGGTACACATAGTTACTGCGATTATTGCGATTAAACAGTTTCCGTAGGAAAAGTTGTTTATCTGTAATACTCTAACAGAAGTTATTGTAAAGTAGAACTGACTTTCTAACTAGTTAGTTCGTTGTGCTCGTTAATTAAGTCTATATTATTATACATATCACACACACACCCTCGACATGCAACCTACCGATAGGAGTTTTGCTTTGTGTAACAACTATTGTCATGAAAGTACCAAATTGTGGTTAACATTACATTACAGGAGTGGGCTGCTTTGAATTTCCACATGTCAAAAGTCATTAGCTGTAATTGCACATAAGTAACCAACTCCACGGGTGTACAGTGCCGGATTGATCTGATTTAACATAAACCATCTACAAAAATATATTTTAAGAAAATATATGTAAATTTCAAACAAAGACGAAAAATCTCGCTTTTCTTTGGGCTAGTTCGACCATGAGCATATAAACGACCGCGTAGTCAATCCAAACTATCCGAAGACCCGTCACAGATCTTTTCCGATTCTTCAGAACACTCCACTTCAAACAGAATATATTCGGCGAAATTGTTTGTCGATATTCCGACCACAACAAAGTAACTTTATCCTCACGCTTACACAGTTTCGATTTTTATCGATTACTTCGTATTCTGAATTCCATTACATACAAAGAACAATTTTTTTGTTGAATACTTTGCATAAAATTTCAAAATCTCCGAAATTACTGGACTGATTTTAACGAAATTTGGCATACCAAAGTATAAACAACATTTGAGGGACACAAAGTTTCTTAAAACCGGAAACGGAAATTATTGACATTATTTTCTTCAAAAACAGTTTTCAAAATTTGAGTACTGATTCTGATAGAGATACTTAAACTAATCCGTTTATTTCGAATTATCTCACTTAAAAATTAGTTGTCAGATCGGCAAAAATTTTGGTATCATAATAACCCGAATGTCACTACTATACACGGCAATACAAAAAAAAACATCAAAACTGCGAATAAAAATTTTTTAAATTAAAAAAAATATTTCATAACCACTGGCAACACTTTTTTTTTAATCTTATAGGATTATAAACCTAAGAATAAGTTACAAGTTGTTTTTATTCCAAAACGCTAATTTTTCTATGACGCTTTCTATAAATGTTTGGAAATTAATTTCCCCTTATTTAATAAACCTTTGTTTCGGCTAAATTGGTCATATGATAGTACAGATCGATCAAATAAAAACATAATCGCATTCGCCTATGAAACAAGACCGGCATGTCGATGATTAACTCGCAATTCGTGGAACTGTATCATAGTTGCTTATTATTTTACAGTACATGCTCATATTTTACATTTTTAAACAATCAGCAAGCAAGTATTGCAAATTATTTTCATATTTTACAAACGTGCATGATAAATATCAGTTGGCAAACTGTGACCCATTTAACTCACTTAATGGAAAAATTTTGGTGCTGGTGTAACGGTAAAGGCGGGGGCTTGTAATTTAGCGGCCCCAGATCAAATCCCGTGGCAGCCCTGCTATTTTTCTCAATTTTTTGCCTTTATGTCTATAATTTATTTTAATTTTTATCTTTGTTTTATTTAAAAACGCGGTATCTTGCAATACGTTTTTATTTAATTTAAATTTAAAACACAAAACAATCAAAACGCCCTAAGTAACAAAACAATTAAAAGTCGCATCGCAATAAATGTTGGAAATCATGTCAATTCGTTTATAAGCATGAATAAACTCAGTTTTTTCATGTTTTTAAGACCCGTAAACAAAACAAATAAGAAAAAAACGGATCTGCCACGAGATTTGAACTGGGACCGCCAAACGCCGCCAGATTACAAGCACACGCGTTTACCGCTAAACAAACACAATGATTAATTTGATTATTTTAAAAAAATGTTAATTATGAGCAATTACGGTAAAATAATAAACCGCGCAACTGGAGCTTGACAAATGTTAGTTTGCCTGTGATTAAGGGCGGTACAACAGTACGCAGTAGCCAAAGTTGTGGGGTAGGCTTAGAGATCATTTGCATCATAGTGCCTAGCTGTTAACATCAGGTATAGTCCAGTGAAAAGTGAGTGCAATCAACAAGCACGCGTCGTGGTGGTATACAATACAACCGCCTATGTAACGGAGTCTACAATTTGAGCGATGGCATGGCTTCAACTTCAGTCTGTGTTCCTCCTAGTGCTCACTCTTTCTCGCACCGCGCAGCTCCACAGGCAAACTAATATCTGTCAAACTGTATGATAATAACTACACGATTTGCAACCAAATCATCGACATGCCGCGCTTGTTTCATAGGCAACTGCAATTACGTTTTTATTTGATCGTACTGTAGAATAATACTATAAACTTAATTTTTAGATGAATTAATATTTAATGAAGCCTTTTGGCTGAAATATTTTGTATCTAGTTTCTGGCATTCTTTAGCTCTAGACATTATTTTCCCGGAAAAAAATCGTTTATTTGCCTTAATTTCGTATTGAAGAACAACTGTCAACTAAATTTGTATTCTTATTGCCGTACCGAGCGACGACTGTAAACGAGTTCTTTGAGTAAATAAAAAATTTAATTTTTAAATTTTTCTAAAACAGGATATTTTGTTTTCTTTGGAAGTTGAAAGAAGCTTTTCATTTTTGTTTTGAATGGTAGCACGTTGGCTTCCAAGATCTTTGAAATTGATTGTCAGATGTTTGAGATAACCTATAACGAAGAAAAAAGCACAGTTTTGGACGAATACGGTATAAAAATTAACAGAAGACGTGTTAAAGCGTACCTACAATTACAGTCACAAGGGTGTTATTCAAAGCAAGTTATTTTAAGATAATTTCTGTACCAAGTTTTCATTATTTCTTTATTTGTAAAGATCAAAGGTTTTCCTTAATCGCTTTTTAAGTCTTGGGGGGGAATATTTTATTCGACATTTATAAACGCTGACGAAAAAGCTTTGATCTTATATAATGTTAAAATAACGGTATGAAACGTTATTTTCACAATGAACCAAATTCAAAAAACCTAAACTGAAATCAGTAACTTTTCCGATTATCACTTGATAATTTTTATTGAAATTTAACAGAACTACATTTGCTATTTAACACTTCGATCTTCTTGAAAATTGATTTGTGGTTCAATAAACTCTTTAACGTTTTGTTAGAGCTAGCTAGCTTCAAAATTACTTCGTTTCACTTTTTCTTTCGCAAAGCTTAATGTGATATGGAATGTGAATTATCCAAAAAATTTAAAATTACAAATTTTCCAAGAAATTGAGTTAAAAATATTCTTATGGCATTAAAAGTGATATCAACCTGACAGAAAAATATGTATAGTTGTTTAATAACAAAAATTAAATCTAAACACCATATACAGGATGTATCAAATTGCGTGTTAACTATGGGGATCTCGCTTATTTGAAGAGATACGACGATCGTTAAATTAGAGAAATGTTGTGGAATTGTATGCCCATTAATAAACTGAAAAGAAATTAGAGCTGAAATTTTTAATTTTTTGTATTCGGATATAACTCATTTGTCAGTTATATTACATATTTCTTGTTAACGCATCATTACGACACGTTGTTCTGCAAATTCTAAATTTTTCATCAAAGTGGTATAACTACTACCATTGTTCATTTTCGGCTGTCAACTTTTTTTTGATGTATCTAAAAGTAAAAGTAAATAAAAGTAGTGTTTTGTTTTACTTCCACCAGTTCATGGCCTACTAGAATTTTTTCAAAATAAATTAAACCACGTGGTCTTTCCATGGCACACTTATGAAATTTGTATTTTCTGTAATAAAATGCTCAAAACTTAAATAAAATGCAAAATGACATATCGTTTAAATCAGAATAAAAAGTAAAAATTAAATGCCGACCATAAGAAAAGAAAAGTTGATAGTCGAAAATGAACAATGGTAGCAGTTATAAGAAAACATAAAAAATTTAGACTTAGCATCAAAAAGGGTCCTAATAATTCCAAACACAAAAAATCCAAAATATCAGTTTTTTTAAGTTCTTTATTCTTCTACATTAAAGTAATCTCAATTTAAAATAATCTCATTCTCATAAACTAACAAAACTAAATTCATATTACGTACATGTTTTTATAATTTTCTTGCAGTAATTTTATTAAAACGGAAAAAATATTTATTTCTTACAATTATGAAGTTAAGTTTCACTTTGATTAATAAAAACTAATTTTGCCGCTTTTCCACCCCTAGCTTAATTTGCTAAACTTGGGAAACACAAGCGTGTATATCAAATTATAATTTGAATAATAATTTCCAAATTTTTAACGTTATTTTAAAAAAACTTAATCACTTAAATCAATGCAACCCTGAAAATTAGCAGGAATAATGTGGCATGTCAACGGTTATTTTAGGCAAACGGCTTTTGTCTAGGCAAATAGACATACTGGTCGCTTTTATTAAGTAAATTTGATTGTATACATGGTTGAACGCTACTAGTTATGCTCCCTGGGATACTTCTAATGGAATGGTCGCGCCTACAAGGGCGCAAGCTATTAGTTCGGAACCAGTGCACACTATCAGTCAACTTGCAACTGACGGCCAATATTTATATTTAGACGTAACAACCCGATCAATAAGTCAGTTTTATGTTTATGTTAACGACTGTCGTCAACACAAAAGGCTGCACCGAAGCCCTTTGTTGCCTACATGTTCAGGGTATTCCCGTATCCTCAGATGAGGACGGTGCATAAGCGAAACATTTTCCAGAAGAACCCTCAGAAAATTTTTCAATTCAGAAAATTTTTCCCATAATATTTACCACTCCACATTAGCGGTTGCTCCAAACATGTACTTACCAAAAACCTGTCTTATTTTAGACATGACCGTTCACATACATTTACTAATCTGCTAGTTTGCGTTTTAGCCGATTATACGGGCCAGCGGGTGGTCTAGTGGTTAAAGTCCCAGGCGTTGAAACTAGACTCTCAACGGCAGTAGGTTCGAGTCCTCTGCCCGTCGGAAATTTTTCTGAATAAGTTAAATCCGGCGGGTCCATGGATGGTGTGTGTGGTGTGTATGTTGGGTTGCGTGTCTTTCGGGGTGGGGCATGTTAGACCGGTGAATAGCACTTAGTCTGCTGAGCCCGGGTAAGGGGGTGAGATGGAAATCATGGAGTCGTGCTCACGCACGGTCTCATGATTCTTTAAAAATAAAGGCCGATTATACGATAAGACAAACTCCTAAAAATCTTACTTCTTGTTTAATCTAAAGATTAGCCAGCTGCATGCATACTAAAAATCAACCAATTGTGCGATTTTATAATTTGCATATTATTTCGTTAGTTAATGCAATATTAAGACAAGAATAATAACTTATTATTGTGCGGACGAATGTATATAAATCAAATTGGATTATTGTTTGAAACGAATTACTTACTGTACGGAAAAGTACTTTATATGCAGTCCCAAAAAACTCATTTCATTATACAGACTGCGTAACAGTAGATTTTAGACAACCGATCTGTCATCAGTTCCTCCCTGGTAATAGCTTTCCGTAAGTCATAACCAACTTTAATCAAATTCATTGTACGAAGAAGATTCTCAAGTGCTAAATTTCCGAAAACTTCTGAATATAAGTGGAAAAGGCGATAGATCCTACTTTTAGAGACCGGATATTTCTTACTTAATTACAACTTCAAGGAACAGCTTTCCACTTCAAGGGTCTAATATTTTGTTGTAGCTAATAAAGACTGGTCATCAAGGCACCTGCCAGCCTAATAAGAAAAAACGTCAGTTTTTAATCCTGCGCAATAAAAATGGGTTAAATATTATTTAAAAATTCAGGGCAGAGCTTCCACAATCCGGAATTAATCTTTAAATTATGCTAATAAACTATAGAATGCGAAAAGATATTTTTAAAGTGTACTTAAAGTTCTGATAAAGCTCCAGGACTTTCCTTTTGGAGGAAGACGCAATGTACAGTTTCAAAGTTATCTTGAAAACCCCATTTCTAGCAAAATATGTAAGGAATGCTCGCTCAGCATATACCTACTCTTGTAATTATTTAACATCATTATGAACATAAAGAGAAATTATACCATAAAATATTGAAGAAGCCGTATTTAGCAGGACGTATTAACCGAATTCCGTTTGTGCGTTAATTTTATAAAATGATCTGTAACTAGTAAAGACACCTCTATATTTATTTATCTATACATTTAAATTAGAACGTATGTCTGTCTGATTTTATGTCCGGAATTCTACCCACTTCTAGATTCGTTGTTTAAAATATCGAAAAAAACAAAATGTTGGACTAATAATAACAGGCTTTTCGCACTTTTCTCCCAACCCATGACGGTAATTGAACGAAAAAAGCGGGGTATATTTATAACGGGAGTTCAATGAAAAAGGCACTTTCCCCTGCCAAAAGCGAGCGGTAGTAGGGGATATGGTCAGGCAACGCGGCGTGGATTTGTTGGTTTGGAATAAAAATAGTAGGGCCTAAGTTTGCATTTGCTTACGGGGGCCACATTCGGTTTACGGGAAAACGCCCCTGGAAAACTCTCCGAAAAACAAATCGTGTAGAGAAAAACAAACCCGGTAAAAATTAACTAGAAAAGGCCCCGGTAAACACATTCTCCAGTAAAAACATTCCCCGGAATAAACAACCCCTGAAACAATATCCCAAAACAGAACCACACACCAAGAAAGTTAGAACTTATTAAACCGCAAATACAGACAAATCGTATTAGTATAGTGCTCGCGGCTGAATAAGTCGCTAGTAAAGTGAGCTTGCGGGCACTCCGAGGTAAAAAGCTACGGCCTTGCAAAAAATGTTCCTACTGCTTAAAGGATTCATAATCTGCAAGTTGTCAAAAAATCGTTCTCTGCAAAAGGGCGTTACACGCAATTTCGAGTTAGAGGTACAGCGAGAAATTTCAATATTACAAATACCTGCGACAAAAATTTCAAATGGTTTTCTGTGGCCTTTCTATTTTTGAAAAAATATTGTATTTGTGAAAATACACGGCCCCTTAGCTAAAATTTTTGAAATGCGATTTTCTCGCTTCGAACGTGCTTTTTACCAAGGCATTTTTTTCTAGAGCTTGCTTTGCCGGAGCATTTTTCTTGGGGTTTTATTCGTGTCTTTTTACGGGCGGCCCTAAACTGGGCACCGTCTACCTGCTTTTTAATCTTACCTCCTAAATTGGGCACTAGACTCGGGATTAGAGATTTTGTTTACAACTAAACTGGGCACTTTATCGGTTTAAGGAAAGTCTTGAGTTTGCTCTATTGCGAGGTCATTAATAATAATTAAATCATTAAAATATCTTTATTTCCATTACGAGAATTATTAAAATTTTAAATAAAACTACCGTGAAGGTGAAAAACTTGTTTTATTAAATATAAAAAAACATACATACATAAATACAATAATTATACTTAGAGTTAATTACGTTTGCAAAAAAACAACTCTCTTTTGTATTTTTATTTGTAAAAATTCCCCAAACATTTTCAAATATATACAGTGGCGGGCGCGTTTTATAATAAAAAATATTGCTATTAAACCTGGAGTGAATCTTTTCACATTTGTAGTTCTATCCATTGCCGCACTAACAGTTGCCTAAAGAGGTAGAGGAAACAGGCCATCAAAATCATTATAAATATCCATTAAATAATCAAAGTTTTGAGTTTTTATAGGGGTACATTAAAGGTTAGAATTTACACAATTCTCTAAACATAAATCTGATTGGCTAGAGAGTAGAGACTAGAGATAACGTAATGACCTGCAAGGATGACCGAGTGCCAAGTTTAGGTAACTTTAAGAGGTAAAAGTAGTTGAGAAGATTAAGGGATTAAGAAAGTGCCCAGTTTATGCACGCCCCTTTTTACCGGGATTTTCTATCCGGGAATTTTTTCGTAGATTCTCAGATTCACAAGGCCCTCATAAAATTTGAGCCACTTTTGACAACTTATTACCGCACAGGGAACCAATTAAAAAATCAAACAATCAAAAATTTTATTTACCTAAAATAATCACAGAAATTAAATTTGGCCTGTAGGGATTTACACAAATCGCGACTTTTTTATGCGGACTGAATTCTAATTAGAAACTGAAATTAATTTTGGGGAACTACGTGTGTGGGGGACTGGTCGCCTTGTACTTATTGCCATGGGGGCTGTTGCTCCCGTGGCCCCTATAAGTTAGGCACCTATGAATTAAAAGTAGTAACGAGCATAAAACAACTAATAAGTAGGTACGTAACGGCCGCGCCATAAGTTACTATAAGCCGAATATAATTCTCATTAGCAGCTTAGGTAAGACGACGGATTTTCCTAAGCGATCTTACTGACGAGTGATGAGATGAGATCAGTCCCGCAGTTTTCGTTCTATAAATTATTTTCTTCGATTTTCTTTACACCTATTGCGTGCTGTAGAAGTTTAGGGCGGCATTATAAATATTTCATGCATGTGTCACATTCAGCGCATTTTGAAGCATTAACCTAACAATAACTCGAGCACACGAGTTTCTAAAATAAACAGAACGGGTTTGATATCAAAACAAACAGGTCAGTTTAAAAAACAAACAATTCTGCTATATAAATCAAATGACCTTTTTTCATGAAAAATGAACAAACCCAACATTTCTTTTTGTGATAATTTAATAAAGAAATATGTTTTATTTTTTTTTTAACTAAGAAATTGAACTGTTTGTTAAGAACAGACCTGTTTTGTTTTTAATTAATGAACAAATTGTTCTCTTAAATTCACCGTTATTGGACGTTTTGGAATCAAGTCATCTGGACGCAGACATAGAAAACCAAGATCAAGTTATGAAGATTTATTTCTCCTATGGCAACACCAACTGTTTACTTTTAATATTGCCTTTGAAAATGACGTGTACACACGTTGAAATACGTATAAGGCTAAAATAAAAAAATCCTGTTGAAGTTAAGAATTGTTTTATTTACAATAAGCTAATTTTAAGTTTTTTTTTATCGAATTTAATGTATTCTTACATCGGTGAAACATTATAAAGAAATATCAGAAAAACCGGTAACCGTTTTCGAAAACAAAATTTGAAATGGCGTCAAACCGTAACCGTAAACGAACCAAACATTAAAACAATTTGAATTTGAACCGTAACCGTAAACCGAAACGTTATTTTATTTCGGTTTACATCCCTGACCAAGAATGGGCTTCTAAATTTTTTAAATAAGTCTTATTTAGAGTTCATATCTAGAAACTAATAGTTAAAAATAAATAAATAACAAAACAATCAATTAAAAAAAATAACAGGTTAATGTTAAGGACACGGAAACGAGAATGTATGAATGTGCGACTGCCATAAAAATTGGGCTTGCTAGTATGGAAAACGGCCAAAAGATTATCACAATCTGTATGGATATTCCATTATTTACCCGTATAAAAATCGCTACGGTTTGGGTTCTAAATCTTAGCTACTTTAGGTCTATCTACCATCTGTCATATCGATCTGAGAATGATGTGATTTTAACGACCAGCGTCACTGTCGTGCTAATATAAAATACGCGATACCCACCTAGATTTCAGTTTATTCACACTTAGGGATAAACAAATTCAGTTCCGAACAATTTACCCCTATGGAAATCGTAAGACTTATTACTTAACTACTAGTTAGCGGATTATCATTTAAATTACGAATACAGCAATAAGAAACAAAGTCAATGGACATACTTTTAAATAATTACGTTTTAAGTTAATATGACAATAATAAAAATAACTACATCATACGTAGATAAATAATGTAAAATATTGTTATTAAAAAACTTCGCCTGGACTTTCCTATACTTTAAAAAACATGATTTCAAAAGCATTGCAGTATTAACGTCTTACGTGCCAACAATGACAAAATAAAATCTGTTAGAAAGATTTTGAATAATATACAGTGTTTCCCAAAAAGTATGCAAATTTGTTTGTAATTTCTCATACAAATTTTACTTTTCATAAAATTTTGTGTATCATCTAAAACCATTTTTAAGACTATTATATCTACCGTTTGACCTACGGTTTAACGGAAAATTAAAAAAAAAATAAAATAGTAACAAGAATAAACCACCTTTATTTCTCAAAATGTTGTAATAGTTTGTGAGAAACAAATGGTTGTACTTAAAAAGTAAGATACGAAGTTTCAATAAGAAATAACAATTTTTAATTTTATTTGTGTTTTTAATTAAATGTGTTATTACGACACCAGAATCGACTATTTTTCAGTAAATTTGTATTAAACCTTTAAGTATTTAAGGCATATTACTTTTTGCATTTAAGATTTTTAGACAATTAAATACGACAAGCAATATGCCTTAAACACTTAAAGCTTTGATAATTTCTCACAAGCTATCCAGAAATCAATAACTGTATTTAAAAACAGAACAGCATAGGATTTAATACAAACTTACTGAAGAAAAAACAGTCAATTCAGCGACTGGGCGCCATTTTGAATTTTTTTTAAATAGAAATGGGGGTTGAGTAACACCTCATTTGAAAGGCATTTTAATTCTGCGTCTGATCCTAGAGTTTCAAAGAAAAATATTTAGCCATAACAAAATGGCGGATTTTAAACGAATGGACTTACTCAATTCAAAATTGTTTTGATTTTTATGCAGGGTCGAGTGACACCTCATTTGAAAGGTCTTTTAGTTCTGCGTCTGATCCCAGACTTCCAAAGAAAAATATTCAGCCATAACAAAATGGCGGATTTTAAACAAATGGACTCACTCAATTCAAAATTGTTTTGATTTTTTTATCCAGTAGTCCACTTTTTCATTTGCAGTGCAAAATCTTCCCAGAAATAACTCAGGTGGCTGGAAATAATATTGAAAACGTTATGTTCCAACAAGACGGTGCGCCGCCTCATTATTAAGGCCTGTTTCTGATTTTCTCAATGGACATTTGCTTAGAAGATGGATTGGTAGGCGGGGGCCTGTAGAATAGCCGGCTCACTCCCCAGATTTAATTTTCTTAGATTTTTTTCTATGGGAATATCTGAAATCGAAAGTGTACAAACACCGTCCAGAAACAATTGAAGAACTGTAGCACCGCATTACAGAAGTTTGCAGAAATATCACTCCAGAAACTTAATGAAAATGTAAGGCAGGAATTTCATAACCGACTTTTTATGTGCCAAGAAGTGAATGGTAAACATTTCGAACAGTTAATTTAAGCTTTAATTCTTAGTTTTTTTAAATAGGCTTCTTTATCTTCAAAATTGTCATTTTGTTATGGCTGAATATTTTTCTTTGAAACTTTAGGATAAGGCGCAGAACTAAAAGACCTTTCAAATGAGGTGTCACTCGACCCCCCTTTCTATTAAAAAAAAATTCAAAATGGCGCTCAGTCGCCATTTTGGATGATACAAAATTTAATTTGTGGCTAAAAATAGTATTTAATTTCCCATTAAAGCACACCAAATTTTGTGATAGAATATTAAGTCGTTCAACAGTTAGTTGGGGGGGGGGGTTACTTTATGGACACAGTGTACATATATTCTACGCATTCTACACACTTTTTTTTTCTTTTAATGTACAAATAATATTCTACGTGTAAAATTACAACCCTGGTTATGTATAATCTTTATCTTGTCTTTACAGGAATCACTCTGTATATTTCTGTATTATGAGTTTAATTTTTAAGGTTGTCAATATCTTAAAAACTTTTATTCCAAGAATGGAAAAGTTTATCAAATTATACCATTAGTCTATTACAAATGACGGCAAACTTTTTAATAGATTCAGCTTTAATCTCCAGATAAAGAGCTATTTTTATACAGAATTGCAAATTAAGTTCAATGAGTGTCTGAGTGTGAAATGTCGTATGGTAATAAGAAACACCAGACAGACGAGAGGCACAAGTAAATAATAAAACTTTAACCTTAAAAGGCTGCAGTTTAGAATAACGCACTTTCTTGCTTCAGCTACATAAATTTAGGTCATACTAATTGGACTAATTATAAAAATGTTTCAACCCTAATAAGTGGCACCAAATTTGATTTTATAACAGCTACTGATCAAATAGCATAATTTATTCAAAATGATGTAACATATGTAAATCTTTATAACACTAATTGGGTTCGCGAAGTTGCCACAACATAATAAAATGAAATTCTGAAAACAACAAAAAAAGAGTGAATTAAGGCCATTAATTAGAGTTAACAAAATACATTTTAACACGTTGCACCTTGAGAGGTTTCTGTTGGATCAATTTACAAATTACCACGTGCAATTCAATATTCCTAAAGACGCTAAATCAAGAAATTGCAAAATGTATGAAAATATACCCACTTTAGAAGAATTAGAATTCGAAAAAAAGAATTCATTTTTAGGTCTTTTGACGTGTGGAGAATATTTTGAATTTCCATCCAAAACAGGAATGTGCACTGAATTAAAACCACGTTTCAGTTTTCGGTTACGGTTCCAATTATTTCACATTTTGGTTGTGTTTTCAGTTACGGTTTGATGCTACTTCAAATATTAGTTTCATATACGATTACCGAAATTTCTTTAATGTTGATTACGCATAAAAATGCATTAAATTAAAAAAAAAACATTAAAATGTTGTTAGATTACGCATTTCTATAAAAGTTCAAATTATAACGATGTTTTGGTTGACGAATACTTTCAATTTCATTAATGCAGAGCAGTGCTTATCAAACGTTTTTTATCAACTACCCTTATATTTTTAAACTCTTTAAAGTACCCCAATAAAACTCGATGCTTAAACGATTTTTACATAAAGGGTGTTTCCAAAATGATAGTTAAACTAGTATAGGTTCAGAAACACTTCCTTTACGGAGTTACGGCCTCCCGAAGATGGAGAGTCTAATATGCTTTAATTGTTGTCTGCGTTATAAATTAGGATATTTGATTGAAATTGTGTTTAACTATTTTGCTATTGATAGTTAACCTTTACATTTGTTTCATTTAAATCCATTAACCAGGAGCGTAGATAGGAAAGGTGCTGGCCTTGAAAATCTCCATGTTAAAATAAACAAACAAGTCACTAAATACACCGGCTTTCGAGATAAATTTAATTTTTGTCAAACATAGAGTTGCCATGGAGATCTGAGTGTTTCCTTAAGATGCAAATAGTTTGTACAGTGTTTGAAGATTAGGCCTACAAATCAACACAAAAAAAGAAAGTGTTAACTTGGAGTAAACTTTCCCATACTAGATATTAATACGTGCCGTATTTGCAAAAGTGTAATTTCTTTATAATTACAACGTTGTACAGTTCACCAACTATTAGATTTCTCTTCTCTCATTTTACTGTACGTAAGATTTCTACGAAAACAATTTATAAAGGCAATCCTACAATGTCGCATACCGTATAAGAATAGTCAGAACAGAACCGCACGCCCTACAGGTGATTAGATGTGCTTCGGATTTCGGACTAAAAATCGCTATAAATGGTTTTATAACAAATTTTAAAAAATATGCAAGAAATGAAAATTATATTTTTTAAGTAGAACTAATTGATGGGCGTAGTTAAAATCAAGTAACTGCCGGAAAATGCCTTACTGATATTAAAAAGTATGTCTTTTTTTTTCTTAATTTTCAAAATAGTTGAAAATTCTTGCTGGTCCTATTAAAGTACTTCAAATAGTCTATCGAACTGATAAAAGTTTATAACGATCGACGTCTGAGCTTTTAATTAACCATTTTCAAATATTTCAAAAATTCCTGGAAAGTGTCAAAGTGAAATTTGGAAGATTAGTAAAAAACAAATTTGTAGTTCACTGCAAGCTCTAGCGGCTCGGAAAGTTTAAACAAAATCGTGTGAGCAGTTTTTGATAAATATTGTTTTGACTATTTTCAAACTTTTGAAGCAGCGCCATTGCGATCGTTTTCGGATTTTCGAATTTCATTGTATACTACCTACAAAGGCCTCTCAAACAAGTTGTAGCTCATCCCGGTCAGACAACTACTTTTTGAGTAAATCGGCGTTATAGTCGAGGTATTCTAAAAGTTGTAGAGGCCGCCATTTTGAAGAGAGTTCGGTAAAAAAAGTTTTAGATTTGCCTTAAGTCCTTCTCTCAGATACTGTGCTCAAATTTCCCGCCCAAAGGTAAGCGTACCCCAGTTTTAATAAAACACTGACGTAGAGCAGGTACAATACGAGCAATAACAACGTAAACTAACTTTTGTTTTAAGAATCATGCAGCCGTGCGTGAGCACGACTCCATGATTCCATCTCACCCCCTTACCCGGGCTCAGCGGACTTGCGCTATACACCGGTCTAACATGCCCCACCCCTGAAAGACATGCAACCCAACATACACACCACACACATCGTCCATGGACACGCCGGATTTAACTTATTCAGAAAAATTTCCGACGGGCAGAGGATTCGAACCTAGTGCCGTTGGGAGTCTAGATCTAGAGGTTGAGACTCTATCCACTAGACCACCCGCTGGCCCGTAAACTAACTATAATACACATTACTGCAAAATAGAGCATGTTGCGAAGTAAATAAAAAATTTAGAAAAACAGGACTCGTAAGAGTTTTTTCTTTTAAATCGATTAATCTGCAAAACAATACGATAGCATATTGCAGGGGCAAAATTTAAAGATGCGTATACATAGAACGTTTTAATTTATATTGTGTAGACATACTTAAAAATACCAAGCAAATATGTCTAGATCAAACGCCAGAACATTTTCGTTGAATTGGAAGGGAAGGGGCATATATTCAATAAATAAAAAAACTTTACTGCAGTTATCTCACTATGTGTACATGGTTGCGCGGTAATACCTCAACCCTTCCGTTACGCTCTAGGCACGGCCATAATTCAGCTCAAAGTTGCAACCATTTATCAGCATCATATTTTGAAAATATCTTCAAATTATAACATATACTAATAACAATGACTTGGTCAACCCACAATAAACTAAAATCAGTTACATTCGATTACATATTTAGCCAACTTTGAATTTGTTTAATCGCTCATATACATAGATATATAATTTATCATTAAGCTGTCCACAGTTTTAGTATAAACGATTATTAATATTATACTTTCCGGACCAGAATTCTTAAATTAAATCGATCAGCCAAGTCGCAAAGTTCTCGTTTTTTGTTTCAAGAAAGTTAGACGGAAATGTCAGAAAGCACGGGAATACGAGTATTGCGGGTTTTATTTCCTCAAACTTCGCCGGCATGGTCTCATTACGAAAAAGAAACAGTTTTTGGTGCTTCTCCAAATTCGCCCAAGATTCATTGATATCTTCTGTATTATTTTGTTTTGTAAGCAAAACTACACTCAAAATATATTACAAGTCGAAATGTTGCGAATGAGAAGCAATTTCCTATTCGAATCGAGACAACAACTGAAACAAACCGAACAAAAACTGTTTTTTTTTTGTAAACCGATACGGTTATAGATTGATTTTCTAATGAAAGATGAAAATAAATCGAATCTCTTTCTCTATTTGGCGTTTTGATGTATGATACAACAATAACATTTCTGATTTTTTTATGCTTTGAAAATTTAATTATGAACAAGCTATTCTTGCTTGCGAGAAAGAGAAACTTAGTTTTGGTAAATTAGGCAAGGAACTTCTGCAAGTGCAATATTAATGAAAAAAAATATGGAAATATTGTGCATTCGTACCCTTCGTTGCGAAATCAGACATACACGTTCAGGGCTCGAAACAAAGATGAAGTGTCAAAATATGTAAATAGTGACTTACAGTGCCAAAAATATGTACCAAAAAAGTGAATAAAATATTACTTTTAAGAAATCATTTATTAATATATCCAACATACATGCATTAACATAAAAACTTTTACGAAAAACTAATAAAACAATATAGAAAGTATTAACATTTTTGAAAACAAGGTATGTATACAGGATGTATCAAATTGCGTGTTAACTATGGGGATCTTGCTTATTTGAAGAGATACGACGATCGTTAAATTAGAGAAAAGTTGTGGAATTTTATGCCCATTAATAATCTTAAAAGAAATTGGAGCTATCTTGCTTAGTTTCTGAAAGAACTGGAAAAAACTGAAATTTTGTTTTCTTTGTTTTCGGCTATAACTAATTTATTATTTATGTTACATATTTCTAGTTCACACATTATTAGGACACTTTTTTTATGCTAAACCTAATATTTTTATCAGATTTGGTGTAACTGCTACCATTGCTCATTTTCGAATGCCAACTTTTTTTTTATATTTGAATAGAGTTTCAAATTCTGATTTCAACGATGTGTCACACTTTGCGGTTTGTTTAATTTTTGAACATTTTGTATCAGAAAATAAACATTTCATAAGAGTGCCATGGAAGGACCACGTCATTTACTTTATTTTGAAAAATTCTAGTAGGCCACGAACTGATGGAAGTAGAATAAAACTTTACTTTTATTTACTTTTACCTTTAGATACATTAGGTAGGTGAAAATTTCAGCAAACTTATTTGAGCGTAGGCAGCAGATTATCTTAATTTAAAAAACAAATAAATGACAAATTTTCTAACATACACAATTACTGAAAATTCCACTTGCAGTTTTTATCTTTGCAACTGACATTGCAACTAATTTGAATAACAGGTTAAATAAATACAACAGATAACACTAGAACTGCACTAACACAAACAATTATTAAATAAATGTTCAAAACATTTTACACCTTTTGTAAAGCGTGCTCAGAAACTCGTCTAAAATAAACTCTCTAATCTTTGTGTTAGTAACTGTGTCATTTATTTGTTTTTGCAAAAAAATAACTTAATCTTCTGCCTATGCTCAAAACAAAATTTCCTGAAATATTCGCGTACCTAATGTATCTAAAAGCCAAAGTAAATAAAAGTGGCGTTTTGTTTTACTTCCATCAGTTCATGGCCTACTAGAATTTTCAAAATAAATTAAATGACGTCTTTCCATGGCACTCTTATGAAATTTTTATTTTCTGTAATAGAATGCTCAAAACTTTATAACAAAATGCAAAGTGTGACACATCGTTGAAATTAGAATTAAAAATTCTATTCAAATATGAAAAAATTTTAAAAGCCGACCATAAGAAAAGAAAAAGTTGACAGTCGAAAATGAGCAATGGTAACAGTTATACCAAATGTGATCAAAAATTTAAATTCAGCATGAAAAAGTGTCCTAATAATGCGTTAACTAGAAATACGAAATATAAATGACAAATGAGTTACAGCCGAAAACAAAAAATTCAGAATTTCGTTTTTTTTAGTTTATTCAGAAACTAAGCAAGATAGCTCCAATTTCTTTTTAAATTATTAATGGGCATAAAATTCCACGACTTTTCTCTAATTTAACCATCGTCGTATCTCTTCAAATAAGCGAGATCCCCATAGTTAACACACAATTTGATACATCCTGTATACTACTTCAGATAAATACATACCCAAAGATAATAAAAATCTTATAATAGAAAATAAACAGAAGTTTTTTAAACATTAATTTTTGCCGCACCATTGATTTTTGATATCACGCGGCGTCATTTAGTTCCACAGAGCGGGAATATTCGAAAATATGCTCTTTTAGTGACTACTTCGTGGAAATACGTACTTTTATGCACCATCTTTAAAAATATGTACTTTTAGGTAAAAAAGTAACTCGTTTCGAGCCCTGCACGTTAAGTCACTTTCACACATCCCTAAAACGTTGGAAAATAATTCTGGATGTCTTATTCAAATTTAAATTTTCGGTAAAAACTCTAACATTTTTATAGCCATTTTTACGTTCGCATAACTCCAGTAGGTAGGTACCCATAGAAAAGCAATGAAATTTCAAGATTTTAACTAAAAGTTCGTTTTTGACAAATATCTGCAATCTGTATTTACATCCCATCATTCGCACCATCATATCTCATGAAGAAAAACGAACCAAGAACTTCGCCTAGACTTTCCTATACTTACAAAATATTACTTTTCGTATGTACACAAAGTTGTAGCCCTACAGCAGTGGCAGTACAAAATAAACCCGCCAAATTCAAATACAACACGTCGTATAGATACCCGGAAATAGATACAATACTAGCGTCTAGCCCCTTGGAATTACAGCCGATCCTGAATTGAGCATTATCATCTAATATTGGCTCGCATATGTGCGAGTGTGATATTTACATCGAGATTTGCATTGTTAAAGCCGATTTTTTCACTGCTAATAAATTGCATTCAATAGAAAACAACAAATCCTTTTTTTTAATTTATTAGCAGACTTGCGTGTTAGTATGCCGTCAATCAGTGAGTGAATGCAAATTTGTCTTTGTATTTTTTCTTTAAAAATATAACTGCTCTTAACAAATAACCTCGCGTAAACAGCAAAACCCAACAACAGTGTTTTACAGTGTTTTAAAAAAACTATAAAATTAAAAAAAATTTGGTCCCAACCGAGATTCGACCCCACAACTACTTATGCAGTAAAAATTAGTACACCCGAACACGCCCGCATATCCATCTGTTCCACTACGAACTTGTGGTTTACACACATTCCAGCTGCATGCAGAGGAGGTGCGGTGCGGTGCGCAAATCATGTGAGGTAGGATCAGCTGTAAGTCCAAGAGGCTAGACGCTAGTATGAATTATGCCATAGCCCCCACACCACTGTTTGCGGCTGCTTCAGTACTTACCGCGAGCTGGTAATTTTCTAAATATTTTATGCGAAAAAAAACGAATTTTTGAAAAACAATTCCTTGAGAGTATAAAAACTAAAAACAGAAGCATTAATTCGTGCACCTAAACTTGGTAGCGAAAAAAAATTAACTCATCTATCTTTACTGCACCTAAACATTAAGCTGCAAAGCTTATTCTACTACCATTTATGAGCAATTTAGCTTAAACAGAAATTTTTTGTCGCCCCTTTTATTAAATAAAGGAACATAATTTTCTATTTCCAACAATCCACTAACTAAATTAAAGCTCATCTTTAACTCCATGAGCCTTTAAAAATTAAAAAAAAAATCATGTTGCTAGTTTTTGAGCAAGATTTTTTGAAAACGCCAAAGATTTGAAATTTTTTTCAATTCCCAGTGTTTGTGATAGTTCCAAAAATTCTCCTAGTTCATAACATTGTGTACCTTTAGGGCTTTTCAAATATCAAATTTCATCCCGATCTGGTAGCTAGTTTTTTTTGTGTAAATAGACGTTAACATCAAAATTTTCAATAATTCACCGAAGGCGTAACAAAAAAATTAGCGGGTAGGACATGAACCAAATCGTAGCTCATCCCTAGCTCTATCAGCTTACACAATTTATAAAAAATCGTGTGGATAGTTGTTTTTGAAAATTTTCAAAATTTTAAAAATATTTTTTATTTCATAATATTTGTGCACAGTAACGTTGGGTCTCTATAAGGATACTACGATAGAAAATTTGATCCCGATCTGTGAACTCGTTTTTGAGTAATAGGTGCTAAAACTAAAATATTCAAAAAATCGTAGCGATCGCCATTTTAAAGTTAGAAAGTTCGGGAAAAAGCGTTTGATTTGCCCTACGGTCAGATTTCGTTTTCAGATTTAAATAAATCAATTTCTGAAAAAAAGTGCCACTCAAAAATCATGTAAGTTCCGTTTCCGGTTTCGAATTTTTTAAAAACTTTTTCCCCCTATGAATTTTTGATATACCCCTCCCCTCCCTCATTCTAAAGCTCATGGAAATCATACCATCCCTTTGGGAATTATAGAGCGCACATACCCACCCACCCACAGACAGACATTTATGAAAAGGTTTGCTGGGGGTCCAAAACATGTATTCCCGCCAAAATCTCGATTTCAAAAATTTGCATAAAATCAATACTTCCCTATACTGAAAGTCTAGGAAAGTAGGAAATGTGAAAATCACTTCGCCTTCCCACATCGGGGACATTCAGCCGCATCCCCTACAACAACTAACTGAAAAAAATTCATTTTTTTTGCTATTTTTGGACAAAGTATTCCTTGGGATTAAATACAAACAGGAACGAAAGAAAAACGTCGTCGGCCAAAAATAGGGCAAAAAAACGAAAATTGCCATCCTAAATACTGCAGCATCCGAGGAGTTAATCACTGGAAAAAACTTTGTGCAATTTATTATTTTTTTTATTTTATTACCTTCCCCGTTTTTTAGATGCAGTAATATTTAGACAGGCTACTTTTCTCGTTTCCCTTCCATTTTGGTCTGGTTTCTGATCACTGAATGTGAACACCAAATCGACCCTAGTTGCTGACTGGAATCGATTTTTCTACAAAGAACCAACAGTCTTTACTTTAGTAAATCATAACATTAACCATTTACCATTACAAAGAGTCCGACAAATTAATATTTACCCATACAGCAACGCCATTTTCCAGGGAGATATTCCCGTCGATTAACGATTTCCAGTTATATAATCCGGAAATTGCAGGAAACGCTTTCGGCGATGGACAAAATATCATCTCCAATACATTAACTTTAAATATTGGCGGATTACTTAATTAAAACAAGGCCGGATATTTAAGATTAAATAAACAAGTTGGGATGCAATCTTAAATTTCAACCGAGTGCTCTAGGTTATAATTCGGTTAATTAATTACCTTCTCTATTTATTAGACTTCTCCAAAAGATATTTACTTGTAAATTTGCGGTGATGGTCGCATTACAGGAGCTTTCAAGCTAATTCTCGTTCGTAGTAACTTCAAGTTTGGACCGCGGTAAATTGCTCTTAATATTTTACAAAGTATCTTGATCAACAAAAGTGTAACTTTTAATCCTTTTCTCCATACTAGTTACATGCCGTTATAAAATATAGAATTATGTAAAATATAAAAAATTCTAAATTATGAATTACACTAACTTCGTCCATGAAATAAAAAGTTCGAACTTCTACCAGTAGATTTTACACTTCACAGGCTGATTTTACAATAATAATGAATATCAAAATTTCCTTCTCGGTCTGATCTGGCAAAAAAAGTAAGTACTATACTTACCAAATTATTTCTTCAAACCTGATAAACAAATTGTCAAACAATAACTAAAAAAAATTTAGCCACGCCAGAATCAGAACAAACAGAGCTATAAAATAAAGTGTCTGTTGTTTAACCCTGTCACGTAAAGTGTTTTTAAATTGAGTCTTTCACCAATTAGTAGAGAAAAGGTGGACGCACTGTAATCAAAAAAAAACAATCATAAACAGATAAAAGATAGATTTAAAATACCCCCACCTCCATACTATTAAAATTTGTTGCTTTAGTGGGCGTCGCGTTCGCGTCGCCGCCGTTATAATGCAAATAAAAAATCTGTAGAAATTTTGAACATTATCCAAAATACTGCTCAAAAACTGGCCAAACGAGTATTTGTTACATTTTGTAAGCTTTTAGAGCTACAAAGGAGCCACAATCTGTACGTGTTGACGCCGTTTATGAATTTTTGAAAAGCCGCTTTATTTAGTAAGCAATAAATGACAAAACATTTATATTTACAATAGCTGAACCCGTGATCTTCGCCTCACGCGGTTTAAAGTCGAGATGTAAGACATGTCGGCGCGTGTCGCGTCGCTGTACGTAACTGCTACATCAACATTATTTCAAAATAATAAATACGCTGTCTCGAGATGTAAGAGTCCGTCGTCGTGTTATGGTGAGACAGTTAGGGATTTATTACATAGATTTCTCAATGAGTGATAGTGGAATAAGATTCCCAACTTAGTTTTTAGGTGCAGCAACATTTAGGGAGTTGACTCCCCCCCCCCCCCGAATTTTGACAGACAAATGTATACTTCCGTTTTTGGTTTTCGGTAATTCTTTTTCCAAAAAACCAAAAAATCGATTTTGTTTTTCTAAAAATAAACTTACCGTAATTTTTCGTCGTAACTTAGTCAGGTTATTCATGGACCTTCGCATAGCAGCAACGTGCAGGAGCATCGATGACAACTACTGTTTATAAATAATTTTGACATAATACTGCGCGAGGTAGATTGCGAAACACGTAGTGCGTAAGTTACGAACACAGTATAATCACGTGATAATAGGCAGAAACCTAAACACCGGATAGAAGCATTAATCGGAATGTTTGTAATTTATTTATCACAGAATTGTAAATACAAATATTAACCCTGTCATATGGATCAGACATTAAAAAAAATATATTATTTTAAGTAATTAAGAACAAATAAACAATTCTTTTGTCTCACAAAAATGCTACCCTAGTTTGCTACGGTATTATAATAAGCAGAACAAAGCTTACCGGATATCTGCCTAACAACAACACAAAGACCTTGGAATTTCTACGCAGGTAGTTTATGATTTACTATTTGTTTTTTTTTTGCAATGAGGCATTACGGATTAAGGGGTTTATATTTAAATACCCTACAACTCAACAGTTCTTATAGGTGCTATAATTGTTGTTATTGGATCTAAAATAGAAAAACTTTTTTGAACAATATACGCAAAGTGCTTCGCCCATTCTTCTATTTGGTCAAGAACCAGTATTTCTGGTGTAATTTAGCTAAATATTGTCGGTTGCATGGCGAAGAGCTGCGGATACCGGTCACATGATATTCCGAGTTGAGCACTATCTGCTCTAGTATCCACTCGGGTGGGTGACCAATAATATATCTGCAATATCTGCAACCGGCCGTTCTTCGGAGGGCACGTTAAGCCGTTGTTCCCGGTTGTCATACTAACTTCTTTAGCAATCGTAAGCTATTTAGTAGAACTTCTTCTTTTCTCGGCGGGTAAGGCCAGCCTCCTGCCCGGCATACGTGCGAAGAGAGCTCACAGAACCCGCACTAGTTGCGGGTATTGGCCTATATTGAGAGGAAGAAGATCTTGCTAAATTCGGTCTTTCAAAAGATAGAAAGAAAGGATTACTTAATATTTTGAATTGATTGTGTGGTAGGCCACATTGTGAAACATTATTAATAAATATTTAACTATTAAAAAATTAATAGATTATTAATAAAATAAAACTCTTGGTAATTGTTTCACAATTTGTTGGTATTTATTTTCCCGACTTAAGTTTCAACCTTCACGGTCATCGTCAGCAGGTTACAAATCAAACTAATAAAAGGATTACTTTATGGATGCACTCTATAAAGAAATATTAGATCTCACAGCAATTAATGGAGCTAGGACGTTAAGAAAATATTTGGTAAGTGTTATACACTGTGTCCATAAAGTAACCCCCCCGACCCCAACTAACTTTTGAACGACTAGATATTTTTCTACAAAATTTGGTGTGCTGTAATGGGAAATTAAATACTATTTTTCAGACCATATTAAAATTTTGTATCATCCAAAATGGCGACTGGGCGCCATTTTGAAATTTATTTTTAAATGGAAAAGGGGATCGAGTGACACCTCAATGGAAAGGTCTTTTAGTTCTGCGTCTGATCCTAAAGTTTCAAAGAAAAATATTCAGCCATAACAAAATGACAATGTTTGAAGTTAAAGAAGTCTATTAAAAAAAACTAAGAATTAAAGCTTAAATTAATTAAATTAAGTGTTCGAAATGTTTACCATTCACTTCTTGGTACATAAAAAGTCGGTTGTGAAATGCCTGCCTTACATTTTCATGAGTTTCTGGAGTGATATTTCTGCAAACTTCTGTAATGCGTTGCTCCAGTTCTTCAATTATTTCTGGACGGGTTTTGTACACTTTCGATTTCAGATATTACCATAGAAAAAAATCTAAGAAAGTTAAATCTGGGAAGTGAGCCGGCTATTCTACATTCCTACCAATCCATCTTCCAAGAAAATATCCGTTGAGAAAGTCAGAAACAGGTCTATAATAATGAGGCGGCGCACCGTCTTGTTGGAACATAACGTTTTCAATATTATTTCAAGCCACCTGAGATATTTCTGGGAAAATTTAGTCCTGCAAATGAAAAAGTGGACTACTGGATAAGAAAATCAAAACAATTTTGAACTGAGCGAGTCCATTGGTTTACAATCCGCCATTTTGTTATGGCTCAATATTTTTCTTTGATATTCTAGGATCAAACGCAGAACTAAAAGACCTTTCAAATGAGGTGTCACTCGACCCTGGATAAAAAAATCAAAACAATTTTGAATTGAGTGAGTCCATTTGTTTAAAATGCGCCATTTTGTTATGTCTGAATATTTTTCTTTGAAACTCTAGGATCAGACGCAGAATTAAAAGACCTTTGAAATGAAGTGTCACTCGACCCCCCTTTCTATTTAAAAAAAAATTCATAATGGCGCCCAGTCGCCATTTTGGATGATACAAAATTTTAATATGGTCTGAAAAATAGTATTTAATTTCCCATTACAGCACACCAAATTTTGTAGAAAAATATCAAGTCGTTCAAAAGTTAGTTGAGGGGGAGGGGTACTTTATGGACACAGTGTATAAATTATTTAAGAATGGGAAAATGCTTTATTCATGTTTACTTTCCCCTACTTCCAGTATGATAACGCATTGGTATCGTGAAAAATTTCAATTCTGAGATTTTGAACTTTGAGCACGGAATTTGACGAGAAGACACTAACATTTTTTTCCAAACAGCCTAGCTTCAAAATGGCGGCCGCTACGATTTTCTATAAAATTTTGCGGAGGTTGACGTTGAAAAACAAAAGATATCACATAAAGATGCAGTTACATTTAAATAAATTTAAGTGTCCGAGCATTTTTTCAAAAACCAACGCTCTACTCAAAATACTAATGTTACTCCTTACTTTTGAATAACCCTGTACATCTATAGAAAATCTGAAAAGCTTATAAATACAGACACATAGTTAACCCCAAGTTCTGCAAAAAGAGCTCTTTTGTTCTCAAACCTTTCAAAATACCGAATGCTTTTCAGGATTAGCACTTGTACGTACAGAAGCTGCAATGTAATTTTCCTCTCATCCGTGTTAAACGAACGTGTTGCCAATTTGCCACGATTAATAAGTTGTTCAGAAATACGAAATTTCTTTTTGCATTAAAATATTTGAAACTGTAACAAGTAAACCGAAATTTTGAATTGTAATCAACGCTTAAAGAACAAAACGGAAGTTTTAAATAAAAATTGTAGTAAAATTAAAATTTAAGATTGAACTCGTTTAACATGAACATATTTCTATGTGTGCGTATTTCTATTTCTATCGAAATTAATTTAATTGAAACCATCAGGTCAATACTTTTGTATAGCGTGTTGCATAACTATCTGGGTAAACTTAAAAAGCACATTCCTGACATCATTTAAGTAGAAAATGTCCCATGAACATGTGTGCGAACACGCTTACTTACGGAGCTACAGCCTCCCGAAGATAGAACAGTCTAGTTAGACTGTAATTAACATCTCTGCCATAAATTAAAATATTTGATTTAAGTTTTGTTTGAATATTTCACTACTGAATATTAACATTTTCACTTCCTTTCGATTGGTTCCATACCCTTTCACATCTACGCCTCTGGTTAATGGGATTTAAACGAAAACAAGCGAAAATGTAAAGCATTATTAGCAAAATATCCATACAAAATTTGAATCAAGCATCTCAATTTATGGCGGAGATATTAACTGTTCCATGTCTGGGAGACTGTTACTCTGTAAGGAAGCGTTTCTGAACAATGTTTCGACATTGCAGTACCCCTATCAATTTATAGATATATTTGTATATGAAACAGAACTGTAAACTTCAAGGTCATGCAAAACTGTATTTTATATGGCTTTTGTTGTTTATCATCCGCAACAGAATGGTGTTATTATTAAATCAATAGTTCCTATTAACTTTCAATCTATCATTGTCAGCAACAGAATTTCAAAATTTTTAAACTGACATCCAATATTTTCACTATCATCATCATCATCATCATCATCTGACATGGAGCTGACTCGAGGGTCGATCCTGGATTACGCCAGGCCCACCCCATGCCAGTAAGGTGGGTAGGAATTTCTGTGATAGGTGGGATCGGGTGGGGTGTTGAACCGCGTTAGCATGTCTGCAATGCATACCGCAAGACACCGCTGTTGCAACACCGGGTAGTTAGTAAGCTACTCATCAATGGGGGTTTTGAGTACGTAACCAAGAATGTTATGCGATTATGCATCTTAACTTAATAAACTTTGGTAGCAAAGTTTCACATTGTCCTTACTTCACACATATCTATTGTTCTAAGATTACAAATTGAAAATATCTTAATTTCCTAATAGCTAATAAACTACTTAATACTATTCTTTGATCTAGCATGATCATATTTGGCGTTCCATTCCTGCTTCCTATGGATTCCTTTTCTTCTTTGGCTTCTTATTGCCCTGGGTGGTTGATTGTTGTCTACCGGAGTGTGTGTGGAGGTTGGACCTGCTTTGTAGTGTATTTCTAGTAACGCCTTTAGTATTTCTGCTGTTGCTGCTACTGATTCGGCTCCTCCCCAAAATTCTTCTTTTCCTAGGTCTTCTAAGTAGGCTTCTGTTTGTAGTGCTGGGCCGTAGGTATGTGCTAGATGGTCGTAGCGCGGAGCCAAGTTTCTTACATTTTCCTCCGGTTGCAATTGGAATTTTTGTGGGTTTTCTCTAATGTATGACCCGATTTTTTGCTTAAGATGAAAGCTTCTTTTTTGAGCTGTTCTCAACTGACATCCAATATTTTCACTATCGTGTAAAATAGAACAGTATCTAGCTAATACATATATTTACGTAAATTACGTAAATTTACGTATATTTACGAAATATATTAATATATACCTGCAAAAAAAGTGGTCGTGTAAAACAAACTCTAGGTTTCCTATTGAAGAAAAAGAAACTTTAGCATTTGCTTAAGAAGTTTGTTGAGAAAAACGAAGCCTTCATGCTAATTAGAGAACGGCGCAATGAAAATGACATACGTTTAATCACAATTACGTTATTTGGTGGATTTATAAAGATTTGCCAACCTTAGGAAGGTTGTAGAAAGGCCAAATATAAACAAACAGACATGCCAGTCGAAACTTAATCCACTTTGTCCCCTCTGCAATTTCCCGAAGTTTGTCAAAATCTTTATGAATCGCCCTGTATAGAAAACCATCTATCTATATATTAAATCCCTAACTATCTCACCATAACAAGACGACTAAATCTAGCATCTCGGAAATATTTATCACGATAACACAACGGCGGGCTCTTACATGTCGGCTCAGTTTATTGATTGTTTTCAGCAATAGTTTATATTGCTGTCACTTCTGTTGGTATAATTTGGTTACATATAGATTATTTTAATTGCAGCGAGTTGGAAACGTGTATTTAACAACAAACAAATACACACCAGACAAATTCTACCATTCATTGACCTACATAGGAGCTTATTATTAAAAAGGGTTTACTACAAATATTAAATGCTTCTGTAGGTACTCCACTTTTAGTGACGACGCATTCAGTAACATGTCTTAGAGCTCTAGACCACTTAGATATTAATTATGTTTGCGGGTTTCATCGTTTCAATATTTACGATAGAATCACGTAGTGTGACTAAGAATATGAAGCTAAGATATCAGCAGAATGTGTTAATTATATCACATCTCTGATTTATATGAATAAAAGCGAATTTCATTTTGGAATTATACCCCTTAAATATCTTATATTTTTTAGTGAGTATTATTTCAGTTGTTTTTCGGGAAGATTTTTTTTCGGGGTATGTTTTAGCTAAAGATTTTACGGGGGTTTTCTTTCTTTAAACCTTTTTACGAGGCTGGTTTTCCGTGCTTCTTTTCGGGGTTTTCACGGATTTTGTTTCCGGGAGCAACTCTTATTCAGGCCGACTCAGCGAAGAAAACCTTCGGAGTGGCAAACGCCGCTTCTGCTAGTATTAAGTCCTAACCTAAGGTATTGTTCATTTAAAATGGTAAATCGGATTTTGTGTTAAAATAAGGAGTAAGAATTTGTTTGTAATGTATGAAAATTCTTTATTCTACAACTTAATTATTAGAACAAAAAACAAGTAGATAAAGATATGGCAACAACGCAACTGAAATATTAGCTCTATTTCATAATAATGACAAACGGAATTTTCAAAACAACAAGTAATGAGTCAGTGAAATTATTAGGAATTTACTTTGTTAGTAGCGTATTACAACAATGTAGCAACTGTATATACGCCCCTTAATACCCAGACTGAAATGATATTTAACTCACATTAAGCATAAAATTCAAATATAGTTTGCAGTTTACCGACATAACTAGCGCGCATAAAGCTTAAAATGTTCAATTTGAACAGCAGTACAAAATAGAGATATTGCTTGAAAATACATCCCCTGTATGACTGAAACTCGTATCGGACGCATATCTTTACTACGAGGACGTACCAGAATTAAACCTCAAAATGTATGCGAAACAACAATAAGCAGAGATACCAATGCGCAAAGAAGTTGATGAACGTAGTTCTTCCCGTACGGACGAGATCCTGAGGGAACAATACAAAAGCCATAGTCTACGTAGACTTTATTGCGGTAAACTACGCCTCTTGCTCGTTGATTTCACTCTGGCTTCTGAATTCACTCCTTCCTGTACCTTTGATCTCTGTTTACTGCAACACCACTCTCAATTTGATGTCTTGCGACATAAAATGTCTTTGTGTAAAGAGACATTCTTTGCAGAAATAACGTGCAATAAGTGAGGCGATATTGTTGCCAGTTACTATCACTATCACTGCACGCTTTTCTAACAAAGTGCTCGTACAGCCACTAACTGCTCGACTTGGAACCTAATAATAATATGAATTTCAGAATGATGTCTTCATCTACAACTTTAGATGATAACCTTAATTTTTATTAAGTGCGTCACCTTTTCAGAAAACAATTTACTATAAGAGGGCAAAAAGTAGATCAAAGGCATTAATTCCACGCTTGGTGACGACATTTTTTGCTCCACAATCCCTTCTTTTAAGGACAGTTACGCGTATGTCTGTCATTATATCTCACATTATGTCCTATTTATAAAAGTATCTGCAAATAATATCTACGACATTAAACCTTTCTGTGGTTCAGTTTTGAGAATTACGATGTAGTAAAATCGGGATGTAGAATATTATATGTAAAATATACTTGTTATACATGGTTATTCTGCATGTAAAATATTAAGCTCTTTTTCTCACATTCTATCTACATGTAGAATAATACCGATGCAAAATCGGACAGTTTAAACGTAAATGAACACGTATACAACTAGACAAGTGCCTCCCCCACACCTAAGTAAAATAAATATCATTAGCAAAACTCGTGGGCTACGCCCCACGCTTTTATCGATAACTTCTTTTAAAATACGCAGGCTGTTGCAATCAAATCCCGCGCCGCCCTACGTGCCTTTTACATTAGCATCAGTACCGGCAAACATATTAATAAACAAGCTGTGTTGAGATGTAAGAATAGTCCATTGTCACCAAAAGCTGAGACAGGATAAAGGGATTACGACTTAGTATACATATTAATTGCCCAAGGCGCAAGTGCTTAGTTAAATATTGTAAAATGGACAATAAAAAATCCCGTAAAAAAACAATCTAACCTCCAAAAAACAAAACCAGAAAAACATTTTAAGAAAGAGAAATCCCTGTAAAAAAACTGTAAGAAAAATTACCCAAAAGATTTCTACGAAATTCACAGAAAATTTCTTTGAAAAAAAAAAACGGAAAAAAAGTTAAATAAACTTAGTACTTTTTCTCATTTTCAGAGAAGCGCCTTAATAGAGATTTTCAAAATGTTTTTGGAAGTAATAAATTATTAATATTACTTCCTGGGCGACCAACTTCCACACTGGTCACAACGCCCAATTAAGACAGGAGTTACAGTCATGAATGAAATTGAGGTCTGCGACCAATACCAAAAGTGAGCATTGTGACCAAAATTCAGGGTGGAGGTTGTGACCATCGTGACGGTTATGACCATAATGTCAACGTTAGCCATGGCCGCCAACTTTTGTTTATGACCATGACAGAAATGGGGGCTGTGACCAAAACCAAAAGTTGGCATTGTGACCAAAATACAAGGTGGGGGTTTTGATTATGACCATCGCAACGGCTATACTTATCAATTCTATTTATCTACCTATCTATAACCTCTTATACCCGAAGGTGTCGAGGACTTTCACTCCGGGTAGGCTCTTCGCTTGTGTAGTAGGAGGTAGTGGGGCCTTTGGACTTTGAACCGCTACGTTCCTGAAGCTTATGTCACCCTTCATGCACTTTCATTCAATGCCATTCACACATGTGTTTATTTGTATGTTAAAATGCTGTGTGTGGCTTTGTTACTTGTCTTGGTCAGTCAGTAATCAAGGCAAGCGCCGTTAATTGTAACCCAACGTCGAATGGAACTCAATACCTATCCACAGAATTACAGAAAAATTTTCTGCTTCTTCCGGGATTCGAACCGAGCACTCGGACGTTTTTCATCCATAGATATGTAATTTGATTAATTGTAGATCATAAATGCAAAGGTTCAATAACTGAAATGAATATTTAAAAAAAAAGTCGTTACACAGTTAATACGAAAATTGCTATTAACTATTTTGGATTGTGTAAATTAAAAACCTTCAAAACAAAGTAAATGTTTTTGTTCAAAAGCTGTATTTAGCAAATTGGTATAAAATAATTATAAAAACAATATTAAAAACAGTACCCCGACCTTACCCCTATTTTTGCGCCAGTTTTTGATAATTTTTTGGCAGCAGTTTTAACGCGGCTTGGTGTAACGCAAAAATTAATGCCGGGTAAATATATCCTTGGATATTTACTCGTTGTATCTGTGCTTAGTTAAGGTCATGTTCATTACCGTTGTTTGCTTTAAAATGTAATTTGAATTTACACTCTTATTAATTTTCAACCGATACAAACGGAAACACTGCACGGAGGGGGGCACTAAGACATAGGTTAAGATCGTTGGCTTTGGCACTGCTAAACGTGCTTCGGTTCGAGTCCAGAGCAGAGTAAGCGTTGGTATATGTTGACCCTGAGTGTATCTGTATGTTTCTACACATTAAATGGAGAGGGGGGCATATTATTACCCTAGCAGTTAATGTCCCCCAGTAAATTTAGGGGGAGAAACCACAATATTAAACGTTTTGCAAACTTCGCCTTCGTGTTGGATAGGTAAATTCGAACATATAGTGACAGTTGGGGATAGAACTTGATTATATAAAATGTATTAATAAAGGGTAATTTTTTTTTAATATGGTAAAAATTCCCACAAGGGGTTTCTCCCATTTTTATCGGCATATGTAATAAAGTTTTGGTATGTTCCAAGATCCACATTTATAACATGTCAAATTGAATTAACCAATACCAAGGTAGCAAAAAAGCAACGTCCGGTTATCCGGACAAAAACATGCTAATGTCTAATGCAGGACTAATTAATAAATTGTAGGATAAGCCTTCTGGATTTATTCCGAAATCGGTAAAACACACTGAGTTGTGAACACTGCTTAGGACCTAGTACCTAGTACCATAACATAATCATCTAAAATCTTAAATTCGTCACTATTTTCGTATCTAATCTAATAATTTTTTAACACAAATAATGGGTGAAAGAGCCGTAACGATTAATAAATCTAAAACGTAAACAACCACAATAACATGGAACTGGTATATATATATGTTAATAAAATCAGTCTGTCCCATGTCTGTCTGGTGTTGCAAACCTTGACCCTACATTTACGACCGAAAATAAAATTTATTAAAGTGAACATTACTGCAGATCGTTGTGCGTTGATTCAGGCACTAAAACAGTTTGGTTCATTTTGAGTTGATTACCAGTGGTGTTCGTGACACATGAATAATTGACTAATTTTACACGTTATAACTAAACGTTCCTTTGCATCTAAAGAATTGCCAATGCTCTTTATATTCCATTTAAATGCTGTGTCAGAAACGCTATAACGATATACAAATATGAAGGCTACTATATGGAATAAATTGAGCGCACATGCTATCTGATAACTAAGCTGCAAATCCATGTTTTAAATTTAAAAAATCACCTGTTCCTGAAATTTATTAAGCTTTACAATTTTTCTGTAAAACTAGGCACCAAATTCCCCATGCAAGTCGTTCTAACCATTTGTTTGGGTACTTTACTTAAAACAATTTAAAAATGCTAGTACTTTAAAATTGTATAAGATAGAAAATAACGTACACGAAGAGAAAATCCCCCCCCCCCCGCGAAATATATGATATCCCTAGCATAGTCGTTAACCTTCTGCCAAGGAAAATACGAATGCATAACATTATTAAATTTTTACTTTCCCATACCTTCGGTATAGGGAAGTATTGATTTCATGAAAATTTTCGAAATCTAGATTTTAACGGAAATACACGTTTTGGGGCTCAAGGAAACCAAAAAAAAAACTTATAAAAGCAGGGGATCTAAGAGAAGAACTTAAGGCAAATCGAAAACTTTTTTACCAAACTCTCTAGCTTCAAAATGGCGGCCGCTACACAGCTTTTTGAAAATCTCGACTTTAACGCCCATTTACGCAAAAAGCAAATACGGCGAGAATTAGTATCTAGTATGGGAAAGACCACTTGAACTTAACACTTTAGCTTTTCAAATTTGAAATTAAGCAAATATCTAAAAAAATATTAATAAATGCAAGACAGGTTATTTTAATCCCAGAGTAACAACAACAACATGCAATGTCTTTATAGCGATGCGGTTTAGACTGCTGCCTCCTATGCAGGAGTCCTGGGTTGCAATCCTGGGTAGGACCAACTTTTTTTAATTTGTTTTGTTACTTATTTAATTTTTACGCCAGTTCTTCAATCAAATAGTAAAACGAATATGATTTGTACAGTAAATTATAAATTTAACACTTCAGGAAAAATGAAAACAAAACAAAAGCAAACAAAATTTAAAAATTGTCCTACTTAGGATTGGAACCCAGGACTTCTGCATGGGTGGCATCAGTTTGAACCGCGTCGCTACGAAGACGTCAGAATGTATTGTTGTTACTCTGGGTTTAAAACGACGCATCTTGAATTGACTAATCTTTATTTAGATTTTTGTTTAATTTTAAATGTAAAAATTATTATTGTTTGACTAAACGGCACTAACAACAGCTAAAAACAACAATACAGTATCCTGGGGTTAAAATCTGGAAAAATGGAATTTCTCATGCATTTTGCATACAGTTCAGCTTTTCTGGGAAACGGTGTATAGTAGTCATAATATTCAGGAAATAAAATCAAACCACGTGTTTAGTAAGAGTGGTCTTAAAGTAGAGCAGTCGCTTACCAATACGATGATCCCGGCTTCAATTCCCATAAATTTTTAATTTATAAATTATCTTTTATTTTTTGTGTTCTTAATAAATTTTTATTAAACACAAACTGATAGAACTATTTATTTTTAATTATTTAAAAACTAAATAAAAATTCAACGTATTGCCGGTGTTATTTACAATACGTAAGAATGAATTTTCGCGAACATTTTCGAGTAAATTAAAAAATACTTCGTATTTAATAAAAGTAGCCAGAACATAAATAAAATTATTTTAAAAAAGAAATTTTGTAGGCATTGAACTCGGAATCCCCTTTTGGAAAAAAACATTGCTTGGAATTAAAGAAACCCAAAAACGGAAGGACAAATTCGTCCACCAAAATTTGGATGGGGAGGGGAAAATTAACCATCCCAAATATTGCCGTATTTAAAATTTAAGTTGACAACTTTGTTCTACTATCACTCATGAGCAATTTAGCCTAAGCAGGAATTTTTTATCGGCGCCCGTTTATTAAATACAAAGGTACAAAATTAAAAAAAATCGTGTGGCCAGTTTTTGGGCAGTATGTTTCTGGAAAAGTCAAAATTTTGGAATTTTTTCATGTCACAGTTTTAGTAGTTCGAAAAGTTCTAGCAGCTTATAACATTGTGTACCCTTAGGGAATTGCCAATATCAAATTTCATCCCGATCTGAATCAAATTTTTAAAAATTCATAGAAGGCGTCAGAGAGAAATTTTCGAGCTGGGACGCGAACCAAATTATATTATCCTCAGTTCCGTGAGGTTACAAAATTTTAAAACAATAGGGTGTCCCCAGATTCCAAAGCTCATCGAAATCCGACCATCCGTTCGATGCAGCCACATTTATTTTAAAAAAACACACTTTTTTGGTTCCTGGAGATGCAAAACATGTATTTCCGTCAAAATCTCGATTTCTAAATATTTATGAAAGGATAGGAAAGTAAAAATATGACTAATGTCTATATTTCTGATTCCCTAAATTAAAAGTAATAACAAAAATGGAGGTTGCAACCATTATATCATAACCGACTATAAAAACAAAAGCGTAGTTGATCACTCCCCATCTCACGAAATAAACGCTGATAAACGATTTTCTTTCAATACTGCCATTTTGAAGCTAGGGACGAATTGATCGATATCATAGATAGATATTTGTAAAATTCCGTTAAGCAAAAAAAATTATTTCAAAAAACATATTTTCATACATAGACGTTTTCAAAAAAACTAAATTTTTGCTCCTTAAGCTCTAAAACGTATAAAAACACTATTGTGCTTTTCCAGTTCATTAAATGGTCATTTTAAATCTGATGGAGAAACAAACCACCCATGCAACCACCCAAACACCAACTATTCTCACAAACAGTTTTTTATTCCTATACCCATGTAGGATAACCATATAAATTCGGTCTGAAACTTCAAGAAGAAACCACATGCTTATTGCACCTGCTTACACCTATGTCCTTGCCCACACAGAGACTAACATTTTCGACAAACAGTTTCTTAATTTCTAAAATATGAAAAAGTACAGCCTTCCATGTAACTAAATATATAATTTTGAAAACACAGAAGTCATTCAAATATCTATCTAGGTAAATACAGAGATTAATATAGCACTGAAATTATCATTTCCTATTAAGAAATATTTATCATGTAAGTGTCTATTTTTAAAGTCAAATATTTATTCAAGAAAGTTGCAAACAGTAACAGAAGATAAGCTTTAAAAAAGCAGAACAGAACTGCTAGAAGAATAACGTTAAAGTATTGTAATATACACAACGACAACGATATTAACTAGTCATTAACCAAATATCCAGATTTGATAATATAGAATAGAATAGGTAGAACAGATCAACATTAGTGTGAGTATATGTAAATCACCAGGTAAATTATAAATAAAATAATACAATAAAAATACAATGACCATACATTAAGTAAGAATTGTTTGTAGTTTTTTAATGATTCTATAAGAACTGTTCATTTCAACTACTCAATATTATTTAATAAATCAACAGATAGTTATGCATAACAGGATTGGAATAATAGTTAGAATATTTGCTCCATGTTAGTATCAAGTGAATATCAGTGTTTTGTTTTTCTTAGCACATATAATGAAATTAATGTAGTCAATAAATGTAACTAACAAAATGTTATTTTTCAACCAAAACCTACCTTTCATATTCTTTGTTATCTTCATCACAACGTTCATCCTTCATATCCTTCCAACTTTTACCATGACGACAAGTAGTAACCATGACAATATCTCGTTCATTGTGGAGATGAAAAAGAGCATTTCTGGTGTCCGAACCTATGCCATGCACATAACGTTTTCCCTTGAAAGCAAGTAAATAGTTTTTGTTTAATGGAAAATTATTACTAACAACAAAACCAGGTTCCCCTCCTTTTTCGGGGTGCTTCTTGTGAAATAAAGGTACACTAATATCAAATCCTGGTCTGAGGTTATTTACAGAAACACTAGCTTTGGCCAATATGGCCATTCCAGGGTCAAAATCGAGGCCATTTTCTGCATAATCAGGCCAGGTTCCTGAGTATAAATTGAAGATTACATGGTTGAGTCCGTTATTCCAAAAAGGCAGACGCTGTATTCGAGACTGCAGATTCCGCACATAGTCTGTACTTAAACGATCCCTATCTAATGTATCTAAGCTTAACACGAACAGACATGCCTGCGTTGGGTCACTAGTATAATACCTTGACTCTTCTAAAACATTTAACAACTTTTGGTAGGAATGACTGGGGACCAAGCTCTCGTCTGGAGAATAAACGTATACACGAAATTCTTTATGACATCGACTAAAATCGAAACATGTTTCCATGCGACACTCATTTGTACTTTCACTGTTTGGTCTTTCTTTACGTCTTACTGCACTGCCTGTCCTTAGGGCATCGACATCCACAAATTCTGGCAATAAATGTATTTCAGAATGACTGTCTTCGCTTTTCAACCGATAACCACCAAAGTAACAATATGCTAGAAAAGCACATGACACAAACACCAGCAGGTATCGTTTCTTTGCCTGCATTGTAAATAATAATTACATTCTAACCTAACCTAAGGTAACATGATATGCTTGAGGCAGGAACATAGTAAAGCAGTCGCGCTATTTTATTCGAAGGGGGGTTGAGAATTGCACGGGGTTGCTGCATTCTCCTCCAGCGAGACACTTCACTTGACAGAAGTACCTTGGTTATCACCATGTTTTAATGCTATTTATTCCTTGATTTGAGCATTCGAAAATAATTAGGGGTTGTTCTTGCAAAAATGAGATATCTCTCGCTCCTCCATTGGCTTTTCTCAATGTATTCTCATTTATAAATTGCTGTTTAATTCATAAGGTGTAATACACCAACACATTTACGGCCCTGTCATTACACAATCACGAAACACAACGACCTGTCACTAACCCAACCAACACTAAACTTCTGTCAGAGACAATAACCTAAAGGCGACGGGACAGATAAATGAGTATAGCCAAGGTAACCACCTAATTCTCAATGGCACATTCATAGATGGCACAAGATCAAGTTTGCCGCTAAAGAAAATATTATTTTGTTGAATTTAATATTATTTGTTTTGTTCAATAGGTGGTGCAGCTATCGATTTAAGAGGGTAATTTAAAACTTACAAAAAAATGTTTTGGCGAATAAAAGAAGGCACGTAACTACAAGTTAGTCGGGCGGGCACGCATCTACTCAACAAAATTTGGCCCATCTAGTTAGCAACTAAAAATAAAAGCATTTTTCTCATAATCAAGTTGCTTGAAAAAAATATTATCATTTATTGATTACACGCCTCCAAAAAATTTAGACGTCAAATGCATTTTACGAAAAAAAGGTCACTACAAAATGTTCTTCTCTGTCCCAAAACTTAATTCTAATAAGCAAATTGTACGTACCTTAAACAGGGAGTTGAATATTGAGTTTATTTATTTTTAGATTTAAGTAAACTACCTATTTCTACATTTCGTGCAGTTTCATTATCACAAATTCCTCGTAAAAAATTAGGACTAGATAAATTTCAAGTCTCTTCCGCTATTAATTTTTTGTTTTTTCAAAAATTTAGGAATTTAGGACTTCAAAATCAGTAAAACATGTTAAATAAAATAGGAACAACCTTCCATTGATAAAAGACGTATAGGACCTTTTGTTTTTTAGAAAAATCTATTTTCAATTTTCAGCAGATAAACATTGTTTCCAATTACAAAATATTATGGGGCAATGCAGAACCATTTTTCTAATATACCTTTTTTTCCGTAGAATTCACGAAAAAAAATTCTCTATTTATAGTCAATTATTCTGATAACACTATATAATAAAACTTTCATATTTTTCAAAATTTCATTGTTTCATAACCATGTGCTTTAATAACATAGTTTTTTTGTAAAAATTAAAAAATGGAAAACTTTCACATCAGAAAACTCATAGTAAGCTAAGACGCTGCCCACCAATTTCTTTTTGGCCCAGCAGTGGCCTACCCTAACAAAAAGCTCTAGTCACCTCCTTGAATGAAAGGCAACAAAAATCAGATTGTATCAGGCACCTAACTAAGGGTTGAGCTAGAGTGGCCCCCTGTCCACCCTAAAAAACATCGTTCTACTCAGTGGCTTAGCCGTGTAGCAACTAAATGATCAAATCTACTTTCTCATTATGAAATAAAAGCAGCTTGGAAAAATAAAATTTATTATTATTTATTGATTATACACTCAAGAAAAAGAAAAATTTTACTTTTGATAATGACAGGTAAACACGTTGAAATACGTAGAAAGTTAAAATAAATAACTGTCGTAATATATTAAAAGATTTAAGACTTCCCATCATCTTCATCATACTTCCGTTAATATGGGAGTGTATTGTAATCGTAATTATTATTTTTTTTTTGTAATTTTGGCAGAAATACATGTTTTGGACTTTCGAGAACTTAAAAAAATTATTTTATATGTCTATCTGTTTGACTGTAACGTCCAATATATCATAACCTACTGAACCAATCTTAATCACATTTGGATTACCCAGATACAACAACAATTCACAGCTGTAACGGTTATTTAAAGCGATTTAAAACTGAAATCCGCTTATTAAATACTTATAATAATTTTATAATTTTATATATTTCAATTTTAGATCGCCGTGAGCTATCAAGGGACACTCCCCAATAATCTTTCAATCTACGTTGCGTATCAGGAGACACTTCCCAATTCTCAAAGGACAACACACCACCACAAAAAGTGAAGTTTGTGAATCATTTGACTTATCAGTTATTGCCTTTGATAAGCTAATTTCTCACTAAAATGTAGTGCGTCAGATAGCTAACTAAATTAAGAATATGTGATACTAACAATGGATAACCCATATTCCATAAAATTTGTGTTTGACTCAGTATAAATATGGGTAAATAATATAACCAAACACACTGTCATTTAAATGTCCTCAACAACAATCCTTTTTTAGAGGATGGAGTAAACATAGAAGAAAATAAAAGCGTTAAAATGGGTGCTAGCAGTAATCCAAATGCTGCTCGGCTTGCTGCTTTGCAAGAACGAAAACAAAACATTGAAGAGACTTTAGCCAAGCGTAACCAAGAATTGCGACAATTATGTATTCAGGTGCGTAGGCTTGAAATTTTACTAAAAACGTGCCAAAATACTTATGTTATTATTGTAGGAAGCGGAATTGACAGGAACAATGCCAACAGAGATTCCCCTGGAACCGGGAGAATCTCCTCCAGTCTTCCGTCGTCGTGTGGGCACTTCTTTCCAACTGCCGCAGAATTTAATTAATAATTTAAATAATGAAGAGGAATCAATTTCGTCTTTGGAACTTAATATGCAGGTACAAGCGAATATGGCAGAAGCTGCGCTTAGTCTTGCTAACGAGTCTCACATCAGCAAGGTATATATTGTTTAACAGTTATAAAGTACTACGTTCCTTGTAGGGTTTTAGCATAACATGTTTTTTCAATTTATTTGTTATTGTAGACCATACGTCGTCAACATATGGCTCAATATCAGTACCACAAAAGACAATATAATTCTCTTGAAGAAAAATTAACGTTTCTCAAAGCTCGAACACAAATGTCGCAGCAACCACACTTACCGCTACAACAACAACAACAGAAACAAAAGAAAAAACCAAGACCTGCAGAACAGGGTAAGAAATTACTTGTTTGTTTTTTATTGTTAAAACAAAGTAACTAAAATGGCAATATTTCTTATTATTTTTCTCCTACCATTTATGCAGTGGTAAGCTATTTTATCGATTTTTTGCTTTCCTATAATTTCAGTATAGGGATGTATTGATTTCATGATAATTTTCGAACTTGAAATTTTTACGGAAATACACATTTTAAATCTCCAGGAACCTAAAAAAGTAGTTTTCAAAAAGTGTATGCCTGTGGGGGTATTTATGTGTGTGGTGCATTATAGCAATCGAACGGATGGTCGGATTTTGATGAACTTTGGAATCTGGGGGTATATCAAAAATTTACCAAGAAAAACGCTTTTAAAAAGAAACCGGAAGCGAAAGCAGCGGTGCCGTTGGGTTTTCTTCATACAAATTATTTTGGTACAAAGAATTGCCAAAAATGTTAATAATTTTTTAGAGATTAATACTAAATTGTAAAAATAATTATTATTGTTTTTTTTGTTATGCAGATGACACGGTATCTATGAATGTGAACATGCAGCAGACAGAGCCATTTGCAAAATCAGTTTTGCGCCATAGCATGCGATCTCTCCAACACCCATTTAGTGGCGAAAGCAGCATAGATCATCGAAACTTATCAAGTTATCAGAAGCATGCATACAGAAACTCAGAAGGTAGCCCACATACAGATATGAGTTCACCATTAATTCGGCCAGAAGAATCTATGGTCTCGGGAATATACCGGCTTAGTTTGAATGGGTATAAGGCATACATGGAAAGGTATGGCTATTTAAAATGAAACTGCAAATAAAGATACTTTATAATTTGTATATTTTTTGTCTGAATGAATGATAGAAAGTTTTAATTTTGATAGTCTATTTCAAAAACTATGAAATAATGAGTTTAGTAGTGTGAATAGTAATTTTTTATAAAAATAGCTCATTCAAGATTGGGTTAAGTTTTGGAATTCACTCATTATTTTTTTAATAGGGAGTTAAATGCAACCTTATGTTTTTCTTATTCTATTTTTAATGGCTTTAATTGCTTTTGTTGCTGGTCTCTAAATGAATATTCTAGTAAATTACAAAAATAAAATGTGAAATTGATTGTTTGGACGAAAAGGAAATTATGAATATCTACTAGAAATTGTCACTTATATTATCAAAAGCGTTAAATTTGCTCTAATAAAGTGTTCTATCAGATTCCGTTTTTAGATTGAAAAAATTCGTATTTCGAAAAAAATGTTCCCAGAAAAACATACTTAACTTCTGCTTCCGGTTTAGGATTTTTTTAAATGCTTATTTTGTCGATAAAGGGTTGATAAAACCCACATTCCAAAGCTCATCAAAATCGGGTCATGCGGTTGGGTGTTATGATGCACACACACATACCCACCGACAGACAGACATTTTTTTTAAATCACTTTTTTGGGTTCCTGGAGGTCCAAAACATGTACCTCCATAAAAAACTTGATTTTGAAAATTTTCATGAAATTTATATTTCTCTATAGGTACTGAAAGTATAGGAAAGTAAAAATTCATAAATTAACCTTTACTAAAAACAGACAGTAATTGTAATCAAAAACTTTTTATTTCAGAAAAGAGGGCGGACATATTATAACAAGTCAACACATGCCATCACATTATGTACCATCACAATCTAATCCAAATTTATATCAACATCAACCATCACAACAATTACAGTATGCACAAGTGACAAGTCATACTCTTCCACATGGATCTCAACGTACACAACAACCAATTCATGGTTATGTTATGTATCCACAATACAGCCCAAACATGCAACAGTCTCAATCATTGCATGATTACCCAAAATATACTATTGCTAGCAATCATGGTACTAATGGAATGAGGCAGTCTAATAGTCCCGGCTCCACCAGCCACTCAAGTAGTTATTCAAAGTCTTCCTATTATCCTGCCACGTTGTATCCAAACTGTAGGCAGTATCCTAACACAGAACAACAGTTCAGAACATTGAATCCACATCAAATACAACCACATCAGCAATATGAGCATGATGTAATGACAGCAGCTGGGTTAGGGGGTTGCTGGAAGAGAACAGAATCTGGAGAACTAGTGTGGTGCAACTCTGTCCAAGGTGATACTTGGCAACGTGATAAAAGGTGTGCTTTATAAAATAGTGTAATAAAAATTAAATAATTATAATTTAATAGCGCCAAATCTAACCTCTTATTTATTAAAGTTCATTAATACATTATTTTTGCAGGTTTGGAAGTTTAGACCGAAGAAGAAATAAAAGGATACACAAAAGAACTTCGCCTTTAGTAGATCCTAAGTCTGCAACAATATCGGTGGTTCTGCCATATTCAGAATCTGTACGACCAGTACCTGCTAAGGCTCAACAAGTAAAAGTTTGCTGTAGTAGTTAATTATATGACTTATCATGTGTAATTTGTAGCTTGGAAGTCGAAATCGGCAAGATAACAGACAACTGGTTCGTACTCAATCTCTAGGCAGTGTAGGTGCCCAAACTGTGGATAGTGTCTGGCCAAGTGATGATAATTCATCGTGTGGAAGTGACGCTCATAGCATCAATGAAATGAACCTAGCTGCAAGGAAACAGAAGCAAAAAGAATGGTATTTATTAAATTCAATTGTCAAAGTAGTATTGAAAACTAATATATATTTTCTTCAAATACGGGGTAAGTAAGTAAGCCAAAATAATTAAGGGGGCGATTCCTCAAGCATTTTTATGAAGAAAAATTCTTAATTATTTTGAATTATTTTTTTTATTAAATATAAATGTTCAATGTTGTGAGTTATATGAAGATATTGTAAATTATAAAATAAAACTTCAAGCCTTTCTTCATAAATTTATTATATAGATCATGCTATATGTACATTTCGATTACGATGTAATCATCTACAGTAGCAAATATCAAAAATATTAATATTGACAAATCCGCTTTGGCTGCCCATTTTGCAGATACAGGTCATAAATTCAATACCCATAACCTTTCACTTCTAAAGGCAAGTAATGTATATAATTTAAATATGTTAGAAGCAATTGAAATGAAAAAACACGAAAACGACCTTTTAAATTTCGATTTGTCACCCTTAAATAACCATTTACTAGATTCAATTTAAACTTCAGAAAACTGACCTGCAAATTTCACAAGTTGTCCTTTTTTGCCCTTAGAAGTGTAATTGGATACCGTTATCTCGTAAATCACAAGTCCGTAAATATTTCTTAAATGTTTCTTAAAAAATTTCCGTTATGTTTGCTTCAGCCTTAGATTTTAGAGTTAGTTAGCATTTGCTACTGTAGATGATTACATCGTAATCGAAATGTACATGTAGCATGATCTATATAATAAATTTATGAAGAAAGGCTTGAAATTTTATTTTATAATTTAAATATAAATGTGTTAGTTGTCAACACTTCAAGGCACGCTAGAGTTATAAATTAGTTCGACATGCATTTAGTTTTGTCCAATTAGTTATAGTTATCAAAAACACTGCAAGAGTTAAAAAAGTTTTCACCCTCATCAGGCAATTTGAAGATATTGATTATACTAGCCAGTGGCCTATTACAAAAAAGTTTTGGGGAAAAAAGTGTTCATGACCCACAAAAACACCACCCTGAACATTATTTTTCGTCATTTATTTCATGACTTTTAGCGATCCTTGAGTTACTTTTTTTGCTACCACTGTCTTATAAAAATAAGTATAAACACAAAAAAGAATTCCGACATCCTAAGTACTAGAACTGCTGAACAGTGGTTGGTTTTTTATTGTATTCTAGATAATTTGAGGGCAAAATGTTGAAAATGAAGAGGCCGTTAAATAACTGGCGGTAAATTATATAAATAACCGGGTAAATTACCCGGTTAATTATCCAGTTAATTTACCTGGTTAATAACCAACTCATAACACTACATATTCACATAACGAAACTCTAGTTATTCACTTGTTTTTAGGTTTGAAACTTCTCTGGATGGACCAGCTCCACCTACACCTACAAGATCTCATTCGACTGTATCCTCTACAGTAGCATCAACAGTTCCTTCTATTTCACCTGAAGAAAAATACGTAGAAATTTCACCTCAACCTTTACCATCGCCACAACCACATAAACCACTTCTTGAAATCCCTGCAGAATCACATCCAAACTCTTCTCCAACAGTTCATGAACCGAACATGGAGTTATTTAATAACAACATACCAAAAAATGGTACACTTATACAGGCAGGACACTGTAAACCATACCATGAAGAAACAAAACCTTTCGAAATGTCTGATTTCTATAAATATTCTACTAAATTTAAGAAATCACCTGTTAAACATGGTGAAAATTTAAAAAATCATTTAGATCATCCAGGGATGTCACCTTTATCACCCACAGGTTCAGCACAACGTAACTTGGGTCAAAGTTTTGATGAAGATAATAGTAGCGTTATACAAAAGGGAATTTATCAGCCATTGCAACCTATGAAGTGTCAGCCATTTAGTCCTAATAAGTAAGTACTACGGCAGTTTTTAACTTGTTTTATAGGATGTAAAATATTTTGTTATACGCCACCAACGTGTCTCAAAATTTAAAAGATGATTCTATTTTCCAGAACAAGGAAAACGACTTAGTAAACATGTGTGATGTGTGATGTAAGAAAATAAATAGTTTTTTGACGTCAAAAATCATTTTATGACCCCAAAAAAATATCTTTTGATGTAAAAATTTATTTCTTGACCAATAAATTTTAATAAAAATAAAACGGCGTTACATAGGGGGCGCAGAAATATAAATACAAGTCCGGCTCTGATACCAATCAGTATATTTGATCATCTGAAATTTGTTCACGCCGTCCCTAAATTTCTTTCCTCTTTATTATAAAGTAAGAATTTATGGATAAAATATTTGCGCAATTAACAAATAAAACTAGTAATCGTAAGTTTTCATGAAGATAACTGAAAGTATTATCAAACCATTTGGCAATTGCAAAAGAATTTTCTCTAAGTTTATTTGTGGGTTACAAACTATTAATTTCTTGATAATAGTAACTTACGTTTTCAGATTTATCACTAGTTGGAAACTAGTCACGATGATGTAATTATTTAATCATACCGAGTTGAAAAAATTATACTATCAACTTAATTTTTCTATTTTTTTACAGTAATTTTGACAGAAGTGTTGAAAACATTGGCAGCCCAAGTTCAATAAATACAAGCCTCGATTTAAGTCAGCTTACATCAAATGTAGCAGAAAACTTTTCCGCAGAAATGAATGCGTGGTATCAAAATCATGAACAACAAATTGACAATAACAATTCAGGGCGACAGGGTTCTAGTAATAGATCAACAGCTACTCTTGTATAGGCACTACATATTTTTATGAGACTAAAATAGTGATTATTAGTAGAAGTCTGATGAGCGTAATACATTTTTTAAATATAAGACTTATTTAAAGCCTAGCATTTAACAAGCTATAAGTGCTTTGTTGTATTTTTTGTACAAAAAAACGTTAAAATGAGATTGAAAATTAACATAGAAACTGTTTTTTATTTATGAAACTTTAATGTTATTCAGTGATAGCATGTAGCTATTAACGGAATTTTATTATATAAGTTTATATTCTCTAATTTAATAAACCTTCATGTTAAGGAGTCGAACATCAATGTAAATTGATGACAATATGAATTAATATGGACTGAATTTATTAAAAAAGTGTTAAGTAGAGTTATTGCTTTCGTGTATTTTCTAATGACTGCAAATACTATCTTACATACCCGTCCGTATGAATTGTACCTGACATGAAGCCGCAGTTGCCTTTTGAAAATGTAAGCTCAGACCAAATGCTTGCATTTTACTGTATTAAAACTTTTAGAAGGTACTTTTAATCCGTAACTGTTAACCAAGTGTGGTAATTTTAAGTGATATATGTTAGTAGATATATAAAGTGTTTAAATATTTTATGTATTTTAGATATAAAAACTTTAAAAGTGCAGTAATTATTTTTATATAAATGTTTGAATATTTGACGGTTTGTCAAATCGGTTTTATATGTGCTGAGGTTCAGTTAAATTTTGTAATTTTAAAAACGACTATTTTATTGATAATATAATCAACATTTAGTATAGAGCCAGTACAATGCGAGGCGGCCATTACGGCCCACCTCTTTAGTTTAACGTGGCAGCACCTAGCATGAGCTTTATCTGCCACAGAGTCCCTCTTTGAGCCAGATTGAGATACGCTCAATCAGCATGCCTGCTCAAGTTTACAACGGTTCAACGAGAACAAGCTACCAGTCTTGACATCAGGCTGCGAGCTCTAAGTCTCCACTGGTCGGGGGAGATTACCTAAATCTCTACTGATTCTGCAGATCAGTGCCCGTTGAACCGCACCAAGACGGCTCTAGCCTGCATAGGCTAACTACTGCCACTACGAGTCCTACACCGTGACCAAGACGGGGGCTGCTATTCCCCTGTGGGCTCGGACTTGGTCCCCGTGGTACCATTCAAAGTCACTGGTTGGACTTTTCGGAGCAAGTACTTGCCGAGAACGTTGCTATCCCTATCAGTTTAGGCTACTCGCAATTATTAGTACTGGTCGACTACGCACCGCTTAGATTAGTTGGTAACTGGTCTGATATGACCCGTACCTTAACAGTGTCGGGTGTACATAAGCACAAAACCCCTGGGTCGACACTTTGATAGTGAGCGTGAGCAGGCAAAGTGCACCTAATCCCTAGTGTTTAAGTCCCTTATGCCAGCAACCGCGCTACTCCTTCCTGGAGCCCACCTTCACCTGCCTAAACTGGCCTTCAACCAGCCAGTATATAGCCCAGGCAAGTTTATAACTCCCAGGGGTCACCTCGACATATTAACTAGGACGCAGGCATATAGCCGCTACTAGCGAGCAAAGATCCCGTTACACAGGGCACACTGCCGCTAAGGTGTTAGGTACCCATACTAAGGGCTAGCAAACCTTTCCCTTGTGAAGTCACTCACCCAGTTCTCCATGGTCCCAATTAAGGTAAACCTTGAATCTCTCGGAAGAGAGGTGAACGTACCGTGTTGAAATCATCGAAGTGACCTTTGCAACGTGGACCCCGCAGAAGGTAACTTTGTTTGCGCCTGCGCCTCATACCTGAGTGAGGGTCCGTTTTTGTTTAATTTTCTGAGCCGATAGAGCAGTAAACTACAAATTTGTTTTTTTACTAATCTCTAGTTTTACTCTAGCGCCCTCCAGGAATTTTTGAAAAATTTGAAATTGATTATTTATTCAAAAACGCAAACACCAGTCGTTGTAAACTTAAACAGTTCAATAGACTATTTGAAGCAGTTTATTACAATTAACAAGAGTTTTCAACTATTTTAAAAATTAAAGAAAAAAATTGATACTTCTTAATATTAACAACGTGTTTTTGCTAACTCTTTAAATAAACTATTTTTATCGATTTTGAATCCGAAATCCGAAGCACATCTAATAAGCAGTAGGACGGGCTGTTACCGTACCCGCACACAGTTTAACCGAAGTTTCCGGCTTGCTATTCTTATAAGGTATGTGACATCATATTGCACAGGCTGTTGCAAGTTCAAACCTCCACTGGGCCGCTATCAAGTTTTAATTTTTGTTAAAACAATGTAGCTGTTAAGTTCTCCCCCCCCCCCCCCCCCCCCCAAGAAACTTCTGTTTTTATATCAACATTTTTTACTTACAAATTTTTTATCTGAGTTACATATTAATATGTTTAGCCTTAAGCTACACATTGGTTTAAATAAAATAACAGAAATAGAAAAGTGCTTATACTTATTCTGAAGCTATTGCAGATAAATTTGTTAAGGTGACATATCACTAAAGAGGAATATAGGGGACCAGTTTGTTGAGAACTAATTTCTCTAAATGCTCAAAGTACTAAATTGATCTCGCTAAACAGCATTGCAAATGTGCAAAAAAAATTAACTGAACCTCATTGTATGTAAACCGTTTCCAATTCTATTTAGTTCGACTCCTATGTTATGAGCTATTGTAACAAAAAAATGTATTGTACAATGATAGTCATTAGCAAAAGCAAATTAATTGCTCGTATATAATCTGAGTTGGTTTATTAAGCATTGGTCGTAGTAAAAGCATATCAAATTTTAAATAATACTCATGTTGAATGCTAAATGAAGGCTGTTTGAATCGTATCCAAGCCATGAATTTGCTTTTACTAGAAACTTCATTTTTGTATATGGAAATGACAATATTTTAAAGAACAAAACACCCTTATGTAAATTGTATTAAATACATTAGTAACTCGATATAACTACAATTAGCAATAACTCTTGGTTTAAATTAATTAAACCAAAGTATTATGTGCCTTTGGGTTTGCATCGTATTTTTTATATCTGAAGGTATTTTTATAAAGATTTTCTTTATATACGTTAGTTTTATTGCTTATAATAGTAAATTAATTTTTTTATGTTGAACCTGTTTATTGTTTCGAAGTATTCAATTCTAATACCAAAATAATATTTCATCAAGGAGTAAAATGCATATTTATTATTGTATTTAATAAGTACTTTTACCTACATTAATGGTATTAAACGGCCCATAATAAAATACTACAGCACAATTTTGCCCTTCATTCAGCAAGCATTATTTGGTTTATTAAAAATTACTGAATTGAATAGTGATTACGTCACAACTAGTTTAACGAATGCATTGAGACCGGTTTTAAGACAGAATGTTTCATAACGATTTTTTCAAAACGGTTTTAAAAGACCGATTTTTCAGACTGGCTTTTAGACCGGTTTGAAATGGTTCAAAAACTGTTTTTTTAAGAACCAGTTAAAAATTGGGAAACTGGTTAAATTATTTTTTTTTCGACAGATCTATTTAAAAGTATTAGTTTCTCTTAATTGCTAGAATTTTCCATTGTGCGTACTGAAAAATGATGACAGTGCCAACGCAAAGTTTTTAGAACGCCGATTTAATTGCCATTGTTATTACACAATGACTATAGAACTGATTACATTCTATACTATTATTAATAAAGGGAATTTAAAGGATTATTTACATTCTTGCGAATAATCAGTACCTACCACATAAGCCGTCATGGAATGACAAAGTGTTAAAGTTATGAACAATATTCCGTTTATGAGACGAACGTTGAACAAAATATGAAATAAAGTTTCAGTATCTAAGTAGCAACTCCTGTTATAAAATAAATTATTTAGTTGCCTACAATTGTAAATTTGTTCGATTTTTTATCGTCTTGAACTGTCAATCTTTCAAAGGTATTGTCCTCAAAGATCAATGGGTGTAATTGATTTCGATAATGTAATAGATTATTTATACAGAATGTTAATGCAATACTGTTTTACTACGAGTTACATGAATTCAGCATTTTCAAAATGTTAATAAAAAATGTTATTCATGTTGAATTTTCCTTTATATCTACTAGAAACTGCTCTGTTTGCTTCAGACAGGGATGGATGTAAAATTAAGATACTGACTAGCCCTCAGAGCCATATTATCCATTAGACGCCTAGAGCGACAATAACTAAGGGGCATCAAAAATTGTGTGTAGGAGTAAAGTGCGATACAAAGCTGTGTTTTAATCTTTATAATAATATCGGTGAAATACGAAATGTTAATGCACGACTGTGTGGTGGAGAAATTCTCTGCCACAGGCGACGCCTAGCAGCCCTGAGGTGCAGTACATGTTCAGGGTGCAGCAGTGCAATGATATGTACAGCGATGTATATCTCGCAATAAAATATTTTCTCAATAAATTTTTATATATTAAATAGTTTTTTCTGATTATCAATTAACAACTATGAATAATTCTGTATCTAAGAATAACTACACAATCAATGACCTTGAAATAAAAGAAAATTGTCGGCCATACAAGTACTTTCTTAAACTCCCATCCATCCCTGCCTTCAGACTCAGTGATGCCTCAGGCTTAATTTGCACTGTAAGCAAACTGGTCACCCTGAGAAAAAATAGGCGGAAAAGTGTTAATCAAGAGAATTACGAAATTGTCTAATACTTTTTCTGATAAGGAAGAAAAAACAGTATAACTGAACAAAAGTAATGCTTTTATACAGCGCTTACAAAGCATAATATAGTTTTTAAATGACATAATATTCAACAAGGTAACCTTTAGGAAAGAAAATCAGTTATAAGAACTTGTTTTCATAAATAACATACCTAACAATATCTAGTAGGTAATGGCTGTGTTAGTCTTTCGAGGACCTTAGAGCAGTTTTGTTTGGTAGAAAAAATGGCAGAGATGTGTTGATTTAACATAATGTAGTTAATGTAATATTTATTTACATCAGATTTTTTAACCTTTATAGCTGCAGAGTTAATTATAACACCATCATTTTATTTCGCTGGAGCCCTTGGTATCATGCGGCCATGGAGCAAGTGCTCAACCACACCTTAGTAAATCTAGCCTTTGGTTATATAGGTAACTCTAATTTTACGGTATTTTCTTAATTTAGATAATAAAATTACTTCGCTGTGATTAAATTGCATAATTTTGAATTTGTTACTTTTATGTACTAAGGCGTGAAACTTTTGAAGGAAACCAAATAACCATTAAATTGTTTTCCTGAATACGCAAATGCAACGTTTGTCTATTTGCACGGACCTTTTATCAGTTACCATATTTAATATTCCATAGCAAGAATAAAATATATGTCCTGTTGTATTCGTTTTGTAACTACAAACTGTTAAAATTTAATAATTTCATAGTTTTAAGAGCCTAAAGCTCGATGTGAACTAGTTTGAATTATTTAATAATTTAAAATTGTCTAGTTGAACATTCTCAAACTAGTAAAATTTATTAATTTTTTAATATATAAATAAACAGTGGAAAAGCAAGATAAAAATAATAACATTAACTAAAGCTAGCCTAAACTATATGCTATCAGACTCAAGTACCTAATCAAACTGAATTTATCAGAAGTCTAACAAAATTAGTTACGAGACTGCTCATTAATCTGTTGCACAATATTGTCTATATTTTCGTAAAATGGCTTATTTTTTATAGTTTATACAATATTTTGCCCATTTGTTAATTTTATTTTTAACAGATTAGGTACATTTAATTGTAACTAAATTTGTTTTTGAAGAAAACTATAAGGTACAGATTAACTTAAAAATACGTTAAAAAAATATTAAGAAACTCATTATTAATTAATTATATATATTTCCAAGCAGGAACTTCCTTTTCCTTTACAACCAGCAGCCTGTTTTTGTAATTATTCTGATTGTTATCAGTTGAGTGGAATGTGAAAATAAACAGATTGGTAAATACTGCCAAAAATTTATATATAATGAATTGTTTGAAATAGCAACTATATACTACTAAAAATTAATTTCACGAATTATTCCGTTTGATAAATGACCGAATTTACTAATTTGCGAAAAAAAATTATAAAAAACTAATATGCTGTCAAATTAGTGCACCTATGGATATCAATTTGTGTTTAATAAATTCTAATTTTAGTAATAAATCAAAAAGACGCCAAACACAAAAATTTGCAATTTAATGATTTTGGAATTTATAACGTAAAATAATATTGTAAACACGTGAAATGAAAATGGATCATCCAAAAAGATGTCATTTTACTCCCACTGTTTGAAGGGGGGATTGGTGCGCACGCACTTCCAGCAAATTTCGTGTGTCAAAACCACTGCGCAAGTGCGTTGTCATTACAAATAAATCAAATTAAAATTTGTTATTTCTTGCTTAAAACCTTTAAATATTTTATATTTCTAAATTATATGCATGTGTATTATTGTATTAAATTTACTTAGTATTATTTCTTATAGTTTATGTCTGTAGTGAAAGCAAAATTTTTTCAATTTACATGTAAGTTTCAAATTGTTTAAAAAGTGGCGCGCTAAAATTTGTGTGTTGGTGGCGCTAGCGTGTTCCGTTTCTCTTTGTGACGTCGGAAAATTCTTAAGAGTACGCAGTGCAACGTCCATTCCTCTTCCTTTCCAACTGGCTCGTTGTAGAGTTCGGTTGCCACGTAGTATTCGCAAGAGAATTTGAGGTGTTGTTAATTTGTGCAAGTTAATTTTTTTATTAACGCATTACTTCAATTATTAAAAGTGAGTATACATTATTTATTGAATTTTGTATAATGAACAGACATTATTTCTACATTTTTTACCGGTTTTTCGGTATGCGGTCATGAGTTCACCACGTGTCTTGCAAACACCGAATCGTCCGCCATATGTTAAATCCACATTTTTATTCCAATTATGCTAATGTTTTTTAACATTTGACTGATTTCCCAAGTATTTCAATAACAATTAAATATACTTCTAACTGAAAAATTAATTAATCTTTTATACTTTTCTTTTACAGACGGTACACCATGGGTAAAGAAAAGATTCATATAAACATCGTCGTTATTGGTCACGTAGATTCAGGCAAGTCTACAACCACTGGACATCTGATCTACAAATGCGGTGGTATCGACAAACGTACCATCGAAAAATTCGAAAAGGAAGCGCAAGAAATGGGCAAGGGTTCCTTCAAATATGCATGGGTACTCGACAAACTTAAGGCTGAACGTGAACGTGGTATCACCATTGATATTGCTTTGTGGAAATTTGAAACAGCCAAATACTACGTGACAATCATCGATGCTCCGGGACACAGGGATTTCATTAAGAACATGATTACGGGTACCTCCCAAGCTGACTGTGCTGTGCTGATTGTCGCTGCTGGTACTGGTGAATTTGAAGCTGGCATTTCCAAGAATGGTCAAACCCGTGAACACGCTTTGCTTGCTTTCACCCTTGGAGTCAAACAACTGATTGTGGGTGTTAACAAGATGGACTCGACTGAACCTCCATACAGCGAAAGCCGTTTCGAGGAAATTAAGAAAGAAGTGTCTTCCTACATCAAGAAGATTGGTTACAATCCTGCTGCTGTTGCCTTTGTTCCTATCTCGGGATGGCACGGAGATAACATGTTGGAAGCTTCCGAGAAAATGCCATGGTTCAAAGGATGGGCCGTTGAACGCAAAGAAGGAAAAGCTGACGGTAAATGCTTAATTGAGGCTTTGGATGCTATCTTGCCACCATCCCGTCCTACCGAGAAACCCCTTCGTCTTCCTCTTCAGGATGTTTACAAGATTGGTGGTATCGGTACAGTACCCGTAGGACGTGTTGAAACTGGTGTGTTGAAACCAGGCGTAGTTGTTGTCTTTGCCCCGGCTAACATCACTACTGAAGTTAAATCTGTTGAAATGCACCACGAAGCACTTCAAGAAGCCGTACCCGGAGATAACGTTGGCTTTAACGTTAAGAACGTCTCTGTTAAAGAATTGCGTCGTGGATACGTCGCTGGTGATACCAAGAACAATCCACCAAAGGGAGCTTCCGACTTCATGGCTCAAGTAATTGTGCTAAACCACCCTGGTCAAATTGCAAATGGTTACACTCCCGTGCTCGATTGTCACACAGCTCACATTGCCTGCAAATTCGCTGAAATCAAAGAAAAGGTCGACCGTCGTTCCGGTAAGACTACTGAAGAAAATCCAAAGGCCATCAAGTCTGGAGATGCTGCTATCGTAAATTTGGTTCCAAGCAAGCCCATGTGCGTCGAATCATTCCAGGAATTCCCCCCTCTAGGGCGTTTTGCAGTTCGTGACATGAGGCAGACCGTTGCTGTAGGTGTCATCAAGAGCGTTAACCACAAGGAAGGTGGTTCCGGCAAAGTCACGAAAGCTGCTGAAAAGGCACAGAAGAAAAAGTAACCAATTCGCCATCCTAGAATTATATTTCAGTTATTTTTTACATATATTATATGTTCCATTTTTACAGTAAATGATATTTTATTTTTTATGACATGTGATTTTCAAGATAGCATTTCCAAATTGTCAATAAAATAAATTTCTAAAGTGTGTGTTTTATTTATTACTGTTCTTGGCCCAGTACATTCATTTGTACTGGAAAATGATTTTTCAAGGAGGTTGAGTACTTTAGGGAAGTTTCCCTGTTGTTTTATTTTTGCCAATTTTTATCGATGGTTCCTTGTTAAATAAATTTTAGTCTGTGGTTTGCGGGGTAAGATTTATGAGTTTATCTAATCTATGAAATTGCTGCAAAAGTAAAGTCCTAAGTTGGTCAACTTTTTTTTCTTATAAAGTGGGTTACTTATCAAGTAGGGTAATGGGTTAATTTCACAAATTAGAAATTCATTTAAAAACTTGCAATTGAAGTTGCATATAAGTGTGCTATTGTTCTCGAGGAAATAAGAATAATAAAATGAAAAATTCGCAGTTGTAATTGAAGTTTCAAGAATATTTGCAATTAATTTTTTTAATTGAGCAAGAAAAGTTTTAACGCCTATTTACTTAAAAGGAGTTATCAAATAGGAATGAAATTTGATGCTGTAGGGGTAAAAAATTTACAAGCTACTAGAACTTTTGGAATCGCTAAAACTGAAGTGAAAAAAGTTAAAATTTTCACTTTCGCGCAAACGTTTGCCCTAAATATTCTTCTGTCTGATTCCGTTTCTATATTTTGCAAATTCGGTTTTGGAAAAAAATGTGTTTATATAAAGTTTATTTAAAAGAATTCTTGTTTGCGCTTAAGGCACTGTAACAGGCAGCTCCAAAAATTAGTTTATGGAGGTATAGTCGCTAATTTGGCGCCTCTGGGAGAAAAGAGTATTGGGGGTGGGAGGTGCATTTTTTTAGGCGATTTTGGGAGTACTTTTTCTTAGTGTTTGCTTCACTTTTACAGTCCAAACAAGTAAATGAAAGATAATTACAATTTTAAATAGATGTACAGAGTGTTCTTTTGGAGAAGTCAACCATCACAATTTTCATTATTATTATAGCTACAACATAGCTTACACGATGAAAAGTTTTTGATTTTTTCTGCTCATTTTAATGGTGTATTTAAAGCAACAATTGAACACCTACTGTAGCAGATATTCAACAAAGCAAAGTTTGGGTGTATCTAAAATTAAAATTGTTTTGATGGTTATTAGCAAGGATGCAGAGAAATGTTACCAACAAAAGTTTTACTGTAAGTTTATTGTAAATAAAACGATTCTTAACTTCAACAAGTTTTGTATTTTAGCTTTATACGTATTTCAACGTGTTTACACGTCACTATCATTACTGTAAGTACTTTCTTAAAATACCTACAATATACAGCTTTAAACTTTGTACTAATGACATGATTCTCTATCTTTGCTAATAAACCGCCAAACCAGGGTTGAATTTTGGATGCATAAAAAGATTAAAGAGCTATAAATCTCTTATTTAGGTACATTTTAAAAGTTTATGACAAATCTAACCTCGAAATTTCAAGATAATAAAATCAAAATTTCGAGATTAAAAAATAAAAATTTCGAAATTTTCATTGTAAGTGAAGTTTTAATTGTTCTTCTGCGCTTTTGTAGTGGTAACCGTTAGGTCAAGTACATATTTTTGTGTAAACTTAGACTTTCATTTAAGCAATGTGCGCTGTCATTTATTGTTCCCATATTTTTTGAAACACCCTATATAATATTCTTTTGTTTCTAGTTTTATTGCTATATGTGTGCGGAAAAGAAACTGTACGTCCAGTGGCGTAACTTCAGAAAATAAAAGGAGAATTACTAAAGTAATTCCTCTTATTGTACGGCTAGGAAAGTTGCGAAACAACAAACCGGTATTTGAGTGTGAAACGAACTTGCAAGGCAAATATCAGCAATCACTACCGGCCTCTATACACAACCCATGAAAACTTAGAAGGCATTACTTTTGTAATTCCCTTTTGATGATTTTGTCTTTTATTTCTGGGTATATTTCAGCTTGTCACTTTTGGTTGCAACTATAGCTAGGATTGTGTCCATCTGACGAGTTCTAGAAGAACAAAACAACTACTGGTTTATCCTAGCTATAGTTGAAACCAAATCTCTGTTGCGTATTCTACGATAATCAAGAAATACTGCCTATCCTTTGTCATGGATACCGTTCACATTTAACATGACCGATGCAAATGTCAACTGTATCGTGAAACAGCCATATTATAATTCAGTTTTTTGCTAAGATTTCTCGTTAGTAAAGGCGTCAGATCAGTTAAAATTCTGCGTAGATTTAGCTCACAGTTATACGAAAGTATTCGCTTTGACAGGCGGTTATGACTAGCACAGTTTTGCACATACTGCCACCAGGTAGCGTTTTCTTATTTGGAATCGCGAATAAATGGGCTAACCGTTTTGAAAAATGGCTGTGTGATTATTAGTGGCAATCCAGGAAAAGGAGGTTCAACTGTAGCATGAGTCATCGCTGCTGCCATCAAACGTGTTGTTCGTTTTCTCCACTACTTCAGAAATATTTATTTTGCGAAAGCTTCAACGCCTTTAAGGACAGCATGATCAACTCTCGTTGCAGTTGAATCTCCTCTTTCTCATTTTTAAAACGGTTAGCTTGTTTAAATATTTGCGACTTCTTGGGTGAGCTTACTTGGTGCTGTAAGCTAAGTCTGTGTAAAATTTCAGCTGGTAACGTCCTCATTAACGTGGAATTGAATTATAATATGCTGTTTCTTACTACGTTTAACATTTAATTCGATCATATTGAAAAACAAGTGATTCGTTTCTATGACAACGTTTGTATATTGTTTCTGATTAGAGTAGAACACGTGCGTACACGTGCACAACAAAGAATAATTGCATGAATCACTAAATTCAACATGTCACTGCGTAAATTCTGGTTTCGGCATAAACTATGCACATACAATGAGTCAACATACAGTTTAGTACGTCGCTATTTTGTTTATTGTTACTTTAAGTTTAAAATACGTTTGAAGATATTTGCTCAATGCACTCAATAATACAAAAAATGTTTAAGGTTTTTGTTTATTGAATAGTCCGGTCTATTTTCATTACATTTGTGTATATTAAAAAAAAACTATTTTGAATTTGGCGTAGTTACGCCACAATGTAAACCCTACCCTGTTTTGCTGTTAGAAACTTACAAACATTTAAATTTCCCGCCCAAATTTGAATGTTTATAACTAATAACGTGACTGATTGCTTTTAGAAAAAAAATTTCTCACAGATTAAAAAAATAAAGTTTTTCTGTACCTATTTTGGTGTTATTATTAATTCAGTATTTCTTATTAGTTTAAATTTATTAATTTAGAGGGTGAAGTTTTATGCTCAGTCAACGACTTTTGTAAATAGACTTAAAAATATAATTTTGCAAGAGCGTAAAAAATCATAATTTGAACACTCTTTTAGTGCAAAAATTATCTATAAAATCAAATGATTGTTTAGTACTTATTTTCAAATTTGGTGCTATCGCCGTTTCATGCAGTGTTAGTTAGTGGCGCCATCTACTAGTGTAATGGTGCTCAGTCGGTGCTGCTGAAGTTGCGCAACGTTAATGTTGTATTTGCGTTGATAGCGTACAATAAACTACGGAATAATCTTCCTAAATAGATAAAACATGTTAATGGTGCATTGTAATTAACTATTTGATCGTCTTAAACGTTACAACTTTTAAGTGTGTGCTGTGCTTTGGTGAGAAATTATGTTAAAATCTGTGCAGCGATAGCTTGTCTACGTATTCAGAGTTCCAAGTATTGAAGTTCTCAAGAACAGTGCATCATATTCCAAAAGTGTATGGTCGAAAATTCTGTAACCTTGCTACTTTTTCCTTATCTAAATGTATTTTGGGGGCTTCAGGGGTGCAATCATTTTCTCTTAAAGCGTATATTAGTACATTGTTTACAAATTGGCAGGTGTCAAATAGGCTAGTATGAATTGTGGAGGTTTTAAGTTTCATTTTGACATTGCCAGTATTAACCTTCCTCCCCTATTTGTTTAGGTTAAGATTATTTTCTCCAAAAAATGCCCTTAAGTGTAAACAGCTTTTGGAACAATAAACATAGTCCTACGAAAATATTATTTCAAGAAAGGACCAACATCACTGTGTTCTAGTGAGTCACATTAATTGGAAGAGATCTATTTGAAAATTCAATTAACGTCATTGCCATATGTATTTTTGCATTAATGCTGTCGAGTTTTGCAATTTTAAATAAGAAAAATCAAGTTTCAGCTACTATCAATTCTGGTAATTGTGATTCTATTTACATGGCATAAATTATTGCAAAGCTGGTGCTTTATGACCTGTCTATGACAACTTGCTTATCATTTACATTTTATCCAAGTTATCAATAAAATTTACTATATTAGCGTCATCTTCTCTGTATTGAATTACTTAACTAATAGCTGCCATCATCAAAAATTACAGCTAGAAGGTATTTCTTGAAAATTCAATTTACAGTGGTGATCCGTAGCGGATTAGAGAACTTTACGTAATTTTGTTAAGTGTAAAAGTGCATTAGGTTTGTTGTTTACTTTATTTTTCTGTATCTTTTTTTATATTTCTGAATCCCCATGTAATTAAATTGTAATCGTACTAAGATTCATTGTAAAATATTTGGTGAGGAGGATTGTAAACTTACTATGTATAGCTTCAGTGCCAGATTAAGGGAAATCTGGGCACTAGGCAAAGCTCTCGATTTGGGCCCTACAAGTTTTAGTTGAGAGTTTTACATTTTATTACAATACAACACAATTTAAAATGTAACAACAATTAGCGATGCAGCGAGTAGTACTTTTTGAAAATGCCAGATAATGAATATTCGGTATCTGGTTGCTCAGCCGTATACTGGGTTATCCGGCATAGTTTTTACTTTCGAAGTACTTTCAGCTTAAATTTAGGGAATTTTAGGTTGACGATCTAGTGCTTTTTATAGGTTTTCTGTCTCTGATCTCTCTGTCACATGTACTGCAAAATTGAGACCTGTATAATAGCAACAAGCGGTTAGTGCATCCTCCTTATGTTTTATATTACTTTGTAGTTTTAATAAATAATGCTTTTTTATGTTGTTTGAAATCATTCCAAATTTTTGACTCTCATAAATTCTGATCTCAATAATATAAATTTAGTAATTTAATGCAGATTGCAAAATATTGGGCTTTGGGGTTTTTGCTCTCTTACTTTCAATTATGTTTAGTCTATACTTCCAAATCAAATTGTATGCATAATCTCTTTTACTTGAAGAAACATCTCCGGCCGAATATTTCATATTATCCGGCCAAACCGAATACTTGGTGAAATTACCGGATAACGGATAAAAACCGAATATAAAACTGATACATAAAAAATAACAATAAATAAGAAAATAAATCTATTCAGGCACACATAAAAAATAACACTAAAACAAAATAGCCTTCTACTATTCTAAACTTTTAAGAAAAAAGAAAATTACAATTTTATTTTCTTGAACTTATAATTCCGTCAGCATTTTCATCAGTTCTTCATAATTAATACGATTATTTAGTAGTTCAAAAGAGTTTAGTTTTTGCTGTACCAATTTTCATCAATCAACAGTTTTCGTGTTTTTGATTTTTCTGTCACTTCTATACGATATTTCTTTGATTTTTTTTTGCATCTGTTTCTAATTTTTCATAATTGTCTAATACTTTGTATGAAAACCACTAAAGCATTGTATAACAATATTGTCGTATTTAGAAAACCTTGGCATTTTTGCAGCGACTTACTTGAAGCACTTATTCTCTCTAAAATCTTGCCCCGTACGGTCGGTAGTATCACGAACTGAAAAATTTATTTAAAAAATCATAAAAATCAATTCACTTGATTTAAATAGAGTTTATTAGATTTAAATCTTTTATTCAGACTGATTTTTTAATTAACAAAAATTAAGTAGTCACCTACCCCTGGTTAATACCATATTCTGTGCAGAATTCACTGTGTAAACATTTTATAAATAGGCGTTGTGTTGTGTATTATTGATTTTCGGGCCCCTGACAAATACAGGTTCTAGGCAATTGTCTAGGCCAAGGTCCGGCCCTGTGTAGTGTAGACTTGGACAGTACGTACTGATAGTCATAGAAAAATTCTTAAACTTCTAAAAATTCAATAAATGTGTATATTTTTTAAATTCCAAGGTCAAGAAAACAATGTTAGCAAAATGATGTGAAATTTATTCAAATTGAGTTAATTTGAAAGTTAAGTAAACCAAGCCCTTACAAGATTCAGAAATGTAAGAATCGAGCAAGAAGGTACATGCATCGCATACATAAACCTATGATCTATTTCTGTTAGGTCGGTACCCTCCTTAAACGCTTAAGCATGTGAACTCGGAAAGGTTAAAAAATTTATTTCCAATAATTGCTGTGAAGTCAAGCATATAGGAAGTTGTTTTTAAGGTTAATATATTAAATGCTTAGAATTTTATGTTTAAAATAATATTTAAACAGCAACTCGGCAATAACAGGCATTTTATTTACTACTATAGGTATTATGCATAAAATTTAATTTACTAGCTTACGATCCCACAACTAATTTAACCAGATTTTCAGTTTATTAAATGTTTAATTAATTAGTATTTAGTAGATAAAAAATCACAAGCTTGTGCAGCCGTGGTAAATGGCATCTGGCTTCGGAGAGCTGGATCCATGTCATCACAACGTTGCATTGGACTTCATTAGGGTTGTGTAACTAATGCTGCGGAAACATCAACCCAAAAGCTAAGATGTCTATAACAAATATAATTAATTTTTTGAACTACGCGAATGAGGTAGAAAAAATTAATGTTGGTAATCCATAAATCTTTTGCACTTGAACATAGTTTTGAAATAGGGCATTGGGGGGAAGGACGTAATTTTAACGACAGTTAATAATTACTATTGACAGTCATTTTCTTATGGATTTATATTCAATTGTTTATTAGTAATACAATGTATATCAGCACTAATGTTGATAGGACCAACAGTGGTGTCAGATGCAAAGTCTCATGGAAAAGATGCAACAAGAAGAAAACTGCAAATTAATTTAACAAAGCAACTTTAATTTTTAAATTGCTCCAAGAATTGAGTTGAATAGAAGTTGTTCAGATTTACTTAAAATTTGTCACTCAATTTGTTAATAAAGTTTTCTTGTACTGCCTATACAAATGGAGCGCAATGCACTAAGTGCAAGATGTTCGTATAGGTTACAAATTGTGTAGGTGTTCAGAATATTGTATCAGTATCAACATGCACCACTCCCTACATGCTTTTTACCAAATTATTTTCCATTAATCTATTAATTTAATTGGAAAAACAAATAGTTATTTATTATTTTGTACACCTCCAGAGGAATCCCCTTTATGGTGTTTTATGTTTATAAGACGAATTATTTATTGTACACAATACCAAACATAATAACCTGCAGAGTTTGATTGCCTGTTATTTAGCGCCTTTATAGCACGGTTAGTGACCAGTCAGTAATATTTCATTGGAAAGTTGAAAGTAATTTTATAAATAGACATCTATGAAAGCCTTCAGCCCGATTCTTATCATGTAGGTAGTACTACTCTATTATTTGGTTTTCTGTATTTTGTTTATTAATACTTTTTATTTATCATCTTTAACCTGGATTGTTTCTCTGAGAAATTTTGAAAACAGTCCAAGGTGCGAAGATTTAAATCAAGTTGATTTAAATCAAACAATTTACATAAAAAAAGTCGTTTTATCATTTTTATCATTTATTTTAAAGACGGTCATTATTAGTCATGTGGTTTGTTGATGAGTCATTTTTGGTTATTTTTTTTCTTCATAAGAAAAGTGTATGCTTGATTGAAATTATCTGATTAAATCAGTAATTTAAATGAATTAAATCAACTTTTTAAAACTAGCAAACCAAGTACAAAAGAAATGTACAATCTACAGACACTCCATGACACCAGGGTGTAAGGGATTATGGATTAAAATTAATAGCTGGCCCTAGTTAGCTAACTAAAAATTTTCAAACTTACTTTGGCCTTTTTAATCTTTAGTAAACATATTCATTGAAAGATTAAAATGCAATACTGACATGAAATTTTTTATTTCGTAATCGATTCACGACATTTAAAAAAATCACTTAAACTAAGAATAACGGAAAGTTTATTTAGAGAAAAATCTTGAAAATTGATTGAATTAGGAACAATTAATAAAAACACAAAAATTGATAAAAAAATTATAGTTTTTTTCTTTATTTTTTTTAATAAGCTGTTTTTTTTGTATCTGGCAAGAAATAATTTCGTGTAAAAATTTATAAAATCTTAATTTTAATATTTCTCGCCCAAATTTTTATCGAGGGGTAAATCGCGCTTTAAGTTTTGTACACCTACTTCTATTAGCACAGATACTTCCACTATACTTCCATGTACCTCCATTTACTTTCGCATACTTCCACTTACTTTCATGTACTTCCACGTACTTCCACTTCCACTTACTTCCACATACTTCCACCGTACTTCTACTACCTTGTACACATACTTCCACTAGCGGTTTACCCCTCGTTTTTAATACTCTTGTAGTAGCGCTGTAAGACTGCGTTGTTTCTCAAACTAGGGTAGTGAACTACGCAAAAAAATTGAGATGTACGTCTTCGAACATATTTTGTTTGACGAAATACATATGGTACAATGTATATTTTTTATATTTTTATGTCGGTATATTAAAATTACTTGATACAAATTGTGAAAATACTGTTTTTGCATTTACATTTTATTTTATATGTGTTTTATAAAATTGGAGTCATAGAGTCATTTTTTATTTTTCAAAAATGCCTAACAGCTTTACTATTATTACAATAATGTGCATTTGGCAGTAAGCTTAAAATAGATAAGAATTGCGTAAAAGTGTTAAAAAATTATACTTTATTTGAACTGCATACCTTATAAAGTAATTTTTATCTACACAAATCTATGTATGAAATAATAAACAATGGTGCTGCCACCCTCTTGGACGCAGGTTGATAACTCGCGCGGTGACAGAATTTTTTTTTTAATTCTGCGCCGTTCAAGTTGTGAACCTATTAGGAATTGGGGTTGGGATAAGGGGGTTAACCTGTTGTAGCCATTATTCGTTGATCCAGGGTAAGTAGGGTGGGGAAAGATGTGACAAAAAATCCAAAATAAAAAATAAGATGTCAAACGTCACGCTAAACTTGTTAATAAACTATTTAACTGTGCAATCAATACTTTATTAGTAGTTAGTGCAAGTAATTAGGGCTACTTAAATTTTTTTATAGAAAAATCTAGTTTAACTTAAAATAATCGATTTATTTTAAAGAATTCTATTTAAATCGAATAAATGATTTTTAAAATTTTTCTTAAATAAAAATCGCGATTTTTTTGCACTCTGAAACAGTCATAATCAAAATCTACATGAACTTTCACTTGTGACTTCACTGGTCGTCCTAACAGCGTTGTTAATACAGATTGTGTCGTCAAAGAGTTTCTTGTTATTTCCTAGAATTTATATGGCGCTTTAAAAGAATGAATTTGATAAGACGCTGATTATTTATTTAAAACTATTTGACCATTTGATAACCTATTGCGTGCTCCTCGTAGGTCAAATTGATCGGATCATTTCTTTTGAAGAAACTGAAATAATAGAATGTAATAAAAATTGTTTTTTAATTATAAATCTTTAGTGTTATAATTGATTCATGTATATCTGATTTAAAAAATTTAAAGTGCACTGCTGAATGATGTCTGGCGTTCGAAAATGTTTCCGTTCAAGTTTTTTTATTTTTTATTTGATCTATAATAAAATTTTATAGGCTTGTAATTCACAGAATCATAGTCAAGTAGTATATAATTAAAAAGAGAGAAAATTGTGATGTAACCATAAATTGCTGTTATGGTATTTTCTATTCTACTTTATTGTCTATCTCAAGAATTATCAGTTCGTATTACTGAACTTTTTGTTTTTCTAATGCATGTATTATTTCGAAATATTTGATTCTGTTATAGTGAACTGATAATGTAGGTATGCTTAATTTGTATTTTTACATTGATAATTAGAAATGTTTGGAAAACCTTTACGCTGTGGTGTCACGATATTTTCTTCTTATATACCAATACCTTGTACAGTATCAATTTATAAACAACTTTGAATTAACAAAGGCATTGAGCATTGTTAGTGTTAACTGATGTAATGCAATTATTACTAATGGTGATGAGTTCATGTGAATTTTAGTAACTACCAACTATTGCTAATTTTTTTCATCAATTTGATGTTAAGAATGATGAATATCTGATAATCTTTCAATATGATAATATCATGACTGCAAAGTATACCAAACGGGGCTAATACTAAATCAAACTTGGTGACTGCCAATATCTAAATGCATTCGTTTTTATCATCTGACAAAATTTTTTGCAAGGTTACTTGCATTGGAGACAATTTTTTCAATGTTTGAGAATTTCGAATTTGCACAAGTTCTACAGTTCATTTTGTTTGGGTACTCAATATAGTACTGAAATTTTCTAAAACTAGTTAACCATCATTTTGAACGTGCCTACCCTTTTTAATTTCTTCCAGAAAGATTTCAACACAACTTAGCGTTTGTTACATGGAAGTCAAAAATGTGGCACTGAAATATAGCTTATACTTAATAGAGCAGCTGCCAGATGAATAGGTTTCAATGAGAACAATTTTCTATTTATCAAACAATCCACCATTTCCTTTTCATCATTTTGCTTAGAAGTGATAATGGCAATGGCAAGGAAGCATTCAAAACAAACTTCATTTCTTGGAACATACATATATTGTATTTTGGGGATAGACCAGTAGATGTTATTCAAGAAATAAGTTATTCTTTAATAAGAGGCTCTCAAATGTTTGCATGATTTTTTTGTGTAGTCGTTTTTATACTATAGATTTTTTTAAGTGTTTTGCAAATAATTAAAAAGAATATTGAATGTTGCTGCCAATATTTGTAGTAGCAACACCTGCATTTGTGAAATCATAATTATAGTGATTAGTAGGTATGAATAACAGTTACAGCTTTATATTTCTTGGAAGTGACATCTAAAATATGTAAACTGACTTATGCTTCATAAAATCATTCAGAACTTTGAACATTACATTATAGTAGCCTGAAACCATTTTGTGCATTTCAATTAGTAATTGTAATTACTTAAATCACTGCGTTGAAGTTTTTTTTGTCAATTTTCATTCATCGCAGTATCTGATCAGATCATGATGACAAGTAATTTATTTACTTCTATAGTTTATTTATAATTTTATTATAAACACAGTTATCACTGGTCAGTAACGTATTTTTAAAAATTAATTTGAACACATCTGTATGGTGTTGTTTCGCTTGTTTATCAGAAATATGTGGTTTGATAAATATGTAAATGTATGTAATATCAAAAGTTTATGCTAAACATTTTATTTTTAGTTTAATTGCGTACAACAACCCATGAAGTATAAGAAAAGAGTTGAAATGCGGGAGGTCTTAGAAAACAGCCTTGCCTTTTAATACACCCTTCTGCTGTCAGCTACTGATAAGTAAGTATGTTTGATGTTTCATTATGCATGTGCTTGTTTATAGTCGCATCTAGGATTCTATGTAGTTATTATTTATGTCTTTGAAGCAATGCACAACCATTAATTTAAGGATAATACTAGACAGACAATGAAAAATTAAATTTCTTTCAGTTTCTTGGAACATTTGTTCTTGATAAAATGCTGCTTGTGCGAAACATAAAAATATATGAAGCATTTTTTTTGTAATATTCTTTTAATAATATGAAGTTTTTTATTTGTTTAGCTGTAGGAAAAAATGTTTCATGTAAGTTACATGTCCTTATCCACTGTAAAGAAATTCTGTTTCATTTTAGCAACATTATTTGTAAAATGAAATTACTAGCACTATGAATTCATGATTAAACCAATCACATCTTTATTGTTCTGTTATAATAAATTGTTTGCGAAAATAAACTACCTATTGTTCGATAGTCGGTCGATTGCGATTCCGACCGTACATGTAAACCTGCAACTTTGAAAAGATAAGTTACAAATAACTACATTGGATTAAGTATTAATTAGAAACAAATCATTTAAATAATATAAAGAAATTTTGTGAATCGAGATCCAATAATCGTTCCTAAACTTATCTGTGGGCTTTTAGTGTTTACATGTTCCCTGTTAAAAATAATTAAAAAAAACATTCAGTGTGCCATATAAATAAAACAATATTTGCAATTTTAAAACGTCGATTTTAGTGTCTTGAATTTTTTCGCAACAGTAGCGCTAAAATGTTGATTTTGACCAAAAGTGGACTTACGAGAGTTTTGCAGATTAAGCTGACGATTTGTTTAAGTTTACAAACGTGTACCTGTAATTAACTTTTTAATTAACATTTTTAAATAAATAATAGGTTTTTCCTCCTTGTTCGAAATACTTTAATTTCACAAAAGCTTTAACAGCGATTAAGTATCTGATAACATTTAATATGTAACATAAATAAAACTACTTAAAAAATTTTATTGAGTTTCTTGTGGTTGTATGTGAATTTGAGAAAATTTATTTGGCTGTTTGAGCACCGCTGGCAAAGGGATACCAGGTAAGTTGTAATAGTAGTTATCACTGATAAGCGGTCTGTACTACAAAGGAGGATTAGGTTGGTGAATACATACATGCAGGTTTCATTATTCCCTTGGTGGACATAGTGTATTTACGAAATCTCTCAAGCTGTTTCGATCCTCCTCAGCTGTTTTATTGTCATTTTTGTTTCTTACTTCACTGTGTGTCTCCATGTTGTCTTTGGTCTTCTTTGTTCCCCGCTTCCTTGTGGGTTCCATTCTAAAACTGCTCTACACGGCTCTTCTTTGTTTTTGCTCAACGTATGGCCAATCTATCCATATTTTCTTTTAGGTTAGTTCGGATCCCTTTGTTAGCGGTAACTATTATTTGATTTAGGATGATTTAATAGAATATTTTGCTTGCTACACTCAAACTTATTCCCTTCCAGTTTGAACAATTTCTCAGATCTCCTTTTTTTTGAAATTTTAATTATGGTTTTTTTTCTAGTCCTTTGGGAAGGTTTCCTTGTACCAGATTTTCTTGTAGAGTGGGTGCAATATGTTAAGGGTTGTAGGGATATGTATCTTAATCATATCTATAGTGACTTGATCCAATCCTTGTGCTTTTCTTGTTTTCATTTGTTTCTGATTTTTTATTTAAAAATTACGATTGTTTTGCGTCCTCTGTATGTACAAAATTGATTTTAGAAACCAGCGTTGTCACGATATATACGTTACATTAGCACTGAAGGGTTAAAATGTGAGCTGATTCAAATGACAGTGATTTTGAGGCAATAAAAATGTATTTAATCAAAATTTTACAAAAGTAATCTACCATTTCTTAACATACTCTCCCCTTTGTTCAATACATTTGTTCCAGCAGGTTACAAGATCTGCAATCCTGTTGTAAAAAAATTTTCAGTTGTGTGCGTAACCACAAATGCAAAAAAATTTGATACCACCTAATGTTTTTTTAAGGAGGCCAACTTTGATCACCGGTATCTTCTTTAAAAATGCTTCTCCTTTCATGTTGTAGTGGTACAGAAGTGCTGTGCAGGGTTCGACCTTTTCCTTTTGAGTTCAGATGTTAAACTTTCGGATACCTACTTTTGCTCAAACTTTTCAGAATTTGAGCACTTGTTAACAATTTTATGAGCAGATTCCCAGCTGATATGACTTATTTTAGCAATTTCTTCTAAAGTAATTCTTTTGTTTTCTAAAATAAGCGCTTCTACAGCTTTGATACCGCATAATGACTTGTCCTGAGATTTATGAACGCTACCTATTCTGGTTTCACACTTTGCACCCATTTGCACGATTGGGTATAAACACTTATTATCACCGTAAACTAGGCGTAATCTTCTGTAGATTTCCAATAGAGTAGCACCTTCTGCACTTTAAAATGTAATCACTTGCTTTTAGTGATATTTAAAAAAAATCTAAATTTCTTCTTTTGAATGATACTAAGTTGCACAAATTAGGTCTTCATCAGAAAGAAAATCAAAACTAGATTGGAGGTCGCATCCAAAATTTAAATTAAGGTGCTTGAAAATGTAGGAAACAAAGAATGAGTATTTTTTCACAACCAAATTACCCACATAAACTAAATTAGCTGGTCAGATGGTTGTGGTTTTTTAATACCACAAGCACTAGTTCCTGGTGTTATATTTATCAAGATAGTGGTGAGAAAAGAGTAAAATTGTACATTATAAAATTAAAACAATGTTTAGCTGGTTAGATATCGTTTGTTTTAATCCAAGTAAATATTTTAAGAATTCGGTGTGTAATAAATGATAATACGGTAACAGAAGTTTTATTTTTAGTTGATAATTAATGTATACTCTGGTAATTTAATTAAATGTTCTTGTGAATTTAGATCAGCTGAGTATTTGAAAGATGGCTAGAAATGGATGGTCCCGAATATGTATAGTTCGTTTGAGCATCCTTGTAACGGTACTTTGTACCTATGCACAAACTAAAAGAGTTTGTATGAGGGGGTTAAAAACTGTAGGATGTAAGTATTGTGCATTTAATACAGCTGGTAAAAGTATTAAAAACTAATTGTTTTAGATACGGATCCACACGGAGATATAGTTATTGAATACGGCAACCCTTTAGATATTACGTGTATCTTGAATGACGATTATGTTCAACAACATGGTGAAAATTCGAGTAAAAGCCTTTATTTTATACGAGATCGCGATCCTATTCCCGATGAGATGGTAAGTTTGTTTAACAAATTACTTCAATTACACATATTGTTATTTTTTCACTTTTATAGATTGAAATATTGAATTCCTCAAGTATTAGATTACATGTAGAAAAGCCTCCAACAGCAGTATCTGTGTATACATGTAAATTACGGGATGATGATGGGGCTGTTTGTTTTAATAATGTTATAGTTGGAAGTAAGTATAATTGATTTTTGTTCTTAATAAGTGTTCCCTTCTAAAATGTTTTTTCCTTTCACATTGAGGTGTAATTTGTTTGTTACGTGTAATGCAAACACTATACCAGACTATTAAATCATCAATCAATCATCCCTTTTCATCTGAATTTGGTTGTACTTTATGGTATTCGTGATAAGTTTGAGAAATTAATTAATTAAATTGTGTTTTAGCCAAACCGTTACCTGTAAATGATTTTGAATGCATTAGTTATAATTTTGAAAATCTGACTTGTACATGGACTCGGCCAAAAAATTATGTAAAGACCACGTATAACCTTACAACCTACTTTCCTGGTAGGGCTGGTCGGTAAGTTTTACTCGCTCATTTGAAATGAGCTCACCGTGACATATTAATAGTAAGCATTTATTAACAGGCTTGCACCAACAAAATGCCCGCATGTAATAAATTATTTAGAGGACAAGAAGATGAGTTGCTTGTGGACCACTACTTCCATGCCCCAATATAGACAAGCACAGAGAACATATTATTTCGTATTAAATATGACAAATGTTTTCGGCACTACTATAGTAAATAAGACTTTTTCACATTTCCAGCATGGTAAGTATACCTATTTCAGTTATGTTTTCTGTATTAGTTTTACCTATTGTGATTTTTACAGTTCTTTCTGATCCACCTGCGAATTTAACATCTGTAAATGTCACATCGGATTCTATTTTCTTACGTTGGTCAACACCCATCGCAATGCGGGCTTTTCCCCCTGGATTACAACATCGAGTAATTTATCAGTCAGAGTATGGAGACAAAAATTGGCAGGTAAATCGTTTATTTAAAATTTTAGGTAAATTGATAAATATGTTTAATAATTGTGATATTTTTATTTTAAACTCGATCAAAACTTTTATAAAAATAATTTGACGTCAAACTTAAAAATAAATCCATTTGCAATATTTTTATAATTATTTACAATTGTTACTGTTTTTCGATGATTTATGTTTTGATGCTACATTTCTGAGGGTAGTACTCTTAAATTTTGTCTAGTGACAAAAAACAGCTTAAGTGACCTAATTAATTGTAACCTCTAGGGATGCACTGAAAGTTTGGTTTGCTTCGGTATTCAGTTGATTCACCGGGCTGTTGGTGTGTGTAAGTTTTTTAGTAGCAGGTAGTTTTAAAACATACAGTTATAGTGCATCCAAAGACAAATCGGAGTTTGCATTGAACTACAAATTTGTTTTTTGATATTCTCCCAAATTTTACTGTGATGCCCCTCAGGAATTTTTGAAAAATGATACTTTTTAATATCTTCCAGAAGTTAGGTGATTTTAACTGCACCTATCAATTTGATCTAATTAATAAATATATTTTTCATTCTTTACATATTTTTGATAACTCTTAAAATAAAGTATTAATGGCGATTTTTGGTTTGAGGTTCAAAGCGCAACATGTAATTTGCCATAGGACGGGCGGTTACCTTTTTTCGTATGTAGTTACAGCTTGTACGGTACGACTTCCTATTGTACAGGCTATTGTAAGTTCAAATCATTACTAGGGCGTTACCTTTTTTTTAATTCTTTTTTTTAAATATTTGTCTCAACAGTGTTAGTCAGTTGTTTATGGGCGGGAGAGTATTTAAAACGTAAACAGTAGGGGAAATTTCCCAGCGACGTGTTTCGTCCATTTTTTTTAGAAACATTTATGCAATAAAGATTATTAAAATTAATTTAATTTTTTTGTAAAAATGGGTTTGCTTCAGGTGAAAAATAGAAATAATTATTGGTGCATTACGCTTATTTACACAGGTCATTATACAAGGAAAACATGTATAAAAATAAATATACAATAAAAATAAAAATAATAAAGGAGAGTATTACAAGCAGGTGAAATCAGATGCTAAAAAGTCAAGTGTGTAGAAGGTTTTCAATAACAAGAACGACTTTCTTTTGTGTTTAAGGTAGTTCTGTATGTACACGTACGAGGTAAAAGTTTCGACCGCAGCGTACAGTAAAATCCAATGCTTGTACGGTGCTGTCGGTTAGAAACTTTTGACAGAGCTTGTACACTCTGTATGTCCTACACACTCACACCTTATGCATGGATAGGTCCCCTACATGTATAGAGAGCGGCGCTGTAATCGTGGCAACACCGCAATTCTCGAGTATTAGTAATCTGCATGCAGCTGAACTGTGCGTAAACCACAATTCCGTAATGGCACAGATGGATATGCGGGTGTGTTCGGACATGCTACTTTTTTACTGTATAAGTAGTTGCGGGGTCGAATCTCGTTTGGAACCAAAATTTTTTTTTATTTTATAGTTTTTTTTTAAAACACTGTTGTTGCGTTTTGCTGCTAACGCGAGGTTATTTGTTAAGAGCAGTTATATTTTTAAAGAAAAAATACGAAGACAAATTAGCATTCACTCACTGATTGACGGCATACTAACCACGCAAATCTGGTAATAAATTGAAAAAAAGGATTTGTTGTTTTCTATTGAATTCAATTTATTAGCAATGAAAAAAATCGGCCTTAACAATGCAAATCTCGATGTAAATATCACACTCGCACATATGCGAGCCAATATTACATGATTTTGTGCAATTCAGGATCGGCAGGAAGCTGTAATTTCGTTTTGGATCAAACTTGCAACTTGTTGATTGAAAAAAAGTTTATTGTTATTATTTTTAATATTTGTTCAAAAATTATTTATGCATTCAGTGCATATATAGTTTATTCGTGATTTTTATTTTATAAATATGAGCGTTATGAATATTGTCCAGGATAATATTTATATTATATAAAAGTATTCATAGTTATATTGAGAATGGTTCTTTGTAAAAAGCGGAAACACTATACTCTGGAAACTGATAAAGAAAAAATAATAAAAAATAAAAAGAGAAAAAGAATTAAATAAATTACATTTGTTGAGAGAATAAATTTATTTCAAATCCTTCCCATAATTATTAAAATCCAGGAAAAAAAACACGTTTCACATTCCCGGACTAAACCACGCGCCCATCAGTTCGGGGCATCGTACACTGTTGCCATTTCGTCACAGCTGACTGTGTGTCCGTTCCGTGTCGAATAAAATTAATATATTTCATCAGTCGATATCTCCGAAACTAAACGGTCAAAAATTGCCATTTTTTTTCACACTAATCTCACAATACTACTGCATACATGAGTGGTTTTATTTAAAAATCTTAGATCCGTTTAGCATCTATAATAAAAAATGTGAACAAAGTGATATCCGTTCACGTGTTAGGTATAGGCATCACGTACAAAATGACCCATTTTCAATTGCAAATATCTCACAAACTAAACGGTGGATCGATTTAAAAATTTGCCAGTCGATTTATGAAGGTTATATTTACACCATACTTTAATTTCAGGCAATTCTTAAGATTTGAACAAAACTATAGAACTACCTTAAAAGCAGTGTATTTCTGTTGGTAGTGAATTTTAAAATTTTATCGCGTAATAGCTACTGCTGTCTATAGATTTCAATAAGCATAATTGATTTAGTATTAGTTTATTATTATTTCTTGTTGAATATGAGTCAACTGGATTGTGTGCTTTATAATTTGCCATGTTTTTTTATTTAGAAGAAACAGTTAAGAATGTATGTACAGAGAAATGTTTACAATCTTTTTTATGTACAGGTATTAGTCTGGCTTTTTTAAGAAAATTTGGAAATACGTTGCAATTAATGCATGACTTTATTAATTTCATTAAAGAAACCTAGTTGAATTCAGAATTTTGATATTAAGGTTAAGGTAATATGGGGCGCTTAGCCTGAATATTCGGTATTCGGTTATTTGGTCAAATCCTGATTCGGCGTAAAACCATAGTTGTTGAAAATGAGATTTACAACAAACCGGGATTAGACTTGGTTACTATAGGTATAATGCAAAAATACTTGTTTTTTTTACTGTTTACTATCATTAGAAGGCTTCCAGAGTAGTTGAGTGTTCAGAGCACTTGGCTGCTATGCTGAAGGTCAAAACCTGAGGGGAACTAAAGCAGTGGTGATAGATGTTCTTTTTAATAGATACAGTTTAAGACTTATAATGCTTATAAAACTTCAATTTAATGTTTTTTGTGTTTTAATGTTAAAAGTTTGTTAACTGTAAAATTAAACTAAGTACTTTAATTTTAGTTTGGTGGTATAAGGATATCGAATAATAATGAAATGGTGGGCGATGTGTATTTTAATTTGACTGGCCTAAAGTATGCTCATGCCCTATATGATATACGTGTTTCAATGAGATCCAATGCTGCTGTTCCAGATGATGAACTAATGTGGTCTAAAAATACTTCTGTAACTATTAGGACAATGAGCAAAAGTATTTTTATGTCTGTGAGAATGTTAACAATTGTATTTGACAAAATTTGTTTTTTAGTACCTGGAGGACCACCATTGACTAATATTGGCAGCTTCGAAATTGTTTCCACAGGCAACAGTCTTAATAATACTGACATGTATGTATATTGGCAACAAATTCCCGAGGAAATTAGAAATGGCGAAGATTTTTCGTATCAGATTGCGGTGCAAGGAAATACTAGGTAGAGTATTATAACATTTTCTATCATGGTATACATAATGTTGAATTATTTTATATAAACCTAATTTCTTACTTGCAGAGTTATTGAACCAGAAACTATTACAAGCGCTTATGCAAAATTTTCAAATTTAAGTACCGCTGATAGTTACACCTTCCGTATTTGGTCTCAGAATCGTGCTGGACGATCCGAAAGGGAGTCTCTAGTTTATGTCCCTAAAGAGTCTGAACGTATGTACTGTCAATAAAATAATGTTTATGTAGTTAATCTGAATTAACTTGCATTAGGCATTGGAGAGCCAGTGTCCTTCACCAAAATTGCCTTTGGAAATGGCAAATATGAATTGTCATGGGAAAAACCAAAACATCGCTCATCATACACTGTACCTGTGAAGAATTACACAATATTTTGGTGCACGCATGATAGAGATCGACCATATCAGTGTTCGGTAAGATACAATTTTTATTGTATTACTACATATTAATCTATACTGGTGTGTTAATAGGGTTACTTGAGATGGGTTGAGATTCCCCACGATAAAACAGTATATAATATTACTGTGTCTGAAGATAAGATAAATCAGTTTGCAATTTCTGCAAATTCCGAAACTTCAAGCAGTGGAATGGTTTGGGCTACTTGTACGGTTATTCATAATAAGGCAATTGGCAAAATGGAAACTGTTTACATTGTTCATGTAGATGCTACCTTTATCCAAATAGGCTGGAAATTGGATTGTTCAGATCGTATTGGACATGTTAAAGGCTTTATTGTATATTATTGCAGTATTGTATCACCCACTGTTACTAGTTGTAAAGGTATACATAAAAAATTTATAATTAGTATAAGTCATTGATGATGTAATTTGTAGAACGCGAGCAAAATTTGACAATCTATGGAGACTCGACAACAAGTCAAGCAAATATTACAAATCTTAAACCATACGAAACATATATGTTGGCTGTTGCTGTCATGACTAAACATACCACTCAAAGCCAGAAGAGCACCTACTTGTATGCAACGACTCTTGAAGAAGGTACTGAATTTATTATTAATTTACGAAAATTTGGTATTTTCTCCTTTTCAATGGTTTGGTGTTTAACCCTTTCGCTGCGTACGGTGAAAACGCTTCCATGCCCAGGAGCTGACTGGTTTTTTAGCTTTTTTTATTATTTTCATTTAGCTAGACGGAGAAAAAAAAATTGGAAACGACGGCGCTGTTTTTAGATTTCTGAATGCTTTAGCTACGTGCTGACCTGCGCACAGGATCGTTTGCCACACGCTGGCTTTGAACAGGCAATGTAAATGCGAAGCAGCTTCTGACACGGATCCGTGCTGGGCGCACTGAACAAAAGCCGCCTCGCCTGTGTCACGGATTCGTGACATATGCAGCGAAAGGGTTAACAATGTTTGAACGAGATAAATATTTAGTTTTATACTTACACAACTTTCTTCGAAATAAAAGGAACTTAAATAGAAATAGAGTTCTTAAGAAATTATTTTAGATTGTTTTTCTGCAGCGTGCATGGTTTGTTTAAATATTTATGTTATTCTTTATTTTGAATTGTATTTTATATTGTTTATGTATCGATTTATATCTTTACAGCACCAAATTCACCAACAAATGTTCAAATATCAAATGTAACAAACTCATCTGTTACGATAATGTGGCAAAAACCCAACATTACGAACGGACAATTGAAGAATTACAAGATTTTATGTAATAATGGTATCTTTGATGTCAGTGCCAATTTAGAGAAGGTTGGTTAGTTGTAATAGGTATTTGTGCAGTTTTGTCAACTTATTTTTTTTGTAGTACACTATACCCAACTTACTGAGTTATGTACAATATAATATTTCTGTTGAGGCATGCACCGTTAAATGTTCAAAACCTTCACCAGTGCAAACAGTCAAAACCAAAGGAGGATGTAAGTTACATATATTCTCAACACTTTCTCTTGTTAACTATACAACCAATTACTTTTGTTTAGATCCCAGTAAAATATCTCAACCCGGTGTTGTTTTCCAAAATGATTCTTATATTGTAGTGGAATGGGAACATCCTCAATATCAAAGAGGAAATAATGATATATACGAAGTGAATTTCAAAGAAAAATTACAAAATGAAAATGGAACAACTGCACTTTTTAATGTCACAGGTATTATTTTTATTGTTTGCAATTTGTCACTTAAATACTTACAAAAGTTTTTTACTATACAGGTACTAGATATCCAATTGATGGATGTGGTGCTGATGGAAAATATAACAGCTTCTATATCTCTGTAAGAGCGGTAAATATTCTTGATGGTAAACGATATGAGGGACCCTGGAGTGATGAACTGGAATCGTACTGTCGCACATCCCCCAATTTATGGCTCTGGGCACTTATACCTGTATGTTTCATCCTTGTATTGGCTCTGTTCTACATGGCAAAGAAGTGAGTATATACAGTGCCTGCTACTTAACTTTTTTGCTGCTATGGATGCATTATACCGTCTTTAGCAGTCGTTCCACGGTTGCAAAGGATGCATCCATGCGTCTTGATTTTCTACCGCCGACTGCCATTTACGTATAAAATTGTCCTTATATTGTATTACCATTAGTACGGTTTAGTTCAACATTTGCTACTTCGTAAGGTGCCACCTGCTATTTTAGCAGTATAGTTTTGAATAATTTTGATGCGTTTAGTAGGTGTTTTGCTGTGTTGTAGGTAGGTCTACAGGCATGTATTTATTATTTCAATGAAGCGTAAATATTTAGCGGATAAGAAATTACAAAAAATTTTTAATGATAGCAGGAGCAATAAGGAATAGATATAATTAATACTAAATATTTTAAGTTTTTTAAATAAATATAATTTTATTATTCCACCAAATTTACAACAAATGTTTTAGTTCTCTAGCGTGTACTGTAATTATAATGTAAAATTAAGAATATTTTTTTGAGTTTTTCAATTACTATACCTATATGTTTTAAAAAGCTTACCACATTTTAAAAAAGTTACCTTTAATTTGAAAGCCAAAAATCAATTTTTAAACCAGCTGTGTGGGAAGCACGCGAACTTCTTAAAATCGCACCACACTAATGTCACGGAATGCTTTAGCCGACTGTAGCGAAACGGTTAATATCATCATTAAACTTATATTATTAAACCACTGGGAACAATAGAGACAACTATAGCTTCTGCAATCATCACAAAGTAAAATTTTTTATTGGTTGTAAAAATTCTGATGTTATTTATTTAATATTTTTACAATTTTTCTTTAGAATGTACTTCCATTGTCGAGAAATGCGTGATGTGGAAGTCAAATTGCCTCCAGGTCTTGCTCCTGCCGTAGCAACAGACATTGTGTTATCGCATTGGGGGGGACCAAAACTTCCAGAAGAACAAAGTCAGCACTCATCAGCTGATGAGGAATTATTGTTAGTAAAAATGAGTGATAGTCGAAATCTTAGTGGAGATTCAAGTGGTTGCAGCTCTGGCCATGAAAGTGTAACTTCTTCTTTAGAATCTGGCACTCACTTATCAAGCACATCTGATTCTGGAACCGAGCAGCCAAGATCTTCATCGACTGAAGACTTTCATACAAATTCATTGCGCCTACGAAATGTCGCAGCTCGACCTACCATTCCTAAGGGATATGTAACAATGCCAACAGATAGTGTGAATCCTTCAACGTGGAGTCCCAAAGGTGCTGTTCCTGGAAGCTATTGTGTTCTTGGTGTGGATCCAACTCCTGTCACAAGCATCAATCCAAATTATGTACCTGTTGCGCAACCAGAGCCCACAAAACTGCCCTATATCTTGCCTGATGCTTCCACTCAATCTTCACCATATGTGGTAACGGGAGAACTCAACAAACCTTCCAATTCTGGTTATGTGCCATTAAATTCTCCAGAAATGATTGAAAAGAGTCCCGCTTATGTGATGGCTGGAAATAAGGGTATTGTAGTGCCCGACTTAATGAGATTAGATTCGGTTAAATCAACTGATGTAGAAGATAAAACTGCATATGTGCAGGTTGCTGATGCCTCTGGTAATATGAGGAAAATTGCTCCCGACACTTTTACTCGGCATCAGCCTTCTATCGATACATCGCCTCCAAAAACAGGGTATGTGAGCATTGGAGATGCCCCAGCACCCCGTGCTTGTACTGACCCTACTAAAGGATATATTCCTCACAGACATTTTGACGCTAAATCTCTTAAAGAAGACTAAAATACTACAATTAGTGTTCTTCATTGTGCTTCTGTTACTGCATCGTAGTGTTTGCAGATTTATAATGTTGGTAGGTGTGAAAAGGAGGTCTACTTAAAACGGAACACTTCAGTGTGCATGCAGACATTACTTATGTAGATTGGTTGAAGAGTACAATTACAATACTGTAATAGTGATTATTAAGGCAACTCAAACTTGATGCGAAATCGACTGCAATTTGATGATATTAAAACTTAGTTGTTATAATTATGCCCAGAATTTTTTTAAATGTAATCTGATTTATTATTTTATGTAGTTGTAGATAATTCGTGTTTTTTTTGTTTTTATTTAAATACTTTTTACTAGTGCGTTATCTGTTATCTCAGCTCGCCCTCTAATTGCTATTTATACATAGGTGTACATACATAAATCTTAAAATATTTTATTTAAATTTACATTGTACATATCTTTAAGTTTTATTTACATTTTAATTCATTATTAAAGAACATAGACTAAGGAATGTACAGAAATGGACGTCTTGAGTGAGTGCCTTGGGATAAAACATATTTCATTAAGATAAAGGAAAGATTGAATGTACTTTGCCATTAATGAAGAACTTGCCAGACTGTTCGTAGGTGCTTAAAGAATCACGTCAATTTTTAATTCACGTATCACTTTCAAATGCACTTTATGTATTTTTATATACATTCTTTTAAGACTTACTAGGTTTTATGCTTAAATTTATGGATTAATTTTGAGTTTTTTTAAATTGTGTGAAAATTTTAATTTGAATTCTGTGAATTATGTACTTGCACGATTGTATATTAAAAAAAAAATGTAGTTTTTGATGAGGAGTTTGGTTTGTCTAACTCAAAATTTATGATCGTCTTTTCATTAATTTTAAATTTCTAATTGTAATTTTGTTTACTTTAGGCGAATCAAGTTATAGCTATTAGTACCTATATAGTATCATTATGTCATTGTTCCTTTCCCACTGTATACATTTATTCAAATATATTTATCATATTATCCTGGTTTTTATTTTTAAAAGACTACGTAAATAAATATATAAATATAATAATATAAAATTACATAAGAAATTTGAATATTCTCATATCTGCTCCACTGTTTAGTAAAAGACCTGTTCCATGCAAATGATTATTCGCTCCACTTTTGGTATGAAAAGTTTTGCCAATTACAGCATATCTAACTAACTGTTTTGAGTTGTAGGATATTTAAATATAATTTCTTACTAATCCCTCATTGCAAGGCCATACATAAAAAGAACAGTCCTAAAACTCATAAACTACCTGACTAGCAACTTCAGGGTTTTGGAGTATCTTTGTGTATTGTCAGGTAGTTACACTATGTTCATGAGGTACTTGCTCTCACTTTTAAATTCTTATCCATGCTTCTATGCAAGTTACGACGGAAATTTATTCATGTTTTGTTTTGCGAAAAATATGAAAAAAAAACCATTTTTTGGAAAAAACACTTTCTCAAGTCTAACCAAAAATGGAAGGACAAATTTATTCGCCAAAATTAGGGAGGGAGGGGGAAAATTAAAGCCCTTAAATATTGCTGCACCCAAAAATTATGTTCTGAATCGTACTCTACTATTACTCATGAGCACTTAAGCTTAACCAGAAATTTTTTACCGTCCCCTATTAAAAAAATGGGGACATGTATCTTTGATTTTCAAAAATTCATAATGAGCATCACTGAAAAATTAGGGAACTGGGACACAAACCATATTGCAGCCCATAGACCTACAAAATTTAAAAAAAATTGTGTATTCAGTTTTTGAGCAATATGATTTCGAAAATTTAGAAATTTTTTCACTGCATAGCTTTTAACTTTTTTGTTTTTTTACTTTTTTATTTAATCAGTGACATTTTATTAAATATAATTTAAACATAGAGAAATCTGTATGGTGTTGTGTTTTACTTATTTATCAGAATGTATGTAGCTTGGTAATGTTAATGTACGTACATATAATCTCCAAAGTTCAACGTTCAACAATCGTTGATGTATAAGAAAATGTTGAAACATGGGAGATTTTGAAAAAAAAACTTTTCTTTTAATTAACTCTTCTTATTGATGAGTAAGTATGATTAATGTTAATGCATTTGTTTGTGTATAGTCACATCCAGCATTCTAGTCATAATTATATACATCTTTTGAAGCAATGTAACTATAATCATTAATTTAAGTGCTAAATGTTTAATGAAAAATTGAATTTTTTCGATTTCTTTCAAAATGTTATTCTTAATAAAGATCTGATAGCATCAACATAAAATCATATTAGAACATTTTTGTTACTTATGGGTAGGTACTATTTAAAAAAATTGCATCCTTCATTTTGTAGCCAGGAAAAAATTTGTTTTTAATGTGCATAGGGTCATCCAAAATGTGAAAGAAGTGATGAATAGTCTCTCTAAATTTTACATTATTGATAACATAAAATTACTTACGCTATGCATGCATTATCAAAACCAACACATCTTTATTGATAACAATTCTTAACATTAAAAAAAAGGTTATCTGTTGGAAATAACCAAATATAAACTATTTAACTATTAAAAAATTAATAGATTATAAATCAAACTAAATTTTTAAACTCCTGAGGATGACTGTGAAGGTTGAAACTTAAGTCGAGAAAATAAATACCAACAAATTGTGAAACAATTACCAAGAGTTTTATTTTATTAATAATCTATTAATTTTTTAATAGTTAAATATTTATTAATAATGTTTCACCATGTGCCTACCACACTATCAATTCAAAATATCAAAAATAAACTGTTGTGGCAGTTCTTATAAAAAACATATATTAGAATTTAATCATTTCTAGGTATACCCATAAATAATTGATGGCTTCCTAAGTTATGGCTCTCATAATAATAATAATATAAATTTAAGGGACATAGCAGACCAACATATCAATAATTATTTACTAAAAACGTCACAAAAACTAACAAAATATTTATATAGTTAATGTAGTAGGCACTTTGGTTGAAATTTTGAAAAACAAATATCTCGTGTTGACTTTTTTGAACAGTTACCTCAACAGGTTTTCATGATTACCAAAACTACATTGATGACATATCAACAGTCACAATTTAAATTTAAATAATTGAAGATGTAGGAAAAAGAAGCAAAAAATGAAAGGGGTTTTCACATACACTAGATTAACTGATCGGATGCTTGTGGTTTTTTAATACCACAGACACTTATTCATAGCTAACATTATCAGAAAATGGCGTGTGTTACCTAAATTGAAACACTGTTTGATGATTGGGTAGTTATCAGCTTTTTCTTCAAATAAATATTTAAAAAGTCTTTGGCTGCTAAATAGTAATATGGCAACAGCAGTTATATTTTAAGTAACTAATTAATGTGTACTGGCAATTTAATAAAATATTTGTGTAAATTTAGTAGCTTAGTATTAACAAAATGGCCAGAATAGAATGGTCCCGAGTATTTATAATTCATTTGAGCATCCTTGTAGTAATAGTTTGTACATATGCACAAACTAAAAGAGTTTGTATGAGGGGGTTACCGACTGTAGGATGTAAGTATTGTGCATTTAATACAGCTGGTAAAAATATTAAAAACTAATTGTTTTAGATACGGATCCACACGGAGATATAGTTATCGAATACGGCAACCCTTTAAATATTACGTGTATATTGCATGACGAATATGTACAACAACATGGTGCAAATTCTAGTAAAAATCTGTATTTTACAAGAGATAGGCATCCTATTCCCGATGAAACGGTAAGTAATTGCTTCATAAATCATTGCAGTTACATGTATTGATATATATTTTTTGTAGATTGAAATATTAAATTCTTCAAGTATTAGATTACATGTAGAAAATCCTCCAACAGGATCAACAGTATACACATGTAAATTAAAGGATGTTAATCAGGGTGTTTGTTACAATAATGTTTTTGTTGAAAGTAAGTTTTTATGATTGTTCAAATACTAATAATAATAATAATCTTTATTAATAGCAAAAAAGCTAGTTCACAAAGTAGTAACTAAAATTTTAAAATCAAGGTAAGCATTGTTCTTAGTAAATGTATGCTGCCAAAATGACAACTTATTTTTAAAAAGGTTTATTCTACATTTTTCAGTGATGAGTATTTTACGATATTACTTGTGATACTAATGCAAACTAGTCTAAAAGCAATTATGCAGTTTTGTTTTGTTTAAAATTGGCTTTTACTTAACGGCTGTACTATAAAGAAAAAAACTAACTTTACAACTTTTCTTAATAACAATACCTTAATTTTGGTGTTGTAGTGATAAGTTTGAGAAATTAATTAATTAAATTGTGTTTTAGCCAAACCGTTACCTGTAAATGATTTTGAATGCATTAGTTATAATTTTGAAAATCTGACTTGTACATGGACTCAGCCAGACAATTATATAAAGACCACATATAACCTTACGACCTACTTTCCTGGCAGGGCTGGTCGGTAAGTTTTACTCACCTATTTAAAACTGTGACATATTAATAGTAAGCATTTATTAACAGGCCTGCACCAATGAAATGCTTCCATGTAATAAAAGACAATTTTGAGAACAAAAAGATGAGTTGTTGGTGGACCATTAGTTCCACTCCCTCATATAACCAAACAGTAAAAGAATTTTATTTCGAAATACGTATGACAAATGTTTTCGGCACTACTACACAAAAGATAAATTTTGCACATTTCCAACATGGTATGTATTAGAGGTGCGACTTTATATACCGAAATCCGAATCCAACTCGATCCAAAGTCAGATAAAATATAATTTAATTTAATTAAGTTTGGTTCGGATCAGATTGCATATAAGTAAGTTTTACATTAGGGTCGGTTCCGATACCAATCTACAAATGTAATTTTATTCAAAATCCAAAATTTATCCGAGATACGACATATATCCAAGATCCGACATTTATCTGGGATTCAAAAATTATCCAAGATTGAAAATTATCTAAACAAGTGCACATGTGTCATACGTGAAAATCAGCATAACTGAACTTGTCTGGACAATAAGGTTTACTACAATGAAAATGCACACTATACCACTTGCTTAACATGAACTGCACATGTGTACTATTATGCAGGATTTAAAATTTCAGATTGAGTATGAAATTAAGTAGCATACTAGAATATAGCTTCCGATCGGTTCGGATACAGTTTCAGTTCGAATCAAATTCATTATTGGATCGAATTTTGTATCAGATTGGATTGGATTGGATAAAATTCAGTATTAGATTAAATTCAGTATCGGATTGGATCTTGTATCTAATCGAATCTAATATTGGATCAGATCAGACTAAATTGGATATAGTACTGATACCAGGATTTTCTCGAATCAGTTAAGTTGTAAATAATCAAATATCAGATGGGATCCATTCTAAGATAAAAGATATCTAATAGAATTCGGAATAGATTTCTTTTTAATTCCCACATCTATTAAGTATACCAATTTGAGATGCACTGTCTTATCAGTTTTACTTAGTTTTTATTTTTACAGTTCTTTCTGATCCACCTGCGAATTTAACACCTGTAAATGTCACATCGAATTCTATTTTCTTACGTTGGTCAATACCATTTGGAATGCAAGCCTATCCCCCTGGTTTACAACATCGTGTAATGTATCAGTCAGAATATGGAGACAAAGATTGGCAGGTAAAAAAGTTTATTTAAAATTTTAGGGAAATTAAGCATTATTAAGCGAATTACGGTTAATAAGAACTAAATAAAATTATTTTGCCATAATTTTAATAATTATTCACAAGTTTTTTGATATTTTAATTACTATACCTACTTAATTCAGAAATTTAGTCTAGTGGAAGGAACACATCCAAGTAATTAATAAATCATAATGCTCATCACCACATGGTCTGTAATTACAAGTTAAGTTTGTTAGCAATACATGAAAGTAATTAATTTGTAATATACTGCCCACATTATTTTTTTAACTTGACATAATGGAGTAGTTATAAGGCTTATGAAACATTGATTTTCTATTACCTTTTTTTTTGTTAACAAGTTCTAATTGCACATTAACAGTTGTAACAGTTGTAATTGGTGAAATTTAATTATTTATTTAATTTTAGTTTGGTGGTATAATGACATCGAATAATGATGAAATGGTGGCTGATGTGTATTTTAATTTAACTGGCTTAAAGTATGCTCATGCCCTATACGATATACGTGTTTCAATGAGATCCAATGCTGCCGTTCCAGATGATGAACTAATGTGGTCTAAAAATGCTTCTATAACTATCAAGACAATGAGCAAAAGTATGATTATGTCTGTTATGAGAAGGTTACAATTGCATTTCAGAAAAAAAAATTTTCAGAACCTGGAGCTCCACCACCGACTTATATTGGCAGCTTTGAAATTGTTCCTACAGGCAACAGTCTTGATAATAATGATATGTATGTGTACTGGCAACAAATTCCTGAGGAAATTAGAAATGGTGAGGATTTTTCGTATCATATTGCATTGCAAGGAAATACTAGGTAGAGTATTATGAATTTCGTTTTTAATTATGTTTTGTACTTAAACTATAATTTTTTACTTGCAGTGTTATTGAATCAAAAACTAATACAAGCAGTTATGTACAATTTTCGAATATAAATGCTGCTGGTAGTTACACTGTCCATATTTGGTCTCAAAATTGTGCTGGGCGGTCTGAAAAGGAGTCCATAGTTTATGTCCCAAAACAGTCTGAACGTATAAGTTGACAGTAAAATAATGTTTTTATAGTTAATCTAAATTAACTTGCTTTAGGTATTGGAGAACCAATGTCGTTCACCAAAATCGCCTTTGATAATGGCACATATGAATTGTCATGGGAACCACCAAAGCAACGCTCCACTGCACCTGTGAAAAACTACACAATATTTTGGTGCACACATGACAGTGATCGACCATATCAATGTTCGGTAAGATACAATTGATTCTAGATACATTACTACATTATATTAGTCTATATTGGACTGTACTACACGGTGTTGTATTAATAGGGTTACTTAACATGGTTTGAAATTGCCCACGATAAAACAGTTTATACTATTACTGTGCCTGAAGATAAGATAAATCAGTTTGCAATTTCTGCAAATTCCGAAACTTCAAGCAGTGGAATGGTTTGGACTACTTGTACGGTTATTTATAATAAAACAATTAGTAAAATGGAAACCGTGTACATTACTCATGTAGATGTAACCTTTATCCAATTAAGCTGGAAATTGGATTGTTCAGGTCGTATTGGACATGTTAAGGGCTTTATTGTGTATTATTGCAGTATTGTATCACCTACTGTAACTAGTTGTGAAGGTATACATACTACAGCAAAAAGTTTAATTAGTTATTGATAATATAATTCGTAGGGCCCGAGCAAACTTTCACGATCTATGGAAACTCAACAACAAACCAAGCAAATATTACAAATCTTAAACCCTACCAAACATACCGTTTGGCTGTTTCTGTCATGACCGAATATACCACTCAAAGTATGAAGAGCACCTACTTGAATGTAACAACTCTTGAGGAAGGTACTACTGGATTTATTGAATTTAAAAAATAAGATGTATTCTTTAAAAAACTTTACTTTTGAACTTTTTAGTGATTTAATAGTTACAATCTGTAGAAAAGATGCATGCTAGTTAATAATTGCTTATATGAACAGTGCCAGCCGTAGGTATCTTGCCACCCCAATCTAACTTTTTCAAACCGCCCAAATAGTATTCGCGATTAGTTAAGCTCTTTAACATCATACTTGAGCTAATTTTGTACGAGTTTAGAATGTTTGTGTTCTACAGTTTTTAAATGTGAAGTAATCGAATCCCAAGAAATGCAAAAACCATTGACTATTTCTTAAAAATATAAAACAACAATTGAAACCTTCCCTAGAATAACAGTTTGTCACATTTCGAGAATTTTCAGAAATAAATAAGCACTCTATTTTGTGTTTATTTCAAATTATTTTACACAAGTTGTTTGTGGTAGAAAATATATGATTTATGTTCTAAAAATTACAACATAGGTACATATGCAGAAAAATTAAAAATATGTAACAAAAATGTTATTCTTATTTTACCCAACTCACAAAAAGGTACACTTAAATTACAGATAATTCTAATTTTATGTTGTTGTTTTTTACTAAGATTTTCGTAAAACTGTACGTCATATTAAAAAAAAACATAGTCAGACATGTTCATACGATTTATACACATCTACATTTTTTCCAGGTTACTAACATTTTAAAATTAAATATTACTGTGAAATAATACACAACAGTGAAATTTAGCTAGTAGTGCACGTGCATGGTTCAACATAGACCCTGTATCTATGGTCGATTTGTAACATAGACCCTTATTTTAGAAAAGGCTTCAATTATTTGATATAAATTAAACTATTTTTATTCAGAAAAAATAATGTTTTCGAATTTTAGAATTTAGAAAATACATTTAAAAATAAATCACATTTTATAAAAAAAAATCTTTGGATAAATAAATAATAACAAATAAATTAACATAATTATAGGTGAACCTGTGAACGAACAAAAAATAAGGTACTTAAATCACATTTAAATATTGCATCAAAATTTCAAAATAAGTACTTTAACTGCATAGAAAAAGTAAACATTAATTATGCGAAAGCTCCTTTTCTAGCTTTTGTTTTTAAAAATTTTGCGAAGTTGGCAACTCTGCTCTACAGAGCTCAAGAGCTACCAGACTTAGCATCCAACACGTCATGCGCAGTAGCGACACCAGTTACATGAGCACTTTTCGGCTGTTTCTGCTATAGCAGGGAAGTAGACGTAGAGTCGGAATGAGGTGTTTGAGCATCCTGAGTAAACTAGATTTAGAAGTGGGTTATATACTAGCGCTTCGCGCGTACTACCGCATCTATAGCCCCGAAGAGCCCCCGGTAAAACCGGCACTGCCTAAGAAATCTCCAAAATAGAAACTTTAAATAAAACAACAGGGTTTTACAAAATTATTTTGAGTCTTTTTTTAAACTGCTAGTATGTAATTTGTTTCGGAGGTTTTTTTATATCTTTAGGGATAGGCAGAATATTTCTGATATACTTTAACAATAATTACCTATTTATTGGATAGTTTTGTTATTATGTTTATTTTGAAGTGGATTTTATATTTTTATATCTATACTGACTGTACTAATTAATATTTTTACAGCTCCAAATTCACCAACAAACATACGTATATCAAATGTAACAAACTCATCTGTTACGATTATGTGGCAAAAACCCATAATTACAAACGGACAATTGAAGGGCTACAAAATTGTATCTAATGATGATATCACTGATGCCAGTGCCAATTTGGAGGAGGTTGGTTAATTATAATAAGTATTTCTTTAGTTTTGTTATCAATTATTTTATAGTACATGATTCCGAATTTAATAAGTTATACAGAATATAATATTTCTGTAAAAGCATGCACCATTAAATGTTCAAAACCTTCACCAGTGCAAGTAGTCAAAACCAAAGGAGGGTGTAAGTTAGATATATAAGTTCTCAACACTTTTGCTTGTTAACTTCATCAATTGTTTCTGTTTAGATCCCAGTAAAATTTCTCAACCTAGTGTTGTTTATGAAAATGATTCTTATATTACAGTAGAATGGCAACGTCCTTCATATCCAAGAGGAAAGAATGACATATATGAAGTAAAATATAAAGAAAAATTACAAAATGAAAATGGAACAACTGCACTTTTTAATGTCACAGGTATTATTTTATCATCTTCGCAATTGGTACATAAATACTTAGTGTTAAATTATCCAGGTACTAGATATTCAATTGACAAATGTGGTGCCGATGGAAAATATAACAATTTCTATATCTCTGTAAGAGCGGTAAATATTCTTGATGGTAAACGATATGAGGGATCCTGGAGTGATGAACTGGAATTGTACTGTCGCACATCCCCTAATTGGTGGCTTGGGGCACTTATACCTCTTTGTTTCTTTCTTGTATTCGTTTTGTTCTACATGGCAAAGAAGTAAGTACATACAGTTTTGCTGCTAATTTTTTGTACCCTAGATTTTGATTCATCACAAAGTAAAACTTTTAATTGGTTGTAAAATTTTTGATGATATTTATTTAATATTTTGAGAATTTTTTTCAGAATGTACTTCCATTGTCGAGAAATGGGTGATGTGGATGTCAAATTGCCTCCTGGTCTTGCTCCTAGCATAGCAACAGATTTTGAGTTATCACACTTGGGTGGACCAAAACTTTCAGAAGAACAAAGTCATCACTCTTCGGCTGATGAAGAATTAATTTTAATAAAAATGAGTGACAGTCAAAATCCCAGTGGAGGTTCAAATGGTTGCAGCCCTGACCATGAAATTGTAACTTGTTCCTTAAAATCTGATGCTCACTTATTAAGAACATCTGAACCTGGCACCAAGCAGACAGGGTCTCCATCAAGTGAAGACATTGATAACAATTCATTATACCTACGAAACATTGCAGCTCAACCCACCGTTGCCAAGGGATATGTAGCAATACCAACAGATAGTGTGAAAACTTCAACGTGGAGTCCCAGAGGTGTAGATGCAACTCTTTCCAGAAGCATCAACCCAAATTATGTACCTGTTGAACAACCCGAGCCCACTAAACAGCCCTCTAGCTTGTCCGATGGTTCCATTCAACCTTCACCATATGTAGTAACAGGCGACCTCAACAAACTTTCCAATTCTAGTTATGTGCCATTAAATTCTCCAGAAATGATTAAAAACAGTCCCGCTTATGTGATTGCTACAAATAAGGACACTGTAGTGCCCGAATTAACGAGATTAGATTTGGTTAAATCAACCAATGTAGAAAATAAACCTGCATATGTGCAGGTTGCAGATGCTTCTAGTAATATACAAAAAGTAACTCCTGGCACTTTCACTCAGCATGAGCCTTCTATTAATAGATCCACTCCAAAAACAGGGCATGTGAGCATTGGAGATATTCCAGGACTCCGTGCTTGTTCTGACCCTACTAAAGAATATACTCTTCATCAACATTTTGAACCTAAAACTCTTAAAGAAGACTAATGTTATGATAAATAATATTTTTATTTGTGTTTTTGTTACTGCATTGCAGTATTTGCAGATTTATAGTGTTTGTAGGTGTAAAAAGGAAATATGCTTAAAAAAGAAAGCGTGGAGACTACTTACGTACATTGGTTAAAGTATACAAACACAATACTGCAATAGTGATTATGATTGCGTAAGACAACTCAAACATGATGGAAGTTTGACTGTAATTTGATGATATTAAACTTAGTTGTTATAATAATCCCAGAATTTTTAAAAATGTGGTTTTGTTTAAAACTTTTTTTGCAAGTATGTTGTCTGGTATCTCATTTTAATTCATTATTAAGCAACATAAACAAAGGCATGTATATTAATGTATTCAGTGAGTTCTATAGGATAAAAAGTTCATATGAATATGGGTCCGGAAACGCATGCTTTTTTCAAAGGATGTGTCAGTTGAACCAAGCTTGAATTAATATTTCCCTTAAAAATTACGATGTTTGTTTTTAAGTTTGTGTGGATATTTTATTATTCATGATTTATATGTTTACCCGTGTTTGCTCAAATTCATCAATCAGGTGCCCAACGTATCTCCTACTCCTAACGTATTTATTACACAATCAAGACTGTCTAACTTTTGATTTGGAAATCGTGTTCTCCATACAAAAATTCGCAAAAAAAAGTACTCTAGTTGAAAATTGGTAATCCAGCCATTTTTGAAATAATCCATTTTTTTGTGGAAAATGAAATTGGCATGAAGGTCTGACTGAATGGCAACTTTATTTTAGTTATTTAATAAAATCAGTAAAATGGAAATGTGACTGTACAAATTATTCCTTTTTATTATAAATACCCTGTATATTTTGACAGTTTTGAAATCCTGAGACAATTCTGAGTACACCGGCACTATTTCTGAAAATTTTTAAGCTTATTTGATCTTTTTAAAGTCAATTTTTATTTTAAATCTAAAGTGCTATGACCAGGCTTAAATCGTTCTAAGGGACGAAGACGGTAACAAAAAAATTCAAACATGATATTTTTTCTGAGTATTCTGGTAGGTTCATATTTGAAGAAATTAAATTAGCCATTTTTTTCAAATGATGTCCTCAAATCCAAATTCGGATTGATATTAATCTAAAGCCACCAACTTCTTTGTGTATAAAGTTGAAAAAATCGAGGAAGTACTTGTTTTAAGTGCGCATAAAAAAAAGAACGTTTACAAAATAGTTATTTGTGTACCAAGGCCAAAAAGTGGATTTTTTGCGGCCGAGGCGAAGCCGAGGCCAGAAAGCAGACGAGGACGAAATAACACTTTTTGGCAGTGGTGCACACGTATGTTTTTAGGCGACCTTCATTATAAAATTCACAAATTTGTTAGATTTTTATTTATGATTTATTGATATAATTATTTATAACGACTGAACAATTGTACATATTTGTGACTCCTTCAGAAACGTTTATATTTTTCTACAAATTTGTTAGATTTTTACTTAAAATAATCAAGATAAAATTACTGCTGCAGCAACATCAAAAAGCACACAAATTGTTCATACGAATAATGAAGCTATACATGCCGAAATTACTTCGAGTGTAAATAAAAAAAATATAAACGTTTCTGAAGGAGTCATAAATATGTACAATTGTTCAGTTGTTATAAATAATTATATCAATAAATCATAAATAAAAATCTAACAAATTTGTAAATTTTATAATGAAGGTCGCCTAAAAACATTTGTGTGCACCACTGCTAAAAAGTGTTTTTTCGTCCTCGGCCAAAAAACGGTTACTTTTTGGCCGCTTTTGAGTACTAAAAATTCAATTTTTTGTTAAGGTCGCCTAAAAAAGTAATTTCTTAAAATATGAATGCCTCTACCTACCAAAACACTCATTAAAAAATCATGTTTGTATTTTTTTCTTATATGTCCCTTCGACTGGTTTAAACTCGGTCATACATAGCATTTAAAATAAAAAATGACTAAAAAAATCTAATAGGCTTAAAAATTTCCAAAAATAGTAAAGGTAAAAATTTCAAAATATACAGGGTGTACCATTTGAAATTCAAAAGTTGGAGTCATTTCCGGTAAAACCGGAAGTCAAAAAAATTCAATAATGTTAATATGTGCCTTTTTGGTTACATATTATTTATGGTAAGTTTCTTTGCATATCTCCAGAAACTCTAAAAAAGTGCAGACTTATTGTTATTACACAAAGATCACTTGACAGATCGGGATTAAATTTGGTAATATAGAATAACCCTAGGGGAACAAAATCTTACTAAGTAAGAGAAGTTTTGTATAAATGAAAACTTTAAAATGAAAATATTTCCTAAATTTGATGTTTTTCAAAAAAATATTGCTCAAAACCTGGTAAAACGATTTTTTTAACTTTGTGGGCTTAAAGAGCTAGAGATGAGCTACAATTAAGTTCGTGTTTTAGTGCTATAGTTTTTCTGTGACGCCTTCTATGAATTTTTGAATAACGAAAATTTATGCTTCTTCATTTAATAAATGCGAAGGATAAAACGTTTCTGCTTTAGCTATGTTGTTCATGAGCGATGAGTAGAATAAAATTTACTGCTTAATTTTGAGGTGCAGCAATATTTAGTGGGGTTAATTTTTTCTCAACCCAATTTTTGGCGGAGGAATATTTTCTTCCGTTTTTGGTTTTCTTTAATCCCAAGTAATCTTTTTTCAAAAAAATCAAACACCGATTTTCTTCTCATAAAAATTTTGATTGTATATCACAACAGCTATGCCAGACCAGTCGACTAATGCTAGGCGAGGACCATCGTGAGGGCGTGAGGTAGTTCACGAAACACGTATGATGTGGTGTGTAGGTAAGTAATGAATGCAGTATAATGCCATGATAGTAGGGCAGTAGGCAGAAACCAATAATTCTCCAAGCATTTCTTAGTGTTGGCTTTATAATTTGTGAATCACAAATTTGTAAATACAAATACATAAAAATTTATTTTATTTATTTATATGAATTAATTTAGGACAGATAAGTAAATAAGTTTTCATCTCACAAAAAGTCCTCCCCCAGTTTGCAATCACAAAACGAGTTCAAATAAAATTGCTTGAAAGGCCACTGAGTACGTTTATCTCGACGACTCCATCGGATGGAAACTCCATCCGATCGTGTCGAGTCAATCCTTATTTCAAACTAAAGTGTATATGTCGGTATCCACTTTAGCGGATTAATGAATCCTTACATTAGTCCGCTGCAATTGAAAAGTGACGAATGCAACAGAAGACGAAGACAGCGCTATCGTTAAGCCAACTTCACATTGCTTAACTTTCCAATTGTACATAACCTCATTTCTTTAAAAGTTTGCGCGGTATTTTTGTTTATAATTATAATGAAATTATTACCAAAGAAAGCAACTACTATGTTTATGCTTTTCCATCTGCAGTTATTAATGTGCAATCTTTTTAATAATACTGTATTTTTCGTGAAGTGGCGTCAAAGGCGCAGAGCAAAAATTGATGCACTTCAAAGGGAAAGAAAAACAAATATTTAATACAAATATTGTAATATTTTATAGAAGATACAGTAACATTTAAGATTAATATCTTTATTCATTGAGATTTATATTTCTATAATTTTATTTATTTTACACCTACAATCAAGAAATCAACGTGCTACACACGTAACCTAAACCTCACAAACAGTTGGCGGGAAACTATATCTACATGAACTTAGGTATACATAAAACATCTGATCTGTCAACTCAAGTCAATCATGTTTGTGTCGTGAAAATCTTACGCTTGCATCCACTTCACTCAATTCAAGCCCACAAAACTCCCGGATTGAATTTAGGTGTCGCATCCGATCGAAGTTTCACGCTTAACGGTTTATCTCGCAAAATTCAAGTGGATGGACACGATCGGATGGAGTTTCCATCCGATGGAGTCGTCGAGATAAACGTACTCACTGTCGCGTGAAGTTGGACCATGCTCATGTTTTGAACGCGACAAATTCTTCTTATATCATTCCATTGCATTTGATTATAAATATGTCGCCGCGGGGGTCCCTGTCAAATAACCTGCATAAAATGTAATTTGTTTTGATGTTTTTATGCTGCATTTTATAATTATTTGGAAGTTGCAATAGTTAGAGAATAAGATTGGGGTGGATATTGTGCTGCTATTTTACATAATTATAAGGAATTAATTATCCATGTTTGCTTCCTTAATTGTAATGAAAATAATTATTAAAAAACAATTTATTAATTCAATACTTGTGCTTTCTCGACGCCCAAATCATGGTTAGAAGTTTCGAACCAATATTTTCCATAATCAAATATAATACCTACTTTTAATTTTCTTTTTAGTGTTAAACTTTTTTTATAGGTTATGTTATATATTATAACATAACCTATAAAAAAAGTTTAACACTAAAAAGAAAATTAAAAGTAGGTATTATATTTGATTATGGAAAATATTGGTTCGAAACTGTGAAAGTGGCTTCACAGAATAATTTTCTGTCGTGCGCGATTTAATTTTTCTGCGACAAATATTCCAAGTTCTTTCACAGTTGACGCCATAAAACATATTACAACATAGCCTATAAAACAATTTTAACTCTAAAAAAAATTAAAAGTATTATATTTGATTATGGAAAATATTTGGTCAAAACTCCTAACCATGATTTGGTTTTGGGCGTCGAGGAAGCACAAGCATCGAATTTAATTGATTTTTAATAATTTTATAGGAGCTGGTAACTGTATTTGTCGCAGCAAAGTTGTATCGCGCGCGACTGAATTTTAACATAGCATTTTACAAGGCGAAGTGACATTATATCAGACTTGAGATTATATTTATCTAGACATTTATACATATACTAGTGGACACTAATGGCTACAGTGGGACTTGAACATAATATTTTATTTGATGTTCATCGATGGTGATGGCTAGATAGATGCTACTTGCAGTGGCACTACCGCCTTATGCGGTGTCCCATTAATTTCCGCACACCCTATTCATTAACACTTCTATAGAAAAATTTTCAACTACGCCACTGCCACAAACCTTGAAATGGTAGGCTAAGCAATCAGTCCTCACTCCCAAAGTGTACGTAAAAATCAGCCATCTTATGAGTCTAAGTCTAGTTTAGTTTTCTTTTGGGCATCGTTTCTCAAGATTGCCTTCTTGAGCAGGTTGGTAACAAAAATTAGCTGACACACAAGCTATAGTCGATATATCAAATTGTCAAACATGGTTATGTAATTAGTAAGTGCCAATTTTGCAACCACATATTGTCCAATTAACTATTATTATACAATTATTTCTTACGCTTCTTGTATATGCGTGCGAGAAGTTGGGTTAAAGAATTAGGATTTGACATAGAGTAAAGATACAAACCATTTTGCTTGTAAGGGGAAACAAAGTGCTGAAAGGCGAGAGTAGGAGACTTGTAACATGGACGGCTTGAGTACACTAATTTAAGCAAGCGCCAAGCATACTTAGTCTATTCTAAGAGTGTGGCCGCTGCGTAGCAATCACAAGATGTCCCAAAAGCATCACGAGGATACTATTAATTCAAAATTAGAAAATACACATGCTGTTGAAAGGTATAAAATTTAATTTTTAACATTAATTTATTATCTACTGTAACTTCAGGGTGTCGGAATTGGTTCGAGCGAGGTTAGTTGATTGTGGATGGCGTGACCAGGTGCTATCAGCCTGTCGCAAATTAGCTGAAGAAAGTGATGGCATTAATACTTTAGATGAACTGATTGCCGTTGCAACTCCTACAGCTAGGGCTATGGTACCTGATTCAGTCAAACAAGAATTGTTGCACGAACTGGAATTGATACTAATAAATATCGACAAGTTACCTTCGAAGAAGCCCTAATACGTGTTTACTATCTATATGAACTCCATGAAATAATTTTACGTTTAATTTTGTCTTTTGTACTTAACGGGTATGTACCTATAGAAATGTTCCAAATATGTTTAGTTTTTAATTCTTAAGTTACTGTATTACAAAATAGCATTATATTGTATAAAAAATTCAATTGTTTGATCCCAGTTGCATTTAGGTGCCATAGAATTTGCAACCAATTCCATATTCTCAAGAACTTTAATTTCATTAACAATTTTCATACTAAATTCATTTAACAAATGGGCACGATAACAAAATATATTTTTCGGTAACAAATTTTCATTAGCAAATTGTTGTCCTGTTTGTGCTATTAATGTAGCCTCTTCGACGTTATCCCTGAACCTAAAAACAAAAGTCAATAACCAAACTTTTAGGTTTGATAGTATTGATTATTTATCTTTTTTTTTTTTTTTACTGTTACTCGTTGAAGATTTTCACGATCACAATACATTCCTATACTGAAAGTATGGGAAAGCAAAAAGAGCAAGCATGTCTTTAGTGGCTTTTAAAATAAGTATACCTACTAAAACAAATTCGATGGTTTGAGACTAGGAGAAAAACAAGACAATATTAAGGAGTGGCTGGAGGATTCAGCCACCAAGCAGAAATTTAACGATAATTCATGACGAGAGTGATGTAATTTGGTGTGAATATGGAACATAATTTGTTGACAGGGCTGCCAAACTTTAGCTCTTTAGAGAATTAGGTACTTTTTTACTCTCAGTATAGCGAAGGATGGGGAAAGACGTACGTACTTATGGGGAGGCTTTTGCCCGGCAACGGGATGAATCACCGTAAGTATAATAAACATTTTATAAACTTTAAACATATAAAAAAAATAAACAAATAAAACAGGATTTTAATGTTGGGCGAATGTATGAAGCAATTAATAATTAATTTTCTTACTTTACATTATTTAAATCATTTAATACTTTTTATACAAGAATTGTAAAATGGCGAAGAGCTATAAATACATAAATATACTCTTAGTATAGGGTAGTAACTCCGCCTGCGGCATGGGAAAGGTAGATTGAGTAGCTTTGTCCATGTCGTTGCCGGTCCCAAGCCCGGAGAAAGGTTGTGACGCTAGGATCGCAACTTAGCCCACGTAAAAAATGAAAAACAAAGCAGAATGGAAAATTTTGTAGATTCTCTGGCAGTTCCTGCTTTGTCGGGGGACGAATTCGCTTTCTTAGTGATCGTTTAGGTTTACTTTTAACATTTTCGTCTCCTTCTTTATGTTGAACAGAACATCCTCCTGCTCTTCTATCGTAAGTTCATGATCAATATTTGCTGCTGCCAAATCTTCATCAAACTGGATTGTACGTTTAAATTTGGGGCTACTTACATACTGTTTTATTATTCTGTTGCTTTGGTTCTTCAAAAATTGTTTCTAACATAGAAGGCAGTTTTTTAACTCTCTTGGATAAGTAGTATTTTTCGATATCACTTACATTTTCATTCATTTTCTGAACTTTTGTAGATTCTCTGGCAGTTCCTGCTTTGTCGGCGGGACGAATTCGCTTTCTTAGTGATCGTCTAGGTTTACTTTTAACATTTTCGTCTCCTTCTTTATGTTGAACAGAACATCCTCCTGCTCTTCTATCGTAAGTTCATGATCAATATTTGCTGCTGCCAAATCTTCTCAAACTGGATGGCACGTTTAAATTTGCGGCTACTTACATACTATATATATATATCTTCGGCTTTAAAACGTTCGTCGACGTTGTACGATATCTAGACGCCATTGTTTTCTGCCTTCCCATTGACCCATCAAGTTCATTCTGTAAAAGCTAAACACATTAAAAAGTTCTTCCGCAAACTAGTGTTTTATTTACAACTCTGAACTTAACATTACAGTAGGTACTCTGGTTTTCCACTTGCTAAACTATTAATCAGTTGATCATGCCAGATTCAAACCTATTGACTTTTTTAATGATCTAAGCATAAATATGTTGTAGGTCGTATCCAGTATTCTCAGATATATGTGTCTGGTCGACGACTTGAAGCACTGGAGCCATGGAAGACCAGAGGAGCTCATATTTCTCTTAAGAATGGAACAATAGTAGATGAGGCTGATGTTATATTTTTGGCAATGAAGCCACACGTTTTGCCAGAAGCTGCTGCTAGCATGTTTGAAACTTGTACACCATCAAAAGCAGCTAATAAGCTATTTATTTCTACCCTCGCAGGTGTAACGCTTGTAACACTTGAAAATGTTAGTGTTTACAATTATAAATTTTAAACATTTAAACTCTGTGTTCTATATCACATTGTTTATTTGTAGGTATTTTCTGGATTAGAAGGTCACGTGTTATAAGACTCATGCCATATACACCGTTAGTGGTAGGAGAAGATTGCGTTGTGTATTGTCCTGGTCAGAAAGCGACTGAAAGTGATACAGCTCTTGTATAATCTATATTTGAAGTCTTTGGCATGTGTCGGTTGGTATCCGAATAAATGATTAATGGAATTGGCGCTCTAGCTGGAAGTGGACGTGATTTTGTAAGTAATACCATTAGCATTTGAATAATCGTTTATTACTACCTATGCAATACTATGTCTATAGGAAAATTAATAGGTTGATGCTAATTATGATACGAACAGTATAAAACATTCGGGTAACGCATTTCTTCTTCAGAATTACGTAGAGCAGTTGCAGACTGTAATAAACTATTTGTTTCATCAGAATAGTAAATATTTGAATGTGTCTAAATAATTTTTTTGACAGAAATTTAATTTTTCCAGATTAATTTTGCGATTGAAGCTTTATCAGATAGTGGTGTTAAAGCAGGTCTTCCTCGTGAAATGTCCACTAAATTTGCAGCCGAAACTGTCCTGGAATCTGCCAAAATGGTGTTAGAGAGTGGTAAACATACAGGAGTTCTCAAAGATGAAGTATGTTCACCAGGTGGAACAACAATTGCTGGAGTTAATGCAGGGGGTGTTAGGTAAGCAGTGTTTATAAAATTTTAGTTTGTTAAAGTATTGTTATTTATAAAACAAACTTTTTAGATCTGCATTTATGGATGATATAGGAGTAGCTGTACGTAGATCTACTGAACTAGGACCCAAAAAATAATATAATTTGACATTATTTTAATGCAACAATACTTAATTTTTTTAATGCAATAATTAGGTTTGTATTAAATAATGTGCAGAATTTTTTTTGCGGATTGAAAATGTACTTTGGTGATGCTCACATTTACTTAGCTAATCTCTTTCATTAATAACCGTTTTTCGTATAGGTCTACATCAAAAATGAAACCTTAAAGGTCTGCAAATTAACAATAAGTATTATAAGTAAAGCAATAATGCAAACGTGGATTTATTTTGGTAACTGAAGTAGAAATAAAAACTAAGACAAGCAAAACTTTGTAGTTTTACAAGCCAAATAACCAATGGATGAGTTCGAGTATGACGTCAGAAGCAGCGCCATCTATTGGTGAATATTGAACTATGCGTACAAACACGTGTAGTAATTGTAGAGTTTGATATGAACTTTTGGAATAATATTAAGGATACATTAATATATAATCATAGAAATTTAATTATTCCAGAATATTTTGCAAAACGAACTCCAAGAAATTTGTATTCTGTTACAATATAAATACATGCATGTAATGTTGAATATTTTTTATTTACAAATAGGTACAGATATTGAATGTAATTTCTTATACAGTTTCTTGGCCTTTTAAAATTCATTAAACGATAAATTCTTGGGTTTGGTTATAAATACATCTTTACACATTATGTGTAAAGATGAAACGTGACTTCTACAAACCGAAAGGTCTCATCAGTAAGTTGTATATGCTGTTGATTTTATTTATTACCTACAAAACCAGGGATTTATCGTTTAATAGTTATTAAATGCATTTCTAATTTTACATAATTATACATAAATAAATACGAAATATTGATGTCATGATGTGGAATTCTTTTATTAGTATTACATATAAATAATTATTATTTTATTGATCTTCAAGACACATTAGGTAATTGTAGCATATTCAAAATTGACCAGTAGTGCAGCAACATAAAATATTTGTGAAATTAATGGCAAAAGTGTTATAGGAATAATTTTGCTCAGCAACCTGAAACATTTAATTTTTAATATTACACGTTCAACATGTACTCTAGCCTTAGCTATTTGCTTTGTCAAAATTTCTTTTTGCGCTGACAATTTGTTTCTCCCCATTAAAAATGGTGGTATAACTAACTTAACTAATCGCTCATCTAAAATGTCTGTAATATTAAATCCACGATCACCCATCACTTTATCACCAGGTACCAGATAATTTAGACCCATACATAAAATGTCTCGCTTACAAAAGAACAAGTTGTGTTAAAGAAAAGTGCAATTTCTTTTACGGTGAAACCTCGTCTAATTCTTACTAACGTAAGAAAAAGTCTACCTTTATAGGTAGCCCCTTAAACCACCAACAAAATGTTTTGTACATATATATGTATTTCTGGTAATGTTCTTCACCGTAAAACCTTCTCTTCCACAAGCATGAACCCATGTTTGACATTTTGACAGGCAGTGATCCGGCTTTGGAAACGGTATAAATTCTACGTCTTTCATGTACGTCTTATGCTTATAACGCGAATCACTAATACACAATGCATACGAACAACTCATTTTAATGATTTTATTGTAAAACGAAACAATTTCACACTAGTAAAATGCCTACTACTACGCTGTATACATAGCCTTTTACACGTTGTTTGTCCGCATAGTTCACCGAACACCCGTGCGCGCTGCAATCGATTTGTAAGTCGAACTCATCCATTCAATAATTTTAAAACATCATGTTAAAACTAATGAAATTACTAACATTAAAGTAGGAGACTTATAATAGAGTAGCTTCATTTTTTGGTCGTAATATTTATCATTTTGGGGGAACTGCAATCTTAGTTAATCAAAACAGCTTAGTGAATGAATGTTCTCTAATTGATAGGATTAATTCTTTATCAATAGAAAAACACAATGAAGTAGCAACTGTAAAACGAAGCAAACAACATTTACATCTTATCTATGTATCGATCACCAATTGGTGACTTTAATATTTTCATAAACATTCTTGAAAAAGCGTTGTACATTATTAATAATAAAAATAAAATAATCGTGCGGCAATTTCAATGTTTGGTTTAGCACCGAGCGTAATGATGCTGCCTTGTTATGTATTTCAATTACAAAGGCTATTTTTCTACAGTGTTATTTGCCAGGTGTGACGCCAATTACTGCTTTACATATGTAGAAGTGGGATCCTACGGCAAATCGAGTGATGCTGGAATATTCAAAAATTCCATACTTTATGATAAATTATGTGACAATTCGTTAGAAATTCCACCACCACGTTTTTTGCCAAATTCAACTGAGAAGTTTCCGTATGTAATTTTGGGCGACGAAGCTTTTCCCTTGTCTGAAAACTTGCTGAGACCGTACGGCGGAAAACATTTAGCAGAACATGAACAAACTTTCAATAACCGATTATCCATTGCCCGACCATACATTGAATGTACATTTCGAATTTTAGCAAACAAATGGCGAATATTTCATCGACCTATAGATGTTGACATTGATATTGCTGATAGCATCATCAAAGCTGCCTGTGTACTACATAATTTTGTAAGAACAAGAGATGGAATGAGTGAAGAATCATCTCGTGACACAAATATATCACAAAATCATAATATGGAAAGTTTACAACCTCACACGCGCAATAGAGGAAATGCCAGGGCACTTACAGTCAGAGACAAATATGCACACTATTTTGCAAATAAATGACTATTTATGTTATGTTCGATTTAAATATTATACTGTTCTTGTATCTAATAATAAACAAATTTTACTTATATAATTTTTTTTTATCATCCAAAGTCAGATCACTACCAAAACCAAAAAGCTCTGTAATTTCTTCCCAGCACTGTTTTCTTTTGATTCTATCACTTTCTATGCTTTTGGGTCATATCCCATAATGCGGGACGATCATGTACATCCTCTATTAATTTTTCAATATCGAGATTCGTCTCTATAAGCTGCAGCGCTTGTTTCGAGGCCATTTCTAAATTAATACTGCAAAATCTGTAGTTGTGTTGTTTGTGAAAAACGCGGGATAAAACCGATGTGTGTCAGCACCTATACAAACCAATATAAACAGGCGCCGATCCAGCCATAAAAACGCCACGCGGATCTTCGTGAAGACGACGTGCCGAGACGGCCTGGCAACGGCTGCCGCAGTGTGTGTTTTGCATGATTTGAAAATATAAACATAAGTGCCGACTCGGCGGCAGCGTCGGCCGCCGAGTCGGCACAAACCGCTGTGTGTGTCGTCAGTCTTAGAGAATCAGGAGCTGCGTTCGGTTTCATCCTTGGAGGGGCTACGTGCAGTGTTTTTACTCTCTCTTGTGTTTACTAACAAACAAGCATAAAGGGAGCGCGCCGAATGACTGAAGGTAGGTTAAGACTTTAAGCTGAGTTCAGAGTGCTCCGTGCATTCTTGTTACTCTCTCTTGTGTCTATCGACAAACGTAAATGAAAGAGATAAACAAACGTTCAGAGCGCACACAACTCTTACAACAAACGCGGCTTGGTTTAACTTTTAGCAAGACACCATTTTTTGTTCTGTCAAATCCATAGATCGTAGAAGGTTAGGTCAAATCTTTTTCAGGTAAAACTAAAAAATCGAATAGTATTAAATATAAATTAAAATTGCAGCTGCCAGAAAAGCAGGAATGTATAGATATACAGTTTCGTTCTTATAAAGTGTATTCACTTCCTAATCCTCACTATGGATTATTTAGAAACGTAAGTAAAAAAATTAAGATAAATTTTAAAAGTGTTTTTACGATAATTTTGTTATCATAATCATATAAAATAATGTTTTCACAATTTTGCATTATGGAATAATTTTTTTTAAATATTGTTTAAACTTAACCTTACATTTTGTTCTAGTTTATATAAGGTCATTATTAGTAGCTTTAAAAACTGTTAATGCTTGTTTTTAAATTATAGTATTGTATTTAATTTACAGAGAATGCAATGGAAGTAATACAGTTCTACCAAAAATATCTTACAATTGGGTTACAATAACGAATGAATTTTTAGATGCTGTACAAGGTAATAATTAGTAGGTATCAATAACAAAAATACATTTTAAAAGTTTTTTCTTATTTCAAGGATTAAACCTTGGAGAATTATTACACGATGAGCTGTTCGGTCTTTTTGAAGCTATGTCTGCAATAGAAATGATGGATCCCAAAATGGATGCGGGCATGCTGTGTAATCGTGGCACCAAAAAAGCAAAATCTTTTGATCAAGCAGTATCGGTATGATAATAATAGTAATATAATTCTTTTGTCCACTAACATTTACAGCATTTTATGCTGTGAAACTTCATGCTTTTGCCAGTAATAACTAGAAAAATTAATTTCTAGTTTATTCTGAAATATTTGAAATGACAATAAATGTGAACAACGGTTTGAAATTTAATAGCACTCACATTATTACATCTCTTTTTAAATGTTTATTTGATTTTAATGTTTTATAAAATTACTGATGTAAACTAGTTTAGTAACGAAAAATATCGAAAAAATTAATTATCAGTAGATGTTTTAGGATGGGTCATTAAAACTAAATAACTTTACCAATGAAGAACTTACTGGAATAATCGACACAAGTTTAGCTTGCATAGTTTCATGGTTAGAAGGTCACTCATTAGCTCAAACAGTCTTTACCAATTTATACCTTCACAAACCGTATAGCATAGAAGACAGGACACTGAAAGCTTTTTCAATAGCTGTTTATAAGTTATTGGAAATCATTAAAGAGTTTATACATAAGTAAATATTTGATACAATGTAATGGTGCAAAGAAAAATGTGATAATGTTTTAGGGCAATGGTTTACGAAGAGGAAGATTTCCAACCGATGCAATATGGATATCATTTAAACCCAGATATTTCTGAACAAAGGATGATCGGCATGCTAAGAGAGGTAGAAGAAGATCTCCATAAAAAATCTAGAAGTAAAAACTATACTGGGCAATGTATTAATAAAGAGGTAGTGCATGTAAATTTTAGAAATTATTTTTCTGCAACTTGTATCTATTTTTAAGACTGAACAAGCAGTTGCCATATATGCTCGAATAAAATTTGTCCGAGTATTTTATCAAGCCCTTACGATGTTACTGCAACGGAAAGAAGATCAACAACCTGCAATTGTAGACTGTCAAAGGCTGTTTGTAACTGCACTAGATATGCTTTTTGTTATGCAGAAAACTGTTCAGTTGGGAACTCAACCTAATGGTCTATGTAAGTAGGCTCGCCCCCTTTTTTTGTAGAAATTGTTGCGTATGATATAACATTAATGAAATATATTTGAGATAGTTGTACATCTACTTGTAACAATAAATATTAGTCACACTCTATTAATTTTTGGGTTATATTCGTTTTGTTGTGAATCTTTGATTAATTTTATGAAAATCTCTTACAGCAGAACATTCACAAATAATTGGATTTGAACCACTCATCAATCAGAGATTGTTGCCTCCCACATTTCCACGTTATACGAAAATTAAACCAAGAAAAGAAGCCCTAATGTATTTTGAAGATATGATTGAAAGGTTAAAAACTGTTTGTAAAATCCATGGTGTTGCATCATTTCATCAAGCATTGGTAATGAAAACTTTTTAATAATTGCACAGTTTAACTTCCATGCACAGCAGTCTCAAGCAACACAGCCATAGCTAAAAATTACAAGTAGATAACATAAAATAAATTGAAGAAAAACTGAGTGACTGTGGGAAAATAATAACAGTGTGAGGAAAAGCCCCTTTATTTCTCACAAGAACAATTATTAGTACATTCAGATGTACACTTTGGCTGCTGAGCAGCCATCTTCAGTGAACTTTAAAGGGAAAGAAACAAAAACTACATCGAATTGGAATAACAGAAGGAACAAATAACACACCTGGTGATATAAGGGTGACAAATGTTGGTTTTGGGTTTCCGAATTCATACCTGATGCACGCCTCACTCACCCTCTATTAAATTTTAGCAGTGATGTGATTTTACCGGTAAAATAAAAAACGGTAAGTAAAATCATTATTTTACCGGTAAAATACCGGTAAAATACCGGTAAAATTAATTTCACGTCAAAAATGATGTCATTGGATTCCTTATGAAAAACCATTTAGTTTGATACTAGATACTCGACAGGTCTACTTAATACTTGATACCAAAACACAAAAATACAATTATTTATAGTTTATAAAAATATAACGGTTATGTAACTTACAGTTACAGTTATAATTATTAAAGTATACCTAAATTAAATACAAAGCAAAATGTGATAACGAAAATAAAAAATATGAAGATATAGATCGCAATAAACATTTAGATAAAATAAACTTATACATATAAACATAAAGTTAAACAAACTTAATAAATGTAATTGATGTAAGTTTTAATAACAAAAATAAAAAATATTTAATATATATTATTATATTATAATATGATTGGTTTAAAGAAATTAATCTTTATTTAAGTTTCCTACCACAAAACATTTCTGACCCTTTCCAAGAAAAATAATGTTTTGTTTTGGAGTACGACGAATATCTGCGCCTGCGCGCGGCAAATCTAAATGATTTTACCATTTTACCGGTAAAATGTGATTTTACTTTACCGGTAAAATACCATTTTACCATTTTACCGATTGGTAAAATACCGAGACTCACATCACTGAATTTTAGTAAAGCTGAATTTGGAAGTGGGCCTGAATCTCCATTTAAAAATGTTACTTTTGTATTTTCGAATGAACCTGTTTTCTTATGCATCCAGTTGTCTGCTAATTTTGAAATAATTTTTTAAGTTTTAAATTTTTGGCTTGTATTAGTTGTTCGGTTTCAAGATTATGAGCTGCAACGCAAAATTTATCTGGTTTGTTAGATCTAAAATCTAGAAAGTATTCTTTGAAACAAGGGCTAATTTTTCTTTTAGTTTGGCTTATGTAACGACTGTAACAAGAACATAACTTAGTAAATACCAGATTTTTCTTGGATTTTAATGAAGTCTACGATTTTTAAAATTATATTTATTGGAAACAGTAGAGCAAAAACCAGCGGTTGTTAAAATTTTTTCAATTCTGTTAGATAGAAGTGGGTGGTAGTTCAAAGGGATCCTAGTGTTGTTAGGTGTTAGATGGCGTTTTGTAAAATGTTTGTAACTAACAAAGTAGAGAAACTATTGAATTTGGCAACTTCTTTTATGTAATATAAATTTTTTTTGTAGCGTTGTATTGATACCGGAATGATTATTTATTTTCCGCTATCAACAACGCTACAGAAAAAAATTAAATTACATAAAGGAAGTTGCTAAGTTCAATGGTTTTTCCAGTTCGTTAGTTACAAAACCTTTATGAAAATCCAAAGCTAAAAAACATTTCTAAAACACTTTTAATAAACTACACTTCACAAAACAATTCTTCAGGCACCCAACAATACTGGATTCCTTTGAACTAGCACCCACTTGTTTTCAACAAAGTCGAACATTTTTTTAGAACTGCTGGTTTTGCGTTCTACTGTTTCCACTAAAGATAATTTGAAAAACATTAAAGCCCCATTGAGATCCAGGAAAAATTTGTTATTTACTAAAATAATTGTTCTTGCTACAGTCGTTGCATAAGCCAGACTACAAGAAAAATTAGCACACGTTTCTAAGAGCACTTATTTAACAGACCAAAAAAATCTTGGGTCGCAGCTCATATTCTTAAAACCAGACACTATACAAGCCAAAGTTTTAAAACTCTTACAATAATTTCAAAATTAAGAGACAACTTAATGAATGAGAGAATAGGTTTATTCAAAAATACGTAAGTAACATTTTAGATCGCGATTCTGGCCTAATTCCGAATTTGGTTTTACTAAAATTTAATACAATAGAGAGTGGGGCATGCATCAGATATAAATTTGGAAACCCACAACCAACATTCAAGGTTGTGATATCACCAGGCGTAAGTTACTTGTTAGTTTCCTTAGGTTGCTCCACTTCGGTGTAGTTTTCATTTCGTTCACCACCGAGGGATGTACAAAATTTTTTTAAAAATTCGTTAGCTAAACTTTTGCATTAAAAATCCTTTTTTTTTCAGGATTTCTTTATAGAGTTTAGCAAAGGTAGTCCCTGTATATTGTCTAGATCAGCCTTACAACTGTTGTATTTAGGGAGTCATAGTATGATCTTGGGATCAAATCCTAACATCCTTAAAGAGCTACTCAGAGATGCAGCCAAATCTTTTATATCGCCACCCGCATTGATGGCTAAAGCAATAATATCTAATCAGCAAGTCAGTATTGTATTTTTTTTTAATTAACTTAAATTGTTTTTTGTTGATGTTTTTTGTTATTTGCATGTCTTTACTTTTATTTCTCTAGATATTAAGATTTTCATTCTGGGCATTATTAATTATAAATATAAAAATAAAATAAGGTGTAAATGTTGCGGGCTAAAACCCAGGGTTCGTAAAATTTTTAATATAATTTTCTTTGTATGGGCAGTAGTTTGAATTAATTGTTTTAGGCAAAAATTTATGTAGATACTTTCCTTTCTCACTGTACAAGACCGTTTTCTAATTTATTGCAACTTTGTGGACATAATCGTGCAAGACAAAGGGATAAATTAGCTCATTTGTTGGAGGAATTTACGGCTTTACAGGATGAGGTGTGTATTTTGTAGTGCTGTCGAAAAAATATTTAACTGGTTAATCGGTTTTGTAATTTTTCACCGGTTCTTTTAAAAACCTGTTTTTGAACTATTAAATCGGTCTGAAAAAACCGATCTGAAAAACTGGTCTGAAAAAACCTGTCTTAAAACCAGTGTAAAACTTAATTACTAAATAGAATAGTGATTACGTCAAAACTAGTTTAATGAACGCATTGAGACCAGTTTTAAGCCAGCTTTATCAGACAAGTTTTTTAGACAGGTTTTTTCACATCAGTTTTTTAGACCAGGTTTTTCAGACCTGTTTTACAGGTCGGTTTTTCAGACCAGTTTCAAACCGGTTTATAGAAAATTTGTAAAACCGGGGAACTGTAACCAGTCGACAGCACCAGTATTTTGTATATAAATTCAATTTAATTTTTAAAATTTAAATGCCTAGGCCGAACGAGTTGATGCATATCTTCACAATATATCTGTAAATAGTACATGGTCAAGACCTCATTTAGCATGTTTTGGTACATGGATTTTATATCATACGTTACGGATTATGATTATGTATTTATTAGCAGGATTTGAACTTGAACTGTACAGTGTACATGAATACTATTATATATATTGGTAAGTTAATTTACTAGTGCTTAATCAAACTATTACAATGAGAGAATTTTTTAGGTATTTATATGAATTTTTATATGGTTGGCTCGTGTCTGCTTTAACCAGAGCTGACAGTTTTCTTGTAGAACAGGAACTAATAGGAGAGTTACAGAAATCTAAAGGAAACAAGAAAATGAAAACAAAATATAAGAAAAAGTCGAGACCTTACAATAGAGACATACTGTTCTTCCAAGCCCTTCAAAACATGTGTGGTGGATATTATAAGGTATGTGTATCAGACCTAAAATAATAAGTTTCGACTATAGTTACACTTCTTCTTATTGCAGGCTTTAATAGGCTTTAGAATGGATGAAAAATTAACAATGCCGCATCCACAATTTGATAGCGAGCAAGTGCGGTATGAACATCGATTTGCTCCATTTCAAAGTTTGCTTACACCCCCACCTGTCCAATATTCTGAATTTAGGGATATGACTTCACCTGCCAGATGTACTCAACAATCAATTGATAGTATGTACTTATATATTGCTGGCTGTAAACATTTTCATCAGGCTCGACAACTATTAGAAACGGTTCTTCCAATGGATTCTGAAGTAAGAGCATTTTTTATTTTTTTTTATAATTTTTGGTAAACGAAAACATAACAAATAAGTATCAGAGCACCATGTTTTGTGGTTGAATCTGTTTGTAACTGTTGTGAGCACTTGGAGCACCATAAATGTATCTAAAAAATACTTTTAAGATGTTAAAACAGTTTTAACATTTTAATTACTTCTATTAATTGAAAAAGTAGAGTGTGCTCTGCATGACATTAGTACACATTGCATTAATAAAGGACGATAAAGTTGCTTATACAAAAGTGATACTACTATTACTACTATGTTTACTGAATCTTCAGTCATTTATTTAAATTATGATGAAAATGTTGATTATTGATGATGCAAAAGCAGTTTAAATTGTTAAATCGTCATATATTTACCAGAAAATATTGTTTTTAAACCCAATACACTTTCAGGTAGCAGAACTTCTAAAAATTTGTAAAACCAATTTTGTAGTGTTGAAACTATTAGCTGGAGGCCATAAAAAAGAATCTACTACTCCACCAGAATTTGATTTTATGAAGCATAGGCATTTTCCTATAATCAAGTTATTGTAGAGTAATCTGTATCGTCTAATAAAAAGTGTGATTTGTGTTTATAATTAAAATTATCGTGGCCATATAAATACATTATATGAAATTATTTATATACAGGGTGGCCACTTTTCTGGGAAACAGGGAAAACCGGGAAAAGTCAGGGAATTTAGAATTTTTTTATTTTGGTCAGGGAATTGTACCAATTTCAACGTAAAGTCAGGGAATTTCACGAAATAGTCAGGGAAAATTCTGTAAAATGCCATTATTTTAATATTTTTATTTTTGGCTGCAAAACGAAAATTTTGTTACCTAGGGTGTATGTTTATAAAATTTATATTTATTTCATTTGGTTTTTTCTTAAAGGGTTAGATGTTGTATTTTGTTATGCTTGTTGAAAATTTTCCATTTGCTATAAAGTAATTTAAGTTAACTTTGCTAATCTTTATGTTGGGTTACAATTTTTATTAAAATAAACAGTTGAAATTGGCTTTTGTACCATAAAAATAAGTCGGGGAAAACTGAAGTTTTCAGTCAGGGAAGTAAGGGAAAAGTTTTAGGGAATTTGAAAAGCAGTTTTAAGTGGCCACCCTGATATATGTATTTGTATTTATAGATCATCGATATATTTAATATAATTTTTTTTAAATTTCGTTATATATTTTTTAATGTATGTATATAACAGTTATTATTCCATACTTGTGCACAATGTAATTTAAGTTTTTATTTTCTATGTATTTTTGGTTACTTTCTATGTTGATTAATACTTAATAATACATCGGTTTATCTTTGAAGTTTACGCAATATTAAACTCTTTAACTTTTTGTGTAATTAATTTTAATTAAATTATTAATTTTTCCTTTTTCACTTGCTTTAGTGAAATAGCTCTGAATTAACTTTAATGGTTTATGTACAAATAATTTAAATGTATATGTTACACCCAAAGGGAAAAATCGCTCGGTGAGCAAAAAACAACCACAACATCTTGTGGATGCATTTGAATGGTCAAATACCGATATTAGTTATTTTTAATGATTAAATTGTTAGTTATCCCACTGTGTGTAGATGGTTGCACACTAATAGCTCTACTTGCAAGGACACGAACATTCCAGACAGCATAGGCATGTACACAATAAAAAAATTAATAAAAAGCCATGTTGCATTGATGAACATTAAAAAGAAACAGATGCAGTAATCTAAACTAAAACGCTGACTAATCAAAGACTGTCATTGTATGTATTTGTTTTTACCCTTTTATGTTTGATTAAGTAATTTAAGAGTGGTACAAATTGTCATATAACAATTTCTCTTAAATATTGTTTTATATTCAGTTGGAGTTGAGTACATTAGCATCACTATTCTTAAATTTTTTTCTAATGGAAATATTTTTTTTAATTTTTTTCTAGTAGTTTGCATTTTCTGTTAAGTACAAGAGCTACCAGTACAGCAGACTGACCTATTTCCAAACGCTTTTGGAAAAATCATAGTGGTGCCTATTCATTTTATGAAACACTTGTATTTAAATCTGCTCATGTGCAAATAACCCGGGCAAAAAGCGTGCAAGTCTATGACAAGACGAAGTTTAACAATCTTATAACCGCAACTTTTAAAAATATAGACAACAGATTTAACTTTTTAATGCTGTAAGCCTATGTGCCTTCTTAAGACGTTACAAGCTCATTATGCTAGCTGCTAATATTATTTGTATTCAATACGGTTTTTTAAATTTAATTTTAATAAAACTACAAGTGCATGATTCAGTAATATTTATGCGCCTTTTCTTATAAAGCCAAACTTTGACGTGTCTCCGGAAGCCTAATATTCGAGATAATGACCTCATTTTCTGTATAAACCTACGTAAGGGTGGTTTTTCAATATTTAATAATTAACACCGAGCTGTGTTTCACAACGTAATTTACACAGTTTTTCTTGGCAAAGCAAATTTTGACATTTCCCTGAAAGTTTAACATTAGATGTAAAGACAGAAATTTTTCCCGCACACCTATGTTATGGTGTTACAAGTATAATCACATAGATGTTGTTGATGTTCACTCTGTATAGCACCCAATATAGTAATATTTAAAACTCTTGTCAAACCAAATGTTGATGCCTCCCCGCAGGTCCAATATTCCAGGAAGTGACTTTAAATTTTGCATATGCCCACGTTAGGATGTCTTCAAAGCCATATATATATATATTTAGTGTAAATTACGAGCGTGTTGGAACTAGGGTTGGGGGACTGGGACGTTATTTAATAATGTTTTTATTGTATAATTTTTTAAAGGCGATAATTTCACCCTATTCAAAAATATGAGGTTCAAACATTTCTGATTTTCGACTTATTTGTCGGTTAATTGTTACCAAAAATCAAAATTTATTGTGATGAGATACGTTTGAATAGAGGAAAGGCTGTATGTATGTATGTTTGGGTCCCCATGTGCATCAGCAGAACTACTCTGTCGTTTTTCTTTGCAATCGTACTATATTTCACGAAGTACTGGCCATAGCATTACAATCACTTGTAATTTAACTAGAATCACCTGGTTGGTAGGAGTGGTCTTAAGATACAGCACATATCGAATTTTAACGAAATTTTTTGTTGTTTTGGGACTAAAAGTCCAGACTTTGGCCATATATACACATTATATTTATTTTAATTAAGTATGTCCCTATTACGTTATTTGTGTAATAAATATGTAAAAGTATTGGTATGATGGTTACGTTGGGGGGTGCAATTATTATTTGAAACTACAATATTAAGGAAGACAGAGTTTATAGCCATTAGATGCAACACTTTTGTTATAAGTGAAAATTAAAAAAAAATACCATTAAAATGACTTCTGGCTCAAAAGGATTTTGTTTGGTATCTCAGTGTAATGCCTATTGCAGTGAAGAATTTGCTTTGCACTTATTTCCGCATAAGAGGTGTGCAAGGCATGGGCCATTGCACCGAGCAGAATGTCCTGGTTTGTAGATACATTTTAACACTGCCACTTGGCTGTTGCATTACTTAAAATAACATTAATTTCATGGGGAGGTGAATAAAGTGCCTACGTAGAGTAAACATAAGCCAAAAATTTCATTACTCGCTTCTGCTTTATTAATACACATAACACGGACTGCCTTAAAAAGTGCTTCTTCTTCTTCTTCTTCCATTGGTCGGCTCTGTTTGTCGAAATATTCATCAGGAACACTTTTCTGCATGCTATATTAATTTTGATTCTTTAAATTTAAAATAAACCTTTACCTGTAAATGATTTAAAAATGCATTAGTTATAATTTAAAAAATCTGACTTGTACATGGTCTTGACCAGAAAATTATGTCAAGACCACATATAACCCTACGACCTACTTTCCTGGCAGGGCTGGTCGGTAAGTTTTACTCGCCTATTTAAAACTATGACATATTAATAGTAAGCATTTGTTAACAGGCTTGCACAAACGAAATTCCCGCATGTAATAAATTATTTAGAGAACATGAAGATGAGTTGCTTGTGGATCACTACTTCCATGCCCCAATATAGACGACAAGTACAGAGAACATATTATTTCGTATTAAATATGACAAATGTTTTTGGCACTACTATAGTAAACAAGACTTTTTCACATTTCCAGCATGCTAAGTATACCTGTTTTAGTTATGTTTTCTGTATTAGTTTTACCTATTTTGATTTTTACAGTTCTTTTTGATCCACCTGCTAATTTAACATCTGTAAATGTTACATCGGATTCTACTTTCTTACGTTGGTCAACACCCATCGCAATGCGAGCTTTTCCCGCTGGACTACAACATCGAGTAATTTATCAGTCAGAATATGGAGACAAAAATTGGCAGGTAAATCATTTATTTAAAATTTTAGGTTAATTTGATAAATATGTTCAATAATTGTGATATTTTTATTTTAAACTCAATCAAAACTTTTATAAAAAAAATTTGACATCAAACTTAAAAATAAATCAATTTTATAATTATTTACAATTGTTACTATTTTTTCGATGATTTATGTTTTGATGCTACATTTCTGAGGGTAATACTCTTAAATTTTATCTAGTGGAAAAAAACAGTCTTAAGTAACCTAATTAATTGTAACCTTTAGGGATGCACTAAAAGTTTGGTTTGCTTTGGTATTTGGTTGATTCACCAGGCTCTTGTCTTGGTATGTGTAAATTTTTTAGTAGCAGTTAGTTTTAAAACATACAGTTATAGTGCATCCAAAGGCAAATCGGAGTTTGCATTTAACTATAAATCTGTTTTTTGCTAATCTCCCAAATGTTACTGATGCCCCTCAGCAATTTTTGAAAAATGTAAAATGGACTGGTTATTTATACAAAAACTCAAATGCAAATTGCTGTAAACTTTAAACAGTTCAAAAGACTATTTGAAGTAGTTTATTAGAATACATTAGTACTGATAGTAAGACCACAGTTGTTGAAAATGAGATTTACAACAAACGGGAATTAGACTTGGTTACTATATAATGCAAAATACTTTTTTTTTTTTACTGTTTACCATTATTAGAAGGCTGCCAGAGTAGTTGAGTGGTCAGAGCACTTGGCTGCTATGCTGAAGGTATCAGAGTCAAAACCTGAGGGGACTAAGACTTATAACGCTTATAAAACTCAATTTAATGTTTTTTGTCTAAAAATTTCTTTTTTAGTACCTAGAGGACCACCATTGATTAATATTGGCAGCTTCGAAATTGTTTCCATAGGCAATATTCTTAATAATACTGACATGTATGTATATTGGCAACAAATTCCCGAGGAAATTAGAAATGGCGAAGATTTTTCGTATCAGATTGCGGTGCAAGGAAATACTAGGTAGAGTATTATAACATTTTCTGTCATGGTATACATAATGTTGAATTATTTTATATAAACCTAATTTCTTACTTGCAGAGTTATTGAACCAGAAACTATTACAAGCGCTTATGCAAAATTTTCAAATTTAAGTACCGCTGATAGTTACACCTTCCGTATTTGGTCTCAGAATCGTGCTGGACGATCCGAAGGGGAGTCTCTAGTTTATGTCCCTAAAGAGTCTGAACGTATGTACTGTCAATAAAATAATGTTTATGTAGTTAATCTGAATTAACTTGCGTTAGGCATTGGAGAGCCAGTGTCCTTCACCAAAATTGCCTTTGGGAATGGCAAATATGAATTGTCGGGAAAAACCAAAAGATCGCTTATCATACAACTGCACCTGTGAAGAATAACGCAATATTTTGGTGCACCCATGATAGAGATCGACCATATCAGTGTTCGGTAAGATACAGTTTTTCCCATGTTACAACATATTAATCTATACTGGTGTGTTAATAGGGTTACTTGAGATGGGTTGAGATTCCCCACGATAAAACAGTATATAATATTACTGTGTCTGAAGATAAGATAAATCAGTTTGCAATTTCTGCAAATTCCGAAACTTCAAGCAGTGGAATGGTTTGGGCTACTTGTACCGTTATTCATAATAAGGCAATTGGCAAAATGGAAACTGTTTACATTGTTCATGTAGATGCTACCTTTATCCAAATAGGCTGGAAATTGGATTGTTCAGATCGTATTGGACATGTTAAAGGCTTTATTGTATATTATTGCAGTATTGTATCACCCACCGTTACTAGTTGTAAAGGTATACATAAAAAAATTATAATGTGTTGGTATAAGTCATTGATGATGTAATTTGTAGAACGTGAGCAAAATTTGACAATCTATGAAGACTCGACAACAAGTCAAGCAAATATTACAAATCTTAAACCATACGAAACATACATGTTGGCTGTTGCTGTCATGACTAAACATACCACTCAAAGCCAGAAGAGCACCTACCTGGATGCAACTACTCTTGAAGAACAAAAATAAAATGTTCCGTGCGTAGAAGTGATTGAATTTGTTATTAATATGTTGTTCCTAATCGAAGAATAGTAATTATTTGTGTATGTATAAAATTGTATTAAATGAGGTGTTTCTTTGTTTATTTTAATTTTGATCAGGGTTTCTTGCTTTTATGCTCTTAAAATTTTGTCTATACAGGGTATCCCAGAAATGGTTCAAAGACAACCACATGCTAGCAAAAATACTAAATAATATAGTTACCAGTTTTGATTATAAACCAAAATATTCAGTTAAAAATTCTTCCGAATTGATCAATAAGTTAATGAGTATCTGTATATAAAATACTTAATCACTTTAACAATTTCTATTTATTTAAACCTTATACGTATTTCAGCATGTTAACATGCCATTGTCAAAGGTTATATGAAGGTAAACAGTTAGCGTTGTTATAGCAATAGAACTTTTTTACTTATCTTGGTAATCGTCTGCAGATGACTTGATTTCTTATTCCAAAATGTCCAGTAGAGGAGAATTTAACAGATCAATTTGCTCATTCATTAACGGTACAGTTTTTAAATGTTTGTGAATTTCAAAAGCTTCTAGTATATCTAATTTACGTTTATCATCACAAAAGTGTAAACATTTTATGGTGTTATTAGATGTCATTGAATGATTTTGTTCTAGTAAGTGTTTAGCGTAGTTGGATTTATGTGGGTGTTTGTATTTGTAACAACGTACGTGTTCTTTATACCTAATATCAAAATTTCTAATTGTCTGGCCGAATTACAATGCGAACAATTTAATTTGTAAATGCCTGATTTTAACAAATCGTCTGTTTTTGATTTTGCATTAAACAAAGTATTTAAGATGTTCCTAGTTGTTTTAAAGCTTACTTTATATTTATTTGTTTTGTTTATAATTTTAGCAATTTGTTCTGATTTCTCACCAAAATATGGGATCGAAGCATATTTAATTGTATCGAACGAAGTTAGGATATTCGGATAAGTTTTTTGAATGGCTAATTTATAATCTTTTTCTTTAATTAATGTATCAATAAGTTTAGTATTATAACCATTACTGTATGCAATTTGTTTAATAATTGAAATTTCTCTATTATAATTAATTTCATCTAAAGGGACCGTCAAAGCCCTATGTATCAGGGACCTGTATGCTGCTAATTTATGTGTTTTATGGTGACAAGAATCGTGTGGTATTGTAATGTCTGTTTGTGTAGGTTTTCTATAAACTGAGTACTCAAATTTATTACTTGAATTAATTTTTATGTTTAAATCTAAAAAGGTAATGGACTTATTTTGTTCAGTTTCTAGTGTAAATTTTATGTTTGGGTGCAAGCTGTTAATAAAAATTAAAAATTCATTAATTAAATCAAATGAACTATTAAAACATGCTAAAATGTCATCAACATAACGAAACCAAAATATAACTTTCTCAGATTGCATTGATTTGATTCGAATATTTGATCTTCTAGATTTTCCATAAATATGTTAGCTAAAAGAGGTGAAATTGGACTTCCCATGGGTAAACCATCTTTTTGGAAATAAATTTTATTATTAAAAGTAAAATAATTTTGATTGGTGCAAAGTTCAAATAATTGAATCAACTCAGTCCGTTTTATTAACTCAACATTTTTGTTAATAAGAATATCATTTAACAAAGGAATACACTCTTGAGGAGGTATTTGGGAAAACATATTAGTAACATCAAAACTAACTAGCTTGCTTTGTGGTGGTAAATGTAAGTTAGACAACTTTTTGATTAATTCGGAAGAATTTTTAACTGAATATTTTGGTTTATAATCAAAACTGGTAACTATATTATTTAGTATTTTTGCTAGCATATGGTTGGGTGCATTTATGTATGATACTACTGGTCTAATGGGCATGTTGGGTTTGTGTATTTTTAATAAACCGTATAGTTTTGGTGGTTGTGGATTTGGATTTATTATTTGTCTTTTTTGATAATCTGTTAAACAAACCTGGCAATTTTCTAATGTTTGTTTTAATTCTTTTTGATAATTTTTGGTAGGATTACTAGTTAAAGTTTTTAAGTTTGAATTGGTTATGAAATCATTAATTTTTTGTAAGTAAATGTCATTGGGTAATATAACTAATGTGTTTCCTTTATCTGCCTTGACAGAAATCAGATTATTTACTGAAATTTTTTCTTTAATCGATTTAAGTAATAAATTATTTTGATTATTTATTTTATTTTTTGATTTATTGGTATTGATTGACATCTCTTTTAATAAATTAGCAATTTGAAATTTTGCATATAGGAAATGTCTTTCTTTAAGAATCAGTTCAGAATTGACTGCTAAAATTTCTTTAATATTATTGGTAAATTTTGGAAAAGGGGCAAACTTAAAACCCTTATTTAGGAATTTTATCTGTTGGTCATTGAAATCTGTGTTTGATAAATTTAGAAAACGAGGATGAAAATTTATTATTGTGTCAGGTTTTGTGTGTGGTTGAAGTGCACGTGTGTGTTCTAATCTGGAAAGTTTATTTTTCTGTATTGTGTATTTTTTAAATTTTATTCTACTAACTAATTCTCTAATATCATTGTCAAATACGTCAAACTCAATTGGATGTAATTTGTGAATAAGTTCTGTGTAAAGTACCTTTAAATAAATGTGCAAATTGTCTCTAATTCTAAACCATCTTTTTGATTCTTCTTTCAACCATCTTTGTTTAGCATTTCTGATTATCTTCTCAGTTATGCTGTTCTTGGTTTTGGTGGAGATATTAATGTAGTTTGGAATGAGCTTATTTTTCTGACATGCATTTACAAATTAAATAGTTCCATTTTAATTCTCTTTGTATAAGCCAGACAATTAGAAATTTTGATATTAGGTATAAAGAAAACGTACGTTGTTACAAATACAAACGCCCACATAAATCCAATTACGCTAAACACTTACTAGAACACAATCATTTAATGACATCTAATAACACTATAAAATGTTCACACTTTTGTGATGATAAATGTAAATTAGATATACTAGAAGCTTTTGAAATTCACAAACATTTAAAAACTGTACTGTTAATGAATGAGCAAATTGATCTCTTAAATTCTCCTTTATTGGACATTTTGGAATAAGAAATCAAGTCATCTGCAGACGATTACCGAGATCAACTCGCCAAGTTCTATTGCTATAACACTAACTGTTTACTTTTTCATATAACCTTTGACAATGGCATGTAAACATGCCGAAATACGTATAAGGTTAAAATAAATAAATATTGTTGAAGTAATTAAGTATTTTATATACAGATAATCATTAAATATGGACTTTAACGAAGTAAAGCTAGAATTTATAAATAAATAGTAAAATAACTCGCATTTGCAGAAATGCGTGTCTATAACAATAGTCAAAATATGTAAAGCTGCTTTAAGTGCTAACAGTTTAACCAAATTTAAATTGCATTTTGCGCGAAAGCCAAGCTTTGGAGGAAAGTTTTTTAACAGCTTCAAATTCAACTTTCATCGTAGTACAGCGCTATGGATTGTTTTTACGCCATTTTTGAACCCTCTGTATATATATATCTATGTTAAGCAGTGTAGGTGACGTGGTGCATTTTTGTAATTTTTAATAATTATAGGAGTCTCGGTTTGGGTGTCCATAGGTCAACATTTAATTTTTTTATTTATGTTTTTATAAATGTATCCCTTTGAACATTCAACAATCTCTCAAAGTTTGGAATGATTAATTACTCTATCAAAAAATTTTTAATGTTTTATGAAAGTAATATGGGTTGTACACTCAATTCTGGTAGTTTTCTGTGAGTGGCTTTAATTTTAGGACTCTGTTCATAGAAGACCAATCTTTGTCAAACCTATTCTGTTCTTATATTAAAGTTTTTACCAGTAGCAATAATCTAGTTGTCAACGTTTTAGAACAGATTTTATATACAGAGGTTTAATACACAGCTGCAATTTTGTTGTTAAAAACATCATGTTTTTAAACTTTATTGCGCATTTAAACTGTCAATCTGGTATTTCCTGTTCTTACATTATTTTTGGTGTTTTTGTACAGACTTTTAATTATGTCGTCATAGTTACCTTAAAAAGTATCAGTGCTGATGTTGACAATAAGAAACGGGAAGAATTTTGCAGCAATCAGTGTTATCCTGATAAATTTCATAAAAAATTTTAAAGTAATTTTATTTTTGTAAATCTGTTACAAATTGGTACAAAAATATACAACAGTTTCTTATAATCCTAATTTGTTTTAAGTTAAAGGTTGAATATTTTTAGTAAAATTGTTTACTTAAGTTAGTGTAATTCTACGTATTGTGCAAAAATTGACTAATCAAAGCCTTGAGTAATTGGTTAGTACTAATGGAGACAGCTCTATTCAGGGTGCTGCAAAATTAAACCAACAAACTTCAGGACGTGATTTCTTAGGTCACATCCTATACTGATTTCTTACGGAGTTACAGCCTTCCGAAGATAGAGTAGTTTACTCACATTTTAATTAATATCTCCTCTATGAATTGGAATTTTTGTTTCAACTTTGTGTGGACATGTTGCTAGCGATGGTTATAATTTCCTCTGTTTACATTCAAATTTATCATCTAGGGGCATAGATGTATGCTTGACGTATTTCTCAACATATTTCTAACACACTTACGTTGTTCTAATTTTTGACTTGAAAATCTTATTCTTCATACAAAAGTATAAAAAAAGGTGCTCTTGCCTAAAGTCACTAAATCTAACGTTTTTCGAGATAATTGAATTTCTATGAAAAATCAAGTTGACATGAAGATCGAAGCCTAACTTCAAAATGTGGAAATAGTTTGTACAAACTTTAGGGATAGGTTCTACATATCAAAGTAATATTAAAAAATTTTAATAAACATGGGCTGACAACACTTTTCTACAAATATGCAGCCTTTGGAAGGGGGAACAGTTCCAACTAGTGCTTGTCGACTGGTTAAAATTCACCGGTTAACTGATCAATTTTTTTACGGAAACCGTCGATTAAAATTTTTCTACAAATCGTTTCAAAACGGTTCTGAAAATACCGTTGTAAAGAAACGGTCTGCAAAACTAATCTGAAAACAACTGCCAGAAAAACTTGTCTTATAATCGGTCCAAAAAATGGTCTCAATGCGTTCATTAAACTAGTTTTGACGTTTTTATTTATTATCATTTAAACTTAATTCTTCGTATCTTATTTGCATATGAAAAAAATTATGTCAATACTAGTTTAATGAGCGCATTGAGACTGCTTTTCAGATCGGTTTTTTAGACTGGTTTTTTAGACCGTTTTTTCAGTCTGGTTTTTCAGGCTTGTTTTTCAGACTAGTTTAAAATAGTTCAAAAACAGGAGTTTTAAAAAAACTAGTCAATAATTGCAAAACTGGTTAACCGGTTAAATATTTTTTGTTCTACAGCACTTTCTGGGGCGGTAGCCGTACAAGAAAGCCTTTCAAAGTCTATGTTTATAGAAATTTTTTTTGTTTTGATGTGCAGAACTTGCCTTTAAGTTTGTGCAAATCATTTCTGCTCTTTAGGATACACATATTTTCATGGCAACTCGATTTTTCACAAAAATTGAATTATCTCAAAAATCCTTAGATGTAGACTGTTAATAAGAATACCTTACTGATATAATTGTTATGGAGAATAAGATTTTCAAGTCAAAAGTTAGAAAAACTTAGGTGTGGTAAAAATATATTTGGAGATACGTCAAACACCTCCCAAATTTACGCCCCTTTGTCAATGAATTTGAACGTAAACAATTGAAATTGTAAACTCATCACTAACAAAATACTCATACAGAATTCGAATGAAATATCTCAATGACTGAGATATTAATTAAAATGTGATTAAACTGTACCATCCTCGGGTAGCTGAATTTCCCTAAGAAAGCAGTTTAGGACATATACGTTCATAAGGACTTTTTCTCTTAGAATCACCTAAGAAATCCCGAAGTTTGTCGTAATTTTGCAACACACTGTATAATATCTAGCTGGGTTTCCTTGTAACATTTTATGTTTTCTTAAGTAATTCAAGTGTGCTACAAAACGCACAATTTCTCTTAAATATTGTTTTATGTTCAATTAGAATTATAAACATTAGGAGTTACTACTACTACCACTAATTCCTTTGGAACAGAGTCTTGTAAGAATTTTCGATTTTTCTTTCTCCATTAGGCGATTATTCGGCTTGTATTTAAGAAGTTCTTCCAGTTGGAGAGCATTAAATGCTCCTCTCCGCTTCCTGAAGATTATATTTGAAAATTTTAAACTAAAGATAATTTTTAATTTACCTACATTCTTATTAAATCAATAGCCTCTTGAGTTTTCATTCCGTTTTCAATAAGTGCAATAGCTACAAGTAGGGGAGCTCGACCTAGTCCTGAACGATCATGGATTGCAATTGCGGTATTTGGGAACATCAAAAAGTGTTTCCTGATGATAACTAGCCATTGCTCAATTATGTCTGTTGTAGGGAAGGTACCATCAGGATACGCCAATTGGGTTACTGTTATACCAACCACGTTAAATATTTCTGTGCTGTAAGTGTCTTCGTTCACGTTCAGAAGCTTTCGAGTATTGTATTGCTGCAGATCCTAATATTAAAATGTAATATAATATTATTCTAAAAGAGTACATATTTCTATTATTTTTTACCTGGATGTATTGGCGAGTGGAAATTTTATCTGGCATGTGGGTGATCACAAATCTCATAAAATTGTATTCAATTAATGTTCCTGGAGATCCCAAAGGTATCATTTTGAATTAATTTCAGCAAATTTGACAGGTATCAGAATTAAGTTGTTTTGTTTCAAAACATAGAGTTCTTTTTTTTCAGGGAAAAATTTGATACAATTTTAATATCTACTAAAAAATACGAAAACTTCGCAAAAAAATTGGACATAGATTAAAAAACTTCACTGTCTAGCTTACTACTACTACTACAAAGTTTTATACAGGGGCGGACTGGTCATTGGCAGAAGTGGGAGGTCTCGCCGGGCTCCCAGAATGAAAGAAAATATACAGGGTCGCTGTTAAAGATGGAACCAAAGCTCTCCTGCTAAAACGGTTTGAGATATAGATATGAAAATTGGAAGGCTTCTATTTGAAATTATTTCGCATATTTTGAGGTTAAAAAAAAATTTTTTTGACGCATGATTTTTGAGCGCGGCCGCCATCTTGGATTTTTTTAAATGGCAACATGGGCTTTGTGATACATCATTAGAAAGCTTATTTTTTTCTCTTTCTTACTACCTTAATCAAGTATGGTGTTAAAGTAGAAAATAATGCAGAAAAATTAGAAAAACCTTTGCCATATTTCACGAAATTAAGGTTTATTTGTCACGTAATACAATAGTTGTAAGGAAACAAACCATATGTACTGTGTTTTTTGTCACTTATTAAACCCCTGCTGATGGTTTTTTGTTTATTTTTGACGTTTCGTATTGCAAAGGTATCTAGATTTAAAGTGCAATACATTAGCCAGCCACGCATACGGCATTATTTTCTACTTTAACACCATACATGATTAAAGTAGTAAGAAAGAGAAAAAAATAAGCTTTCTAATGATGTATCACAAAGACCATGTTGCCATTTAAAAAAATTCAAGATGGCGGCCGCGCTCAAAAATATGTGTCAAAAAAACTTTGTTTTTAACCTCAAAATATGCGAAATAATTTCAAATGAAAGCCTTCCAATTTTCATATCTATATCTTAAACCGTTTTAGCAGGAGAGCTTTGGTTCCATCTTTAATAGCGACCCGGTATACAGATTGTATCAAAAACTGCGCATAAATTCTACAGAGCAGGTGTAAATATGTAAAAAAAAGTAACAATAAAATTTAATTTGGGACCCGGTTTAGAAAATATGGGGGTTCAAAGAAGCGTTTTGCATACCAAATGCCTTCCAGAGGTTGCATAAGTTTAATAGTAAACGATTATTGTTGTTAAAATACGGAAGTTTCCTCAATAATTAAATTTTCGATAATATTCTAAAATTATACAAAAGACAAAACTGAATGTGGCAACATCTTTTCCATTTATTTATTTTGCATGCAAACTAAGCTTAATATCTCATTTTTTAAGCAGCGTATTGACCTTGAGAATAAGGGTGGATAGAAGAAGATTCAGAAACATCAACAGATACCCCCGCACCGCGGTCGTCCTTTAAAACATACGACCATAAAAAGTTGGTCAAGTCAGCTCGAAAATCTGTAGCCTAAATAAGTGCATAAAACCGCATGTCAGCAAATAACTTGATACTTGAATTTAGAAATAATTACTTCAGTTTCGGTTTCAATCGCGAACGGGCATGTATATTATAAATTTGAAATATAATAAATTTGTGTTTAATTTTTAAGTATAGGTATGCATATTAAATATGAATCTAGTTAAACTACTAGGTGGCTTTCAAACGAGAAAATTGAGCGCAGGGAAACGAACAAATCACTTAAAAAACTTCTAAAAGTTAACAGTTTCTTTAGTGTTTCTGCATATGGAAGTAGAAGTGAAGTAGAAAATACTAGAAGGTTAAGCATCGACGAAATCATAAATTAATTCGCCGTAAAAAATACGCTAATGCAAGTCGTTTTCTGTAAACTAAGGTTGTCAATAGACAATATTGTGTTTTTATCGCACAAGATTATCACCAGCGAAAGTAAGGTATACCTACTGGGGTGTTATAGTTGCAGTAATAATGTTTAAAATTTAATTTTTTTAATAATAATCCTGAAATGTGACTGGTAAACGTAGATATGTCTTATTTTTAATTTTTCTGTAACAAAACTGGAGAGGGGGCGGGGGCTTGTTAAAAAGGTGTGCAGAGGGCGCTACGGTTTGCGTTACGCCACAGCAGTAGAGAAAGTAGTTTATAACTTATGAATACATATTAAAATTTTAGTTGCGTCAAAGTTTCTTGTGAGAGAGCCTTTAGTAAATTAAAAATTATCAAAAACAGATTAAGGTCGGCTCTTTCTCAGGTATTTATGGACGTGGGCGTTGAGATACAGTTGGAATCAATCGATTTTGAGTGCATTTTAGATAAGCCTAAAAAATCATCAAATTTGTTTTTATATGTTTACATTTCATTCATTTTTGTGACATAATCTATGGAGAGATGCGGGCCCCTATCAGCCAAATCATACCTGGCCATTCCCTTCTCAGTCCGCCCCTGGCCAAACAGTCTGTTTTTAACAGTAGTGGCAAAGTGTAATTCTTAGTAGCAGATAAGTTACCAATTGACATATGGTAGAATTGTTTATATGACTACATATTTGATAACGCGGTTTATATTTAAAAATGAATTGGGCCCATTGTTAATGCGTTTAGCTTATTAGTTTAAGGGCTATAAATGTTTAACGGTAGGAACTTGTCTTTAAAAATTATTTCCTCTCTTACCCAAAACTGTTATTTTTAATAATATATGAGAGATATCTATTGGAAATTCTTTGCTTTTGTGTTAAACTTATTCCTGTATACATAAATTTAAGACATTGATGAGAATAAATCTATTTCATCCTCTTGCATCCTGTTGCAGACATAATATTTGTCTGAATTTCTACTACAATATCCAAGTTGACTAGTGTTGGATACAATATTATATTAAATAATAAAGTCTTATAGATATATGTGTTGAAAGATACAATGTCGATATAATATTGTAGTCCATGAAAACAGGTAGTTGTTTTGTATTGTTTAAAATAAAACATATCCCCACTGAAAATGTATATAGAAACCTCATAAAACCTTATAATGTTTCCATCAGGCTGTATGTGGTGTTATGTGGTTTTTGAAACAACCGGGTTCTTCGAGTCTGTCGTTTTATGAGGCAACTGAGGTGACTTTCAGTAGGAAAGCACTGAATAATAAAATATACATGTGTCACAAAATCTTGTGAATAAAGTTTCTTTATATTTATAAACATCTTAAGTTTTCATTGCAGTTATTATATTCTACAGTAATATGTTCATTGATCTTTGATAAAAAAATTAGTAAAATAGACAAACTGCCCACTAAATATTTATACTTTTTCTCAAATATCAAAAAGTAAACAGGAATTATTTTGTTAAACTGGGTTTTTTGTTTTGCTTATGTTATAAAGCTGATTTTCGGCATTAGGTACAAGGTATAGATAATGGTTGCATTTGTCAGGTGGTGTGAGCGATACCCAAGCAGCATTACTTACTTCCACTACTAACGAGCGCTCCTTGTCTGCTGGATGCACATTGCTTAACTGGTCATTATGCCATGACAGGGATTTCAGGTATTACAGAAAAATAAAAAATGCCGATGACTAAAACTTTAAAAAATAACAAAAATATAAAATAATTAAGTTTAAAAATAAATGACTAACTATCAAACATGACCACTGTGGTAGGTTGAAGTAAGTAAGAAATTGAACACTAAAAGTATTTTATTATTACTACACTAATATTTACATTTACATATCAGCATATGTAGTTAAGAAAATTAAATACATTCTGTAATTCAGTGTCTCTCAAACATTTTTCATAAAGTAACTTACATTTTCAAAAATGTTTAACGTGTCTTAATAAAATTGTATCGACATATGCAAAACTCATTTTAGCCAAATATGGCTAAATTTTATAATTGAACAATTTTTCTAAACAGAAATTTTCCAAATTTATGAAATATTTGAGAACAGATATAGTATTTCAAGAAACATCAGGAACAACTCATATAAACACAGGTCTGGAAACGCTTCCTTATCATAAATTTATTTAAATATGTGATTCAAAAGTTTAAACTTGTTATCCTTTAAATCCATTAACCAGAGGCGTAGATGGAGAGGAGTGCTAGATGTATTTTTTAGATTCAATGTTAAGTTTAAAATCTCCATACAAAAAGGTACGCTTGTTGTTGCTAAATCTAACGGTTTTCGAAATAAATCCAATTTTTGTAAAAATTGAGTTGCTATGAAGATCCAAGTTTGTACTGACTTCGAGCATAAGTTCTACAAATCAAACCAAAAAGAAAGTTTTTATAAGTATGGGTTTGGAAATACTTTCTTACGGTGTTACGACCTCTCGAAAATGGAACAATCCTATAACATGTTGTAACTATTCTTGCCGTCCTGTTGAGACTCCTATGAATATCATGTCAGTAATCCAGAAAATTCTTAATTGCTGTATTTTCCCAATTTACATTGAGTAAATGTGAATTGAATTATATTTTTATTACACTGCACCGACATGAAAAAAAAGAGTAAATGACAAATAATGATAAAATTACTGCACTGGAATGGTCGTAGTCTTTAATAACAAGGTAGCACAGTTTGCTTGTGCTCCAAAAAAACGGCCAGCGATATCAGGGAATAATCGTTTATACTATAAGCATTCAGCAGAATTTTAATCAACAATTGAGTGTGCTGAATGCAATGAATGATAACTTACATGAAAAATTGAACAATTTATAATGTCTTCAAACCTGTTCCACCATACATGGTTGCCTCGGTTTTGGTCAAAATAATATAATTTCATTTTTATTTTTACTTAATATTTTTGCAATATTAAAAATCATTTTGTGATGTAATCAGAGTAACTAGTTTTAACATTAATTTTATTTTAAAAATATAATAATACAAACATTCATAATACATCCCTTAACAGATGTTTAGAAAAATATCACAAAAATTTCAATAGAAACATATAAAATATGTATATGTAAATAATGGATAATAAATGTTTTATCGTTTCTTTACATAGTAAAGTGGTTTTCTTTGAAATTTAGGTCGTGTTCTTGGTTGATCCGATTGTTTGGATTGCTGCTGTGATGTTTGTTGTTTCTTTTTTCCCTGTTTTGGTTTTTCAGGTTCAGGAGTTGGACTTGTAGCGGGTGGCTGGGTGGGTGCAGCAGGACGTGGCAGGAGTTTAAAAAGATTAGGATCAAATTTATTTAATGGTACTTCAGGATAATCCTCGTCCTTTCGTTGTCTTCTTTCTCGTACCATTTTTTCAAGCGACTTATTTAGGGGAAGTAAATGAGGCACTAACATTCTGAACATGTTCTAAAAGAATAAGAAAAAATCAAATTTGAAATTAATAAACAGGGCTTACTTACCTCTGTCCATTGAGGAACACCTTCTGATGTGTATGCTAGTTGCCAGTTTGGTATTCCAACATGCGCAATAGCCATGCGAAGATAAGTAGCTATATCGTCTGCTAGGTAGTAGAAATTCATGCTTGTTGTCAGTAACCAAATTGTAGGAACATATTTAGGATAAAGGTAAACTAATACAACCTGAAAATTGTTGATAAAATTTCTATTCTAGCAGTTATGAAAAACCTTCAAAAGAATTAGAAGAAATATATAGCCAATTATTTAAATTCTTGTGGGAAATTAAAATACAGTAGACAGTACATCTTGTTAACAAAATGAAAAACAAATACGAAAAATGTATCTACGGACAAATTAAAATACTTTGATCTCAACATAGAAAACAAAGAAATTCCAACTCTGTTTCTCCACTTATGCTGCACGAGCAGTACTTTACTGTCATAAACAAAAAATTATCATGAAAAATCAGTCTAAAAGTTCTACCCTTGAGTATAAATTTTGGACATGGTTGTGGATATTCAAGTTTTCTTAAATATTTTTGTTTTGTGCCAACACAAATTTTTACAATGTCAAAACAAAGTTTGATCGTTTACTGTTTTGTGACCTCGTATATACCTTTCCCCTATCAGGTATTAATACTAGTTCAAATATCTTGCTTTCTGGTGCTAATCTGAGTACGTAGCGTTCACTATCCATGTTAACTCCTGGATCATTGGTTGTATCATACCCATACACTTGTGCTACCTCTTCAAGGGGATTTATTTGTATTTTGCCAACTACCTTCTCCTCAGGATTATTTTCTGACAGTAAAATTAAATGTTAATTAAACATTTTGGAAATATTATAACTCACCACTAAATGTATATGACCATTCAAACATGTATCCATTGGATGAGGAATAAAACGAACGAAGATCTTCTGGAAGCATGACCCCTTGTTTGTGTTCCCAGGCAGAGATTTCAGAATATGTTAGTGGAATTAATTTTCTTAAGTATGTGCGTTTCACACCTACACATTTATCTGTAAAATATGCATTTTCTTGTACCTTATCACGTGTCTTACTCACGGACGTTGCCAGAATTTTTTTAATGGAAGGCAAATTCAACAGTGACTTATTTGAGAGATTGCGGTTGAGTGTAACCCCTCCCCCTTGTATAAGGGAACCAAACGTCTTTCATCAGCGGATTTTCAAAATTGTAAAGTACGAAAATTACAAAAAAAGGGGTGGAGGGGGTTTCCCTAAATACATCATGGCGATAATCATGAATTATGTACCCCTTCCCTTGTGGTTTTGCTCCGGAATTAAAAAAAATGTTGAGTATGAAAATGACAGATGTCGAGGTAATCATAAATTGTGTAACTCCCTCAACGTTGCTTTATTGGTAAGGTTGTCAGATAATTTTGCTTTACAAACCAGATACAGTACTAAAGCGGCCTCCGTTCAATTCTCGCGCTCGTGTTGAAATATTTATGCAATAAGAGTGACGTGATGTCAAAAAATTTATAGTTTAATTGGTTTAAATAGTAGAACTACTCAAACTATTGGTAGAAAAAATTTTTAGGTGTCGCATATTGTTTTACAGTAACTTAAAATGCATACAAATCAGAAAAATAAGAAAACCGGACAACTGTCCCGCCCAAAACGAGCACCTGGCAGCTGGCAACCCTATTCATTGAAATTGGAAGAATGATTATTATTTTATTGGGTTGTTGGGAAATAAGAATGTTTACATACGTAAAGAATCAGCAAGCCCAAGCAACATGTTCTGAAAATAAGTAAATTCCGACACTGTATCTACTACAAAATGCATTTTAAATTAATATTGGTCAGAAATTGGAAAACGTGTATAAAGTTTTTTTGTCTGTTTATATGGTTACCTAGGAAACATGGTGGAAAAAGGGGAGGTGGCTTAACTTCATTTCATACGTTTACGGCCTAAATTTAGCTTATCGCTCAAAGTTGACACTGATTGAACTAGATTACGCTGCTATCGTTTACCCCTATTTTTTATGGTTGATTATGGCAAGTGTGTAATAATTTCACAAAAACTACTGTTATCGTTAATAACATTTAATATAATGGTGCATAGTATGTTGTACCTCTGTATATAACGCAAGCTCAGAAAAAGTAGCTGCAGACGGCACATAAGATGAAAATAGTATGCTGTAAAATAGAACAATTCCTTTTTTGGACAAAACTTTTATTACCGCCAAACGCAAAGCATGTGCGAAACATTTTAAAGCAGACGATATAGTTATACGTTGGAAAACCAAAAATAATCTTTTAATTGTAAGTACAGCTACTTCTTTTATTATTTAAAAAAAATCTTTTTCTATATACAACTTTTTCTTACTTAGTATTCATTAACTTTAATACAGTTTTATTATTTATTTATAGAACGTTCAAAATTTGTTTATATAGCGTTTATATAGAGTTTATTTCAAAATGTATTGTGTATATCGCGCTAGTCTTAAAATATGGCATAATATGGGGTGGCCACCGTTTCTGTTTAAAGTCACTAATTGGGGATGCCATACCGCCCCTCTATCGGCCATGTTTCCAACCTGGAACAATATTTGAACCTGCAAGCACGTGTAGGTAACGCGCATCCTTTTTTTACACTATTCGTAGAAAATTTGTTTGTGCTGCTGTTTATAGATGGCGCACCAATAGTTTTAAAGTAATACAGGTCAAAGAAGGGTGCAATTCTAGAATTACTTACTGGGTATAGTTGGTGGTAAATTGATTATAGAGGGGCTGATTTTGCAATTAAAAGTAATAAAATGTCAGGACTAGGATCATTAATGCCTGGAATTTTGAGGCGTTTTGGCAAGAAACATGTAGAAATCGCTACTCAGTGGTAAGTTAATTTTTAATATTGCTGTAAAGGTTATGTAACCTCTGATCTTGCAGGGTTGGATCAGGAGTAACTTATGGAACAGTAGCTGGAGTTGCGGTTGTGTATGCTACAGATTGGAAACTGGTTTTGCAATTTCTACCATATTACAACGGAATATTTGCTGAGAGCGAATAAATGTATTTCATGTAAATTAGTTTATAGAAATAAAATTGTAATATAGTTACATTTGTGTTTTTATTTAAACTAGAACAATTTACTAAGAATGAACAAGTCACATTGTTAATGTACAGCACACACACTATTGGTCTTTACGTTTCTTTTCTTGTTCGTAAACATAATTGCCATATATTTCGGCTTGTGCAAGTTTTCTTCTTCTCATGAATGGATGCCAAAGCTTAGTGTACCCAAGGTAGGCACCTGCTATAAACCCTACAGCTCCTAAAAGGAGCCATATAGGGTTTCCCCGTTGTTTTGCAGCCCAAGTTCGGTGAGTGTTCATTACCATGTTGGCTTCGCTTGGTTCTCCGTTTGCTTTTCTGGTTGCTTGACAATTAAAGGCTTCCAAATATAAATTCCACCGACAATGCCAAGTGCAGTAACCAGTGCTAATTCAATACCACTGAGGCCTGCAGGTCTCCTAACTCGCATTTCACAATAATAAACAGAAAGTTAGGTTAACTTTTTGAATTGATTGCAGTGTCACCGTTTGGTTTTGTTGATTTCTTTGGCAGGATCAGTGGTTTGGCAACGTACACAGTTAAATGCAGTCCTACGGCAATTCCTATTATTAATTTAAGTAGCCCGAAGTTGTCTTTGGGGCGCCGCAACATAACTTAGTAGCAAGGAACAGAACCCAACACTTGTAAGCTTACTAATACTAATGTACCATAAATGATAAGGTGTAATACAAATTGCGTACTAATAGAGGGCGCTACATTAAAAGACAGTTTCTCAAATGATATATTATCAAAGAGCAGGCAATAATAGAAAGTGCACCGTTTCTACCCTACGTTCAAATATTTTGGTTTACGATGGCTTCACTAGTTAATGCTAAATACTTTAAAGTGGAAGATTTTAATCATTAAACTTATAGAAAACTGTTTTTCCTATTTTTGAAAACGTATAAATGTAATGTGATTATATTTTTGTTTCCATATATAATAATTTAAATTCATTTAATATATTTTGCATTTGAGCATACGATAGTGTATAATGTGTTAGGAAGGTACCCACTAGGAAACAACAATATAACACATACATTTTATTGCAATAAAATTTATAACAAGTTTGCAGAATTATTTTTGAACGAAGTTGTATAGGTATAAGACATTATACACAATATTTTGTGAGGTCCAATAGTATTTACTAAAACTAAAACCCCATTATATATCAAGTATTTTTTAATTTAAATTTTGCTTACTAGTAGTCAGCATTGGTAATGTGGTTGCTTGTAAATTTTTCGGTGATCGGTATGCGGAGATTGAGCCGCCGTGACCTGGTGACAACTTTCGGAGTATGTTTCGCGTCGGGCAAATTCACAACTATTTACTAAGGAGTAATGTTTTTGATGTCTATTACGTCAATTTTATACCGTCTGTCTATAAAGTACCCCCTCCCCCCTAACTAACTTTTGAACGACTTGATATTTTACCACAATATTTGGTGTGCTTTAATGGGAAATTAAATACTATTTTTTAGCTAAAATTTAAATTTTGTATCATTTGTTTTAAATGGAAAGGGGGGTTGAGTGACACTTCATTGGAAAAGTCTTTTAGTTCTGCGTCTGATCCTAGAGTTTCAAAGAAAAATATTTAGCCATAACAAAATGGCGGATTTTAAACAAATGGACTCATTCAATTCAAAATTGTTTTGATTTTCTTATCCAGTAGTCCACTTTTTCATTTGCAGTACAAAATTTTCCCATAAATAACTCAGGTGGCTGGAAATAATATTGAAAACGTTATGTTCCAACAAGACGGTGCGGCCTGTTTCTGACCTTCTCAACGGACATTTTCTTGGAAGATGGATTGGTAGACGGGGGTCTGTAGAATAGCCGGCTCACTCCCCAGATTTAACTTTCTTAGATTTTTTTTCTATGGGAATATCTGAAATCGAAAGTGTACAGAACCCGTTCAGAAACAATTGAAGAACTGGAGCAACGCATTACAGAAGTTTGCAGAAATATCATTCCAGAAAATTATGAAAATGTAAGGCAGGATTTTCATAACCGACTTTTTATGTGCCAAGAAGTGAATGGTAAACATTTCGAACACTTAATTTAATTAATTTAAGCTTTAATTCTTAGTTTTTTTAAATAGACTTCTTTATCTTCAAACATTGTCAGTTTTTTATGGCTGAATTTTTTCTTTAAAACTCTAGGATCAGACGCAGAACTAAAAGACCTTTCCAATGAGATGTCACTCGACCCTCCTTTCCAATAAAAAAAATTCAAAATGGCGCCCAGTCGCCATTTTGGATGATACAAAACTTAAATATGGGCTAAAAAATAGTATTTAATTTCCCATTACAGCACACCAAATTTTGTGGAACAATATTAAGTCGTTCAAAAGTTAGTTGGGGAGGGGGGTTACTTTATAGACACAGTATATAGATAAAATCGAGAAAATAACTATTAATTATATACAGAGTGTTATATTTTAAATTTAGTAGTGCATTTTAGAGATCAATTTCGTTTGTTATTACTTTCCCACAGGTACTGCTACTAAAGTATGGAAAGTTATAATTTAATGCACGTTTCGAATTTATAATTTTAACGAAAAGTATGTTTTGGCTCTATGACGCCCTCTCAATCTCTGTGGTTATTGTAATATAATCATTGCTTACATCAAGTCACAACTAATTCTCAAAATAAAATAATAATACTACAGGTACGTATGGCCAACTATTGGAAACTGGTTCCCCCGATGTCTCTTGGGAAACTTCGAATTTTCCACCTTCTGCGTGCCTTAACTGACAGTGTAAAAGTAAAAGGGCATTTCTCTTTGGGGTGAAAGTGATAAAAGCAGAAAGGCGTCAACAGCGTTAATGAAACTACAGCACATCGCTTGACATATGTCCACTTAACAAGGGTGTGTGCTCTTCTAAAGCTAGGGTTTTTCAACCAGTAACACCTACACAGAGTTTAGGGTTTTTAACCTTTATAGGTATAATCAAATACGAAATCTATTTGTAAAATTAATAATGAAAAATTTCAACTAATGACTTTAAATTGTCCAGTAAATTCTTTTTCTGCTTTATTCACAGGTAAAAGTGATGTGCACGTCTCATCATATAGCTTTTATTAAGTTTGTTGGTTGTCTTTGCATTAATGAAAAAGTATTTAGAGTAAATATGTTTGCAAATACTTGCAAGATTATTATCTCAATGCAGTATGGAGCGCCGTTTATTAAACATTAACTGACGTCAAAGCATATTTTCTGACGTCATAAAATTAATTTTTGTAGTCAAAACATAATTTATTGACTTCAAATAATATTTTTTAGGGTTGCAAAAATATTGTTTGACCTCAAAAACATTTTTGTCGTCAATAATTGATTTTTGGGCGTAAAATCATTTTCAATTGTCGAAAATTAACCTTGTAAGGTCAAAATTCGATTTTGTGTCGCTAAACAATATTTATGACGAAATTAAAAAATATTATTTCATTATTAATAAATAAAACGCATATTTTGACGTCAATAAATAATTTTTTGACGTAAAAAATAATATTTTTTGGCGTTTAGGAAAAATATTTTCTTACCCCAAATATATTTTTTGACGTCAATAATTGTTTTTTTATATAAAAAAATTAATATCATATGTCTAAAATTACTTTCTTAATGAAAAAATCTGAAAATCATTTTTTAAATCTTAAAAAACAATTCAATTATTAATAAATAAAATAGATTTTTTGACTTCAACAAATAATTTTGTGACTTCACAAAATCATTTATGTGCATCTGAAAATCGCTTACACAATTTAGAATGTAATAATAAATCGACATAGATGCTGCTCTTTAATTATAATTAATTATTATTAGCGAAGTCTTAGTTGGCCGCCACGTCAAACTGCGCTTGCCCCTATTTGTTATAGTTGCCGCAAGAGTGCGTTTTATGCTGGGATTATTCAAGGATTGTAACAAAAAATGTTTGTACGTCCCATACCAAGTACCAACAACTATTTTATGTTGGGATTTTTTGATTCACGCAGTACCTATTCACTTTAGTGCACATGCAACATGCTATATTATTATTAGTTATTGTCTAGTATACGTGGACAGAGACAGAGTACCGCATTTTGAAGATCAGCGGCCATTTTTACTCTTTAAAATACATTATACATACTAGCTTTCATGTCAAAAAAATTAATTTTACATAAATTTGAAAAGAACACTGACCTTGTTGGTGCGGATGTACATGCGCTCTCTATGGGGAAATGGTTTTCCCATCAGTCAATATTACAGTATGGTTCTAGTCCACACTACTAACGTAAGTAACGTTAGCTGGCCGCATTATCCGACGTCGAAAATGATTTATTGACCTAAGTTGCAGGCCGTTGTTAAAAACATCTAGTTTTCCGGGGTGGAGCCTCGTCATCGGTGCATGAATTGCCGACGTTTCGTCCTCGGTTGCACGGGACATCTTCAGGGTTGTGGTCGCTTTGGGATCTGGAACACAACTGGCGAGAAAGGTACAAACCGGCCCCTTATATACCTGGTGCCTGCACCCTTCTCACCAGTTGCTTTACAGATCTCAAAGTGACCTCAGCCCTGAAGATCTCCCATGCAACCGAGGACGAAACGTCGGCAGTTCATGCACCGAAAACGCGGCGCTAACCCGGAAGACTAGATGTTATGATTTATGGACGTCAATAATTCATTTTTGACGCTGGCAAATAATTTATTTATTATAGTTTACGATTAATTTTCATTGTTCTTTTATTATTTTATTTTAAATTGCCTGAACGTCAAAAAATGATTTTTTGTCGTCAAGAAATAGATTTTCGACGTCGATAAAATTACTGACGTCGAAAGTTTGATTGCATAATTTATTAGATATTTATTTTTAATCAAGATTTGACGATTTTCAGATAAAAAAGAATATTTATTATGTAAAAAAATCAATTTCCGCCGTATGAAATTTAATTAGTGACATCTAAATATTTTAACGTCAGAAATTATTTAGCAACTTGTTAATAAGTAACATGGCGTTCTATAGTAGAGTTTGCTCTATAGCAAACTCCCAATGATGTTATTTAGATAATAGAGGGTGACTGCAAAACTAAAATGAGCGAAGCAATTGTATTTGCGTACATTTAAATTCTTATATTTTCAATACTATTTAGCAGCATATTATTATTATTATTATTACTATTGTATCATAAGGTTTAGTTCTAAATAATCAGAAAATTAAATTTCACAACTAAAAAATAGGGGGCGGGGTAGTATCTTTCAGTATTACCGTGTCTTAAAATGTAAGTTTATAATCTTGTGTTCCTGTGAGGAACAATTTGATATAAACACTCAATTTTTGTGTTTTTTTGGCGTTTGATTAAATGCAGAGCCATTAATTTCCAATTTATACACATTGTATCTTAGGTACGTACATAAACTTTAGGAGGTGATTCCTTAAGTTATTTTATGAAGAAAAGTTTATATGAACGTATATCCGAAAATGATTCTTTACGGAGTTACAGCCCCCCGAAGAAAGAACAGTCGAAATCACTTCTTTATAATGTTTATAATTTTTGAATTTTTGTTTAGAAAATAAAATCTTATTCTCCTGAAGTTTCTGTACGGTTTTATTTTTTATATTCTCAAAAGTAAATTATATTACATCGTTCGAACCCTAACAGTTACTATAAGACGCGAATACAATCACAAGTAGTTATCGTACTCGGACTATAAGAATGCTGCAGATTTTAAAAGATGCTTCAGGAAATAGAAGCAAACGTTATCGATATTTAAATTTCAACAATTCGGAGGGGAAGTAGCAGAGAGAATAGGGGAAACTTTTTAATGTCAACAACACGTTTTCTGGTTTTCAATTAGCTCTAATAAAAAATAATATTTTTAATTTTTTGCGTATTTTTAATAACTCTGTAAACAAAGTATTTACAGCGATTTTTGCAATTGGCTGTAGGGCGCTGATTCTCCTTACTGCTTTCGTGTGGTTTAGTCGCTGCTACTGTGATTACAGTAACGGTACAACATCCTATTGCACAGTTCAAATTCTCGTCGGGCTGTTGCTTTTTAGTTCTTTTTTTCTTTCATTAATTTTTGTTAAAACAATGTTATTCAGTCATTTATTGGTGCGAAAATATTTGAAACGTAAAAAGTATGGGGAAATACCAGCGCCGTGTATTGCTCATTTTCCCGAAGTTTCTAGCTTTAATATGGCGGCCACTTGGATTTTTTTAAAGGTATTGTACTTTAACGTCTTATTACTCAAAAACGAGTTGGCACATCGGGATCAAACTTGTTATTGTAGTTGCTCTAGGAGGGCACAATGTGACTATGGACGAGAAATTTTTACAATCATGAAAAATGTGAAGTAAAAGTTATTTCACAGTTTGGTGAGTTAAAAAAAATTGCTCAAAAAATGATCACGATTTAAAAAAAAAATTTTAGGCTCAAACGGCTGAGAATATGCTACAATTTGGTTTCTATCCCAGCCTGCTAATTCTTATGTGACGTCTTATGAATTGTTGGAAATACCTTAGCAGTACACAATTTTTGGTACTACTAAAACTGTGAAGTGAAATTTTTTCAAAATTATCAAAAAAATATTGCTCAAAAATTGGGCTTCTGATGTTTTTAAATTTGTCTAAGCTTATAGAGCTAGCGATGAGTTTCAATTTGGTTCGGGTTCCAGTCTGCTATTTTTTTGTGACGCCTTTTAAACATTTTTAAAATCGAAATCTTTTATATAAAAACGGGAAACCCTAAAAAAAATCTGTTTACGCTGAATTGCTCATGCGTGGTAGTAGAATAAGATTTACGGCTTAGTTTTTAGGTGCAGTAAAAATTAGAAGAAATAATTTTTCCCCCACCTCTCACATTTTGGCGGACGAATTTCTCCTTATGGTTTTAGTTTTCCTTAATCGCGAGAAATCGTTATCCAGTTAAATCGATTTTTTCCATAAAAAATTTAAAACACGCAAACACGCTACATTAACCCGAAGCAGCCGGCAGCTGTCGTTATGAGTAAGGTGGTGATTATGGCTTGGCTCGTTGTGGGTACACGTCGTACTATGTTGTTTTTGTTACACGACCGGCATCTTATGGTATCTGTAAGGCACGTTTCACTTCTTTTTGCGGAGTAATATGAATGTAGGGGTAGGCGGTAGACACTGCTCTATGATCCCGATAGAGGACAGGTCTACTCAAGGACGCGCCCTTGCCCACGCCAGCCATGTTTTACCCCACTTCCTAATACCAGGGTAAATCATGTCCTAACCACGTATTCCTAACCACATCAAGCTTATCCTTCCAATATTCATAAACAAGCCGCCAACCTGCCCGGCCAGCATGGCGTCTTACGGCCAGTTACCCTGTAGCCCCTAACATGATGAACTTCAATTCTAACGGAAAAGGTCCCCAGGTGGGTACGACAACCCTGGAATCCCACACCAGGAAACTGGTCAGCCCCATGGAATCGGGGGGGGGGGGGCAAAAGCTTATCATCATCACATATAAAGAATTTCAAGACACAAAATCACAAACCAAGATCCACTTACCTAATCGCAACGTATAACGTCAGAACACTAGCAGACAACGACAGATTGAACGAGTTAGAGGAAGAAATAGAAAACTTAAAATGGCACATAATAGGACTAGCAGAAGTCAGAAGAAAGAAAGAAAAGTTATTAAAACTGAACTCAGGAAACATACTCTACCATACGCACACAGATGATACAAAAGTAGGAGGAGTGGGCTTCCTAATAAACAAATCTGTAGCAGATATCGAACAGAGTTGCATATATAACACTCAAAATGAACAACAATAAACAACTAAAAATAGTCCAGGTATATTCTCCCACATCGGCCTACGACGAAGAACACATAGAAGAAATAAGAAACGCCATCGCCAAACTAGGATATAGAACAGAAGACAGCGAAACAAAGATGGAACAATTCGGTTACGGCACAAGGAACGAACGAGGAAACACCCTATACAACTTCCTCGAAAACCAGAACCTGTATGCAATGAACTCCTTCTTCAAAAAGAAACCACAACGCAGGTGGACTTGGATCAGCCCAGACTCCACAACTAAAAACGAAATTGACTACATATTAAGCCCAATGGGAGAAATAATAACAGATGTAACAGTATTAATAAAATGAGCGTAGGAAGCGACCACAGAATAGTACGAGCTAAAGTAGAAATACCGGAAAAACAACACACAACAAAAAAGTAAAGAAACGCAAAATAAAAGTAGATAACGAAGTACTAATCGAAAAAATAGAAGAATACCAACATGAAATAAAGAAAAGGTTACAACTAAAAGTTAATCAAAACATGAACATAGAAAATATGCAAGACGTAAACACAGATACAATACAAAAAGCTGTTCAGAAAATAAGACTCCGCAGCAGAAAGAAGAACATAATTTCAGAAGAAGCAAGGAATATGCTCAAACAACGTAGAGAATTACTAAGTAACGACAAAAGAGGCACAATCGAATATGTCGAATTAAATAAATTAATACGAAGAACTATAAAAGAAGACAGCAGGAAAAGAAAAGAAAAACAAATACTAGAAGTAATCGAAAAGAACACAAACATGAAAGTCCTACGTCGACCTACGTACAGAACCCAAATGCTGTCTATCTACGACAAGAAGGAAAAGGAACTACGAAATAGAGAGGATATGCGGACAGAGGTCGAAAGGTTTTACGAAGAACTTTACAAATCAGAAGGAAACATGTCAGAGTTCACCCGCAACAAACTCCAAATAAAAATAACAAACGTGAACTCCGAAGATATCCCGGACATAACGGAAGACGAGATAGAAGCCGCAGTAAAAGACATGAAAAATAACAAATCATCGGGTGCAGATAGTATCACAAAAGAAATGATTCAACAGGGAGGAGAACTATTACAAAAAAGTATCAAAACACTATACAATAAATGCATATCGGAAGGTAACATACCCCAAACATGGAAAGTCGCAAATACAATCCTAATCCACAAAAAGGGAGACAAAAGATGCCTAAAAAACTACCGACCAATAACCCTGTTGTCGCAACCATATAAACTACTAAGCAGAATAATCACAAAAAGAATAGACAAAAAACTAGAACTGTACAAATCAATGGAACAGGCTGGATTCCGCAAAGGATTCAGCACAAATGACCACTTATTAACCCTCAAAATCTTACTTGAGAAAGCTATAGAATACCATCTACCACTATACATGGCATTCGTGGACTACGAAAAGGCTTTCGACTCACTAGAAATGTGGGCAGTAGACCAAGCCCTATGGAACAGTAAAGTAGACCATCGTTATGCCGGGCACGACAATAAAAATACAAATGGGCGAAGAAACCAACGAGATCCCAATCAAAAGAGGTGTGCGCCAGGGAGATCCGATGTCCCCTAGGCTATTCATTACAGCCCTCGAAGACATCTTCAAAAAATTAAGATGGGAGCACAAGGGCATTAACATCAACGGAACCCGTTTAAATCACCTAATGTATGCCGACGACATCCTAGTGATAGCCGAAAACGAAGAAGATCTCCAAGCTATGGTGCAAGAACTCAACGCAAAATCAACAAAGGTTGGTCTAAATATGAACAAAGAGAAAACTAAAGTAACGACCAACACAGAAGACATCCTACAAATCAAAATAAACAACATAACACGAACAAGTATCGGAATACATCTACTTAGGACAACTTTTAAAACCAAACAAACAAAACCAAACGACAGAGATCACAAGAAGGATGAAGCTAGGATGGGCCGCATTCGGCTAACTAAGCTATGTGCTCAGAAACAAAAACATACCCCAACATCTGAGAACAAAGGTATTCAACGAGTGCATTCTACCAGTCCTCACCTATGGCGCTCAAACCTGGACCCTGACCCAGAAGAACATGGACAAGATAGCGGAAACCCAACGAGCAATGGAAAGGCAAATGCTACACATCTCATTAAGGGACCGAAAAACTAACACATGGGTCAGATCAAAAACAAAAGTAACAGACATAAGAAAACACGTAGCAATACTAAAATGGAGATTCGCTGGACACAACACCAGACAAACGGAGAACAGATGGAACGCCAGAATAGAACAATGGCGCCCATGGTTGGTTAAAAGAGGGCGAGGATGACCACAGCCAAAAGATGGCCGGACGACCTCAAAAGAACAGCGGGTCTAACATGGAGAAGACGAGCAGCAAACCGAGAAAATTGGAAGGGACTAGAGGAGGCCTATACCCACAAATGGGTAGAAGAAGGTTGAGAAGATAGAAGAAGAAGAGAATATGAATGTGGATTTGTTTTCTACCGTCACTGTGTTGGGACTATAAGTTTGTGCGCCAATACTTTTAAAAACAAAAATAAAATTAAAAGTTTCTCAAGTGGAAAGTCCAGACTAAGTGTTTCATTAATTTTTCAATTTTTGAATTTTCAAGGGTTTGTGCAAAACAGACAACGATAAAAATAATAATTAATTAGTTAAGCTCAACATGCATGAAGATACATTACTTAATGTAGGAGTGTTGGATAACGATCATCCTCGTTATGGGTTAGGCCCTAAAAACCATTTCTGAATAAACGCACCATTTTCATCGTGGTCTTCTCAAATCTCTTTTGCCTTTCGATTGATAGACCAATGCTAATTTTGAAGAACGGTTTGAGTCCATCTTCTCCGTGTATTGCTTCCTTTTGGTCTCGCTTTACATTGCAATTTCAGATTTTTCTGTTTTAACACTATCTTGATTCCTGGATAAATATGCAACTCATGACATTAAATTCAAGAGTACTAAAAAAAGGTCGGAAAGTGCCATCTTATCTCGTTCTGCTGCCTGGAGTAGATTCAATGTGAGGTGGTCATTACCGCATACCTTTTTTGTTTAACGTGGGGCACCTAGCGTGGTTCAACGAGAACAAGCTACCAGTCTTGACATTAGGCTGCGAGCCCGATGTCCCCACTGGTCATGGAAGATTACATGAAACTCTACTGGTTCTGCAGGTCAGTTCCCGAATTGAAACGCGGCTCAACCATCAAACCGCATTAAGATGGCCCTAGTCTGCATAGGCTTATCACTGCCATCACGACTTCTACACCGTGACCAAGACGGGGGCTGCTATTCCCCTAGGGCTCGCACTTGGTCTACGTGGTACCAGTCAATAAAACCACCGGTTGGACTTTCTAAATCAGTTGAAGCTGCCCCTACCAGTTGAGCTACTCGCAGTACCTAGTACTGGTCGACTACGCACCGCTCAGATCAGTCGGTAACCGGTCTGATCTTAGTGACCGGTACCTCAACAGTATCGGGTGTACATAAGCACGAACCCCCTGGGTCGACACTTTGATAATCGGCGCGAGCAGGTGAAGTGCACTTTACCTTTACCATGTCTCTAATGCTAGAAGCCACGTCACTTCTTCTTGAAGCTCACCTTCATCTGTCTATATTGTCGGCCTCTAACCCCCCACTAAGGCCTGGTCGAATTTTAACCCGTAGGGTCGTCCCGACGTAGTGACTGGGTTGTAGGCAAATTTTTGGCTACGGCCAGGGAGCGGAGATCCCGTTTCAGAGGATGCCGCTTAGGTGTTAGGCACACATATTAAGGGCTAGCAAAACCGCCTTTCGTGAAAACACTCACCCAGTTTTTTATGATCCTAATTAATGTAAACCTTGAATCTCTCCAAAGAGAGGTGAACGAAGTTGAAATCACCGGAGTGACTGTTACAACACTGATCCCGCAGAAGGTGTCTTTGTTCACGTCTCTCACCTAAGTGAGGGTTCTTAGTTGTACCGCCTGGCGCCCGGGTCAGTTGAAACTTTACCGCTCCTCTAAATGTAGATTTTAGCGGGAGCAAAACGCATTTTCGCGGTCAAAGGTATTTAAAACAACAATCTGCCTGCGGTCTTTAGCCGCCAGTATACAACAACTAGCCTAATAAAACAACTAATTGCTGTACGATAAACTTAGAAACCTACTTACACAGTAGTGCGCACTACTCAACAGTCAGCTCAGCACTGAACTTCTACGTAATATTATGTCACGTCATGAGCCGAGCGGTTGCTGTTGCTGTAGTTAGCGCACATATATTTGTGAATCCCCGAGTTATTATTGTTAGGAAAGAGGTAGGGACAGGGCCGGCACTTCCCCCGAGCGGCACTTTCAAGGGGCGGCAATGAATTTAATATTGATGCTAGTTTTTAATCACAAAAATTATTTGGTTATCAAAATTCAGCTGAACAAAATATGTAAATATATTTTTTCAATTTTATAGCTTTACAAATGCAATTGTAGCAAAACGCAGTAAAATTACAAAACTTATCGTATTAAAAAGAAACTTAAAGCGTTTTTTAACCCAGTTCAGCTGAGCAAGCCTAGCAAGATTTGGCTACAAAACAAAAGTTGCAATAAGAAAGGGTCGTCGTAAGTTAGGTATCGGAAGTGGATAAGGTGTCAAAATCTTTCATTTTTAAGCTGTTTTTTTATTTATCGTTATATTATAGGAATAGTAAAAAACTGAGCATAAACCGGAGACCTAATTATTTATATTTATTTTATCCTTGCGCGTATATTACAGTTGATACTTATTTGTTTCCAGTAAGCAAAAAAATAACAGTAGATTAGTTTAAAATTAAGTAATATAAGTTAAAATTTACTTAAAATACCTCTAAAATTTTTTCATGTTGCTTAAAATCTGTTTGTGTAAAAGGGACGGACTGGGGGAGGCAATATGTTGATTTGCCCCACTAGCATTTGCTGCACGAGCCGGCCCTGGGTAGGAAATCTTAATAAGGAAAGTTGCCGTTGTTCGCGGTTTATGTTTATGTTCATTTTGTTGTTTCGTTTAGTATAATTACTAATTTGTATAAATAAAATGTATTTGATTTCTAATTAAGGATGCCTTCCGATGAATACTTGATCAACTTCAAACTCGTATTTTAAAATTTAAACCAAAACTATTAGCAAGCACAACCAATAAACATTTTTTTTTGGCGCGCTCCTCCTAAATGTTGCGCCGGGGGTGCTCCCTCTATGCCCCCGCATAGAGACGGCAATGAGGTCGGATGTGAAATTGTTTGCCGTCGTGATGTTTGTTCATCTGATGGGATTGTCATGGGTAGTTTTTGCTTTATTCTTGTGGATAGTAACACTGTTAGTGTCTCATCGCATTGGATATTTTATTGTATTTTATAATTGTTTTTAATACCTTGTTTGGGTTTCAACTCAGATTACTTGATTAGTCACATGCCATATACATATTTTACAAAAAGTGTATAGTCTAACTCCCAAGTTTTCTCTTAGTTTTTATCTTACAAAATAAACGTCGTATACGTGTTAGTCTTGAACTTAAAAGAATAAAAATGCAACAATAGCGAGATCGTATATTGTTATCATGTGTTATCATTTAATTAAGGTTTCAGCAGACAGGTAGGTAGTAACTGAGAACATCGCGCAGTAAATTCCCAGGGGATGCAAATGCGCGCGCTTTGCGTTTATAGCTGCCGCGGTGGTGAGTCCAGTCGCCGCGTTCTATCCCTGAAGCCGCGTCGCGACGCTGACTACAACCCCTTGACAGTGCGTCTTAACGACAGCATGCATTTAGAAATGGCGCCAAAATTGCAAACATACCTGTTGTTAATAGTGAGCGTTATCGGTACTCAGCGTTATTCTCTTTAATTACTTATGCGCTTCATTTCCTTGTAACTGTTGCAACACATCTAAATTTACGTTGAGCATGTGACGTGGAAAACTTCTCGCGAAAGTTGGTTGCAGTTTCCACGTGTTTGTTCACTTGTTAGAACTGAAACATTTGGACTACTCGGTTCAAAAGGAAAATGTCCAGAAGAAAGCAGCCGAATCCTGCTAAATTGGGTACGCAGTTGTTGACTTTTTGTATATTTTCGAATATTGTTTGAATTTAATTTTTAAACATTGAGTAAATTAGGCAATTAAGATTTAGATCTATATTATTTAAAAAAATATTTCTATATTATTTAAGTAGATAATTTGCCACGAATAGTTCTTATAGTATAATATGGTTTTAACTGATCCAGTGTCACACTTTATGTTGATTTATTTAAAATCTGGGTCGTGAAACATTCGCATCAGCGAGACATGCACACGTAATGATTACAAATACGTTAATGTAATTGAATTGAACTATTCCGAAGAAATTACGTCTGAAAAGAAAACTTCTTCTTAAACAATGATAAAAACAACTTAAATTTTCAAAAACTTTACCTTTCTTGACTAACGTTTTATTTGCTACGCATCAATTGGGGGTGTATAGCTTATTATCAACCTGTGGAATTTAACCGTGTTTTGTAAATCCATCAATTGTTTTTTTAATCTTTACCTGTAATGTTACATTTTTACTCATTTCATTTACTCATTGGTCGCGTCTTTGTTGTAATTGCACACTGTCACATTTCTGTTCAAATTACAACAGCGCCAGAGCTTGTGTGTTTGAGATAATCCTGAATTACTTATCTCTTTTATCGGTCTTTTGTAGTTTGTCGTTTTACTTTGCGATATTTTATTATACGAATCGACATCAACATGTCGGTGTTGACTTCATGTGTACTCTTCCCTTTCTAGGCTTAATAGATAGAACTTGATTAAGAGCAAATAACATTTTTATCGCGTTAGATCTACTGTACCACGATTTCATTTCGAAACAGTTCGGTAAACCTTGCTTAAATTATTTTATTGAGTGATTTGGAAAAGCTAGAACGTTGAAACCAGTGGCGGATGTAGATGTTTTAAGAAAAACAAACAATGCGGGTAAAAACCCATATATGTAAGAGGCCGAAAAAGTCTTAGCAAAAACGAATTGGTTGCAGATTTGGCAGATGTTAATAGTTAGAACCAAATTTTGGCTGTAAAAATTCTTATTTCACCTTATAGGCTAAAAAACATGACGTCATTATGAAAATATACGATGGCTTCTAACACACCTTCCCAGGGGAGCCCAAAATTTGAAAATTCGCTTCTGATTGAAACAGGCAAGTTTTCAAATCATTTATCACGGCAGAATACAGATCGGAGATTTGGGTACAAAAAATGTTAAGGCTACTTTTCTTAAATATTATTGCGTTTAAATAATAAGTACGCAATCGTATTTACGTTTAAGCGGTAGTGAAAGCGCGAAAACTGTATTGCCTCAAAGATTAATGACTATACCACTCAAATTGCATTGAATCAATCACAAATTTCCCTTTTCATAAAACGAACGAGTCGCGTTTGTATTATACTGATTAAACTGCATGGTCCTGTTTAAATAGTTTAAATAAGTGATTAAACTCACCGCAGCTTCGGATAATCGCTCTTAAGTCTTAAGTTAATGCGTTTAAAACTGATGTGCACTGACTTTTGGGTATATTCGTTATTATTATTTATTATTTATTATCATTGCTATTATCATTATTATCATATTTAATTATAAGATAATTTATGAATTAAAGACAATAATGGCCGATGATAACAATGTCAATGTCATGACAGGGGAATTACAACAGTAATGTCCTCTAGATTTTGTCTTCTGGGTATATTTCTGCCTGTCGGTTTTGGTTTTAACTGTAGCTAGATTTGGGTCCATCCGATGAGTTTCAGCAGAACAAAACATGTCGTGGTCTATCCTAGCTATAGTTGAAACCAAAATCTTGATTTACTTTTGTAACACGGCGTTGCGTATGCTGTGCCTAGAAGCCGGTAGTGATTGCAGATACTCGTTTAGCGAATTTCTTTCGCACCCAAATATCGGTTTGTTGCTTTGCAAGTTTGCTTGCGATAGATTAGAGGGCATTACTATTGTAATTCCCCTGTCATGATTTTGTCTTCTGGGTATATTTCTGCCTGTCTGTTTTGGTTTCAACTGTAGCTAGGTTTGCGTCCACCCGATGAGTTCCAATAGAACGAAACATGTCGTGGTCTATTCTAGCTGTAGTTTTAACCAAAATTTTTTTCTTGAATGTCAATGTCAAGTAACATGAATCGCAAGTGTTTAAATCATAGTTAAAATCATGACCGACGCAAATTTTAGTGTACACCTATAATAAATATAATAATAACATGCTAATACGCATTTAAAAACATAAATATATATTTACATTGAAATTGTATCTTGTTTGAGAGATTATATGAACCAAAATCTTAGACCAAAATAAGGTACATAACTTAAAAAATTGTATCTTGTTTGACAGGTTATTGAACTAAAATCTTAAGACTAAAATAATGTACACAACCTCAAAAACTTTATGAAATACCACTTAATAATTTTTCCCCAAAACGATCAATTTATACAACACTTCACAGCACAGTGAGTAAGAATGTCAAAATAAAAATTAAATTGGCAAAAGAACGCTACTACAAAACATTTGAAAACAAGCAAACAATACCATGTTAAGAACGCCGATTCCCGAAAGCACCCGAGCTTTTCCGACTAGTTCAGTGTTACCAAAAATGCGTCAAAATTAATGTGAGTTGAGTGATATAATCAAGACGAATACGACTCGTGATACGATTTTCTTTGATAAAATTCTGGTGTAAGTTAACTCGTGCCAGTTAAGATTTAGGTAATTACTATCTTAAGTAGCACTCGTGAACTTACACCACAGTTTCATCGAAAAATCGCAATCACTCGTTGTATTATTTATGAATAAATAGGTACTAAATTTCAAAATGTTAAAAGTTTGTGTTAGAAGTACAATATAATTTATGAAACAATCTTTTTATGATTTATTCTTAGCTCTGGGAGCTTGCAAATTAAAAAAAATTAAATTGTTTCATTATTTTAAAATTTTAAAAATTGTCATAATTATTCTAAGTAAAATAGAAAAAATAAAATTGTTGCTAGTTTTTACAGTTTTTTATAATTTTGTTTTTAAATGCGTTAAGACAAGGTGCCAGTACGGCACTGCCTTGTTTTGCTCTCAAAATAATTAGTTTTATTGTAATCAAGTTCACAGTAATATTTTGAAATAATTTTGTACAGTTTTTTAATGCCATTTTTACATATTTAAATTTAAATATAACACGATGCACGGCTGCGGTTGTGTTCATGCACTTTAGTAGCATTAGCTGGTATCATTATTCTTGTGCATGGATGCACGATGCACATAGATTGCATACACACAAGTTTCAATGTTTACCAAGCTTATACGTAAAAGGAAAATAAAATCATTTAAAAAACGTTATTCACTGAGCAAATAGTTAATTTTTAATTCTTTTAAAATATGGTGTTTAAATTCGATACAAATACCAGTAGATGTATACGTGTGTGGTTCTGCCTCATATGTTATTGTCTACAGCTGTGATCAAATTATTGAACTAATCGTTTGCTTCTAATTTCAGTCTCATTCATTACAGAGCATTGTTTAAATGTCGATCGCTCGACAGAATTGTGTATATTTAGTATTACAGTGCAATTTTTAGTATAGTGGTTATAAGAAGTGCCACATTAAGGAATAGCGCAATGAAGTTTATCATTTTCCTATCTTGTAGTATAGATTAATATCGAAAAATGGACGACACACCGATTTTTTTGCGCCACCCACTCTATAAATGTTAGGAAGTGTTACGTATTAAAAAAAAAAAGGGTTGGGAAAGGTTCCGCATTTGCGCCACGTGGCTTTCTGGAAGTCGTAGAATATGATTCTGAGCTTATTTTTAGATGTCATAATATTAGGAAGTCTTATATTCGGTATTCAATTTTCTTAAACTTATATATTTTACTTTCCTGTACTTTCAGTATATCGATTTCATAAAAATTTTATATTTCGAGATTTTGGCGGAAATATTCATTGTGGACCTCCAGGAACTCAAATAAAATGGGCGTGTTACACCGCATAACTCCAAAATAGATGGTCCGATGTGAATGAGTTTAGGAATGTCCGACACCAAAAGCAAAGTTAGACATGTTTTTATGATAGCATTTTTTCCACAAATTGAGTGTTATAAATTTGAAAGACCTACACATTTTACACAACCGGCAAGGTATATTTTCCCCAGGAAAACCTCTCTCGAGAAGAAGTGCATGTACTTCCTGTGGTTCGGAGCCCACGTTAAACTGTAGGTCCCCTATGTCTGTCTGTGCAAATTATCTATCGCCGCGCACCAAACACAGACATAGGAGAAAGGTCCTCAACGCCCTGAATAGGGTATAGGACTAGAAAATAGCCGTATAGGGACACACTGGTAATGTGGACCAGAATTTTCGTAAAAGCTAAAAACCGTAAACTGAAGTAATTTTTAAAATTTTAAACATTTTCAAAAAAATATTGCTCAAAAACAAGCTTTACAATTTTTTTTTAATTTGTTGGGTCATAAAGCTAAGTCTGAGCTACAGTTTGGTTGGCGTCCTAGTGTGTTATTTTTGTTGTGACTTCTTCTATGAATTTTTGAACTTCAAAAATGCATGCTAATTGTTCAATAAATGGGAAACTACAAAATACATCTGAGTAGGGTGGATGGGGGGGTCTTAGCACTGCCACCGCAGTAGGTATACCCTTTCTTGTGTCACTCCCCACCACATCATCTCACAGGTGACATAATCGACCAATGAGAACGAAGCACGGCCGTTAAAACCGGGCTAAACAAACTAAAACAGACTAAAAACAGGAGGGGTCATCCAAAAAAAGCAGGCCAGTGTTGCTAACCGATTTTAGAAAAAAAATTCCATTATTGGCCACAAAAATTCTCTTTTGGATAAAAACTTTCTATGTTAAAGAATTCCCAGAAATTAAATAAAAACAGTTTAATTAAAAAATAAACCAGAAAATAGAAAAATAACATATTTTTTCTATTTAGTTTTGAGATATTTCAAATCTTATTAATTATACACTAAAATATATGTTAAAAAAGAAATAAAAACTCAATTCTTATAAAGTATTACAGAACACACAAAAGTCTTGTAAAATATGGCTGTGGCATTACCCAACACTACCCAAAAGCAGGTCACCTGTTTTCTGTAACCTCTCACCTGTGATTTTAGTCCTTTTAGTCCCGTAATCCATACTAACTGCGATTTGCGCTACTAGAATTTTCCTATCTAATTTACTTAGCTGTTTAAACTGAATTGCTTATGAGTGATAGTGGAATAAGATTATAAACTTAATTTTTAGGTACAGCAATGTTGAGGGGAGCTTTGGTTCACGGATTTTTCTTTTGGTTCTCGGTTACCTTTAAACTCAAAGATACGCTTTCCAAACAATAAAAAATCAATTTTTTTTTTATAAAACAAATTCGTTAGCTGCAGTATTATATGCGGCCGTGATGTCTCTGATTTATCGTTTGTTTCAGCTAGAGTTGTAGGAATACAGCGATTCATAGTCACTGTGGGCACGTAGAACGTTCGATGCAAAAATAATTTTGTAAATATGATAAGTAACTATTACTAAAGTATAGGAAAGTCCAGGAGAAGTGCGTTTTAATTTTTTTTATATCTAAATTTCCAACATACCTTGATGTTTAAAAACTGATTAGTATATCGAAATTTATTTAATTAATTTAGATCACGTGTAAAATGTAGAAGTATTAGATGATGTCGCAACAATATATTAATTTAAATATGTAAAAGTTAATTTTTAAAACTTCAAACCTTAAATAATATATTAAAAAAATACCATTTTATATTTAATTAGTTACTAGAGATGTGAATTTTTGAAATTGTACAATTGATGTTCCCTTATTGAGAAACGGATTAAAGAAATTAATGAAACTGTAATGTTAATTTTGTGTTGAAATACATTGTTTTGGTGTAACACGAAAATTATTGAAATTGTTCTTATACGAATTTTAGAGAAGTAATTGGCCACGCGATTTTGCAACTTGCTAAACAGTGAATAGAATACTGAAGCTGCCTCAAAACGTTCTCGGTTCCGCTCTGCAAATATTTAAAGGTAATCTGTGTGGTTGGTAAAATTTCTGCATTTAAGAAATGAGATAGAAATGTTAGTCATATTAATATTTTATATGTAGAAACGTTCTTCCTAGTTTTTCTCGTATTTTCATATTTTCTATACGTTCACCGCGTCGCCGCCACTGACTGCGGGGTGGTGAGCGGCAGCAGCGGGCCCCAGGAGGTGCCGGGGGAACGGCAGCGCACAGACAGGGAAATATGCGCTCCCATGACGGTGTCCCCTGGGAGTCGTATACCTCGCCCGCCAGCTAACTCTCTGCGCTTCGACCAGCCACGTATACACTACTAATATTACAGTTAACAATTTTGCTGTTAAAATGAGATGCCTCTCAATTAAAAATTTTGTACCACTGTGTGCTTCCACCTGAACTCCTATGGTCATGCCAGAACCCGCCAGGGGCGTGAAATATTTAATGTGAACCTTTGTCAAAGGGTTGTTCAAAAATCTCGCTTTTTGTGCCAGTTTCATGAGTTTATTGTTTGTGTTTAACTTACTTTTCTAAAATTATGTAGTTTCATAATTTAAATTTTTACGATTTAGAAAAAGAACTAGTCGGAATAGTTCAGTTTCCAAAACGGCAAGTGCCTGGAAGTATGTTGCTTTTAATACTCTCTCTTAAAATTAGTAAAACAATATTCTTTTCTACGACAATATTTTTCCGTGATTAACTCTTGCAGCCACGCGAACGAGGAAAAAAGTATTAAAAAACCTAAACGTTTCTGGAAAAAAAGTAAATGGTCCTAAGTGAAAGTACGATCAAAATCATTAGCATAGCAGGGTCCGAGTGTAGTTAAGGGTGTTGTTGATTTTTGTTTTTTTTTATATATTGCTATGATATTTGGAGGTGTATGTTTTTACTGGGGTATTGTAGTTCCTGGAAGGCAATTTTTGGGATGCTTGCTACAATTCAATTTGAGATTGGAGGTTTGTGAAGGCTGTAAGGTTTTGATATTCTAACTTTTAAACTCAGGGTTGCGTATTATTGCTGTAATTTCTTGTTATAAATTCTAATAATTTATATTTTTCAAATTTGTGAGGTTTGTTTTTACTGAAAGAAAAGAAAAACACAATCAGATTGATACGATTTTTATTTATGTTAGTTTTTACTTATAATTTAGTTCAGAATTGTTCAAAAGGTTTAATTTATAAGTTTTAGACTTACTTGTTTTGTGCATTGATTAATGTCATTATGGATGTCAGTGTCAATGTCACAAACGTATAAAAGAATACTCATTGTCATGAGATTTATTTGTTTGTTCAAAAAAATGGGAATCAAGAAGCAAGACAAAAGAATGGAAAATTTGTTTAGTTAGTTACAACTCGTCTTTGTAAATGAAGACAGAGAATTTTAGATGCTCTGGATGAATAAAGAAGAAAAACGAGTTAAAAAGTAATGTAAAAGTAATTTTAAATATAAAAGAAGATAATACAACTAATTATCAACGAATTGTGGAAAGTCCAGAAGAGTAACAAGTATAAAGCGATCCAGAAAGTTTTTCCAGTTGTGATGGTGGTAAAACCAAGTTTAAAATAACATAAAAGCAGTCCAGAGGAGGATTCAAACTAAAGGCGAGTGTTTGTGGTTACTTGAGGAACCTGCAAACTAGTGAAATAGAAGTTGGACATTCATCGTTTGCTCGAGTAAAGGACATCTCTATAAGAAGACATTAAGATAAGTGTTCTTTTTTAAAAGGACGATAGTATTTAGTAAAATTTATTTAACTTTTTGAAAATTTCATTAAAAAATTTGAGTTATTGAATAAAACCTTTTTTGTAACGTTGATATTGTTTTGTGTTTATTCTATTTCAAATTTATTTATTAATAACGTATCTTACAAGCTTAATAACGACTCTGAGAAAGTTAATAAAGAGTCTCATAGAAAAAGTAATTTAGAATTGCATGAATTGCGGGCATTTAGGGAATTGTTTTCTAGTAAGTACATGCACACCCATATCATTGCAATATATTTCACAATTTTGGTAAACGATGTTTCTCTTATTTCAATTACAAATCATTAAAGGAATGAGGAAAAGTAAGCAAAATTAAAAAAATATTTATTATTACACAGATTAAAACTCAGATGTGAATTCTTGGGCAAAAATAATGATGATTGACCAAAAATGTTGGTATTTAAAAATGCTTTTCTGAAGAGTCACAGCGTTTCAAAGTTGCTGAAGAAAAATAAAAGAATATCAATTACTTCAAAATGGTTTAAGTTAGACCGATCAAGCTTGTTAAGCATTTTTAGACCTACACAACCAGCAAGGTGGATTTTCCCCAGGAAAATCTATCCTGAGAAGAAGTGCACTTCCTGTGGTTCGGAGCCCACGTTAAACTGTAGGTCCACTATGTCTGTCTGTGCAAAATATCTATTTCTCTGCACCAAACACAGACATAGGAGAGAGCTAGCCAACGCCCTGAATACGGTATGGCACCTAGAGAGAGAGAGAGAGAAGAAGAGATAATTTGATGCAATATAAATAAAAATTCAAAACGGGCTTCTACATAGTGTAACTATTGTTTTTCGAAGGTTAAATAATGTTGGGTGATAAGGGAGGGCAGCATACCTAGACCACCCACCTCTTTTCAGTTTCAGTTTTAGTTTTTACTTTCTTGTACTTTCAGTATAGGGAAGCATTTATTTTTAATGAAAATGGAACGCAATTAACTCAGAAATGGATGATCCAATTTCGGTGAGATTTGGAATGTGTGTGGGGGGGGGGGGGGGATCTTTATTTCCAGGTGCTGGTCTCTATACATTTTTGAAATTTGCAAAGTAAAACCTTTTTATGTAAAAATTGGAGGGTGATGCAAATTTAGCGATCAAGCAGAATTACTTATCAGGGACAGTAGAATACAATTTTAAACCTGATTTTTAGCTGCATGTCATTTAGTAGGCCCAGTACTCATTCTCTTCGCATGGTTTGGTTGACAAATTTTGCCATCTTGTCTATTTTCAAATTCAACTATCTATCTGAATTGAAGGAAAATTTTAGGCTTCTAACTAAAATTGTTTCGAGTCTAACCCAGTACCGTAAAGTGTTGCAATCTATCTATATTTTATAAGAAGTAACTGCCGGGGCTAGAACGTTATGGTATATTTTTATGATTATAAAATGTAAAAATCTTCGAAGTATGAGAATGTCGATGCCAAGTGGTTTGTTCTAACCCAGCAGTGCGAATAGTGTTGCTAGCTGTCTGTATTCTACAAAGAGTACTAGAATGATGTGATATCAAATATTTTTTAAGGACTGTGAAAAGTAAAAATGTCTAGGCTAAGTGATTGGTTCCTTTTTTTGGAAATCACTTTTCTAGTACTAAATCAATGTATAGCAAGGTAAAACTTTAAAAAACGTGATATTTCCGTTAGTTTAAAAACGGAGGATTTTTCCATTAAAATTTCTTCCTATTGTACATTGTAAAACTTAAAAAAAAAATTAAAATCAAATTCTTGGTAAGGAATTTGCATGAAATTGCAACGTTCAATGTTGAAAATTTCAGTGTGCGCTGGTTGTTGAACTTAGTTATAGTTTTTTGAATAACGAGAAAAGGATACGTCTACCCACAACGTTGCATCATTATTATAGGTTTTTCTCTAAGGGGTTTTTAAGTAATATACCTCTGACCCTATTTTTACTACTCCCTTTCAAGCAACATTTGCCAATTCTTGGAGCGTGCATAGATCAAAATGCCAATACTTATGTTCTTTATTCAAACGAACATGGCAGGTGGTCTCAAAGTTTGCGCATTCCCAAAAGGCAGAGCTTGTGGTCCCCACGGCTGGCATCTCGGTCAGTTCCCCGGGGTATGGGTTGCGTCCCTCAAACGACGCCTTCCTGCAGGATTTTCCGGGCTCCTTAACTCGCGTTGTCTTAACAAACGACGCTGATCATATTTTCAATTACATATTCTAGCATACAGTGTGAGGAATTTCCTAATTATTAGGCACTATGGCTAGGGACTACTGCTAAACAAATGTGTGTGTGGTGCGTCATAACTCTCGAACGGATGGTCCGATTTGATGAGTTTTAAAATGTGTCGGTATATAAAAAATTGTCCGACAAAATAAGCTTTTAAAAAAATCTGAAAGTGGAAGTGGAACTTAGACATGTTTTTTAGGGACATTTTCCTTGGAAACAGAATGTTTTAAATTTGAACGAAGAATCTGATAGAAGACTTTAGGGTATATCCAACGATGAGTTTAGCAAATTTTCTAGCTCTGAATTGGCGGCCGCTATGATGTTATGAAAACTTTGGCTTTTAATTCCTTATTACTCAAAAACGGATTGGTAGATCCGAATTAAATTCAGTATTGCAATAGCTCTAACGAGACACAATGTTACTATGCGTCAAAAATAAAAAAAAAATGAGCGAAACACTTCGCCTGGACTTTCCTATACATTTAAATACATTGTTTTATATTTTCCAACACTTTCGATATACACCTGTCTAGACACGACTAGTTAAAGTAAATAGTTCTTATAAGTTGTAACATCTTGAAGCGGTTGAAGAAAGACCGACCGCTGCGCTGCAAGCATAAGGTTGGGTAAAATATTCGGACTGAATCAACGGAAGCGCGGAAAATGATATTTGAAAATATATTAATAACTCGAGAAGTATTATTTTTAGCAAGAAATTACTCTTATTAATTTGTATTTAGAATCTCAAAACCTTTCTGATTTTAAAGCCAAAATGCCACGTTTTCATTAAAAAAAAGTTATTTTTTACCGTGGACGCCATATTAAAATTGGAAAATCAAGTTCTTTTTCTTAAATACAATCGAGAAGAATTTGCCCTACAACTTTGCTCTTGGGTTTGCGAGTCTATCTATTAAAATAAAAAAGTTAGCCTACACTGAACATTAAACGACAGTACAAGAATACAACTGCTGTAGAAAGTATGTGAAATTCTTCTAAGTACAAAAAGATTATTAAGGGGCAAAAAATTCGATTTTTTGATTTTTTGTAAAAAGATTCTCCTAGAGCAAACAAAACAAAGAACCAAATTTTTAATCTTTATCGAAAAAATTTGGGGGGAGGGGGAACAGTAGCCCCCCTAAATATGAAATTATCGAAAAAATATTATTATATTCGGATTTTGCTATCAATGTTGCTAATTTCTCTGTGACGCTTTGTATGAATTTTCGAAAATTTCGGTTTTAACGGTTATTTACTCAAAAACGAGTTATCAAAGTGTGATAAAATTTGATATTGAAATGCCCTAAGGGTGTGCAATGTTACAAGCTACAAACAACTGTACTAAAACTGCGAACTGAAACAATAATCAAATTTTTAAAATTTTCGAAAAAATATTGCTCTAAAACTGACCGAACGATTATTTTTAAATTTTATAGACTCATATATCTGTAGATGAACTACAATGTAGTTAATGTTCCAATCCAATAATTTCTTTGTGACGTCTTCTATGAATTTTTGAAAATCGACAATTTATGCCTCTTATTTAATAAATAGGAGAAGTTAAAAATTTTTTGTTTAAGCTGATGTGTTCATGAATGGTAGTAGAATAAGATAGGTGCACAACATAACTTTTAGGGGCGGCATTATTTAGGGGGTGAATTTTCACCCTTTTACCAAATTTTGACAAATGAAATTGTCTTTTTGTTTTTGGTTTTCTTTAATCTTTTTCCTTAAAAATTAAATATAAATTTTTTCCTCATAAAAACACAATGAGAAGACAACCGGCAGGCCGGGCGGTAATCAGTAAGGTGGTGGTAGTTATAGCTTAGCTCGTTTTTCCTGCACGTCATATCACGAGCCTTTTTCGTTGCACGACTATTATCTTCTGTTATCTGTACAACGCAACGTGTTGCGATATTGTTTAGCGGAGTAATATCAATGTGCGCTTATTTTCTAATGCCGCTGTTGTGGGGTTACAGATTTTTTTCTCGAAAATTATTTTTTTTTATTTAATAAACGGAGAACAAAAAAACATTTTTGTTTAAGCTAAATTTCTACTAAGTAATAGTAGAATAAAATTTACATCTTAATTTGTAGGTGCAGTAATATTTAGGAGAATCTTCTCTCTGCTACCGAATTTTTGGCGGACAAATTCGTCCGTCCGTTTTCTGTTTTCTTTAATCACAAAGAATTGTTTGCCTAAATATTACAAAATGTACTTTTTGTTATTTACATTTCTCTCTCTGAAGCCTGTGAGCGATATTCTGTTTATGGTTTAGACCGAAGCGTGCACTATATCGGCGCATTACTGAATTACCCAGCTACCTTAGCCTTTGTTTCAGCACTCTCTGTTTATAGCAAGCAGTTCAAACAAATGAGAGATTCTCAAGCAATTTGTACTACTATTTTTACGAGCTTTTTGTAGTATTTCGTACCATGTAGTATGTTATTATAATGTGGCTATGGTTTCGGCGCAGTGGTAAGAATGGTGGGATCTCGCTGTAGTCAATGTCTACACGTGAAACGTTAATACAAAAATACTTTCAAATATTATGTGATAAGTCACGATTTCTAAGGTATAGGAAAGTTTAGCCAAAGTGCTTAGCTTATTTTATCAAGTTGTACACAATTCTGACTCCATCTACGTTATGGGTCTCATACACAAAAATATTCTTTGAGCAAAACCCCGGTAACATACAAGGATAACAAAAATTAGAAAAACTGCCGCAAAAGTTTTCAATACTTTTCAATCTTTGAAAATAAAAGGTTGAATGGAAATCCTGCTCTCCAGAGACTTGAAATATCCGAAAGCTAAAATACATTTACATTACTCAGCTTTTTATGGAAATAATCGTAACAACTGAAACGATTTTTTCACCATTTTACACCAGTTATATTCCGTAAAATATTTTTTAAATTTAATTTTGAATAAAGGTAGGGACGATTAATAGGAAATCGTTAATTTGTTTTTATATCGTACATGCCTCAAGAAATAAGTTTTAATTTTTATTTGAGTCTAAGGAGCATTCTTGGTTAAGTAACATGTAAATACATAACTCCTCGAAAAGTTTTCTACATCTGAATATTTTTTCAGGTTTTTCTTTTGGCTTTCGAGAGTAAATGTTGACAATTTCTCAGCGAGTTGAAACTTTACTATTAATTCAACGAGCAGGGTGATGTTGAGATGAAAAGTTTCTCGCGTTCGTCTTCTCTTGTTAACAAGATAAGAAAAACAATCGTTTCATCTCGAATTTTCAAGGTGAAACGAAAATTGACAATTTCTCGGCGAAATGAGACTCACGGCGACATTTATTTGAATATTTATTACATGACACATATTTGAGAAATTATTAAGGTAACGTACGACTAAAATAACGAGAAAATATTAAATTTTTTGAGACAGGTGGAAGGGTTTCGGATTTGGTATATAAATTCAGGGCCAGTTGATTTGTACATTGTTTCAAATCAAAATATCTCGCTTATTGTAAACTTTACGGCTATAGTTGTATTATAATTTTTTGAACAGAATTTACCATAAAATCGAATTAGCCTTAAAAGTAAAGAATGTTTTATTTAAAAAAATTAATATATAATCTAAGTTGCAGGCTTCCGCGGCCGTTGTTAATAACAGCTAGGCTTCCGGGTTGGAGCCGCGTCATCGGTGCATGAACTGCCGACGTTTCGTCCTCGGTTCCACGGGACATCTTCAGGGCTGTTGTCACTTTGGGATCTGGAACACAACTGGCGAGACCGGTGCAGGCACCGGGTTTATAAGGGACGGGTGGGTAACAAGGTGTGAATGCTGGGTTTGTGATTGGCTGTCGGGCTGTAGGGGTTGAGCGGTTGCAGGGCGGGGCTTGGATTTACTCGGAAATAACGGTTTGTAGGCATTGTGCAGGGGATAGCTGTGGTCTCGGTTAATATTGTTAGGAGTTTTGTGTATTTCTATGGATTCACGGATCACACGGTTGAGGTAGGTGGAAGAACGGGCTAGGATTTTAGTTTTGTCAAATTGAATGTTATGGCCTGTATCCTACACACACTGACCGCTACCTAAACGCACATTCCCATCATCATCCCGCCCAGAAACGTTCTGTCATCAATTCCTTAGTTAACCGAGCCTTTGCCATTTCTGAACCATCCCACCTAAAAGACGAACTCAACCACATTACGACTGTCCTTTCCCAAAACAGCTACAACAAACGAGACATCCAACACGCTATTACTCAAAAGGCCCAACCCGCAAACACAGAACGTACCAATACTCCTACACCACCTACCTCTGTAGCATTTCTACCTTACATACACAAAACCACCGACCGCATCAGCAGACTACTTAAACAACAAAACATAAAAACCGTTTTTACTCCCTTTCAAAAACTTTCCAATTTCCTTCCTCCGACCAAAGACAAGTTACCTACCCTCCAATCCTGCGGTGTGTATAGTGTACCTTGCTCCTGTGGGAAAGCTTACATCGGTGAGACGAAGAGGCCGATCAGCGTTCGAGTTTCTGAACACGAGCGCTGCACTCGACTGAAACGTCCCGCAGAGTCGGCTATCGCAGAACATAAACACGATACAGGCCATAACATTCAATTTGACAAAACTAAAATCCTAGCCCGTTCTTCCACCTACCTCAACCGTGTGATCCGTGAATCCATAGAAATACACAAAACTCCTAACAATATTAACCGAGACCACAGCTATCCCCTGCACAATGCCTACAAACTGTTATTTCCGAGTAAATCCAAGCCCCGCCCTGCAACCGCTCAACCCCTACAGCCCGACAGCCAATCACAAACCCAGCATTCACACCTTGTTACCCACCCGTCCCTTATAAACCCGGTGCTTGCACCGGTCTCGCCAGTTGTGTTCCAGATCCCAAAGTGACCACAGCCCTGAAGATGTTCCGTGGAACCGAGGACGAAACGTCGGCAGTTCATGCACCGATGACGCCGCTCCAACCCGGAAGCCTAGCTGTTAAATTAATATATAGTCGTTTCCGCTTAAACCGGATATCGGCCATATATTTTGTGTGCTCAAAATACACGCCATCGAAAACTATAACTTTCACTTATCCATATTTTCTCGTGTGCTAATAATAAATGAGCAAATCTACTGGCCCTGAATTTATAATTAACTTTGTGTAGACTAGCTTAACCCGTCGGCTACGCTCCCAGCTTTGGGCGGTTTGGGTTGCATAATCACAGCTTCAGCAGCATGCCTCTTATTGACAGAGACAGGCGTATGGGATTTGCATACAGCGGATATCATATAGATTAGCGGAACTCGTGGATTATGCCTTACGCTTTTTTAAAATAATAAATAAGTTGATGAAGCAGTAGTGTAGCGGACTGCGCTTCAAAGTCCTACTTTTATGAATTATGTAGCGTTTGCTAAGATATTTTTAAATATCTAAGATAATGGGAAAATAAATCTAGTTAGAAATTTCTAAGATATTTTAAATTCAAATTGCGTTTAAATATTTTAAAATAGCTATAGTATATTTCTAAATAGATAATTAAAAATATCGCAGAGATATTTTTAAATAATTAAAAATATCCTACATATTTTTATAGTACAAACCTATAATTCTTTAAGATATTTATAATAAATTAATAATATTTGTAAAATATTTTTTAAATATACTTTCATTTTGTTAAAATTCGTTTTCACTAAAAAGTAAAACAGCGTTCTATCAATTAACGTATGCACAGACAGACATTATCCAAAAAAAAGTTTTTTAGGTTTCTTGACCCCAAAACACGTCTTTTTATTAAAATCTTAAAATTTTCATGAAATGAATAAGAATTGATACACTCTCAATTTTACTGCAAATATTAGTTTCCAGAATAACTAACATACGTTAGGCGGGCGGGCTTACTATTGCTTGAGATGGCAAAGATTTTATCATAAGCTTGGACATCTAAAAATAATATTATTTATTGTATCTACCAATAGGCAAAGTAAATAAAATATATTTAGTCCAATCATTTATCTTTTAGGGGAAGCAGTTTCGGGTTTCTGTGTATGGTTTAGTCCAGTTGTAAACCCCAAGGATAGGTTTTGCTTAGAGAGAGAGAGAGAGAGAGAGAGAGAGAGTCCTTTTAAAATATTTTAACCGGGTAAAATTCTATTTTACGCTAAAATCTCCAGGGCTGCTTGTTTATTCATCGTATATATGTTAACTTGAAGTTGATGTGTCATTAAAGGTCGTAGACGGTGTCCAGGGCGAATTTGAATGTGGATTACCGTAGACATACGAACACAGCTACTTCTTTATATCCCATGCTTTAAACCCGGATTATTTTCACAAGGATTAGGCGGGAGACATTTTAATACATGTCCTGCAAGACAGATAAACACATTAAGGGGGATTAGTAATCTTTGTAGGGCTATTCAAAATAATAACGTTGGCGAAAAAGGTTTAGCTTTGTTCTAAATTTTCAGATAATCACTAAGGTTGCTATTGGCCAAGCTTCGGAAGTAATCTAGGTTTAATGAGCCTCTGTGTAATTATAAACCCATTGGGCATAAGTCGTAGTCCTATTCTATCGAAATGAGGTATAGCACTAATATCGGCGTGTATGTATGCAATAACGGTCATCCATGGGTCCCCAGAGAGTCGCGCTCGACGGGGTTGGGAGCACGAGGTCGTGGCACGGGTAGGAAGCGCAGACCCGCGGGGCAACCACATATAGTTTGCGTCGTTCGCATTCGGCGTTCATTCTGCAATTCACATTAAACTTAAATTAAAAAAAGTTTAAAAGGAGGCTTCCATTCTCTCCTTTCCGCAACTTCTTCAAAGCTCAAATTGGGATGAAACAAGTCATGTAGGCGGAAGACAATTTTACCTACAGGGTGCTACAAAAATTACTTTACTGTTTACTTTTAAAGTAATAAGTGACCGATTTCACGAAATTATTAAACCTAATTTCTGATAATGCGCAATAGAGGATTTGCATTAAATTGTGGTTTTCATCGTCGAAAGCTCTCTGTTCGCTGTCCGTTTGAAGTAAAAACGAAAAACAAAGGGCTCTTCATCTAAACCTTGCTTACAGTGTAAAGTCACATAAACAGCAATTCTAAACGTTCATAAAAATGCTCAAAATTAATAATAGCTTTTAACAGTTTAATTAGGAAAAAAAAATAAAAATCAGTTTGTTAAACTTTAGTGTTTTTAATGAAAGGAAGGTATTGATTTCAAAAAAAGTTTAGAGATTTTGACAAAAATTCATTTTTTGAATCTCTAGGAATCAAATAAAATGGTTTAATAAAAACATTTGTCTGTCTGTGGGTGCGTGTGTAAGTGTAGAAATGTGTGAGCGCCTCATATTCCCCGAATGGAAGGGCCGCTTTCGATTAGCTTCCGGTATATCAGAAACTTATCGACAAAATATGCTTTCAAAAGATCATAATCTTTTGATTGAAATTTTAAGCGGAATCCGATGAAAAGATTTTAGGGCAAATCCAACGCGTTTTCTCCGAATTTATAAAGAAATTTGATTTTAGCGCCTTATTACTTAAAAACGAGTTGCAAGAATGGCATACACTGTATTGAATATAGGTTATAGCCCTACAGGAACATAATATGTTACTAAGTAAGAGAATTATAGTAATAATAACTCAAAAAATGATGAATGAAAAAAACATTTTCAAAAAAATATTAGTCAAAAACCGGTTACATACTTTTTTTCAATTTTTCTTCTCCCTCTTTATTATTGGCTGACAAAATCTCATTTTTTCGCTTACAAATAATTGTAGTTTTTACTTATGTGTTAGTTACACTTTTCATGGACTTACCTCGATTTTTTTGCTGCTTTTTAATGTAACAGTTTATAATTTTGATCATAAAAAACTAGATTTTTGTTTTTTCTTTATTTTATGCAGTTTAAATTTATTCCTGCATTTTTGGAGATTCCAGCCAGTAAAAAAATTATTTTAATAAAAAAACGTTTTAATAATAATAATTAAATATTTAAATGTAACAATTTCCGCCAATTCGAATACATTTTTGAATTCTTCTCTTGGCGTTTTTACCACTTGGCCTTTGTTGGCAAGCTCGCCGAATTCCAGCACAAAGCGTTTCCTTGCGCTTAGATCGTGTTCGGTGAATGTTATTTTTAATGGTGCCCCAGAAATAAAAATATAAGGGCATAAGGTCTGGGGATCTAGGGGGGCGCTCGAGTAGAACTGTTTCGTCCTATCCATTTTCGAGGAAAGTGTTTAAATGACCGCATTATTCTGGCATTCTTCCCATAATTCAGTATTTAAAAAGTTTAAAAAAAAATTTCGCTATTTAAATTATCAAAAAAGTAATATAGTCCAATAATTCTAGCATTCTGCATGTCGCATATTAAAACTTCTAGCTACTTCTGTGTACGACCGTACATTTTTACCGATTAAACTAGTTCTTTCTATTTCTTCGGGTGTACTTAAGGTTTGTTTAGCCATAATTAACAGAAAATGGTTAATGTTGACGTATCTAAGACAGTAATTTACACGTTTTTCCATGGTACTTTACACACAAACTAAAGGGTGATATCTTAAAAAAAAAAATTTTAAGATTTTTGATATATTGAGATATTTTTTCATTCTAACCTACTTTTAAAAATAATTATTTGCTGTATTTCTAACGCGAAACAAAATATTAAAATTTCATTTTCTTCTGATCACAGTAGGCCAATGTAATAATTTAAATGTGGTAGGTATGCATGAAAGTATGCGACTTAAGGAGTTGTATATCAAACCTAAATTAGACATTGTTACGTTATAAAGGAGCGAAAGTATTGAGGTGTATTCATGAAAAATGGAACACACTAACTGTGAAATTTCCGGTAACGTCTACCGGTTTATTCTTTAATCTTTATTTGAAGCTCGTGAAAGGTATTCTGTAGACCGATGCATACACTTTCTCTGTTTATAGCGAGCAATAGTAACAAAAATAAATTATTAAAAAAATGTAATTTATTAGTTTTACATAAAAGATGTCTATAGTATTGACAGTAGTGCCATCTAATAGCCAGTGTTGCGGCGTAAAACGTTAATACAAAAAAGCTACTTTTGAAAATATGAAAAGTAATAACTTCTAGAGTATAGGAAACATTAGGCGAAGTGCTGCACTCATTTGTTACTTTATCATATTTCTAGTTTAGGACAGTGTTTTGTTTAATACAACACCGGCTCTAAGATTTTAATGGAACCACTACGGTCGTAAAAATCCTAAAGAATGTATTTTTTGATTTTTGAAACCTAAAAAGGTAATATATCATATAAAATGTATCCATACGTGTAAATACAAGAATTAAAAATTTTTTTTATTGTAAAGTGTAAATTGTCGGTTGTGTTTATTTTGAAGCTATGTTTTAAAAAAATTAAGTGCTATTGATTATTTATTTGTGCTCCCTGCTGTATTGATTTTAGTTTGATCAGCACACCAGAGCATTCATGCTGATACAATGACGAGGCGAAATGAATGCGAATATTTGCACTGTTACGGTCCATAGAGACTTCGAACTGTCGATTAATTATTGGCTAGGGCGCAGGGGTGTTGCAACATGCGGTCGTCGTAACGAACTTGCCTAAAAATTAACAGTTTGTCTCTGATTTCTTATATTAAATCACAAGATGCATTTTATGTAATCGTTGATTAAAGGAAGTTGTTGCACTTTATTATCAATTCTCATTTTTATGTTTTAAAAGTCAATATCATGGATATGTAAGTTATACAATGTGTTCCAAGACTAGCCGAACATAGGCAGAAACATGGAAAATTGACAATCTCGCATAATAACTCCGCGAAATGCTCCCGTCAATTTTAAACGTTATAACGATGAAAAACATATTTTTTTGTATTGCTCAGCAGAAGTTTTAATTTATTTACGATTGTATTAAACAAGTTCGGCTTGCAACTTCGAAATTACGGTTTCTCGCATGCGTGTCTTCATAGCGTAGTTAGCACACCGGAGCACGCTCACTACACAACAACGTAACGAAAGTGCAGAGGTTCAAATTCCGCTCATTGCAATTTTTAAATTATTTTATACGTTTCAATTAAATTTATATTAGCTGGTTTGACAATTTTCACGTACAGTTTCTCGTGATTTATTAAAAATTTTGATTTTAAGATACAAGTAAATCAATAGGCAATGTTTACTAAATAAATTTGCAGTTTTTATTCAGTATTTAATTTTTAAACTATGATTTAACAGTTGTGAAATAGTTGAGTTTTATAATTGTTAAATATTTTGTTATGTAAAAACGACTCAATGAAGATTTAGTTGAATATAATATTTTATGTAGGTTAACGATTTTCTTTCACAAAAAAAAGTACAAAGCAATATTTAGCTGTTATAAAATAAAACACCCAATTGAAAATTAACAATAATTGTAAAAAAATTGGCGTTGAGCGGAATTTGAAACGTTGAAGTTTTCGTACCGTTGTTGTGTCGCGGGAGTACACCGCCCGTTTGTTAACTGTGCTATGAAAACACGCATGCGGGGACGCGCAATTTCAGAATTATAAGCAAACTTGTGTATTTCAATCACAAATTGATTAATTTAAGACGTAATTGAAGCGGAAGCTCAACAAAATTTCTACTGAGTAATACAAACATACGGTTTTTTTTATCGTTATGACGTCTAAAATGGACGTACGCATTTCAGGGAGATATTATACAAGATTTTCAGTATCTTTATATCTGCTTATGTTCGGCTAGTCTTGGGACACATTGTATATAATGTTGCCAGTTAATAAAGCCGAAAAAATATAAAACGTTATGCTACTGTTACGTCAGAAAACTATTTTTTCCCTCTGATTTCTAACGCTTGTACAAATAATTATGATTTTTGAATATTGCAGGTATTAACAAGTATGTTACTTGTTTGTAGTGTATTTGTTGATAATGTAATACTATCAGTTGTTTTATACAAAACGCACTGTTGCTTAATATTAAGATCTCAAAGTGATTTTAAGTTAAGGTGATGTAAAGAACGCCTTTAAGCATTTAGGTTGTTTATGTTAAAGTTTTAATAAGACCGATAATAATAATGAAAACGTTGGAGTAATACTATTTGTTTAAGCAGTAAAACCTTCCAAACCTTAGTTTTTAGCTCCCTCCTTTGAAATGATCCACACACGCCAATCAATCATTGAATATCTCACTGCTGTTTGTAGCACTTTTGGTCGGGCTTTTATGGGCTTAAATATTCTAAATCTTGATTCAGACTTTTTACGTGAGTCGCGGTAGCGTTTCTTTACAGAGAAATCAGATTTAGGATGTGGATTTTTAAGTGTGGCTTGTCAAATAGTTTTTCTGTTTTGTGCTTTTATTTAATTCATTTTAGCATGTTTTCTTTATTATCTGCATAGTTTGCGAAACTTCTGGAACTGTTGATTTATTTATTTTACCAAATTATGGTTTTCCTTTCAAATTTCCAAAAGTAATTGTTTTTTCCTATTTTTTTTTCTAAATGCGGTTGAATAAAATTATGGTGACAATCACTCAAGATAATATTCTTTATTGTAAATGTGTTTTAAGTTATTAACGGGTTTATACTCGTAAGTACACAAGTAGTTGTGAGCTTTTGCATCTGTGACAAGCTTTAGAATAGGCGAGGGAATGGTTCACTCGAATGCCTTTCAATCGTGTCTTGAGTATTCACGCTTATATGGAAACAGAATGGAAATTATTTTATTATTTCTCCTATTTTAAAATTCAGAGTTTCCAAGCTTTTAAAACTCCCAGGAGCTTTCGTATTACTGCAGCGCATCAACCTATGAATTTCAGTAATATTGTTTTACACCACGTGCTTTGTCAAACAAAAATGATATTATGAAGTTGAGAAACGCGAGACGAAATAAGTTTGGTTTTATGTGTTAAGAGGAAAGTTATCTTCTGTTTTTGCAATGTTTGTCAGTTCTCCTTTACAAAAATTCCAACAACATTCTGGAATTATATCGTCATTAAAAATAAAGCTATTTTGGGTTTCGCTGGTCTCATTTTGTAATATAATGCTATAGTTCCCTAGAGAGAACATAAAGGTATTTGTTCTGAACGAGCAAACTAAATCCTAAATAAATTGTGGAATAAAAGCTAGCCAACAAAAAGAAATAAATTCGCAAATTGTGCCCCGTTGCTCAGGACGATTATGTACACTTAAGAACAATAAGCTGAGCAATACACGCATGCAGCGGTATCTCATGGAATCTTGTCCATAATTTAATACAAATCTGGCCCACGAAAATACATTAGGTGGAGTAATAAGGCCTGCAGTTATGAGAATTTAAATACCTACCACTATCACGTTATAGCCCCGTGGAGGGTAACTGACCCTTCGAAAGATGTATATTACATGTATTTTCTAGATATAAGCTTACGGGGTTAGCAGAATCGTATCGTTGTGGATTAAATTTAAATAATCGAATAAAACACTATAAATTTACGGATTTGCCCAACGAATTAATCACCTAAAACGAATGAATAGCTTTTTTGAAATTTCTTATTGCGCTGAATAACCCCGAATTTATACGGTTATAATTTTCCTAATTGTTTTATTAATTTTTCGTTGTTTCTTCCAATGAGCTTCTCGCAGAACGAAACAAAAACGGGATTTCGTTTTTGTGTTAAGATGAGGGTCGTCGCTATGGTTGTCACACAAATATTTAAACTTTCTCTGGATGGATTTAAACATAAGCATTAATTATTTCACGAAACTATGGTCTCAGCCTGGTCGGAGTTGGTGCTCCAGTGAACTAACCCGACCTCAGTAAACAAAGTGTATTATTCTCTTTATGTACGCAGCATTTAAAAACCTTTTAGAATTTTTCGTCAGCTTCATTACATTTAGTATTTTGTACATGGTAGAGTTAAGGTCACTTTTCATTGAAATGTTTTCTTAATATTATCAAGAAAACGAAAAGCAACAAAAAAATGAGCCTGTACTTTCCCATATTTAAGATATTGTTACTTATCATATATTCAAAATTATCTTATTGATAATGTGTTACGCTCCAACATGGAAGTCAGATAGAGAAAGAGAAAGCGAGTGATATTGTAAAGTTTTTTTATAAAGATAAGCAATTTCTTTAGTAAAAAAATTTATTAGAATTAAAGAAACCTTAAAACAGAAAGACAAATTCTTCCACCAAAATTTGTGTAGGAGGGAAAAACTTACCTTGCCATATGTAAAAATTAAGTTGAGAATTTTATTCTACTATCACTTGTGAGCAATTTAACCTAAACCAAAATTTGTATCGGTAAGGTGGTATGAATTTTCGATATTCAAAAAATCATAGAAGGTGCCACATGGAATGGTTTAATGCAAACAAACTGAAGATTAATTTGAGCAAAACACAAAGTATGTGGATAGGAAATACACAGGGATTGAACTTAGAAATAAGAATTGGAAATGAAATAATTGAGGAGGTAGAAAAGGTAAAATACCTGGGAATTATTATTGACAATAAATTAAAATTTAAATTTTACATAGATTACATTTGTGGGAAAATAGCAAAAAACTAGGAGTGCTAGCAAGAGCAGGAAAATTTCTTTCAACTTGGAGTAAGAAAGTGATTTATAATACTATAATATTGCCACATTTTATGTATGGTAGCACAATTTTACATCTAGCTAACCAAAGTGAGTTGAATAGATTACAAAAGCTTCAGAATAGCGGACTGAGAATAATTTTAAATAAAAATAGATATACAAGCATTGCTGAAATGTTAGAAAGACTAGAGTGGTTAAATGTCAGGCAGCTATTAGAGTATCAAGTATTAATATTCATTAAAAAAATGGAACTGAACCTAGTACCTGATTATTTCAAAAATGTATTAACTAAAAATAAAGATATTCATAAGTATAGTACAAGAAATGAGGAGAAATACTACTTAAATAAAAAACAAAAGTATTGCTCAGACGGGGATACTGTTTAGAGGGGTTAAAAGTTATAATTCTTTAAGCAAAGATATTAAAGATTGTAATACTATATAAGAACATTTAAGATAAAGTTAAGGAATTACTTAAAAATTGCAGAGTAGATAAATAGGTGAATATAGTTAATACTAGCTAAGTTGTAGTAATAGGTATTAGTTAATTACTATTGTATTGTAGAAACCTTAGCATATGTAAACATTAGCGTTTTAAGCTAAATAAAAGGAGTATTATTATTATTATTATTATTATGGAAGTTAGCGGACTGGGACACGAACTAAATCGTAGCTGATTCATAGCTCTATAAGTTTACAGAATTAAAAATAAATCGTGATGCCAGTTTTTGAACAGTGTGTTTTTGAAACAGTAAAAATTTGATATTTCTCACTTCAGTTTTAGTATACTAAAACTGTGAAGTTACGAAACTATAGTTTCGTAACTTCTAGTAACTTGTAACATTGTGTACCTATAGCGCATGTCTTATATCAAATTTAAACCCGACCTGATTACTCATTTTTGAGTAAATAACTAACTTTCGCTTCCGGTTTCGGATTTTTACTAAAAGCTTATTTTCCTTATACATTTTTGATATACCCCTACATTCCAAAGCTTATCAAATCGGAATATGCGTTAGGGAGTTATGGGGCGCACACACACACTCATACCCACACATATATCCACACCCACCCGCCCACCCATAGGAAAATGAAAAATGTAGGTGGGTTAATTTTTCTCTTCCTTTCCATTTTCGTTGTTGTTTAATTTTGAAGAATCGATTTTCAAAACATCAAAAAACATTTCCGTTGTAAGTCAGCATAGGAGCATCAATAATAACTTCAGAATAGGCGAGGTAGATAGCAAAACACGTGGTGCATAAGAGATGAACAAAGTATAATCCTGTGATAATAGTCAAAAGCTGACCTTGTAGCTTTGTACCGCATGAGCTTAAAATTTCTACCCAGCAGGTTTGTACTTCTTGCAGTGAGGGATGATCAGAGTTTTATATTTAAATACCCTACAACTGAAAACAGTTCTTAGTTAGATATGTTGTAGTTGTTGTGATTAGATATAGAAAAGTGATTATTTTGTATAAAAGTATAGGAAAGTCCAGCTAAAGTGCTTCGCTCATTTTTTGATCTTAGTGTGGTTTTTGTTAAGGCACCTTGTCTTTAGGCCGCAAGACATAGGCAACATGTAAGAAATGGTATTTTGGGTACTTTTATCATTATTGTGTAAATATATGAAAAGGACATACAAAAATTTGCTTTTTCTTTTCAAAATAATACACGTATGTGTAATTAAAGCAAACAAAGTATTTACTTACGCCAAATTCTTTTCAGGAGCCATTGTATGTTTGTGTATAACTACGTGTTTGTCCGATTCATACCTTCAAGAGTAATATTTTAAAATTAGGTTATAAAAATCGCGAGATTTGGATTGTTCTTCTCCTTTGATTTTTTTTCGGTTTGCTTCAAAGGATTTTTGTTGAGGTGGGCTTTTGCAAGGACGCCGATTAGGATAATTTTATTCTAATGGGTGAAATAATGTAAGCATAAATGTTATAAATTATGAGAGAGTAATTTGTGCCCGAGTCAAGTGAGTCTTTGCAACCGCCAGTCAGGTAACTAAATAATACAGAAGATAAAGCGAGCAAAAGTACCAGCAGACGAGACTTAGCTTAGCATGAAAATAAGTTAGCAAAGGGATTGGAAGATTGCGCTGTGGACTCCTCTGGGACCTACATAAGAAATGAGATAAAGTAACCGACGAGGAACGGTGGCAAAATTGTCATATTTCCATCTCTGTCTAATTAGCATTCTTGGAGTAGTCATTTCGCGAGGTTACAGTCTAGTCCCGCTCTGTGGTCCCAAGAGTCCCCGACGACTGCAACTCTTGCTGTCACCCTCGTCCGCGATACTCAGCCTGATGTGGTGCCGGCAGTTGCCACTTTGACCTATTTTTATAGCTATTTAATGCTATTGTTTTGCGATCTTCTAAGGGTTTTAGGATAAGGGCATTCAGACATTCAATTTGGTTTAGTGCTCGTACCGCATGGGCCCGAGCGGAAACGTAATGCAATTGGGACTAGAAAAACCGCCTTTGTTATGTTATCACGGAAGCTTTCGTTACACTCATATACATATACACATATTATGCTTACCAGCAATTCAGATACACCACCAAACATCAAAAGCTGTAGATTTCTATGCATCTGTAGTTCTTTTTTTTGCAACCACTGCTTTCTATGGGATTTATAGACAAACAAAAATTTCAAAAAAAGTAAATATGCACCTCTGAGAAATAGCAGTTACCATTACGAATCTTCTCATAGTTTCATCGATGAAAGTATTTCCTTCCCTTTCTCAGCATTTCGTTATCCTTCTCTCGTTTTATCACCTCTTTGTCTGTTTTCTTTACCACACAATTACCTCCTCCCAGTTGATCTCTTTCATTTCTCTTCTATTTTAGAATGACTTTGTTCGTAACGCCTAGCTTAATGAAGTTGCATTCATTAACTGCATTAACTTCTAGAAAATAAATCATCGTGCAATGATATTTATGATCCAAAAAAGCATAAAGAAGGATTTACCAATTTCAAACTCATGTTATAACAGTTTAAATTTCGGGTAGTAAAAAATATGGGCAATTAGTAAAAAACCGTTCTATTTTTTGTATCTAAATTTATCCAAAAATAAAGTATTATTTTAAAATCGTGTTTTAACTTACTTACGTAAATAACTAGAAAATGAGCGAAATAGGTCGGTGGTACTTTCCCATACTTTTTACTTTTTAAATATTCTCGCGTCTAGAAGTAATTGAAATTTACATTTAGTCATCTCCAGCCGGTACAAGCTGCCCGCTCCAGACACAGGGCGCCGGTTACGTCGACTACGTCAAGGAAATAGGTAATGCGCTCACGTCGCATCAAAAATGGTTATAACAATTTTATTTATAGTTATTTAAAATATGCAAAGAATGAAAAATATTTTTTTATTAGCGTTAATTGATAGGCGTAGCTAAAATCACGTAACTTCTCTAAAATGCGTTGCTGTAATTAAAGAGTATAGTTTTTTCCTTAATTTTTAATATGGGTTTGAAAATTATTGTTAATGTTACTAAACTACATCAAATATAATGAAATATAACGATTGGCGTTTGCGTTTTTGAATAAATAATTAATAATCTTGAAAATTTAAAAATTTTTTGGAGGGCGTCAGAGTAAAATTTGGGAGATTAGTAAAAAACAGATTTGTAGTTTATTGCAAGGTTTATCGGCTCAGAAAGTTTACAAAAGATGTTGTCAGCAGTTTTTTAGGAATAATTTTTGAAATACCTTCAAAATTTTGAGCCGAAAAAACTTGAGTTTCCAATTTTAATATGGCGGCCACGGTAAAAAATAACTTTTTTTTAAATGGAAACGTGGCATTTTGGCTTTAAAATCAGAAAGGTTTTGAAATTCTAAATACAAATTAATAAGAGTAATTTCTTGCTAAAAATACTACTTCTCGAGTTATTAATATATTTTCAAATATCAATTTCCGCGCTTCCGTTGATTCAGTCCGAATATTTTACCCAACCTTATGCTTGCAGCGCAGCGGTCGGTCTTTCTTCAACCGCTTCAAGATGTTACAACTTATAAGAACTATTTACTTTAACTAGTCGTGTCTAGACAGGTGTATATCGAAAGTGTTTGAAAATATAAAACAATGTATTTAAATGTATAGGAAAGTCCAGGCGAAGTGTTTCGCTCATTTTTATATTTAGTTATTAATAAATGCAACGAATTTTTCGATGTCAGAAAATCATGTTTGTTATGATTCAAATGTTTTTCGATATTAGATTTTTAGACAGCAAAAGATTAATTTTGACGTCAAATCTATTTACGTCTTAAATTCGCTTTCCTAAAATTCAATTTTTGGCGCCAAAAATTGTTTAGCGACTTGAGGAAAACCGCGATAATTATGGTAAGTAGTGGTAAATTCTTAATGATTAAGGAACGTACGAAATGAACTGGTAAGCGTCAACAACGCTTCAGCTTAAAATTTCGGCCTTAGTTCATTTTAATGTTGCCCTACTTCACACGTACTGGAAGATGGAATAATTTACACGGGATATTTAAAAGCTTTCGTTTTTAGCATGTATTTTTTTCGGACTGACGCAAATAATACGCATCTTGTAATATTCCAATACTAGCTGAACCTGTGGCATTCGGCTCACGCTTGTTTTGATAACTTGTTACTGCCGCGTCGCTCTACGTGACTGTTACATAAACATTAGCTTAAATGAATAAATAAACTGTGTCGAGATGTAAAAGCCCGTCGCGTCGCGTTGTCAAGTAAAGTTGAGACAGTTTCGGATTTAATATATAGATTCTAAACGTGCTACAATATAAAAAACCAACATATCTTGCTTATGATTAATTAATTGTTTCAAGTTATAAGAATTCTGCTTTTTTATTACAATTCAATTTTTCGTGGAGTTTGTTTAAGGCCCACAAAAAAAGTATTTGCAAAACAATTGCAAATGTTTGTACTGGCAGTATGTAAAATATTGATGTATTTTCGTTGTTATTTTCTAATGTATGATCATTATCATACCTTCAACTTAGCTTTATAAAGAAAAATAAAAAATTTCTGGCCTTGTGGCATATGTTTAATGCAAAATCAATGTAAAATTGAACAAGGTTGTCTCAGGCTTTCTATAAAGAAATGTTTATGTTTACTGGTATACTAAATTTAAAGCGTACATCGGTCAGAATTTTCTCGTACTAGATCTTTTCGATATACCCCTGTATGTAGGATGAAAGAAAGATTTTATCGCAATAGTAAATGTATAGCGTCAATACTCTCACTAAAACTTTTCTTGAACAAGCAAATCGTTAGCAAAATGTAGTATCTCCGATAACTTCAGAAACTTTAACAAGTAGATTCGAAGGAAGTCTAAATTTAAATTAGTCATTAATCATTATCATATTAAACATTACTTTGAAATAACAAACAGAGCGGGTAAACCAATAATAATCATGTAGCGGGGAATATGACAAAGTTGTAGCAGGTTTGGGGCGCATATCTGTTAGTCAATGTGATTAATGGGGAGCTCCTGGGGGAATCTGCCCTGTTCCCCGACCGTCCGCGCACGACAGTGCGTCTCTAGGGATTCTCTGCGGCCCTCGAGGCCCGGCCTTGCCTCGGTCTTTCTACCACACTACGTTCAAGTCATGCAAGGTGACTTACTCCAAGAATTGCCATCAGTAATCATTAATCAACCATCTTTAACTCCCTTTTATCTTTTAGTTAAGTTATCCCCATTTTCACCGTTCAGTATTACATTTTTTCTCGGCTGAGCAAGCGTGGCCTAACGATTTTTTTGCAAATTCAATAAAATCGAAACGTGTGTATTGTGTATATACAGGGCGTTGAGTAAAAATGGATTTAGATTACCTATTAACCTAAATAATCGTAATTAGCAAGATGTGTAGAGTGTTCATTTGAATTTCAAATGCAATTTTGCCTTTGCCCCCAAATGGATTTTATGGAAAGGGTTAGCAAAATGTAAGACATGAAATTAGGTGCATTGGGATTACTATGATTTCTGACGGGTTTCTGTTTAAAATTTAGTTAACTTTTTTCCCTTACGTTAAATTCTCAATTCTCAACCTCACGCTGTAAGCATTAAGGATTATTTTAGCTTTTAGCACTAATTTTGTGTGCTTAAAGAATTCTTAATGGAGGTGTAAAGTGCAATCAAAATCCTCGAGCCGCTCCTGCATGGGAATGGAAGTCTTCCTTCATTATTAGCTCACACTAGCGCATGAATAATATCTGAGTACAGCTGTCTCTCTTCCACTGAACTTCGTGTGCAATCATCATCTAAATATTCACCAGAACTGGATCCGATGCTACCTTCTCGTTTCCACTTCGAAGAAATCTCATTGGGATTTAAATTTAAATTTTATACTTAAAACTTGAACCTGGGGGTTATCGAAATTACTGTGATAGCTCTTAGATGTAATTTTGTCAGAATATAATTTGATCTTGATTTTCTCTTCTTTCTCTATTTCTGGGAGATCGGCTCCGATAAGCTAGTTTGCTATGTATTTTTTTAAAGCAACAGTTTTTGAAAACGTTCAGTTGGTTTACTAATTTCCGTTTAGTTATTAAACTTGTTTCATAAACGTAATTGTTAAAAAAAATTGGTGATTTTTACGATGAAATATTTTCATTAAAATATCATTAATAACTGACTGATTGATGAATTGATTGCTGGAGGATATTAAAGTAAATCAAATGCGATTTTTCGAGATTTTTAATTTTACAGCACCTGCTTTCATGTATTTTTTTAATGTTCACCGTATGACATTTTATAACTTTTCTCACAGTTATAATAAATAGCGAAGGGAAAGCAACTATAAAGTCATGTTTTCGAACTTTTATCATTTTTATTAATATATTGTTAAATATACAGTGTGTTTTTAAAAAAGTAGTCATAATAATTCCATAGATTCTGAGCTTGAAAACGTGCCGATTTAACTAAACTTACTTATATTCAAAAGTGCTTCGTTTCAGAGGTACGGCGTCTTCAACTAGAAGTAGTATACAAAAACTGTATTATTTATATTTTAATCAAACCAAGCGTTACAGATGCATTTTAACTTAAAGTGTTCCGCTTGTGAAAGTGTGGCTAAAACAAAATATGAAATAAAAAAATGAGAGTGCCATGAGTTTAATTTAATTAAATAATTTAATAGATAGATAATTGATTTCATATTTTTGAATATTACGACTAACTACTCATTACAATCGAAAAATAAAGGAGTTTTCAAGAACCAATAATGACAAAAATTTACGAGCAAGAATAACTTCAAGAAATGTGATACAGCTAAAATTTTTATTTGGTTTTAAAAATCACGGATTGGTTTGACATTGAAAATTATGACACGCTTAATTGTTTGATTATTTGAATTTTCTTTTGAGTCCCTTTAACACACGCTGAACAATTTCAAAATTTCTCTGTAACGATTGGTTACGGATACGGTTTTTGTGTATTTTTGTTCAAGCTAACTAGTTATAGGAAAAAATTACATATTAAAAAGAAATAAAGAAAAAACATAGGGTTCATCCCTGTATTCTACCCCGATTCGTAATTGTTTTTTTAAAATAGATGGTATTATTATATCTATAAAATCATTTTTATGTCAAATTTCACAGGTGTACCAAAAACTGATATTCAAGCTTTTTATCAACTTCTACATTAAGACGCCATAACTCTGAAACAAAGCACTTTTGCTTATAGGCAAGTTTAGCTAACATATTTTTACAGAATCTATGGTATTTTAACTACTTTTTTCAGAGCACCCTGTATATTGAGTACTACAAGCGCGCGCACATGTGCATACATATAGGCGTATACATGTACGCACCACACGTAGTCACATACCCGCGCGTTTGCGTAGCTAATATACAGACGTAGTGGTATTATTTATGACAACATGTTTTTAACACACTCTGTATATTAATTAACGGACGCCTACACATGCGCAAGCACCTACTGCACGTAGTTACATAATCGCGCGTGCACACACGTATGCGCCAAAATTATAAAGATGTAATCTTTTATTAGCATTAGATTTTTACCTCTTAATAAATTTTTTAGTAAGTGTATTAAACGTATCAAAAGGAAACCGTGGTGAACACGCCGGCGCTGAAACGCCGACATTCCACGATAGTCCAGGCGCGACTGAGCACTCAGCACTGGTGCAGTGTTGCCAGGTTACATCAAACTTTTTCCTAAAAATTTGTACAGAAAAAATTTTCTTGATTTCCCTAGAAACTTGTCTTCCTCTTCATCAATAAATTAATGTCAGATAATTAGATACAACGGTATTCAGGCAATAAATACAATTAAAGAAACATTATACAAAGTACATAACACACACACTGGTACAAAAACATAAAAACTAAACAAATAATATACAAAGGAACTGGTACAAAAACCTAAAAATTAAGATTAGAGAATTATCAGCAATAGTTATTTATTTTTTTTATTTACCTACACTTAAGTGCTAAATGGAGTTGCTCGGGGAAACCCCTATCTTTACACAAAAAATTTGTAACCGTTTCCAATTTGTACATTAGGTCACAGTTTCTGGTATTACTTAGTTACTTTGTTTTCCGCTGTATAAGGCTTATAAATATTAAGAACTATGCAAGGTCATTAGACAGCCTTAGTACCACTAATTTTCTGCAATTTTCTATAAAACATTAATGGTGGAAGTGTAGTGAGATGGCAGTTTTAAAATAAAATGCGTCTTTAATGCTGACTTGTCCAAATTTCCCCAGATTTCAGCCCAGTTTCAAAACTCTTACCTTTTTCCCGAGGCATTAAAAAACTATCTAAATCTAGAGCATTTTCCCTAGACTTGGCAACACTGCAATGGCAGAACTGCGGAAGGAGAGTAATGACGAAAGGTCGGGAGTGCACGCAAGCATCCGAAAGCTGAGACAGCCGAAGATCTGACTCTAATATATAGGTTAAAATAAGGTAAAAATAGAAGCAATTATGATAATTTAATAAAACTTTTTTATAGAAATAAGACATATAAATTATAATAAAAGTACCTGCGTTCAAAATTACTATTACGCAATTTACTGCAATAAATAGTGAAAAACTATAAATTGCACAGGGTGTTGTAGTAGACATTACAGCCTCTGCAGTGTACCAGTTCTGGACATAATAATCGGTGATTTGCAACGGATTGGTTTGATAAATATACCACAGATTAGTTCAGAGATTTACCTACACATTTCATACATCCCAAGCCAACACATCTCCAGATTTGTGTGTGTTCTGTAGTTTACAAGTACTGATTTATGGATATGATAATAATTGATGTATATGAAGCGTGATTTGGTATGACTACAAAACAACACACGGTGATATGCATAACAACTTTAAATATATACCATAGTCACCTTATTTATTTACGTCCTTATATTTGTCGTGATTAAGCCTATTAATTAAACTAAAAAAAGTTCTCCGAATCAAAACATTACAACAAGAGAGAACTTTTACCGAACACTGAAACTGTTTATTTGTGACAGCTTCTGCCTGGCAATTAGCTTTTGACCGGGCATTAAGAAATACTGACCGTTTTCAATAATTAATTTTACAGTGCGCTGGAAACTGCTGTGTTTGTTCTTTCTAATATCAGTAATATCTGAATGGTTAAGTCAAAACATTCTTATCTGGTTGTGCTTGCGCTGCGAAACACATCGCGGAGGCCGACTTTATGCAGTCTCATTCTAGAAATTCTGTCCTTATTAGTGTATTCGCATCATAATACCACAACTGGTGGTATTGTATCATGTTTTTGCAGTGGGCATTTGCGGTTGGCTACTGTACGAAGTATCGCTTCAACGCCCGCTTCCAAAATGCACAAAACCTAAATTTTAAAATCGCAAAATCATTCGAATGATTTAGTGTAACCACTCGAGATATTTCAATAATCGAATGGTTCGATTATTTTAATTCGAAATATTCCATCACTTGTTACAGCATTTTTGTCCGTCCCTGTATACTCGTGTCGGATTTGTCCTACTAAAGATAGCATGCTTAGCAGGCGAAATGTACAATTAAGTATAAAACCTGATGAAATAGTAATAGTTGCAGATCAAAATCTTTATGAAAAGTTTTGAATTTTTGGGTAGGACTTAAACATAGAGAGATTTGATTTTTTATCCCAGCATCCATATTTTTGGACAGATACACTTAATTTTATGTAAGAGTAGCAATTATATGTATAACTTTTGTCCATGTAAATTTCTAAATGCCAGTGTAACATTTAACTATGGTGCGCTACGAAATAACTTTGTTTAATATAATTTGTTGTGTCTGTTCTTTCGACCTAAACTGTGTAACTTTATCGTTCAGTTTAATGAGTAAAGCCACAACGACGAAATTCAAAAGCCACCACCGCGTGTTCACTAATCAGTTTTCCAGTAGGAAAAGAGCACCCGTTTTGTGTGTCATGTAGTGTTAGTGATTTTAGCCATTTTACCATGCTAATCTCGTTATTACAAAACTAATTAAAACTTTTGTTTCAATGCTTTGCAGTTTGCAACGATAGAAGACGATTCTTAATTTGAAAATTGCAATTGTTAACGAAACCCGTATAGAAAATTTAGTATGTGTTTGCGTTTGGTGTCGTGTTCTAAATTTCTAACATCAGCTTTCAAAGCTCACTGGAAGCTAACGTTTAGACGTTCTTAGTGTAATACCTTTGTGTTGAGTTCGGCGGTGTCTAGACTAGGCCCTGTAGATTTCAGGTTTAGAAGTTGCACTGGTGAATAAATCAGTTAGGGGTTTTCCACAAAATGAACCGGTGCGAAACAAAATGAATTATTATTTTAGAACAATAAATTCGACATTCTTAATGCCCTTTTTTAAACACGGTGTCAAAGGCCTCTAGTGGTGTTCCTTTTTTCGCGTTGCTTTGGACGAACGTCAGAGGTGAAGAGTGGGAGGGGGAACAGCATCACTCTGCTCGGGGATTCCCCATGGGATCCTAACTAATCAGAGTTTTTGGCGCTGGCGTGGATACATGTGAACATACGCCGCGCGTAGTTTGGGCCACGAAGGCATTCCGAGCGGGACCCACGGGAATTACCTAAATATGCGCAGTAACTTGAAATGTATTTGCTGATGACAATGTTTCCAGCATCTTTATCTTGAATTCGCGTTTTTAAAACAAGAGGAATATAATTTGCCTGAAAACCCTTTTAATAAATGATATACCTGACGCTTGAATGTTAAGAATAATTTAGAGAAAGATTATTGACGTATTATTTCTCAAGCGTTTTTCAAGAAGATTCTTCTTTGTAACTAGGGAACACAAACCGAAGAACGATTATAAATTAAATTTAAATATAAGTACGTTAGGATGATTGTCTGAGGTAATAATTTGAAAAATGTTGAAATAGAAATAATAGTCTATTGGGTATGTACATCCATAGGCGCCGACTTTTATATATTCCCAGGGGTGCTCAAATATTTTCTTGCAAAACTTCTAGATCATTCTGTTTTTTTATAGTAAAAAGGTATGAAGTAGCTTGTTATTTCTTGATCACACAAAAATGTAATCAACGAAATATTAAAAAATCAAATTTATGTTGTATTTGTTTGAAGTACTAACTGAAGAAAGAGTTCATCTACAGTTTTCCTATGAAATACGTTACCGACATTTTCTTGTCTTATGGGCGAAAAAAAATCATTTACTATATAAGACTTAATACAAGCTATCCATCTATATTTTCATGATGAACGTATTTCTTAAAACAAACACCACCAATAAATTGAAAAAAACTGTTTAAACATTACGAAAACGTGTTGCTTAGAAACAGGGTGTGCTTGACTTAAACTACCTAATTTAAATCAGTGATTTTAATCGCGATTTAAATCAAGTAATTTATTTAAAAAAAATTATGATATAAATCAAAATCAAGTTATAATATACAAAAAATATCGCTAAAATTGAAAAAAAAAGTACTTTTACTTATTTTTTACTTTTTAACACCACCGAGTGACATTAAAAATTAGGCGCCAAATTAATAGATCGTTGCCTTTGAACACAGTTTCGCATACGCAAAGGCCGAGCTTATCGTGCTACGACACAATCAACCAATCTATTATTCTTAATACGTTTGCATGTTCATTGACACAAATAATTCAATGATTGGATGGGCAGATGCAAAGAAATAGTAGGGATTTTAGAACTCAATAAGCACGGCAAAGGCACGGCCTCTGTTACGGCTTCACGGCGCCGGTCAGCGGCAGTTAGTTGCAGCGTGCAGCTATTGTGTGTTTATCTATTTCGTATGTAGTTTGCAAATTTGCAGTAAATATGGAAATTCTCGCTGACTAGCTTTTGAAAGAAAAATTTAATGAATACTCTTACGAAAAACAAATAGAAATAAAATATCATGGGCGATGTACTTTAAAATGACTAGGGCCGTTACAGACAGATAGTATAGGAAGAAATATAGATCGTTTAATACTGAATGATATAAAAAATTAGACTGGCTAACTGGTAGCGATATTAAAAATAAACTGTTTTGCTGGAATTGCTTACTATTTAAGGTTTACGTTATCAAATTAAAGTGCATGATGACAAAATAATATTTAATAGAGATTTTATGCAGACTAATTCATTTAATAACAGGTCTTGGTAAATTAGAATTGTCGTCATTTTTTAGTTTTTAATCTTAATGTTAAATAATTTTTGCCATTGCCTACTCAAATTTTGAACCCATGGAACGCCACTGATAGATAGTGCACCTCTATGAAAGTTAATATTTCCATACAAACTTTGGGTTGACGGGTTGACTAGAATTTCTGCAATTTTTCAAACGGACTCTTCATTTGCTGCAAAAAAACTGAATTGCACTTGTTTTTAACGGCGCGTCCCCTCTTTCCAGGATCGCTGCGTCGATTAAAGTTTCACCTTTTTTTCTCGAGAACGTATTGAAGTTGTTGCTCGCTGCAGCGATTGTTAAACCATTTTAGAAACTTTTTAATGGACGATGTTTCATCTTTATCTGGGTTTGAAATAATTTGTCTAATCTTCTTAAAATTTGAAAAAAATAAAGGGCGGCCGAAATTCCAGTACTTCAACGGGTCAAGACAGATCGGGAGGGTGAATCCAGCTCTGAAACTGTTCCTTAAACAACCTTATACAATATGGGGCTTTGAAAATTTTTTCTTATCGCTGCGAGGTCCTTTGGCCACCCCAAGCAGTCTGTGAACCACACATTTCAAATGAAGCTTACGGAGAAATAAAATTTTAAGAGCTTTTGCAGGTATTTCACTCGGCAATAGATACACTTTTAAAGGTGCGTGACATATCAGTGCAAAAAAGACACGTCAAAAACTTACGACTAATTATTGCGTTTTAATTAAATACAACAGCATTCGTCGTTTCAGAATGCACACCCAATTTTTTAAATTTTTCATCCCGTGTTGAATTTCGTGCATAACAACCTGATACGCTTTGTTAAAAATTAAAATATGTCTTCTTTAGCGTTGATACGTATGCAACTTTCTCGTTTGTGTATTTTTCTAGAAATGATCTTAGTGACTGTTTTTCCGTGGAGGAATTTCCGCATTCGCAAAAGTCTTGTACGAGCCAAAGCCTATTACGGCAGAAATCTTCATGCCGACGTGGCGACTTAAACTTAAAGTCAAAATTTAAAAAAAATCGTATTGGTCAACATTTTGTAACTAGAGGGTTCAGAATAAAATCATTGGATTTGTCTCTATCAGAATCTGTTGTCAAATTAGTGAACATCAGTCTTTTTTTTAATTGCAGAAAAACTATATGTCTAAGGTTTTCGGTTTTAGATTATTTTGATTAGGCATTTTCCTATGCATTTTTGATATTTCGCCACATTTCAAGTTGCATTTAAATCTGATGAATTGTTCTGGAGTTATGACGGAACGAAAGAACAAACGCACATAATTACTCGTCAACCCACTGACAAACCGACATTTACAAAAAAAAAAAATTTGGTTTTTTGATCCCCAAATCGCCTTTTCCGAAAAATGTCAAAGTTATTTTTTTTTACAAAAACAAGCCTCTCCTATACTATACCTAAGTATGGCAGACTAAAAATTAAAGCAGATTTTGCCGAAGCCTCCGGTTTTCTTATAACTGCTGAAAATCTGTAAAGTTTTTTTCTCTTTTATAAATGGGGACACTTTTATTTTCAGTGGCGGTAGCTCAGAGGTTAGGCGCTTAGCCTCTAACTGTAAAGGTCTAGGGTTCGATTCCCCGCCGAAGCCATGCAGCAAAAAAAATATATGCCGCAACCCGCCACTCACATTCCCCAATCCGGTGTAGGCAGCCGTGGGGTCGCAATGCCTGAAACCTTCTCTGGAATTTAGTCGTTCGGATTCGACGTTAAACTGTAGGTCCCCCGTACTTCACCTTAGCGCTAAGGAGAGTACGTGGCACAGTAGTGGGACGTAAAGGCTGATTACGACATTTTTATTTATTAGTTCTCTAATAAGTATGTTCATAAATGTTAAAAAAACATTTCTGAAATATTTTTAACTTGCTTAAATTAAAATATCTAAGAGACAATTTAAGATTATTTACAAAAACCTCGTGTTATAATTTTAATAATTGACATGTGTTTATTATGGTAATTTCAAATATCTCTAAGATGTTTTTTTGTTCAAAACTTTCTTTCGGAATTTTGATATGATAATACCTATAAGATATTGTGAATTAATTAATAAAAATATTCTTTAAAATGTATTTGTTGTTAATAAAATTAATCAAGACATAATTTTGGTAGTTAAAATGTTTACAACTATTTTTTTCCTGTCGATTATGTTACAAATATCTTAGATTAATTTAATTAATATTTTGCAGGTATTTTAAAACAATTTTAATGTAAATATCTTACATATTTAAATATTAAAAATTAAATTTTTCATATCTTAGATATTTCAACATTGGTCTATTTTGAAATACCTTAGATATTTGTATATTAGTCTATTTTAAAATATTTTAAAACATAAACAAATAATTGCTGAATATCTTAGATATTTGGAAATTACCGTCATGTATAAAGTTTGTACGTCCGCTAAGATATTGGGAAAATAAATTTAATTAAAAATATCTAAAATATTTTAAATTGAAATTGCGTTTAAATATTTTAAAACATTTATAGGGTATTTCTATACAACCAATTAAAAATGTTTCAGATATTTTTAAATAATAAAAAATATCTCAAAAACTTTCAAATAGTTAAAAATATCGTAGATATTTTGAATGCAAATATATTTGCAGCACAAACCTATAACTCTAAGATATCTATAATAAATTAATATTATCTCTAAAATAGTTTTAAAACATCTCAAAATATAATTTTATTTTGATGGAGTTCGCCTTCACTAAAAAGTAAAACGTGGTTCCATAGATAAGGGTAGAATACGAAATTTAGCTTAGTTTATATATAATACTAATAATTAAATTATTTAGCCACTACTTCCTTCTGTTCTGAAGTACATACTTCATTTGTAGTATTTATTGTGAAGTAGCAGAGTTTTTCCTTTCCTATACAATCAGATGAAAATACTAGATTTTGAAAAAAAAATGGTTTCTTAAAAATTTCTGTCTAAGGGGGGGGGGATGTGTGCGGCTCATATGTTCCGAACGATTTGGCAGATTTTGATGAGCTTCGGAATGTACATCAAAAATGCGTCCACAAAATAATTTAACAAATACGAAACCAGAAGCGGTAGTTAGATATGATTTTTAGGTAGCATTTTTTTAGCAACTGAATCTTGTAAACCTGTAAGCGGATTCTGAAAGACCCTATGGCAAATACAATGTTTTTTTCCTGAACTTGTCAGCTTTGCCATGGCCATGACAATAAGTATTTTGTGCTTAAAACTGAAATGCAATCTGCATAAAGATGTCGCGCTTTGCGTACATCCCTATTAGGTATATTTGATATTTGAATTTCCGCAATTATCGGAATTAAATCCGAATATTGATATTAATGTTTTATTATGAATTGAGTCAAATTTGTGTTTTTTTGGAACAAATAAATACGCACTAAAACATTTCTTGAGACGTTTACATAGTATCCCAAAATACAAATCGCCTTAATTCAGAATAAACACGTATCTTTTTCACCTAAACCAAAACAAAAACAAAATAAGATGCCACGAATAGACCATACAATATTTACAATGCAATGCAATGCAGCAACCGTGATAGTAGTTTTCTAGTCTAAAAATTACGGGATTGAACGTAAAGGTTAGTGTTTAGACAGACTTTGAATTATGTGTTCGTTATGAAAACAGAATGCATTAGCATTCCGGTAATTACAATTAGGCAAACAAAGCGTGCTTACTCAAAAAAGGATCTCTGCTTCGTATTTTCAAAAAAAATAACTGACGGAATGTATATACGTTTATAGCACTTATATACAGCTTACAAAGATCAATTTTTATAGTCTAAACATTAGACACTCAACGCCTTTAATATATACATAGATAGATAGATAATATAGAGATAGGATTTTGTACCGTTTTTGAATAAAGCTAATAATTAGTGGAGTTCGAAGCTATTTCTTACATTACATGTCCTTTGTTAAAATAGTGACTAGCTTCGCCATTTGGAATTGCAGCAGAATATAATTGTAATAAAGATCTTATAATGATTATTATTTATTGAAAAAAAATTAATTAATGATGGTTTTTGTTATTCGTTTGACCTAAAAATGAGGTATTAAGCACACCAGTACTGACTAATTCGTTATTTATATTCATATTTCCTGGTTCATTTCCTCTTTAGAGCGTTGTTTCGTATTTATAAATTCGTGTATATAGCGCAGTATAATATGTAACGTTTTACGAAGGAAGAAGAATAAGTTATGACGTAGCCGGTCCCATGGGAGAAGCGAGGCCCGAGCATGGATTCCCTAGGGCACACTATGCGCAAGGCGGCAGAAAATTAATGCAATCCCTTGGGAAATCGAACCTCTTTGCCCCGTGTGGCCTCGCCTGTTGGCAGCTCTATATCTACCTTTGCTATTTGATCAAGTTTACAATTTTACTCTTCATCTACGCTTCTATCATGTGCACTTCTTTATGCAATTGTTACTTTTAGTGAAGATGCATTTCTGAGAGATCGTTTTAAAGCTAGGAAGTTTTTTAAAATACTCGGACAAACTTCAAGGGTTTAAACTACCATGACCAAAATTGACACGTTTGATGTTAAATCGATAGACGACCGGTGATCATCATCAAATGATATAAAGAAGTAGCAATAAAAAGAAATGAAAAGAGGAAACTCCCTCGAGAACTAATTAGGTATTGTGGTTGTCACGCGGGCTTTGACCGGACGCCCAGTCTTTAGGGACTCGACCAATTTCCACCCAATAGAATCTCACACTACTTTGCTCAAACAAAAAAAGGGAGATTTGCTGTAATAGTAGTTTATCTAGCATGACTTTTGCGAGTATCAAATTTTTCTTGTTTCTTCTTGTGGTAAATAAGTGTGCGCCTTAATTATAGAAAATTGTGACTGATAACCTGTATATTAAATAAACCGATTTGTCTATACCTAAAGGTCTAAAGGACGCAAATACAAGATCCTGAGGGATTGGGCATCAAAAGTCTACACCAACTCCATTTGCATATCAATGCAGGTCCCATGTGAAATTCCGGAATATTGTTAAGTTAAAACGTGCGGTTATTTGTTACAGATAAGTTATAGGGTTAACGTATTCTAGCCCTTCGCATGTAGTTTTTAAATTGAGCTTCGAATTCTTTTAAGGACCTCTCTACAATTTTAAGTACCTATATCTAAAAGCATTCCATAATACGTATAAAATGAAATAAAAATAACTTTGTTGTTTTAAAAGAATAAAAGGTGAAGCATAGGGACTTAGACAAAGCAGACTTCGCCGACCTCGGTTGTTCGGCGTGGGAGAGGGAATTGTCTCTTGGGTATAGTTCGATTGTAATGGCTCGCAGAGAACATTTCGTTTCGATATTATGTGTCTCTTGGAGGCTGACTACCTCTGCGCACCTGCCCCAGATGGGTGGGTGCTTCACCATCTCACCCTGACAGCCGTGTGTCAGCAATTCTGCGAGGACACTGAATACGTAATATGGGGAGAAACATCTGGGTCTTTAGGCCGTTGAATAAGTTATGTAGGACAAAGGTGTAAGTGCATTCGCAGGTTGATTATGTGCACCAACAAAAATGATTTGACCACCCACTTCTTTAAAAAACTGCCACTAAGACACTAACATTGAATCGTTTACAGCGGCGTATCTAAGCGGAAGGGTAGTTAAATGATTCCTTAAACATTACAACATTGTGGTACCTAACGTAAAAGTCATTCTCTATAAGTGTAGACTATTTATAATGAAACTAGCGGAACCCGTGGGCTACGCACCACGCGTTTAGTAACTTATTTAAAAAATAATATTATATAAGCTGTGTCGAGATGTACGACATGTACTTCAGCGTTCAGCAGTATTGTATATACTTAAATATGCAAAGAGTCAGCGATTATAAAATAAATACTGAACTTTAATATGCGTAACTACTAACTACTCACGTTAATATTTATTCTTTTGGAGCAATATCTTCACCAGGATAAAGTGGCACCAAGTTTCATTTAGGAAAGTGTCTCCACCTTTCTTTTAAATTCAATGTTTCTAATTTTAATTTTCACATTTGAAACTTTCTTTACTGTAGAATAGGCTACGTATAATTTCCCATGTGAGAATTTCGGTTATGGTAAATAGATTCTCAGTTTATTAAATGTATGTCCTTGATTTTTATTAATAGTTATTGCGGTTGCTAGATTCGGTTAGGTTAGGCTTATTTTTGTCTGGAATTGTTTTCTAATAATAGTAAATGGTAATCCAGTACCTGAGGATTATAACATAATTGTAGGTAATAAAACAACATTTCCATATATCTGCCCTATTAATATCTCAGCTGCAATGAAATTTGTAAATCTTATCAAAACAATAACGTCAAGGGGGCTTTGGATGCCATTGTTTTGCTGATCCTGCTCAGTATAGCATATGCGAAGCGATACTAAAAATAGTACATGAACACTTCAAAGAGCTGAACAATGGTTCAAAATTAAGTAACCAACCAATCCTAGATTACTTAAGAGGGATTGTCTATAATTTTCAATTCCAATTTAGCAGAAGGCTAGGAAAGTTTAGGTTAGATTTTATTCTTTTTGTAATAGTTTTAATAAATAAAAGTAACAGGAATACGGTACCCGACCAATTTTAGAGTTACCTGGAAGTCATCGCCCATAATTTTCAATTTCATTTTTGAAGAAGGTTGGGGTACGTTAGGTTAAGTGGTATTTTTAGCGGTAGTTTTTAATTTAAATAATATATAAATAAAAATAAATGGATTTAAATGTTAAAAAAGGTCTCAAAAATGATTTGGTTGATTAGATTAGGTTGTATTTTTTTAACGTTTTAATAATTTAACATTAAAAAATTCTTTATACAGCGATTGGCCCAAACTTGCTGGAAACGTTCTTATTGTTATTGCAAATAGATTAGCAAAGACGAAACTAGTCCATCTATGCTGGTAAATACTTTAGAAATTTTAAGAGTTGCTGCTACGCGCTCAGATCATCTCCGGTACGCAGGCATCTATTCCGGTAGATAAAAATCTGCTGGAATCCTAATTTGCATCAAACTTTCAGCATTTATTCTTAATTTTCAGCAGGTATGATTACTAAGCCGGCATCACTTTTGCTGACGTCATGACTGAGCTGTAATAAAGATTCAAGTATGAATGAAATGGAGGCTTGCCTATATGGCTTGTTTTCTTAGATATCTAACAGTCGGTGCAAATTTATAATTTTATTATTAAATGTGTATTTTTGCAAATACTTTAATTAGTAACGTCTAGTATGGGAAATTGTACTCGAAAGTAACATTTTAGCTTTTTTTAATAGTTGTAGAAATAAGAACAAATTTATCCCCAAAATTAAATTTTTATTATAACCCTTTTATTACTTCTTAACTTTTGGACAGTTGTACTACAATCCAGAGAGAGTTTTATAAATAATTAAAAATTACGTGTGTTATTGTGGGTTCTATCAATAAATTGACATCTAAGAACCATTTTTGCATCATAATAATAACCTTTAAAAAAAAAAGAAAACCGACTTCAAATAAAAACACAAAAGTGACATAAATTAAGTAAAAAGCAAAAAATAAATGTTTTTTTATACAACAGTTTAATACTTATTTGTTGTTCCGTTTAATGTAATTAAGAAATTGTTGTTCATTATATAATTATTAATTGTTTTATAATTTTGAAGTCGGTGCCAAGTAAAACATAAAAATTGTATACCTTGCTACAATAACAAATTAGATTCGAATTTTTATGCTTTACTTGGCACCGACTTCAAAATTATAAAACAATTAATAATTATATAATAAACAACAATTTCTCAATTACATTAAACGGAACAACAAATAAGTATTAAACTGTTGTATAAAAAAACATTTATTTTTTGCTTTTTAGTTAATTTATGTCACTTTTGTGTTTTTATTTGAAGTCGGTTTTCTTTTCTTTTTTAAAGTTAATTATTTTACAATTTAAGTGATGGGTAGACCTAGTAAGGATGCTTCTCGAATGAGGAAACGACGGCTAGTTGAAACGGAAGATGAAATACGGAAACATTAAAAAGTCGGTTAAAAAAATAGATTTTGAGGAGTATCTTCGAAGTTCAAGGTCCAATACCAATGAAATTATAATGGGACCACCTTGGAACCATACTGAACCCAACGGAAAAAGAATCATTAAAATCGGTTCATAAACAAAAAAGTTATGCCCGAACATACATAAAAAAAACAAAAAAAAACATATACAGACGAATTGAGAACCTCCTCCTTTTTTTGAAGTCGGTTAAAAAGGGAAACACAATGAATAAGATAAGCCAAACACTCAGACGCATTTGAGTTTAATATGTAAGTATAAAAGGACTGATTAATTAGGAGACGTAACCATTAATTATGTTGATTGTCTTTTATTGTGCAAGTTTTATGGTTCGATTTGTGGCATTTTTAACCGACTTCAAAAAAAGGAGGAGGTTCTCAATTCGTCTGTATACAGGCTGTTTCAAATTCGAGCCCCACCATGGGGATCTCGCTTATTTGAAGAGATAGAGAGTTGGTTAAATTGAGGCAAAGTTGCCAAATTTTATGCCTAACAATAATCTGTAAAGAAATTTAAAGTAGCCACTCTGGTTTCTCAGATATCTGAAAAAAAACTGAAATTTTGGATTTTTTATTTTTGACTATAACGCATTTATCATTTATGCTACATATTTCTAGTTCACGCATTATTAGAACACTTTTTTATGCTGAATTTAAATTGTTTATCAGTTTTGGTGTAACTGTTACCACTGTTCATTTTCGACTGTCAACTTTTTTTTTCTTATGGTTGGTATTTAAAAGTTTTTCATATTTGGATAGAGTTTTCAATTCTGATTTCAACGAGGTGTCACACTTTGCATTTTGTTTAAGTTTTGAGCACTTTATTACAAAAAATAAAAATTTCATAAGAGTGCCATGGAAAGACCACGTCATTTAATTTATTTTGAGAAAATTCTAGTAGGCTATGAACTGATGGAAGTAAAACAAACACTTCTCTTATTTACTTTTACTTTTAGATACATTAAGTATGCGAAAATTTCAGGAAACTTTGTTTTGAGCGTAGGCAGCAGGTTAGGTTATTTTTTACAAAAACAAATGAATGACACGGTTACTATCATACACAATTTACTAAAAATTCCACTTGCAGTTTTTATGTTTGCAACTGACATAACAAATTTGAATAATAGGTTAAATAAATACAAGAGATAACACTAGAACTGCACTAATACAAACAATTATTAAATAAATGTTCAAAACATTTGACACCTTTGTAAAACATGCTCAGAAGGTCGTCTAAAATTAACTCTCTAATCTGTGTGTTAGTAACTGTGTACTTTTTGTAAAAAATAACTTAACTTGCTGCATACGTTCAAAACAAAGTTTCCTGAAATTTTCGCATACTTAATGTATCTAAAAGTAATAGGAAATAAGAGAAGTGTTGACAGTCGAAAATGAACAGTGGTAACAGTTACACCAAATCTGATAAACAATTTAAATTCAGCATAAAAAAGTGTTCTAATAATGCGTGAACTAGAAATATGTAGCATAAATGATAAATGCGTTATAGTCAAAAATAAAAAATCCAAAATTTCAGTTTTTTTCAGATATCTGAAAAACCAGAGTGGCTACTTTAAATTTCTTTACAGATTATTGTTAGGCATAAAATTTGGCAACTTTGCCTCAAGTTTACCAACTCTCTATCTCTTCAAATAAGCGAGATCCCCATGGTGGGGCTCGAATTTGAAACAGTCTGTATATATGTTTATTTTTTTTATGTATGTTCGGGCATAACTTTTTTGTTTATGAACCGATTTTAATGATTTTTTTTGTGTTGGGTTCAGTATAGTTCCAAGGTGGTCCCATTATAATTTCATTGAACTTCGAAGATACACCTCAAAATCTATTTTTTTAACCGACTTTTTAGTGTTTCCGTCTTTCATCTTCCGTTTCAACTAGCCGTCGTTTTCTCATTCGAGAAGCATCCTTACTAGATCTACCCATCACTTAAAATGGTAAAATAAATAACTTAAAAAAAAAGAAGAAAACCGACTTCAAATAAAAACACAAAATTAACATAAGTTAACTAAAAAGCAAAAAATAAATGTTTTTTTATACAACAGTTTAATACTTATTTGTTGTTCCGTTTAATGTAATTAGGAAATTGTTGTTTATTATATAATTATTGATTGTTTTATAATTTTGAAGTCGGTGCTAAGTAAAACATAAAAGTTATATACCTCGCTACAATAACAAATTAGATTCGAATTTTTATGTTTTACTTGGCACCGACTTAAAAATTACAAAACAATTAATAATTATATAATAAGCAACAATTTCTTAATTACATTAAACGGAACAACAAATAAGTATTAAACTGTTGTATAAAAAACATTTATTTTTTGGTGTTTAGGTAACTTATGTTAATTTTGTGTTTTTATTTGAAGTCGGTTTTCTTTTTTTTTTAAAAGTTAATTATTGGCTACGGTTATTATAGTACATTATCATCGACTTGGTAATATTATAATGTCTATGTACATTATACACTGAGGGAGAGAAACGTCTTATTTTTCCTGAGGTGTAATTTGAAACCTGAGGGCTACAAATACATCCAAGGAAAAATGGCGGTCTCTCCCGAGATGTATATACTATTTTTTCCAAGATCGGTAGTAGAAACACTTAATTTCATAAATAAAGAATTATAATAAATCGGAGAGAAATTACAATATTTAGAAGCCTTTGGGATGTTTCCATGCAACGTACCATGACAACAGACATTTGTTTACAAAAATAAATGTGAAATGAAATAAAAACTCCCCTAGGGAAATTGTTGTCTTATTTCGTCCCTAGAGAGTAAATGCTTTACTTCTGTCACAATTTTGATGCTATAGAAACCGACTTCTACTTCCGGTCGTGGAAAAAATATATTATTCACTTTATTATTGCAAAAATAATGGTAGTAATACCCGTGCTACCCATACAAATTGATTACACCTACTTTTGAGGCAAACATATTAATGAAATTTCCTATTGCAGGGGATGCAGATACGACCAAAACCTCGGAAACAATTGGAGATTCTCCTCCGATGGAGAATCATAATGATGAGTCGATTCACAGAGCACACGCGAAAGTAGCAACCCTCAAAAACGGTGTCAGTATTGAAAAGAAATGCATTCACGATGGCAAAATAGATGACACCGATGATGAGGAACGCGAGGATGTGGATGATGGAAACGACAACGAGGATGTCGACACGATTGCAATGGACGATCAGGAAGATAGTTTGGGTGAGTAAGTTGTTTGTTCTTGCATCAAAATCCTTGTTTATATTTGGAAAATGATGCGGTGTAGCGCATTGCTTTTGATCAGGGTTGATACGACTTTTGTACGTTTTATAATGCTAATATTGAGTTTAGCTAAATCCTTGTTGTAAGTAAAGTCGCATTTTGTGTAGAAACCCGATTCCTGCTAAGGAGATTAACAACTTCTAAACCACTAGTGTGCACTTTCGGGTTTCTAAATGTACCAAAAACGGAAAATCTGAATATCCAAGTCGTCAATTAACTGTCCTCAGTACAAGGAAATTCTATCTTGCAACCCCCATTAGCGGCTCTGTGGTCAGCATGACGTTCCCTAAGGGTGAAGAGCCTTTCAACCCTTCTCCCTTCAGACGATAACTATTCCCTAATATGCATATGGCGGTAAAAGCATAGATTAATGCCATTAACTTATTTTAATACTTTTCACTACCCCTGAATTAGCGTTAATCGCGTTATTTAAATATATCTGATGTTTTTGGAAAGTTATTCCCAAAAATGAGTTCTCTTAGTTTTATATGGATAATTTTAACAATTATGTTACTTTTCGTATTATAAAATTCAGAAGAAAGAAAAATTGTAAGTTAAATTCAACTTCTATAATGCTGCTAGTGGTTTTCTAAAAAAGGACACACATGTATGTATTTTGTTTCTAAGGACGATCCAAGGACGGTTTTTGCAAGCGTTGTAGTAGTTAACTTAAGAAAATATTAATAAAAGTCCCATAAGGCCGAATTTACTAGCGCATGCCCTAATATGATAAAGTCTGTCTAAACTTTTATGTGTCTACGGAATTATCTAGCAAAAATGAGTGACGCGCGCGTCTCGTCTACCTTTCACTCAGTTAAGTAGTTACTTTTTGAAACTGCTGCACGAACGTAAGTCATTAATACTGTTTCACTTTCGATCTCTGTTTAACCTACGCCTGAAAACCGAGCTGACAATGGTTCTTATGCGGTATTCTTTATCCTTAAATTCAGTAGCGCACCGTTTTATGCTGTTGCTTCTCCATGTCAGCAATTTTAAGTTTGCGTTCATAAAACAGTAGGTTTCTAAAATCGATCAGCTGTTAAATACAAAACAAACATATTAAGAGCGGTCGCAACAATTTCATGAAACTTGTTTACTAGCAAACGAACACAAACAGACACAATTAAAGTTGCAGTAAATGTTTTTGTCCTGTTAACAACTGAAAAGTAACTAAAATTTGAAAACAAGAGTAATTATTTATACATAAATAACTATTGAAATTCTCATCAGTCATTTCTGTATTAACTAATTCGTATGCAAACACATTTTATTAATGTTTAAATTATTAGCCAAGCAATTATCATTACGTTTGGATAAAATATTGGCAATCAATGAAGCTGTGTCGTATTTATTATTGGAGTTCCATATCTCATTGCAGTAGCTTATTCCCATGTTATTATGTATAAAAAATATATAGACAGCAATAAAAGTTATAAAATAACGACTATCAAACAACCGAATTTATTGTTAAAAGCTTCTTACGCCACTGAATTCGGTCGTTAGACATTAACGGCACAGCACGTTAATTCTAGTATCTTGCATATATGCGCTAATCTGGTAGCAACATGAAAGTTTTCGACAGACTATACAGTTGGATGTACCTATGCGGTACAAAGTAATAAGAACTCTTCCAGCTTGCTTCTCGAATGTTCTTTTAAATGAATTCTCGTTTTCATTGTCGTTTCTAGGGCCGCTCGGTAAAAACCTTTGGTTTTGAATAGTATTTTTAGTTTTATCGTGTTTCGTTGACAACGAACGCCTCGTCGTCTGTATTCATTAGGATTTTTATCATAATACTACGACTCGTGGTGGCTATTATGCATTCGGATTGGGAATTTGCAGCTTGCTATCGGTTCAACGCTTGCTTACGAAGCAAACAAATTCTAAAATTTTTAAAATCGTAAAACCATTCGAATGATTATCTGTAACCATTTGAAATATATCTCGAGATATTTCGATTGTTTTCATTCGAAGTATCCTATTACTAGTTAAGAATCGACAATAGTTTTGATCTATTGCAGGCAAACTGTTGCGAATTTAGTGTACTATTGCACACAGCGTTGACGTTTTCAAGTTTTTTTGCTCAATTTAGTTTTTCTTTATGGACTTACGTTTAGCTTAAAGCGGTACCATTACGATCTGATCAAAATATTGTTTTTATATTGCTTAGGAGGGCTTCAGCCTCCCTAGATTTTTCTTCGGGGAGGTTCCAGTCCTTGAGCCCCTATGTGAGCCTATATGTGATGTGTTTTGACATAGTTTTGAAAATTAAAAAATTCTGTTAAAGTTAATTTAATTTAATTTTCACTGTCTGACTGACTCTGGTCAGATAAATCATTTATGGCGCTTGGTGTTTTTAATCTATTTAAATTTCAGATAATTTGGCGCTGAACTCTTTGGAACTTATACTCTTCAATTGATTATCAATTATGCGTTTTGTTAATAGCACATTTGCAAGGCAGTCATAGTTAAGTTTTTATCTATTTTAAACAAATGCGTATTTTGTATTAAACAATTTGAAACTATTGCGAGAAAATCGAAAATAACTCTTTCTCCCACCGTACGCAAAAATGGCTCACTGATTATAATCGTGCAGATGAAAGTAATGTACATCATTTTATAATATAGACAACGGATTGCACGCGTGTGGCTTAATTTGTTTAGTAACAATATTCTTACAGGATGTTCAAAAAAATAATTTATTTATTATTTTATTTTTAAGCTTAAGTTATTTAATGTAAATTTACTAAATTTAAAAAAATAGTTTTACATGAAGATATGGGACACTGCAGGTTTGTATAGCAGAGAAGAGGATGTCCGCGGTCGCAGTCAGTGGGTCTGACCTTCTACTCAGCCGACTCGGGTTCATATCTTGCAGCAAGGATGGTCTCGATAGAAATAGGGCAAGTTAAACCCTAGAAAGAACTTAGTGTGCTGAGCCGGGATAAGCGGCGAGGGTAAACTCTTGGAGTTGTATTGTAACTTCAAGATTCTCTTAAAAAGAAATGTAAAATTGTTTTTATTTTAGTTCCCAAATAGGTGCCTGATTATTAAAGATCGAGTTTATATGCACTAAATGAGCTCAAATATGTAAAAGACAAGTGCACTTAGAAAGTCAAAGTATGCACTAAAGTGCGCTTAAACAGCACACTACGCAGAAAAAGCTACATTTATTTACTTAATAAACAGAATTTTATAAACTATACTAGATTATATTCTGTTAACGAAATATACTGTTATAAATCAGAGCATGTAGATAGTATTTAAATGTTGCAAACGAGATATTTTTCTGAATTATCTGTTGTAGAATTTTGTCTTCTATTCGTAAGAATGTGTCTGTAGTTGGAAAACCATCGTTTATACTTATATTTGGCAACTCTTCTACGCTTATTTTACAGTCAGTTTCTTCAAAGCCACATAAAACATTGGCTGTTGTGGTTAGCGCAATGTCATTTTTGTTAAAAAGCTGATTAACTTGTAGGGATATTTTAGCAACTGCACTTGGTGCATTTTGGACAGATTTATTGGCGCTGTCTATCGTTTCAGAGCTTTGATAATAATTTGTACAGTTATTGTAAATAAACTTAAATGTTAAAAATTTATGGACGTTACTTGCTAATCAGAGTGAAATCTTAGAAAAATTTAGCGTCGTCTTTGAGCTTTTATGAGAATACCATCTTGAATATTCTAGAAAAAATTTCTAAAATTTAAAAACATAGAATAAAACCAAAGTTACAATGAGGAAAATATGTTAATTTATTGTAACATATGCACATATTGTTAAAACATGCATTCAGGTTCAAAGTGACATCATTTTGTTTCGAATATTCCTGTGAAAGGCAAAAGAATGCAAAAATGATCCGCATTTAGCTAGCAAAAATATGCAAATGCATATAAATCCGGTCTCTACTGACCAAAGCTGGTAAAGTTCAGGTAAAATATTTTTTACATTAAATTAAATTATATGTTCATACAATTTGAAATTTTTATAAAAACATTTATTTTAAAAATTTATTTCGGGAAAAAAAATCAAGGTCTCGAAATAAATTACGTCATCGGTAATACGTTACACGTCCTATGAAACAAAGACGAGAAGTATAGGTTTTGCTGACTTTTGTGGCTATGTTAAGACTTAAGACAAATCCCGTAAAACCATTATCTTCTTACGAGTACCTAAATTCAAAACATCTTACTTTGTTGGTCCAAAGTAAAGGATTTGCATTTTATCCGTTATCCAACGACACGATTTCCTGTGTTGTTAATTTCGTACTATATAATTATTGCGAATTTTTAATGAGGTATATTGACAACTTGGGCGGAAAATGTTTCTCTGGCGCTTGGAGACTACTGTCTGAGTATAAACAATCAAAACTAGGAGAACCCGTGGACTACGCTCCACGTATTTTTTGGTATATTTTTTAAAAAAGTAATAAAAAATACGCTGTGTCGAGATGTTAGACATGTACTGCGTTCAGCAGTATTTTTAAATTATCAAATATGCAATGCGTTGTGAGTACGAACATGCTTTCCATAAATTTAACTAAATTTTTTCTGGCTTATTGAATTTTTATACGAAATAGTGTACTGTCACTCTTGTTGACATCACAGTAACTACACACGGCGCCTTTCGCATTAACTTTGTCGAATTTATAACACACGCTCTATTATACATTACCAGTGTTAGATACGTAACACAGATCTTGTTGTGTATTAACTCTGTCCGGTTCGTAACACACGCCTTGTTGTGAATTAACTGTGTCGGATACGTGACACACCCATTGCTGTCTATTAACTGTGGCGTATTTATTTAAGCGAAGTGTATGATCTTAATATGGTGTGTATCAACATACCGGTCTGTCTTGTTCATAAATTCATATCCGCTACTGTTTGAAGCGCAATGTTTTTCGGTAGCGTTTTTCTCCAGAACTAAATGTTAGAAACTCCATCACAAAATCTGAGAGAGGAACTTAAGGGGAATTGAAAAGTTTTTTACTATTCGTTTTAGCGTTAAAATGTGGCCGCTACGATTTTTTGCAAATCTTGACTTGAAATTTACATTTACATTTACTCAAAGTGCATGTCTGATCGGGATCTACTACAGCTTGTTAGAGAGCCTTTTGTGTGTAGTACACAATTAAGCGAAATTAATTTCAAAAATCTAAAAACAATCGCTTATTGTGCGTTCCAAATATTAAAAAATAAAAGATTTTTTTTAAATTACCTGCACGATTTTTAAGAGTTTGTAAGCTGCTAGAACTGAGGATTGGCTGCAATTGGGATTTTTTGCTGAAAATTATAATTTCACTTTGGCGCTTTCTATGAATTTTGAAGATCGAAACTGGGTACTCTTATTTTATTAAACGGGTCCGATAAAAATTCTTTTCTTAAGCAGAATTGCTCATCATGACTAGTAGAATCAAAATCTAATTAGTTCTACGTTTTAAAATTGTAATTACCAATTTATACAATTTATTTAGACGTTTCTAGATAGTATAACGTGTTTTAAAAGTCACTGAAATGTTAATTTTTAAAACATGAAAAATGCAAAATGTGTGTGTGTGTGTGTGTGCGTGCGCGTGCGTGTTCTTAGTACGTACTACTTAAAAATTGGGCCAGCGGGTGGTCTAGTGATTAGGGTTCCAACCTCTAGAACTAGACTCCTTACGGCAGTGGATTCGAATCCTCTGCCCGTCGGAAATTTTTTTGAATAAGTTAAATCCATGGACAGTGTGTGTGGTGTGTATGTTGGGTTGCATGTCTTTCGGGGCGGGGCATGTTAGACCGGTGAATAGCGCTAAGTGCGCTGAGCCCGGGTAAGGGGGTGGGATGGGAATCATGAAGTCGTGCTCACGCATGATTTATGATTCTTTAAAAAAAAACTTAAAAATTGTTTTACTAAAAAAAATATTTTTCTGAAGTTACAGTTCTGCAGAATGTAACAAGTATAAGTGTCCAAGGTATCAGATTTTTTCAGGTAACTTTTGTTTATCAAATAAACTTCCCGTAGGTAAAATTTTTTAAGAAAAAGTTTGGTAGTAAAATATTCTCTAGCACGCAACACGCAATAGTATCTGTAGGTAATAATTCTATTGATAAAACCATGCCAAAATTTAAGAAATTTTTTAATGGATAAATTCACACAGCATATAGAGTTTCGCCAAAAAATTTTGCTCAAAAAGAGAACGGAATATAAAAAAAATCACAACAAAATCCTACTGTCTGTCATTAAATAAACGGTCCGCTATTTTATTACGGAAACTTCGTACACAGTAGTGTTAGTTATTTATCATTTCATGCGGAATTTATTTGAAGCGGGATGTTGGATATTGTCTGGTAAGATTATTGTGTCAGAATGTTCAGCTAAAACGAATAAAACATTTATTTAGTAAAAATCACGAAATTAAATTATGTGATTTTCCTTAGTAATATGTTTCTTAGAAGTTTTAAACAAGGTTTTGATTTGATGAAAATTTTCGATATCTAGATTTTAACGGAAATATACATTTTGGGGCTCAAGGAAGCCAAAAAAGTGGGTTTTAAAAAATGTCTGTCTGTGAGTGTGATTGTGTGTGTGTGTGTGGGTGTACGACGCCTCTAAAGGCGGAAGTACTGAACCAATTTTAATGAAATTTAGAATCAAGAGTTAAATCGAAAATTATAGTTCTAGTGAAGCTTTCAAAACAATCCGAAACCGGAAACGGAAGTTAGACACGTTTTTCGGTAGCTTTCTTCCAAAACTAAATTTTGGAAATTTAAGCACGGAATCTGAGAGAAGAATGTAAGGCAAATCGAAAACTGTTTTACCGAACTTTCTAGCTTTAAAATAGCGGCCGCTACAGTTTTCGAAAATCGCGGCTTTAACGCCCATTTACTCAAAAAGTAGTTGCCTGATCGGGATCAGCTACAACTTGTTTGAGATCTCTTTTTGGGTAGTATACGATGTAATAAAATTAATTTTGAGGTAAATTTTAAGTAAAATTAATTTTGATGTAAAATTAATTTTGATAATTTTAATAATTAATGGTTCAAATTTTAAAAATTTTCAAAAGAATATTTTTCATTAATTTTTGTTATACTAAATATATTATTATTGAAAGGATAGGTCTTATAGGAAGGCTTTTGTAGGTTTTGAATAATTCATTTATATCATAATAAAATAATAATATTTTAATGGTGGCTTTATTAGAATTTAATGCTTCCGATTACCCACGGCCAGTGCGGTAAATCGCAGTAAAGAAAGAGCAGTGTTGTACCCTCTCTTAAAAAATGCATGGGTCCCAAAGTGTATTCAAACTGTGGTGTGGCTATCCTGTCATTGTCACACTTATCATTCATGACTCAGACTGCAGAGGTCTGCCCGACTAAAAGCAAAATGTTAAAATACTTCCAAACGCCATTTCTAATATCCAGAATTTTAGATTTCACCAAATATTTTTAAATATTTAATAAAGCCTTCAGTTCAGTTACAATGCAGAGAAAAATCACTAATTTAATTATTCTTTAAAATGTTCGTTTTTATCGCTTAGTTATGATGCAAATAACAAAATCTTTTTATTTGGTTTCAAAGAAACAAATTCTAAACACGTCAGAAGTTCTTCTTTGGTAAAAACAAGTAAGTTAGGGAAGACACGACGCGAGTGGGTGAATAACTAGTTAAAAAGTTCAGTACGTCCATTTTGTTCGAGACTTGGTGAAAGTCGATGGTCTAGTTTTGATGTTTTTGGGTATCTAGATCTAAAATAGTATCTTTTATTAGGACATATTTATTTCGTCATTAATTATTGAGATTGCTTGAATTGTATCGTGTTTGTCGATGTTATTTTATTGATTACAGGTATATAAAATACTGAATTACTTCAACTATATTTATTTATTTTAATCTTATACGAATTTCGGCATGTTTACATGCCATTGTCAAAAGTTATATGAAAAAATTAACAGTTAGTGTTGTTATAGCAATAGAACTTTTTTACTTATCTTGATAATCGTCTGCAGATGACTTGATTTCTTATTCCAAAATGTCCAGTAGAGGAGAATTTAAGAGATCAATTTGCTCATTCATTAACGGTACAGTTTTTAAATGTTTGTGAATTTCAAATGCTTCCATTATATGTAATTTACGTTTATCATCACAAAAGTGTAAACATTTTATGGTGTTGTTAGATGTCATTGAATGATTTTGTTCTAGTAAGTGTTTAGCGTAATTGGATTTATGTGGGTGTTTGTATTTGTAACAACGTACGTGTTCTTTATACCTAATATCAAAATTTCTAATTGTCTGGCCTATATAAACCGAATTACAATGCGAACAATTTAATTTGTAAATGCCTGATTTTAACAAATTGTCTGTTTTTGATTTTGCATTAAACAAAGTGTTTAAGATGTTCCTAGGTGTTTTAAAGCTTACTTTATATTTATTTGTTTTGTTTATAATTTTAGCAATTTTTTCTGATTTCTCACCAAAATATGGGATCGAAGCATATTTAATTGTATCGAACGAAGTTAGGATATTCGGATAAATTTTTTGAATGGCTAATTTATAATCTTTTTCTTTAATTAATGTATCAATGAGTTTAGTATTATACCCATTACTGTATGCAATTTGTTTAATAATTGAAATTTCTCTATTATAATTAATTTCATCTAAAGGGACCGTCAAAGCTCTATGTATCAGGGTCCTGTCTGCTGCTAATGATGTTATTTTACTTTTTTATTAAAAATGCATTCGAAAGGATTGTTTTCTCCCCCGACACCTGCACAACTGCAGTAGTTAGGCAATTACGAATCGCAGTTCCAGATTTGACGAAAGCATCCAATGCAATGCATGTACGAGTTTGAAAATTCGCCGACATGTTAAGTGTAAAATGTTGTTACGTCCGGTACACGCCATTCTCGCTAGCTTTTACATGATTTAATTGAAACTTTGTGACATAGCATTTCAAACTAAAATACGAACATTAAAATCGATTTAAATGCCTCTTCTGCATGCTTTGTGTGTCTGGGGAATCTGATTTGTGACTTAGCATAGAATAGTATTTTCATTCAAACACCTTAGCCAAAATAACATTTTTAGTTTGTCAAATTTGTTTGGCGCCTGCCGAATTTTTATTTTTCAGGTTAAATTAAATCAAGGTTAGCCTTGCTTTTGAACATAATATATTAAAATTGAGATCATACAACTTCCAAGCTTGGAAAAGGGTTGAATTTTGTAATTTTATGTTAACTAAGCCAGGCTGTTATTTTAGTTTCTCTAAAATCCTCTTTGGTAGATCTCCAAAAAGATATTCTATGAATGTTTTATAGGATTCCCAAGGGACCAGGCCCGCTAAAAGCACTGATTAGTGAACTCGGCCGCTCAAATTGACAATATTTGAATCCGATTAAACATACAGCACAAATTTCTCGTTAGTTTGACGTTTTATTTAGAGTGAATTTTATTCCCATAAAATTCTACAAAATTTTTTCTGAGTTTTTCACATTATTTAATTATTGTTAAAAAACACATACAAACGATATAGTAAACTAGCACTAACGTAACGAAAACTTCCAAAAGTCTCCAACTCCTTTTCCTATGATTAAATTTATAAAATTTTTGCATCTACAGTAAAAGTGATGTAGATCCATTTAAATGTACCTGTCCCCCCCCCCCCTCCCCCATTTTTCTTTAATCAATCTTCTATTCGAATATCTGATTTTTTTAAATTTCGAATTGTTTCTGCGTTGAAATCTCAAAATCAATTTTTTGCTCCCTTTACGCATATGGAACTTTTCATCATTTTTTTAACAACTCTTGCAAACTGTTCTGATCCTTTCCCATATTTTTGCCATATTTAATGATGCACGATTGAAACTTCTGAAAATACCAAAAATTGATGGTAGGATTGGTTAATGAAAGGGGATTGCGCTTAGGTAAATCGACTATTTGGTAATAGTAAAATACGAATCAGAACTTGCTTTTCAGTGCGCTACTATTTTAGTAGAACACCCTTCTATTATGTTCTTTCTTTTTACTTTTTCAAAAGTTATAAAGAAAAGACTATCATACAATGGAATTTAATTTCAAAAGCTGCCTACGCCACTGAATTTAATCGTTAGACGTTCACGGCACGGCCGGCGCCGCGATTCTAGTACCTTGCAAAAATGCGCTAATCCAGTAGCCACATAAAAGTACTGCACAGGCTATACCAGTACTGACACTGTATCAGTTCGGCCGACATATCCGTACGCTAGTAACTTAAGAGCCTAACACAGCAGGCAGGCATGTGTTATTGCATTTAGAAACCGAAAATGTTTCTGTTTTTTATGAGACAAAAATTGATTTTTTGATTTTTGGAATGATTCCATGGAACTGACATAATACAAAAAGACAAATGAGTCTTCAAAAATTGAGTGGGAGGGGGAAAATTGAACCTCCCAAAATTGTGCTGCCCTAACAAATAAGTTGTGAACTTTATTCTACTCTTTTTCATGAGCACATTAGGTTAAACAGAAATGTTTTATCGTCTCCCCTTCCGTTTATTACATTCTTCTTCTTCTTCAGCCGTTCTCTATCCTCCATATGTTTATTACATAAATCGGCATAAATTTTCGATTTTAAAAAATGTATAGAAGGATTCATAGAGAAATTAGCAGACTGTGACACTAAAATCGTTTATCAGATTCTGTTTTCAAATTAAGAAGTTTTTCCAAAAAAATGCTACCAAAGAAATACTTCCGGTTTCGGATTTTTTTGAAGCGTTTTTGTCCATGAACAATTGGAAGTTCTTTGCGTGCGCAACGAATTGTGCCGCTCATACATACATACCCACCCACAGACAGATATTTTCTAAAAATCCCTTTTTTGAGCTCCTGGTGGCCAAAACATGTATTTTCGTAAAAATCCCAAATTTTAAAGTTTTCATAAAATAAATACGCATACTGAAAGTACATGGAAGTAAAAACCAACAAAATATGTTCCTGCTTGTGCGTTTAATTTTAGACTCAAATCGTTTTTAGTTCGATTTTATAAAAGCAATAAAACGGCACTATTTTTAGGGTATGCTTGAAAAATACATGCAGCGTCCCGTCGTCCAAGTTTTCACCACTTTGTGAGATAGAGGTGCATAACAAATTTTCTCCGGACATGACCCTTCGTAGTGACATTAGTGACAGGATCAGACTGGCTGCGTTCAAGGCGTTTTATGATGTTTTGAATAAGTAATGCAGGGCTGGCAGAAATAAAGCTGCTGCTTAATCGTAATTCCGATACTTGGACTCTCTTTAGGATTCATATAATGTAAGATATGTGTCGTAACTGATGCACGGTAGTGCAGTCATAAAACTTGGGCACCCAATTTTAACACACAGTGGTGATTACTTGGGACCTTAGACACGCAGGATTAAAGTAGACAAACAGAAAGCCGAAATATATTTTTTGCCATCCATCTCTATTAGTATTCGCATTTAGTTTTAATGAAACAGCTACGTTCTAGAATTGTTCAGTAAATTGTTCATTAAAACAAACTCCTTCAGTATGTTTCAATATAAAGTAATTCAAAATACAGGGTGGGTCGTAACATTTGGGACGCACCTTCAGGATGGAGTTACAGCCTCTTAGTGATAGAGACAGCTTCATCATTTTTTGTCCATAACTTTCGCAGTAGTTTCACTATAATTTTGAAAATTTGCCTAATTCACGTAGGTTAGTATTTTTGAAAATAAGTAAGAGTTGCCAGATGGCATGCTTTTGGTATGAGGCTCATACTTTTAAACAAAATCTCATACCTCATACCATATCTTAAAAGTATGAGACAATCTCATACTTTTTACCGGAAAAATTTGTTTTACCTAACTCTTAGAAAAAATTAATTTTATCTACTCTTACGAATAATCCGTTGTAATCTTCCACCGTTAAAAAGTGCCGTTACCGGCATTTGAGCCACTATCGCAAGCGGCCAGTGCTTTCTGCAAACTTACCTACATACCTAATATGTAATTGTTTTTCTTAATAAAAAATTGCAAAAAAAAAATTTAATCTCATACTGGTGTTTGCAATCTTATACATTTTTAAACAGTAACTTATACTAGTTGACTTCAGAAATCTGGCAACCTTAAAATAAGTACACCAGAGGTGCCCTACATGAGAGTATCACACACTATTTTCGTCTAATTATTTTAGATGTTTAGAATTATTGTAGTTTTTATTGTAAAATCTTATTCTTCATACAGAAATACAAAAAGAAAACATATTTTCGGTGCAAGTCTCTAAATTCAAAATCTGGTAACAAAATCTGATAGAAGACCTTCATGGTCAACTTAACTCTTTTTTTTCCAATTTTCTAGCTTCAAAACGACGACCGCTACCATTTTTTTTTAAATTTTGATCTTAACGCTTTATTACTCAAAAATGAGTTGGCTCTATGGGAACACAATACTACTTATGTACGACAATTTTTAAACTCATAAAAACTGTAAAGTAAACATTTTTCAAAATTTTGGAAATTTTCAAAAAAAATATTACAGAAAGACTGGCCACAGAATTTCTTTCAACTTGTGCAGGTTTATATAACTCGAAATAAGCCACAATTTGGTGTGGGTCCGCTAATTTCTCGCGGTGCCTTCTGTAAATTTTTGAAATTCGAAATTTCATGCCTCTTTGTTTAATAAACGGGAGACAATACAATATTTATGTTAAAGCTAAATTGCTCATGAGTGATAATAGAATGAAAGTCAGAACTTAATTTTTAGGTGCAACAGCAATAGTTGCGGGGCTTAATGTTTTCCCTCCTACCCAGTTTTTGGATGATGAATTTGCGGTGTCGTTTCTGGTTTTCTTTAATACATAAAAAAACTGTTTCCAAAAAATTAACTTATGTCATTCTTTTACTCATAAAAAATTTGGTTTACTAAATCAAGGCGGATAATGCGGGCCAGATATCGACCGGGCGGTTATAATAACTTGTTTGAATCATCCGTCCAGTACAGAGGTAACCAGATAAAGGCTGTTGAGTCGATGAATGAAAATTTTGTGTGTGAGACGCCACAACCTTACTATTATAGGCATTGTATTTGCTGGAACTAATATGATATAGTATATTATTTTATTTCTGGTTTACTATAAAGATGTATTCATAAAATTGTTAGTGACTTACGCTTAAACGCGCCACTGTTGTTAGTACTACAACGTTGTGCATAAATACTTTTAGAAATACAACATGCAAAAGTTTTAAAGTATGAGAAAGTTTACTCGAAATGCTTTGCTTATTCTTTTCCTTATTTTGGGTCTTAAAATACGTACCCGAATTTATGGCGTACTTTTCCGTTACACCTTGGTTATTTTTTGTATTGCTGTACCTGTACGTGGGTAATTAGAATCAATTTACTAAGCGATAATTTCTCAAAAGTTCAGCGCTCATTTGGTTGAAGTTTCTGAAGTGAAACTTCTTTGCCGGTAGGAGCAATCTGACGGATGCGAGACGGAAGTGATGAAACGGAAGTAATGGAATGGAAGTAATAGGACGGGAGTACTAGGACGAAAGTGAGATCGCCTAGATGCAAATTGAAACGATCAATGTTTAGTTATACTATAAGAGACACACAATCATAAACGAATGTATTTTTTGCTTTGCTTATATACCCAGCCTACGATCTAGTGGGATATATGATTTATGAAATATTTGATTTAAGATTGAATTACTTTCGAATAATATTTCCTTACTACAAAAACAAAAAAAATCATTTTTAATTCAACGATTAACATTTGAAACATTAATAATATTTGTATATTGGGTAAATAGTAAAAGTTGCAACCTTTATAAAAAATTTTTTTCTTCGTACAAGTAGATCATACCGACACATTCTTGTTAAGTACGTTATTTGCTATACAAAATGACCATCACCAACTTTTTTCACTAATACCGAACTTTTTTATTAATTAAAAAATGCTCAAATCGCCAATTTCTCAATTAAGCATTTTTTAACACATATAGCGTAATATCACGAGAAGTACTTGCAATATCGACTAAATTGTTTTTTCTTTAAAAGCAGATGCATCAACGCTGTCTATGATCTTATTTTAATTTCTGAAAAAAATTTGTTTTGTGCACCAAGAAATTACGAATATGACTTTTTGCATTCGTTTTAGTGAACTTTTTACTAAGCGATAAAATTTATTATTTGTAGATTTTAACATATACACACGGAGAACAAAATTAAGAATAAACATTTAGAAATATTTTAAAGCAAACTATGGATATAATATGATCATGATTTTGATGGTATTAATTGTTTATAAGACGTCGCGCAGTTTCTCGTCCGCAGCGAGCCGTAAACCTTGATAGTGCGTGAAGCTGTATACACATAAAAATAACTTAAGTCAGTTGTAAATTTTCTTTAAATATTAATAAAACACGAAAATAAATAATACATATATGTGACGTAGTATTGTAAAAATAATGACGTGTAAGTACACGAGTAAAATTTTCTTAAAATGTTTCTTCTGTTGCTGAATCTTCGAAGTAACCTTACTAAACTAAAGGTGTATTTGAAAAAGCTTTTTGATGAAAATCGCATGTGATCAGTGATTACTTGATAAGTTGATCACCACCAACAAGAAGGAACCTAATTTTAATCGTGTACGATTTAATGCGTAACTTCGCTAAAATTGTTCAGGTTTCTCTTTCTTGTTCAAAGCAATCAAATAGAATCTTTTGGTCTCCCACATCGAACTTATTTGCGTTTATAACACATAGATTTATTTATATAAATATTTCTTTGATATTTAGCTTTTCCATCAATAAACAGAGGTAATAAACTGTTGACTTTAGAATTTGCAATTAACTTATTTACAGTAAGTCCACCTTGTTGACATATGATAAACGAAGTCTCTGGAGTATTGTTTTTCCATATTTGTGTATTTTTCCCCAATAAAGAAACGATTGAACTACCAATAATTTTTGAGTAACAACTTTTTTGTCAATGGGTGTAGCTTACATTTGCAAAACCCTTGCAGTACAAGCTCCTCTGTGTATTCAGAACATTTCGGAGTCTCACCTAAGGCGTTGAATAATTGAAGACCTCATATCTGGAGATTGTGTGCGCTCATTCTAGTTCACGCATGAGTTTGCAATCAACACGTGCACGGGCCCACAAATCATCCTGTGTATTCAACATGAATCATGTAAACTTTACTACTTTTCCACTTTTACCGTATATTTGTTCTCCTTCTTCTTGCTCTTTTGATTCGCGCTGTACGTAGGGGTTTCCCTTTTTGTTCCAAATAATCGCGGAATGGTTAAACAATGTGCCATCCACTTGAACAACTGCAAATTGTGCTGAGGTTTGATTTATTGCTCGTTTAAGAAGTTTTGAGGAACTCGGTATTTGTTCGATATTTGGCTCGTGGACATTATTCATTCCTCGATCTACCTTTTCGAATTTCGTTAACATACGAACGTCCCAAAAGGAGCTATTTCTCATTCCATTCGTTTTCGTTTACTCGTTCAATATATCAGTATACAGGGTGCTTCGTTTGAATTACCGAAGCTAGAGAGTTCGGTTAAAACGTTTTCGATTTGCCCTAAGCTCTTCTCTCACTTCATCGTATGTCAGACTTCGAAGAAAACAATTTATGTAGGCAACCCGACGATGTCGCATACCGTATAAGACTAGTAAGAACGAGCCTGCTTGCCCTACAGCTGATTAGATGCACTTCGGATATCGGACTGGAAATCGATATAAATGGTTTATTGAAAGAGTTATTAAAAATATACAAAGAATGACAAATATGTTGCTATGTAATACTCCACACTTGTGGAAATTAATGATTTAAATAAACTTTATTACAAATTGATCTATTTTATTACTTCGACTTGAGTACTCTTTTAAATTCTCAGGGTTCTTTTACTTGTATTAACAACAAAACGTGGCTTCCCTTTTAAATTGTAAGACCTTGGTTCTTTCTATTTAAAATGACGTTAAACATTCATGCATAATCTTTTACATTTAATACCAAACAATTTTGACAATTAAAATTAAATTATATAACAAAGCTTTATTTGTGCTTTTAGATATTATTCTTTCTTTTATTTTCACTCACTTTTCTTTTTAACACAGTACCTTAATTTCTGCTGTAGCTCTTTCTCCTTATGTAGGTCGCATTTCTCTTCTTTATAGTAATTATCTTCTGCTTACGTAGTCTTTCTCTTAATCTTCTTTCTGAGTTGTCAATTATGTTAGAAATTTATTAATATTTTATCCACGTCATTTCTTTTAATCGAAGAATCACATTATCCTAGCAACTTGTCATCTCAGCTTTCGATGTAAAAATAATAGTTTTATATATAAAATTTTCTGTTACCTTCTTCGTCGTTGAACTATGCTTTATTACACTTGACTTCAAGTAAAACACTGTCTTTTAAACAGGCAAAACTTTTAATTAATATTATGAAATTATTTTATACAGTATTTTACGTTTCTTTAGGAGCGTTACCAATTTACGTCTGCTCTCACTTTGATGTTCTTTTTGAAGCCCTATTTCTATAGTAACCTCTATCAAAGAACTAAATTTTGACATAAAAAACAACTTGATTACTCTTAAAAGTAATTAAATTTCTTTTTATCTTATTTCCAAACCAACTTTTTCTACACTTATAAAATATAATTTAACAATTAAATAACTTTGTTTTAATAACTTTTAAAACTTGTAACAATAAACCCTTATTAAATACTATCTCGCTACAATAAACGTCTCTGAAACCATCTTCTTACGCCTTCATTTTTTACACTTTATGTCCACCGCACTCACTAAATTTTGTAATTTAATGTTTCTTAAAGCTTTGTCAAATTATTTGTTGCACCCTCGTACCATTTACTGTTTTAACACATTTACATATTTGAACTCCCCCCCCCCCCCCAAGATTATACATGTTTTATTAGCATATAAAACTTACATAAATATTTCAATATCTCAAAGTGAAACCACGCCAATTTATTATATTTTTATTCAATCTAATTATCTAATTTAAATTAAAGAATTCCTGAACTAGTCGTCATGCCAAGGTAATCAAATAAATATTTTAAAATTGATCTTTTTATAAATATTTCGCCAGTGTGGTCATAATATCACAGCAATATTTTTTAACTAGAGTTAATTGATAGGCAATGGGTTCCGGAGATATAAGAAAACGAACGCATCCACTCACGCACGCACGAACACAGCAGTTGCATTCCAACAGCAGCAGAGGCCACAGTCCTGAAGATGTCTTGTGCAACCGTGAACACAACGCCAGCAACAGCAGCAGTACCGATGACGTGCCTTCAATGTGGAAGCCAAAATGCTGTTCACAAGTTAATATCTATTTTTTTCAAAATTCACAAAGCAAATAAGAGCAATCGCAAAAAACATTTTACAGTGTTAATACCTTAACGAAACTGTGTATCTGAATATCTGAATTAGAATTTTCTAAATTTCTGTAAATGAGCCATTTCGTACATTTTATTTTACTAACACTTAAAAACTATTGGAAGGAAACGTTTTTACCATTTTTATCCATAATGATGACTATCGTTGTATAAATGTTAAAATTAATATTAATTTTCGTTTCTGCTATGACGATGTTAATGTGGTCGTTTTAAATTCATTTTGTGGTGAATAAAAGTCGTCTGTCGGATGAAACATTTCTCAAGAAAGTAGTTGGCAAAGCTTTTCTTTTAACATATAAAGCTTTCGCAGGTGCAATAAGGGGATCACGTGCACCGTTTTATTCGCTGCAATTTCATTTGAAACTGCATTGCACGTAGTTCGTGTCGAAATCTTGACCAAATCGGACCCGTCAGAGGGCAGATTCTCAAATGTTTAGGTCTTCAATCAATTGTTTTTTATGCCTAATTTTAATATCAAAAATCGTAATATACGATAACAGTGCATGGTAAGATTTTGTGTATTATGCACCTCCCGGCGATTGCTATATAAAACACTGCCTGGCTCAGAAGGGCGCCCTATACCTCCTGCTGATGGACCTTACCACACAACTGCCCCGTTGGAGGTATGACAGCAAATAAATCGAGCACTGATCGGTACACTGCATGGGTGCTCTCACTGTGTACTCATGTAAACAATGCACCCCATTAACAACTGTCCCAGCTTGTGAAGAACCAATTCTGGGCGCAGTTCAGCACACTAACGTGATCTGGTAAATGTTGAATCCACACAGAAAGTATTTTTCCATTAATCTAATTTGAGCCATAAATCTGAAATCATCATTAACCATTACTAGATAAAGTGTTTCTAATCAGGTTTAAAATATTCCAAAACCTAATAATTTTATGGTGCAAAATTTTATACAGCTGAAATCTTATAAAACAAATTTATCATGAAATTGGCGTACGAAATTCTACCACCAAAAAGTTATCAAAAGTGCACAACAAACAGTTTATTGTGTTGTACGGTGTGTTGGCCAGTGGAAATTTATCTGGAAGTATTTTGTGCAATTAAAAACTGTTTCAATGAAACTTGCATTGGTACTGGAAACCAGATATTGTTTGAAATATATGTTTTCATACTGTTGGTTGATCCTAGCAGCTGAACAAAGGAAACACCAAAGTACTGCAACAATGACCACCTTGATGTTTATTCAACAATCAAATGAATCATGAATCTTAATAAAATGGAAACCTTTTACTAAAGAAAATTAGAAAAATGGTCTACTACAAATACTCTTCCTCAAATAAATCATTAAGGTTTTAACCCATATGTCCCAAAGCTATTTCTGTCTATACCACGTGCACAAAGAAACACTAAGGTAAGCTTTACAATGACCTTCATTTTAATAGCTATAATTGCTTTTGTTTCGGAGTAAATGTAAATAAATGAATTTTATTTCCTTACGTCTGATTAAATGAAAGGTAGGAGGGAGGGCGCCTGCTTCAGAGGAAACCCCTCCATTTGTTAAGCATTGGCCTCGCAACCCAACCATGCCATCACAAAATTAGCGCCCAGCGAGCCAGCGCCACCTAGATAGGTCAGTAGTCGGTTTAAAAATAGCGACCGGTACCTGTACAGGGTCGGGAATGAAATACCTAGGTTGACTTTTGATTATGGGTGTGAGAAGGTGAAGCGAATTTGTTTCTGAATGAAATGTTTACTTCTGCATAGATGGCCCCTACGCCACCCAGTAATATTGCTTAGATAAATATATCAGGATATCCTTGCTGGTACGCGGACATATTTATAGTTGCAGCACGAAAGCGGTGCGTAACCATTTCAGAGAAAACACGCGTTATGACCTATCCTACGAGCTAGTGAACGTTCTACCTTTTGAAATCACTAACCCAGTCTTCTATGGCCCCAATTAAGAAAACCATGCACCTGTCAGCAGAGAGGTGGTGTCGTCGAAGTGACCGCTACACTAACACAAGCGTTGGCGCTTAGTTGCTTGCAAGTTTTCGAGGTTAAACTACTTTTCTAATTAGTTTTTTAGAATGTTTCAGTTTATGTCCATATATAATTTTAGACTTTCCTATACCATCGGTATACGAAAGTATTAATTTTTTGAAAATTTTCAAAATCAAGATTTTAACGTTTTGGCGCTCAAGGAACCCAAAATAGTATTGTTTAAAACATGTCTGTCTCTATGTGGGTGTGGGTGTAAGTGTGTGTGTGTGTGTGTGGGGGGGGGGGGGGGGGGGGGGGGGAGGTATAACGCCTCTAAAAACGAAAGTACTGAACTGATTTTGTTGAAATATTTTAATTGAAGAGGTATATCAAAAATTGTAGTTTTAGTTAAGCTTTTCAGAAAAATCAGAAAACGGAAGCGGAAGTTAGACATGTTTCTTTGGTAGCGTTTTTTGCAAAGCATAATTTTTTGAAATTTGAGCACAAGATCTAAGAAAAGAACGTAAAATAAATCAAAAACGTTTTAACCGAACTCTTTAGCTTCAAAATGGCGGCCGGTACAACTTTTTGAAAATCTCGACTTAATTTTTTAAATGATATTTTAAAAACTGCATACACGATTTTTGTTAAACTTCATGGTCTGCTAGAACCGAAGACTGGCTATAATTTGATTGTTTTCCGAACGCAACTATTTCACTGTGGTGGCTTCTATGAATTTTTGAAAATGTGTACCTCTTTATTTATTTATTAAACGGAGTCCAATAACAAATTTTTTCTTGAGCAGAACTGCTCATCATATCTAGTAGAACCAACATCTAATGTTGCTCTTTAGATAGTTTTATACTTGGTGGGGATACTGTAGAAAATGTAAATTTCAAATATTTGCAATTTCCAAAATAGTATTTCTCAAAACCTTGTATAAGTTTTTGTTTAAACTTTGTAGTCTCGCAGAGCTGAACATGGGCTACATTTTAGTTTTTTGCTGAATACCAAAATTCCACTGTGACACCCTCTATGAATTTTCGAAAATCAAAAATTGGTATCTTTTTTATTTATTAAACGGGAAACAGTAAATAACTTCTGCTTAAGAAGAATTACTCATCTTGTGGGGCTACATGTCCCTCCCTTTCTAATTTATTGGTTGACAAATTTAGGTTTTGGTTGGATTACTCAACCGGCATCGAAAGTCACGAATTGACAGCGAAGTATGGATTAAGTAGAGGGTCGCCTATATAGCTTGTTTTCTTAGAAATGACGGTGAAATGTACAACGTTATAATTATAAAAATTCCGCTTTTGCAAATACGGCAAGTATTAACATATAGTATGGGAATGTCCAATCGAAGTTAACACTTCAGCTCTTCTTCTTTTCATGTCATCCTTATAGTTCCGAAACGACTTTTCCATGAACTACCTCAAACCAAAATTCAGTGGAAATTTTGTGCTTTTATTGATAGTTTATAATTTAGGTATGCTTTACTTGTTCATCGTGCATCTAGAATTTGTTGAATTGCCTTGAATACCTTATCGATTTTTAACAAATTTTGGTGTTACTTCTCAAGTTTTCAAAATAACATAATTGTTATTTCCATATCCACGTAAATATTTTAGAGTAAGCGACTTGCTAGGGAAAAGTAAGGAAGAAGACCGTTAAAATAACGCCATAATTCTGAAAACAACAATAATATGAAACGGTTTTCATAAAAAAAAACCGCCGAGGTTTATCTGGCACATTTACAGGCATTTGAGCTAGCAAGCTTGTAAAAAACATTCAGCAAAGCTATTGGTCATTTGTTTTTGTTGTGATATATTTTAGGCTGTTTAAAAGACCGGAGCAAATTGAAACAAAACCGATAGCAATCTAAGTGAAATTTAGGTATCTCGGGGATGTTATTTATGACGATTGAGTTAAATGTAAGTATCCTGGCGTCGCAGGATAGCGGATGGCGCCTAGTGTGGCGTCGATAGCGTTGGACAATTGCACAACGCCCAACCGGAGCAATAGGCGTCTAGGGACCAGTTACAAGGCACCAGTAATGCATTGAATTAGACAGTAATACAACAGCGGCCCGATTGCTCCCGCTGGTCTCTAGTAGCACCGATCTGGGCCCGTTGAGTCTACCGCCTTCATAAACTCAGAATTATATGTTTTTAAAGCTTTGCAGTAATTGAGAATACCAACTTTACGGTCTGATCCTCCATAACTGACGTATTTAATTACCCTTCCTCGTTACGACGCTTCCTAATTGTCTAGTTTTGCACTCAGTTTAGTTTTGCTGAACTGGCACTACTACCAACTCAAACTAACTTTGTCCTTGAATTTCACGTTTTAAACATTTAACCTTTGCTTAACTTACTTGCTTTTATTACAGTAAAGTGAAAAAGTATAAAGAAAGGAAATAGGAGTAGGTACATTCTTAACTGATTCTTGTTATTTTCATTATAAGGCCGTTTCTTAATCAAATTTCTGTTCAATGATTAAATAGATAAAACGTAAACATGATAATTTAAAAGATGTATAAAATTTTAATATAGATATTTACAGTGTTTGCAAACAAATAGGTAATAAATGCACAATATTTTACTTCTTCTTATTTAAATATTTTATTGTAATTCAATTTTCCAATATTTTATCGTAATCGCCTATGAAACAAGAACGGCATGTCGATGATAAGGTTGCAAATCGTGGAATTATTTTCATAGTTACGCGGTTTATTATTTTGCCGTAATTGCTCATATTGAACATTTTTAAATAATAAGTGAGCATTGTAACTTATTTTGAATATTTTTGTTTTACAAACGTGCATGATAGTTGTCAGTTGACAAACACAATTAATTCACATAATAGAAACAAAATTTAAGAGGTGTTTAGCGATAAACGGGTTCCTAATCTGGCAGCCCCAGTTCAAATCCCGTGGCAAACCTGTTTCTTTTTCTTAATTTTCCTTTATTTAGGGTCTTGAAAACATGAGAAACCCAAGTTTGTTTGTGATTAGAATCGAATTGACAACATTTAATGTGACTTATAATTATAATTGTTTTCTTACTTATGTGGTTTATTTGGTTGTTTAGTGTTTTTAAACTTAAGTTAACCTTTTCGGTGCTTATGGCACGGATCCGTGCCACAGGAGTCATTTGCTCAGTGCGCCCAGCACGGATCCGTGTCAGATACTGCTTCGCATTTACATTCCCTCTACAAAGACAGCGTGTGGCATACAATCCTGTGCGCAGGTCAGCACCTAGCTAACGCATTCGAAAATCTAAAAATAGCGCCGTCGTTTCCAATTTTTGTTTTCTCTGTCTAGCTAAATGAAAATAATAAAACAGCCAAAAAACCAGTCCGCTCCTGGGCATGAAAGCATTTTCACCGTACGCAGCGAAAGGGTTAATTAAAAACATATTTCAACATACTTCAGTAGATAAAACAAAAGTGTAAATTAAAAAAAACAGTATTTTAAAGGCGTAGGGCTAGATAAGATAGCAGTAAGAGATGACAAAGAATAAAAAGAAATCAAGAAAAAAAATATGTGTGCCACGGGACTTGAACTGGGGTGTTCAGATTACAAACCCACGTTTTTACCAGTAAACTAACATGTCGTTTATGTTTTTTCATTATGTGAGTTAAATCGTTCACGGTTACCAATCGAAATTTATCATGTAATTTTGTATGCTCACTTGCTTGATAAAATTAAATCCGGCCATATACCAACAGTTCTTTAAAAACTGGAGAAACAGGTCGCTGGTACATTCCCATACTTTTACGTTTTAAATATTCCCGTACCAATAAATGATTAAATAATATTATATCAACAAAAATTAAACGAAGAGAAAAGGAATATAATCAAAGATAACGTCTCAGCGGTTATTTGAACTTGCGACAGCCTGTGCAATACAATATCGCGTACCGAATAAGAATAGTGCTACGATAACTTCGGCTAGCCGCATAGGCTAGGAGCACGGCAAACCACCGCCGCCCTACAACCGATTAGATGCGATTCGAACTTCGACCATAAAACAGCTATAAACGCTTTATTTGAAGAGTTATCAAAAATATACAACGAATAAAAAACATATTTCTTTAATTAGACCTAATTGATAGGAGTAGTTAAAATTACGGTTATTCTGGAAAACGCGTGTTAATATTAAAAAGTATCGATTTTTTCCTTTATTTTTAATATGGTTGAAAAACCTTGTCAATCCTAATAAACTACTTTAATTAAGCTATATTTTTTTTTAAATTTTATAACGATTAGCGTTTGCATTTTAAATTATCAAAAATTTCTGAAAGACATCAAAGTGCAATTCGGGATATTAGTAAAAAATAAATTTCTAGTTCATTGCAAGCTCTATCGACTCAGTCAGTTTAAAAAAATGGTGTGGACAGTTTTTTAGGATTGATTTTTTTGAAAATGTCCAAAATTTTGAGAACCTAGTATATTTACAATTTTTATTTTTCCAAAATATTTTTATATTTATGACAATCTGTGCATTGACTGGATATTTTGTTTTCGAGTAATCGGGCATTAAGGTCAAAATTTTCAAAAATTCGTAGCGGCTTTAGTTATAAAGATACGGCATTCGGAAAAAAGCATTTGATTTGCATTTGGATGCACTACACTATTATATTTTCAAAATTTTCAAACAATGTTTTCAAAAAAAAATGTATACAAACAAAACATATCTAATTTCCGACACAGACATTTTTTAAAATCATTTTTTTTGGTTCTTTGGACCCCAAAACACACATTTCCGTTAAAATCTGAAATTCGAAAATTTTCATAAAATCATAACTTTCCTTACTTCAGTGGAAGTATAGAATAGTAAAATCTCAGTAAAACATTATGGAATTTTGATAAAAATTCAACACAAAAAAACTTACAAAATGAATTAGCGAAAGAAACATAATGTGACAGTGAACTAATACCAGGAAGTTGTAAAAGTTGCAAATAATGCGTCATTTGTTGTTTAAAGGTGTTATTTAACTATAATTTATCTAGGTAAAAACAACAACAAAAAAAACTGCTTAAATATTTTAACTTTTAACAAGTAATAGATATGATCAGATTGAGTGTTTGTAAAAAATGTGGATTTTTAAAACGTTTCGAATTTTCCAAGAAAATTTAAAAATATTCAAAATATTTCTAAATTTTCCAAAACTTTTAATAAGCGCGAGGATGGTTCGGTGGCGGTTTCGCGACAGCTTTTTTATTAAATGTGGAAATTCCTGTTTATTTATTTTATTTCCTATACTTGTGGCACCAACAGCCAGGGTTATAATATGGTCATTTTACATGCGTTAACATACATCTAGGGTCACCTTGCTGCAGACTTGAACCAGAGCACTTTTGGGGTTGATAGAGCAATGCCTCAACGGCTTTAACCGTTGCTCTGCCACACGCCCCTACATTTCAATTAATTATACGAACATTAGTTACTAACAACTTTCTAATGATACTGGATTACAAAAATTATTATACAATGTTTTCTTAATTTATATAATTTACTATCTTAACTTTACAAGGTTTGCAGTTTTTTTTCAAATATGTACACATTCTTCATAATTTTGTATGAAAACAGCGTCAGACGTTTAGGTATGGAACAGATTAGGAAGAATATTGATTTAAAAAGAAAATTTTCACGTAGAAACTCGTTTGCTTTAATAAAACATTCGAATGTCCCGTTTGAGGTGTCATAGTCGTAAGTACATATTCGCTGTGTGAGAAACAAAACTTTAGTGCTGTTTTGTGGCAATATCTGCTTCTGTGGGACCATTGAGGCATTGTTTCCTAACAATAACATTGCGCCTTACAAGCCGCCGGAGCCCGAAGCGGTCGCTTTCTCATCTAGGCACCACTACCCTATTCACCTTATACGAATAATAATGACTCCGCATTGTGGATAACACCATTTCGTGATCCGATTAAGAAAAATTAAGATGAATCCGCTGATGTTTTCAATTTCTCAGAATTTTCCCTCCGTTCATATTTGGAAATATTAGAAACATATCTACAGACATTTCACTAAAGCTAATCTTTCTGAAACTGCTCACTTCAATTGTTAGGTGTCTAATGTTTATAGATTGTCGCTAGAAATCGCAGTTTAATTTACAGTAATTATATTTACAAGATAATTTACGACGGTATAGTAACGATAATTGCTTGTCTTTTTAGAAAATCATATGAATAAACTAAGTACTTTAAGCTATTTGATTACGTGGAACTTTTGCAAAGGTGCAATCACGAATTAACCGTTTAAAAATCATAACCGACTGTTCTTAAAGGTATAAGGAACATGTTTTAAACACCCTTAAATAAATTCATTTGGTCAAACATTTTAGAAATACAACTGAAAATGAAATTTCAATAACAGTGGAAATTTAGGGGGGAGGGGGATTAACTCATCTACATATTACTGCACCTAAAAAATGAATTTTAAATCTTATTCTACTATCACTCATGAGCAATTTTGCTTAACCCTTCAGGACGCGCTGGTGGGTAAAATTGACCCAGACGCCATTCAAGTTAACGTATTTGTTTCTAGGAATTAAGTAGAGCCGTCTCCCTTCAGCTAATTTCAAACTGGACTCTTCCCAGTGCAGAAATGCTGTTTTGCTTATATTTCAGTCAGTTGTGCAACGTCTGTTCAGGTGTAAAATGCAGTTGGGTCATTTTTACCCGGAGTGAGTCTTTCTGTAACATATTTTATTTACAGATACTTTTAGATTTTTGGTTAGTGTTTTTTTCTATTGTTTTGACACCAAAGTAATTTTTTTGAATACAGCTTTCGTAATGGCTTCCTTGTCTAATTATGAAAAAAATTGACCTTTAAACGACCGCGAACTTATGCAACTTGCTGAAGAGTCAGACGAAGACGAAATTATACGTGAAAGTGATCTCTGAAGAAGATTATTGTTATGAAAGTGATCATGACACTAATCCTGAGGTATCTGGAGCTGAAGAAGCGATTGAAGACAGCGATTTAGAAGGTATAATTTTTTGAATAAAAATTTGAAATAAAGTAGTATTTACTACGGTACAATTTTAGCAGAAGATGTTATTCCTTTATCTCATTTTGTGAAGTATGTGGGGAAAGACAACTCTACTGAGTGGCAAATGTGTCCTCCTCCACGTAAAAGAATAAGAAACCACAATATAATTTCACAGCGACCAGGTCCTAGAGGACCAGCTCAACAAGCCGACACACCAATCAAAACAATGTTTTGCAAAATGCCCAAAAACCTTAGACGTTAATAAAGCACAAGAGGACACCACGACACCCCTTGAATTTTGCGCGTCTATAATTAATTTTATTTTTAGAATGTGTATGTCAACATGTATATTACCTTTTTTAGTAAATCACTGGCATATATTTTCAAAACAAACTTATATGAATGTTATTTTGTTATAATCTATGATAGGGTAAAAATTACCCAGCGCGCGTCCTTATGAAATTTCTCAGAGCGCGCGTCCTGAAGGGTTAAACAGAAATGTTTTATTATATTCTGTTTATCAAATAAAGGAGTTTGAATTATCGACTTTTTAAAAATTCATAGAAGGCGTCACAGAGAAATTGGCGGACGACCACACAAGCAAATTGTAGCTTCCGATTATGTTTATGAACCTACAAAATGTAGAAAAAATCATATTGACAGTTTTCGTCAATATTTTTTTTTCAAATTTGCGTGGTTTGAAAAACATTTTTTATTTGTACAAAAATGCTCTTGTATAACGACATGTATTTCCGTTAAAATCTCGATTTCGAACCTTTTCATAAAATCAATACTTCCTTATGCTGAAAGTATAGGAATGTAACAAAAGGCAACCTTACTTATTCAGATCGCACCTTTAAATAGTATCTTTTTCTAAATGTTATAAAGGGTGGGTTCTCCATATGGAGTTTTCGAATGAAAATCACAATTGTTTAAAAAGAAAAGAAGTAACGACTAACTGTTTATGACTAATATAAGTTTTGACAATACAAACACAAGACATTTAAAAATTGACAAAACATATTTCCTAGACTTTCCTATACTGTAGGGATTGTTATTTATTGTATTTCTGAAAGTATATTTGTATAACGTTTTATCGGACAACTACTTTGTCGCACCACCAGTATCCCTGCAGCGCAAGCGCACTTCCAGATGATAGCGAATACTATAGGAAATTTCCTTTGGAATTCGGCATTTACCTGAATTAAGTTACTACCAAAATTTGTTTAGCAACAAAATCGTATTTTTTAAATTAGTTACAAATTATGTGCCAGCGGAAGAATTAAGTATTGCTGCATATAAAAATCAAGTTATGAATCTTATTTTACTATCTCTTGTAAACAATTTAGCTTAAACAGATATGTTTTATTATATCCCTTCTATTAAATAAAGGGAAATAAATTATTGATTTTCAAAAAGTCATGTGGCTTGTTTGGAGCATTATTTTTTGAGAAATTACCAACATTTAAAAAAAAATCCTAATCAGTACAAATTTTCTACATAGTAGCGTTATGTTCTTCTAGGACTATTATAATAACAAACTTGATCTGTCAACTAGTTTTTGAGTAATAAGGCGTTAAGATCATTTGAAACAATAAAATTTGAAAAAATGCTCTAAGGTTTTTTAGCAGCAGATTCCGTTTTCAGATTACGAAAATTTGTTTGTTTGGAAAAAAAATTATACCAAAAATCATAACTATTCCCACATTCTGAAACTTATTGAAATCGGCTGATCCCTTTGAGAGTTATGAACCGCACCCACCTAGACACCCACCAACACACCCACCCATCCACAGACAGACATTTCTTAAAAGACCTAAAGATCCAAAAAATGCATTCCCGTAAAAATCTCCAAATCTGAAATTTTCATGAAATCAATACCGACCGTAGAGAAAAGTAAAAACTGAAAATTTCAAAATCGTTCTTTTCATGATGACTCATTTCCGATATTTTAGTCGCACTAGATAAGTGATTTAAAACGTGTACTTGGGTTCTTAAAATTCAAGTGAGCACGTAAATTTTGAGAACCCTACCGAATTAGTAAGTTTGATCTGAAGTATAGAGGAGCGGTAAGAGTTTGAACTCTTAAATCTCAATTCACAAAAGACAAATTCAACCCTAACCTCCGGTGGAACGAACCAACAATCGAACAATTCGAATGCGGTCGGAGTAGAGTAAAAGAAAAGGCTGTACGGGAGCTCTAATTACTAACATCCGTATCCCTCAGGTTAATTCTGAAGGTAGGAAACATTAGCAGCGGCATTATGGGTGTTCGGAGGGCCATTCGGACCCGTTATAGTCGCACCGGGGCTGGCCGCCCGACCCGAGCAATCAAAAACACGCCAGATTCCTGAAAAAAGCTTATAGCGCCGGTAGGAGACGGGTAAATGGGGAATTAAAAGTTACTGTACTGCGGCTTGCGGGTCACTTGCGGATTACAGACACTCGTTTTATTTTATCTGCACTATGAAAAACTTGTCTTTTATCTCCGACTTTTAATGCAAGTTCGTTAAAATGGAATCGTCACCAGACAACTCATTTATAAGATAAACTTCTCCGACTTCAATATCGTTTACCAAACAGACGCGTATTGTAAAATAAAATTCGGAAACGTTTGCTGAAACAATTGTGCGGCAACTCCCTTGCCGACTTCCACACAAATTATTACTAAGGCATCAAACACACCCTTCAACCGCTTGTGGTTGTTCCTGTGCCATGCTGCTCCATTAATCCGATTCGTATTACACCGTTATTATATCCTTTCAGTCAACAATTAGATCAAAAGATTCAAGTTGTGGGAGTTTTATTTATAGATCCCTTTACTGGATATCATAATTAAGAAATAAGAAAGAACACACATCTTTGTTTGTTCGGCGAAGAAAATATCGAATTTCATTCATGTCTATGTATAAACTTTAATTCATGAATAGAACTGCAGGAATACCCGTTGATAATCGTCTTTTTCCTTTTGCTGAAAAGTTGCTAACACTGCTGCTTGCTTTAGGGATGAAAGGGTTAAGTTTCGTTTTAAACTTATAAAATTTTCCTTTGAAGTCAAATTTGGTAAACAGTATTATTATAAAACTGGAGAAATCTGAACTCACTTTTACTTTGAAATTACGCTTGATTTAATTAACATTTCATGACAATCTTCTTCATTTTAATATACCAACAACGGGGGGGAGGGGGTACCGTGAAAGCAATCAAAAATTATTAAAAATGCATTCATTTTCAACGAGTTAACTTTTTGCAGATACCATTTTGTTTTTAAAACTATGTTTACATAAAATTTGAGATCTTGAAGATCTATCGTTATTGATTTATAATTATTTGCAGCAATATAATTAGAGAAAAATGAAAGAAGCACTTTACCTGGACTTTCTATACTTTAGACTTTGGTAATGATCATATATTCAAAAGTACTTTTGTATTAACATTTTACTCGTCAACATTGACCACAATAAGATCGCACCACTCTTACCACTGTATCAATAGCATAGCTGCATAGTACTTACAAAGAGCGACCAAATAAAAAAATTATCGCAGTCGCCTATGAAACAAGCGCGGCATGTCGATGATTGGTTTTTCAAATCTCATGGTAACGCGGTTTATTGTTTTACCGCAATTGCTCATATTTAACATTTTTTAACAATTAACAAGTGAGCATTGTAAGTTGTATTTAATATTTATTATTTTTTGTTTTACAAACGTACATCATCAATGTCAGTCGGCAAACTTGTCACAATTAACTCGCATAATGAAAAAAATTTTAAAAGACATATTGGTTTAGCGGCAAAGGCGTGGGCTTGTAACCTGGCAACCCCAATTTAAATCCCGTGGCTGGCTTGTTTTTTTTCTTATTTTAGTTAACTTATTTTTGCAATCTTTTACTGGTATATAATCTTGCCCTATAATCCATTTTAATTTTTATCTTTGTTTTATGTAAAAAAATAGGTAACTTAACAGACGTTATTCTTTAATTTGAATTTTAAACACCAAACAATCTAAACGACATAAAAAACAAAACAATTAAAAGTCAGAATAGATGTTGAAACTGCTGTCCAATCGTTTCTAGGCATAAACGAACTCGCTTTTTTCATGATTTCAAAACACTTAAAATAAAAATAGAATTAAGAAAAAAACACGTCTTCCATGGGATTTGAACTGATGCCGCCAGATTATAAGCCCAAGCCTTTACAGCTAAACTAACATTTTGTTAAAAAAATTTTATATTATGTGAGTTAAATGGGTGACGGTTGCCAACTGGCATTTATCATGTTTGTAAAATAAAAATAATAACTATTAAAATTAATTAATAATGCTCGCTTGCTTATTGCATAAAAATGTGAAGTATGAGCAATTACGGTAAAATAATAAGCGGTGCAACTATGAAAGTAGCTCCACAATTTGCAAACTATAATCATCGATAGGCCGTTCTTGTTTCATAGGCGACTGCAATTAAAATTTGGTTGATTGCTCTGCATTATAAAGCTATATGATACTAAAATAATGCAAAAACCATAAAAAACATGTAAATATAACAATATAAACTTTTTTAGAATCTTTTATTGTTTCAACTGCTGGATGTAAACAGAGAAAGTGCTGTAGCAAAATAAAATAAGAAATAGGCGGGAGAGGTAAATTAAATACTGCTGCACCTTACAATTACTAAAAAAAATGTTTATTTTTCCTCGTTTATTAAATAAAGGGGCATTAATGAGATAATGAGATACCAACCAAAAAATACACAACGAAACAGACAAGTAACTTGCGCATCATGGTGGTATCAGTGACCCAGGGGCAAGTTACTTGTCTGCTTCATTGTGTTTTTCCACTTCGGTATAGTTTCTGTTTCTCATGCTTTTAGTTCACTGGAGATGGCTGCTTAGCAACTGAAATGTATATCTGAACCTACAAATAACAGTTCTTGTGAGAACTAAAGTGACTTAATAATAATTATAAATCAAGCGCTAAAAAACCCGAAACATAAAGTAGAATTTAGACATCTTCTTTTGGCAGCGTTTCATTAAGAAATTGAATTTTCTCAATCTTAAAACTGAATCTGATTGAAGACTTTAAAACAAACCCAAGCATCTTCTAGGTTTAAAATGGCGGTAGCTAAGATGTTTTGAAAGTTTTAGTTTTTGATTACTTAAAAATGGGTTGACAGCTCAGGGTGAAATTTGGTATTAAACTAGCCCCAGAGGAACATAATGTTGCTATGTAAGATGTTGTACGAATGAAAACTGCAAAGTAAAAAATATTTTCCAATTTAAAACAAATATTACGTAAAACTTCGTTTTTAATTTTGTAGAATTATATAGATATTGATTAGCTTCAATTTAGTTGGTATCCCAGTCCCCTAATTTCGATGTGCGGTCTTGTATGAGTTTTTGAAAATCACATATTCATATTTTGGTAACGGGGGAGAATGAACATTTCTGTTTAAGTTAAATTACTCGTGAGTGATAGTAAAATAAGATTTACAATTTTGGGTGCAGCGTATTTGGGAATCTTAATTTTCTTCTCCATTCAAGTTTTTGGCGGATAAACTTGCTGCATCGTTTCCGGTATTTTATAATACCGAGGAATCGTTTACAAAAAAATCAAAAATAATTTTTTTTTGTACAAAATTTTGGTTGTAACTTGTAATTTAGTAGGTTATTAGGGCTAATGCCCCAGGCATTTCCCTAATTACTATTTAAACTATGGTAAATTTTTGAAAATTTAGAAAATTTTACCAAACCTTTAAAACTCCAAAATTTTTCAAATTATGTTCGAAAATTTTTAATATTTTTGTAAAAAAATCTGAAAATGTTTGGAAATTTAGAAAATTTGTGGATTTGTTTAAACATTTTGAAAATTTTGAAAATATTTTGAAGGTCTTGAAATTTTTAGTATTTTCTAATTGCAAACAATTTTTATTCGTCAATATCTTAAATCGATTTTATAAGTTTTTAGTGATTATCCAATTAAAATGTTCAGGTAAACAACCAAAAGTAAACTTAAGTTTTTAGAATTGTTGTTGTGAATTTTTATAAAATGTTTATTAATAATAATTTTTGTAAAGGTTGTAAAAAAATAGTAATATCGGCATCCTTTAAGTTCAATGTTATAGTTTACCACTGAATTATTTCGTCAAACAGCAAGGATTACGTAATTATAGGTACTGACATTTATACAGGGTGCATCAGAACAGTTACAAATATTAAAACCCAAAGTAGATTACAGCATATATAAACCAAAAAATACATTTGTTTGTTAAAGGGTCCCCCACGAGAAAATAATTATTGAGAATTTAGCAGAAAATTGTTTTAGTACTGCAGGACAATTATAATATTTTAAGTTTAAAGATGTTATCGGCAGAGAAACCAAAACTGAAAATTAGAGTAAGAAATGTTGATTTACTAAAACTTTCTTATCACCTGCAAGCTATGTTTCTACAATTTTGCCACATTGGATATAAATTATTTTCTTCGCAGTCATTCAATTCTATTTACAATTCTAAAAATTGTTCATAGTTCTAAACTCACTTTGCAGGGAAGGAAGTAAATAGATACAGTGGGCGGCTTGGAAGAACTTTCTACCAATAAATAGAAACATAGGTTGCTATCTACATCTTGTTAATTTCCATTAGTTTTTCATTTTGTTTGCGAAAATCCAGAATTTCCATCATTCCCATCACGGCGACGCTCAGTGGAACGGCGCCAACATGACAATTAACTTCCATGTGAAGGTGTTGTACCTTGCTTACATAAGACAATAAATTATTATAATTTTCCCATGGCATTTTTTGCTTCATATAGGTATGAGAAAGTTAAAAGCTAGTGTTATTTTTGACAGAGTTAAGCATTGTTAAAAGTTCATCCTGTAGTTTTGAAAAACTTCGTAGTTCATAATTTGAGAGAAATTTTACCAAAAAAGGGATGTTATTAACCTTAATATTTCAATTCGTACCGTAATATTTAAATATTTATTAGAGATGTTCCAAAACATATTTCTCTAAAAAATTTGCTTTCTGCTTATTCGAAACGAATGGTGCGTCTAGCAGGCTGTGTTATGCAAATACTTATGTAATATGCAGCCAAATTTCCTCTGGTTTAGCTGCATGTGCCGTGGAGCAATAAGAGGAGCACAATATTTTATAGTCTGCCGGGAGAGCTTGCCATGTAAAAATTATTAGCCCTGTAATCGCTTGTCATTGCGCTTCTTAAGTTTAATTCAATTATGGCAAAAGACCGCGACCGAACTGTGCTAAAATTGACATGTTGCTGTTGCAATCATTATTCGCTCATCGGGCGAAAATGTTTTAATTTTAAATGCAATTTGAAACAAACGTTGGATCAATTTTTGGCTTAATAAGGAACCGTCGTTTTATAATGGGGCGAACTTTAATATCTGAGAATTTCAGAGCAAGTTGCAATTTCAGCAATTAAGTCGATAAACAGTGGGTTAGCCATCATCATTAGCACATCGCAGATTACTTCGACCTTTTCGTTATGTATTTGTTATAAACGGAGTTTCCAAAGTTTAATCAACTGACTGACGTCTGACTTCTTAGTACCACCACCTACGTTAACTGTTCGGCGGTAGTTACTTTAACTAATGCTAATCAACCACCTGAGTTCAGTTTGCACTTCAGTAGTAAAGTCATTTGTAAAGGCTCCTTCTTTAATAACATACTTTTGCGATTCATTAATCAAACGGACAATAATAACTAAGTATTTTATTAATTCTACGGGAAATTATTAAAAAGTCACATTTAAATTAAGAATTAAAAAAAGACATTTTTAAATACAGAAGATACTTCTCTCTTAAAATTAAAATGATTTTTTAATACAATGAACTCTATTATGAGTTTATACCGGGTGGGGCAATAGTGCGTGAGAGTTCGATAGCTCGTACACCGTAATAGATAAAAAAAAATGTTCTAATGCAGATGTAAACTGTGAGTAAATGCACATACATAGAAATTATTTTCAAATATACAAGGTGTTACAAAAACGTGTGGCACGCTTAAGGTAATTTTTTTTTAATGGAATGCTTTGAATATTTTTGCATATTTAACACTTCTCTTGGGATGTTTATTCATATATAAAATATTAGCGCCATCTAATGTCCGATTTAGAAGTAATAATATTTTTTTCAAAAAAATTGATTTTTACATTACTCCCTCCACTTAACAATTCACCACTTCTGCGGTCGCAGCTTTGAAGACGAAATTAGGTAAGGACCTTATTGTAGGAGGTTGTAGGGTGCTCTTTTTTAAATATCATAGATCCACCATGTACAGGGTGTTCAACATTAATTTTCAAATTTTGAGAAATTTAAAGTTATTCTACTCAACTTTTTCAAATAGAACACCCTGTATAGTTTTTAACGATGTTATGTAGAATTAAATAGCAAACATTGTTTGTATGTACATTCTTATGGCTATTTGTAACCACTTTTGATTTATTGCAAAAAGTAGAAAATTCAACAATATTTATTAATAAAAATTAAGGTTTTTTTCAAATAAAACAAAAGAAAAAAATTATATTAAGTGCTTCACATGTTGCCCATTTTGATTGACACACATTTCTATGCGCCCTTGAAATGAGGTTTTTACTTTTCTTAAAATTGCCGGTGTGATACTTTTAAAAACATGTATTATCCTATCCTTCATATTTTTGATTGTTGTTGGTGTATCTGTATAAACAATTTCTTTCACGTATCCCTATAAAAAAAATCCACTTTTGTAAGATCGGGAGATCTAGCAGGCCATTTAGTGGGTCCATTCCTTCCAATCTATTGATGTGGGTAGATATTATTTAGGTGGTCTCTAACTGCATTTAAATAATGTGGTGGAACACCATCTTGCTAAAGCCACATCCTATTTCGGATCCTTTAAGGAAGATTCACCAATAATTGTGGAAGATAGTTCTCCAAAAAATGAAGATAAATAGCTCCACTTAATGTACCATCAAAAAATGTGGCCCTATTACATGTTTTCCAATAATTCCCCCCCAAACGTTTATGGACCATCTGTGCAGGTAATCAAGTTGCATGAAAAAGTGAGGATTTTCCGTAGCATAATAATGGAAATTATGCCTGTTAACAAATTCATTTATATGAAAAGTTGCCTCATCAGTGAACAAAACATTGTTGAAGAAAGTAGCATCTTCTTATTTTACCTCTGGCCCAATTACAAAACTGTAAACGATTTAGAAAATCATCACTTAATTCCTGGTGCATTTGAATGTGATATGCATGAAACTTTTTTTTAAGATTCGACCAACAGAACGTATACTTATTCCGACTAATGAGCTTACTTCTCTCTCTGACTAATATGGGGATCCTCAATCGGTGCCAGCACAACAGATAACTCATTTTCTTCGTTCACAACATTTTTAATTCCTTTACGTTTTCCATATTGCCGGTTTCCACAAATCTATTAAGCAGGTTTTGGGAGTCTTCGTTCAGGATACCGTTGCGTTGGTGGTAAATTCTATTGGCAAGCAAACAATTTATTTCCGACTCGCCCAAAACAAAAATCATGTCTACAAGTTCTTCTTTATTAAAATTTATTTTGGAAAACTCAAATACTACAAATAAAAACTGATGGTCGATAACTGCGAGAAATGTACTTTGACGTTTGTGCAAAACAATTACCAGCGAACAGATGTTTTATTGTTTTGTCGAACACAAACAACCAAAATAATTTACAACTAATAATAATTAATAAATATTGTTGAATTTTGTACTTTTTGCTCAATAAATCAAAAGTGGTTACAAATAGTCATAATGATGTACATACAAAAAATGTTCGCTATTTAATTCTACATAACATCGGTAAAAAATATACAGGGTGTTCCATTTGAAAAAGTTGAGAAGAATAACTTTGAAGTTCTCAAAATTTGAAAATTAATTTTGAACACCCTGTACATGGTGGCTCTAGGATATTTAAACAAAAGCACCCTACAACCTCCTACATAAGTTCCTTATTTAATTTCGTCTTCAAAGCTGCAGCCGCGGAAGTGGTGAATTGTTAAGTAGAGTAATGTAAAAATCAATTTTTTTGAAAAAAAATATTATTACTTCTAAACCAGACATTAGATGACGCTAATATTTTAGATATTAATAAACATCCCTAAAGAAGTGTTAAATATGCAAAAATATTCAAGGCATTCCCTTAAAAAAAAATTACCTTAAGCGTGCCACACTTTTTTGTAACACCCTGTATATTTGAAAATAATTTTTGTGTATGCGCATTTACCCACAGTTTACATCTGCATTAGCAAGATTTTTTTATCTGTTACGGTGTACGAGTTATCGAACTCCCACGCACTATTGCCCCACCCGGTATATTTAAAATTTCTAATTACGGCAGTACTTCTTTGATTATAACAATAAAACGCGAGCATCTGTTCATACTTTCCCATAGACACATTTTTCATATTTTTAATATACTTTAATACTCCTACTGCCTGCAGCAGTAAAGGCTATGGTAGATTGCTGCCCATCACCACCTGCACTTAGAAATCAAAAATTCTGGCCGACCATGGAGTAGCGGTCTCAGGTTATTCGAGTTACTTCGTAGGATGTTTGATTTCCATTTACTGCAGTTTCCGTGGTCGTGCCTAACTTTATAATTTAATGCAAAGTAAACATTTGATATGGAAATATTAAGAAATTAATATTTTAGATGCCAAAACCATTCACCCATTGCTATTTTTGCAAAGACTATGCAAAATAGCGGTGAGTGAACGTCTTTGGTATCTTAAGTATTAAGTTTTAAATATTAGCCCACAAATGTCAAAATTTTTGAACAAAAATTAAATAACTCAACAACCGCGAATTGTAAGATAATAGTAGCATAATACTTTTCTATCTAGAATTAATGTTACAATTGAATAATGCAATAATATATAGGGGGTTTTATTTAAAATAACGAAGTAATGTGTTGTACAGGCATAAGTAAACACTCGGTATAACTGATAATAATTCTAGATTATGCACAGTAACCCAACAAACAATTTTGTTTTGAACAATTGTTTGTTAACTGCTATAATAAAGACGTTACAAAACAATCTCGCACTAATAACTCGCACTATATAAATCGATTTTTTTTGGAAAAAGATTCCTTGGGATTTAAATAAAAAACAAAAACTGAAAAAGTGGAAAATTAACTTCTCAAAATATTGCTGTACCTAAGCATTAAGTTCTGTATCGTATTATACTATTACTCATAAGCACTGTACCTTAAACAGAAATTTTGAACTTTCAAAAATTCATAGTAGGCGTCAGTTACAGAGAAATTAGTAGAGTAGAGTGGGACACAAACCAAATTATAGCTCATCTCTAGCTCTATATTCTTAAAAAGTTTAAATGAATCGTGTGCCAGTTTTTGAACAATATGTTCTTGACAATGTCCAAAATTTTGAAAAAAATTTCACTACTTCACAGTTTTTATTTGTACAAGAATCTCTCAGATACTAAGATTGTGTTTCTCTAAGGTTATTGTAATACCAAATTTAGTGCCGGTTTGTCAACTCGTTTAGCCGTTAAAGCCGAAAAGGTTGAAAAATCGTAGCGGCCACCATTTTAAATCAAGAGTATATATTTCGTATGGCAAATAGAAAATAGATACAGCAAATGTAGATAAAATTCAAATATGAACAAATACAAAAACAGAGTATAAATAAAATACAAAGTGTAAATAGAACACAGAGTGCACACACGGAAAAAAGCTCTTGATTTGTCCCATCTATCATATTTTGTTTTTGGATTTCTGAAATTCCGGTTGTGAAAAAAAAACGCTACCGAAAGAAACATGTCTAACTTCCGTTTCCGGTTCCGGTTTATAAAATAAAACTTAATAGCTTGACAATTTTTCGTTGTGCTTAGGTTTATCAAATATCATGAAAATCGGTCAAGTAGTTCTAGATTTTACGTTACGCACACACCAATACATTCAGACATACAGAGCTACAATTGCAAAAAACTACTTTTTTTGGGTTACTGTGGGTCCAAATCATGTATTTCTTTCCGTCAAATATTAAAACCAAAAATTTACACAATTACAATACATTTCCATGTTGGAAGTATGGGAAAGTAAAAAAGCGTACTAATTCACTGAAATACGAGGAAGTACTGACGCACTGTGTATACGCAGCAGTTTTTTAATTTGATATTGTTATATGTAACTCGAACTCGCAATATTTGGCTCTAATATTTTTTCGGATAAACAAACTATAACCGATTTTCGTTCTTTCTCAAAACTTGTAAGTATGTACCCCGTGGAAAGCAGGAACCTCTCGCCACTAAAGCTGAGACATCCGGATTTAATATATAGATAATGAAAACTTTTGCTAATTGTTTGGAAAACCTCGTGGTATTACCAGATTTGGTAATTTAGCATCAGCAAAAAAAAACAACCTCCAAAACTATGTTTGAAGTACAAAACAGATTTAAGTTCGAAAATGAGTTATAATCAAATTAACTAATTTAACTTTTGTATACCTCTGAGTAACGTAGGAAAACAAGAACTATCAGAGTTATGTTAGTTATATCGCATCCAATTAGCATTAGGTACTGAATTATTGTTTTTATTATACCTGTCGGCTTTAATAGTGTGGCTAATTGTTTTTAATTCTATTTTCTGTAATATATACATAAAATTTTAATAGTTCAAAGTAACGATTGTTGTTGTAGTTATGGACCTTAAAGTTGGCAAGGATAATGTTGCGTAACTTGTGGAAATGTGTTTACTAGTAGTAAAACTATAAAACGAAACTTTTGCTTGAGTTCCATTTAATCCATTTAGAATTTTGTATGTAGGGCTTGCCTATAAAAATACCAGAAATCTGCTACGAAACGTCTCTAAATAAATATATACATGTCTCTAATTATTATCATTATGAATATTTAAAAACGTCTGTGTAATCGAAATTTATCCTAATTTAAATTTAAGTTTTCACCTAACTATTGAGAAACACGAATTATTTCAAATTGATTTGAACCGATTGAGTTATTTATAATTTGCACCTTTAGAAAATTTGGGTTAAAATATGATTATGAACTAGTTAGTGAAAATTATGGGAAATTTTGTGGAGATAACGATTAATATGATAGCCAATAAAATCCGGTTAAATTCCGGAATTCCGGTGCTGCTGGTTGATGGACTGGGCGTCGGCAAGGCGCAAGAATAGGGAAGAGTGGAGGGGCGCTTGCATATCATCTTAAAGTTTAATTGAGTCTTGGCGCTTGGGGAGGAAACGACCGAGATTGCTTGGGGAATCCCCAAGGAGTCCCGCTCCTGACGCCCTCGGCTCGCACAGCGTCTGTTACCACTTACGCTGCTCGGCACGGCAATCTTCACTCCGCTCCTTCATCTCCTCTCTTAGTGATCAAACAAATTATAAAAGATGGCTTCACCATGTCTCGAGACGCCACGTGATGCATTGCTAATGTCGTCTTGACACCCTTCCTCAAGCTTTACGATATATAGTGTCATTTCAAACCCGTCTCCGTGGTTTGTCTCATCGTTGTGTTGGTCCAAGAAGTCCATTTCAAACTCAAATTTTTCAAAAATTAATCTCCTGTTCGGTCCAGCAAAGAATAACATCGAATCTGGGTACTTTTCGGTTTGGTGTTCAAAATCAGTTAAAGTATGAAACAGCTGACCGACTTTGTCCTTTGAGTCCTCCGAGTTTCCGACAGGCTTACGTTTGTATTACAAGAGGGTGAGATAAGAAAACAAGCCAGGGTGGGAATAGGTACAAACTTTGATTGTATAACCCCTGGCTATATGATCTAAAAGTACAATCGATTGTGTTTTTAGACCGCGGAAAATTTTCTTGCTTTTACTGTTCTCAAATTACCAATATTCAAAATATCTTGTGAAATAAAGCGATTTATGTTTGCGTGACCTCATTGCTTGATCCTTAAGCCATGCACTTGATTTAAAATTTATGCATTAGTAATGGTAAATCCGCCTGCATCTTGTATTAAACTGTTTCATAACTGAGTGGCTGAATTTAAATCCAGGATTTTCATTTTATAAGTGATCTGGAGAACATCTTTAAAACTAATTTAATACTTTCATTTTTTATTCATAAATTGAACGTTCGGGAAATATTTGTCTCCGTAAAGGAACAAACCGAAAACACGTTTTTTAAGTGCTATTTTAATTAAGCTCTATTTTATAAAAATCATTTCTGTTTTATCTTTTTGAGAAAGCATTGCAATACTGTTATCAAAACTTCACCTAAGCTTTCTTATACTCGAAAATATTTTTTTTAAATTCTTGTATCACTACTTTTTTTAACCCAATAGTCACTATTAACATACGGTAGCCTTGTAGGTCACGACTGAATGCACTCACTTAGGCCTAGGACGCCGAGAAGAACACAAATATAGTTTTTTCCTGCTTATGAAAACGCAAAGAACAATTCATTTTAAGCTCAATTTGTTCGTGGTCTCCTCTTGTTTGATTAAATAGTTTTCGAACTTCAGAAATTCATCGAGGGCGTCGCAGATCAGTTAGAGCGTTGCATTGTAAGATAAAAACAAATTATAGTGTTGTCAGTTTTCATAAAATTGATTTTTTGAAGTGCTTCTCAATTCACAATTTACGTATGCCCCTTCTCTTTACAACACTTCTCAGACTTTCAGATGAGGTCTAATATCAGGGTGTTATTATATTCGACAAAAGCTGAATTGGGGGAGACCTGTACAGGTGAAAATCTCCAACGCATGCATGGTGTTGATCTATGATTATTCACTGCCGTAATATGCTCGGCGGCCTTGAAACCTGACCAGGGCCTTCCCCCTCTAGATCTCTTTGTGAACAAAGTTGCCTTAAAGACAGCCCACAACTTACGCATTAGAATAAATTACATATTTATAGAATTTTAATTTAGGTGGAACATGGCAGATTAATATGCAAAAATTCGTATAGCTGTATTTTATAATCCTTGGCGCATTTGAATAATTGCAGTTACCTTAAATAAAAAGATAACATTTTTACATTGTCTGATCAAGATATTCAAAAATTTTATGCAAATAATGTTTTAAATAAACTATTTATTAATAAACAAGCCGATAGTGCATTGATATACGCGGCTGCAAAGTCTATTTTTAGATGTCTCTGCTGCGTTTAGGTAAAGGATTTGCTTCGTACGCGACAGCTTATGAGTTTAAACCTTGATGCGGTCTACTGTTTTTTTTATAATTATTGCAAAAAAGAATCAGATTGATATTATTTTATTATAAATGTATAATTCTTATTTTTTAATCATAAGTTAAGTTTCTAACGAACCGCAGTTTAAAAAAAAATTGGAAGTTAATGATAAACTACTTACAACTGAAAAAAATAAGTAGGCACATTAACCGAATTTCATAGATTGCGCCCTAATTTTACAAAGTACCTAAAAGTACTACCTAATTAGCTGAAAAAAGTTTATCGTTAACTTCTTTTGTTTCAACTGATGAATTTTGTTATGGTACATTAAAAAATAACAATAATTTGTTTTAAATAAAACAAATTTGATTGTCTTTTTACAGTAATAAAAAAAAAGGTAGACCTCATCAATGTTTGAACTTGTAATCTTGTAACTTGTATCGCGCTTACGAAGTTATATCCTATACATGGACACCATGGAAACATATGAAAATCAACCTCGCCACCGCATATATCAATGCACTATTAGCTTGACTATTATTAAATAATTTATTAAAAGCATTATCAGCATCATAATCTATCCTCATATACCTGAAGGTGTCGAGGTCTTTCACTCCGGGTAGGCTCTTCGCTTGTGTAGTAGGAGGTAGTGGGGCTTTTGGCTTTAAACCACCACGCTCCTGAAGCTTATGCCACCCTTCATGCACATTCACTCAAGCCATACGCACATGTGTTTTATTTTAACATTAACATACAAATAAAAGCATTATTTGTGTTGAATTTTAACTTAAAATGCCACCAGGTTGTGTTTAAAAATGTTATTTTTCTATTTAACGTGACTTCAAGTAATAGAATTCATTCAGGGATAAAAAATTCTAGTTTTTGCATGTTAATATGCCATGTTCCATCTAAATTATAATTCATTATATATCATCATAATTTACGATCGTAGAGGTAATATAGTACCAAACATAATGTCAATATATTATCTTATTCATGAAAAATCGTAGCGGCTATCAAGGTGTCGAGTTTGGCAAATTGTATTTTACTTTGCTTTAAAGATCTCTCTTAGATCTCATTTTAATGTTTACAGAAGAAGTAAGACAAAAAAAAACATCTAATATTCGTTTTTGGATTTTTAAATAATTTACTATGCTATCGATTTTTGTTTGATATACCCCCAACCACAGAAACTTTTTATTTTGTTTCTTTTAGTCGCAAAACGTGTTCTTTCCATTAAAATCTTGTAATCAATTTTTCAATCAATACTCTCTTATACTGAAAGTAAAGAAAAGTAAATACCAATTTATTTCAAAATTTACTGTACTTCTGTTGTACTTATATTCCCTGTTGGTTTCATCTTCTGTTAACAAGTACTATAAAACCAAGTATGAAGTAATTTTAAAGTTGAGCGTAGCACTTCGTCGGGAGTTTCTCATACTTCAAAAATAATTACTATACTGCGTCTCAACAGACGCGTTCTAACGGCCGCATTCAAATGGTCGCGTAGAAACGGCCGCGTTCAAACCCCCTGGGCAACCATTGTTTATGCGTATGTCAAATGCAATAAGTCATATAAGCATACGAAAAATTAGACACGGGAGTCGACAATAGTGATCCTGTTTCAAAATAGGCTTCTTATGGGTTTCAGTCGTTGCCAACCTCTTATAACATATACCAGATGTACCTGAAACTAGGTGTACCCCCTAATAAAATTAAACTTGGGTGTGTTGAGTATATTGAGTATACTTCTAACGCTAAAGGTCTAGGGTTCGTTTCTCTGGAATTTCGTCGTTCGGATTCGACGTTAAACTGTAGGTCCTCCCGTACTCCACCTTAGCGCTAAGGAGAGTACGTGGCAGAGAAGAGTGCCGGTGCCCAGCAGTGGGACGTAAAGGCTGATTGCGATGATGAGTTATAAAAACGCATTATATGATATATAAGTCACTAATCTAGTACCTCCAGTTCAACGGGAAATGACGTCAAGATCATGCTTTTTATAGCATCTTTCCATTTTCAACTGTTTTTCATTAAAAAAATTATCAACAGACGAGGAAGAAAGATTGCCAACGCCTGCTTGTTAAAAATTGCTGCATAAATATTGATTCCTCTTTAAAAACAATTGCATTTTTTTGTCTCACTCATTTAACCATTTACAAATTTGAAAAAACAGTTGAAAAGAAAATTTCTCGGTGTAGGACGTTTAGGCGCTGCCGTTTGGGCGCAGAGACGTTTGGGTGCAGGGTCGTTTGGGCGCGGAAACGTTTGTGCGCAGAGACGTTTAGGCGCAGAGACGTTTTAGCGCCGGGACATTGCGGCGCAATAAAAGAAATTATTTGATTTTGTTGTTGATTTAGTATAATTGGTAATTATTGTAGATTATGCACAGTAACCCAACAAACAATTTTATTTTGAACAATTTTTTGGTACCTGCTATAATGAGGCCGTTAGAAAGCAATATCGCGCGAATAACACCCTGTATATTATTCAAAATCTTACAAACAAATTTTATTTTGCCGTTGTTGGCTCGTAAGACGTCAATACTGAAATATTCTTAAAAACATGATAAGCAACTGTTTCTAAAGTTTATGAAAATTCAGGCGAAGTGCTTTACTTATTTATTAGTAAATATAGTTGGATTTCTTAAGCCGCAAAACGTGTTTTTCGTTAAATCTTGAACATTTTTCATGTAATCAATACTTTGCTATACTGAAAGTATGGGAAGTTTACAGCAATACACAATCATTATCTTCGCAACTTTTAAATTTGAGTAAGCAGCTGCAACTTGAAAAACTTAAAATCGAATTTTGTTGGTTTACTATACACAAAGCGCTGTAAGCTAATTATAATTTTTCAGCGACAAGTTTGAAGTAGATTGAGGCCGAAGTTATGTTTATGAAGTTTAGATCTCATTACCATTAACAGGATTCTAGTTAGATAATTAAGTTATGTCATGTCTTTACCGTTTACTAAAACGCATTACGTTCATTACTTTTCAACCAACCAGCCCTGTGTGAAAATTCTATTTGTCAGCAACATACACTTTTTCTGTGCCGGTACCGGAAACGTAACTAAGAAACCAGTTGTTTTATGAAAGTAATTTGATTTAGTACAGCTTCTGCGTGAAAAATATGTAATTAGCCAACAATTTAGTGATTTGATTGTTAAGTTTATTACATCGCATGTGGATTTTTGCTAATTTGTGAATCTGTGATTTTCGAAAACCGTTAGATGGCTGCAATAATAAATCTCGCATAAGCGCTACAAAATTGTAAACAGGAAGAGATATTAGACGACAAATCTGGTCGTTTTATTACAATCATTAGAACTCGACCTTCCTTTAAACTTTTAAATCTACTAAGACATTAATTTGTGAGCAAATCAAGATTCAAACTCTTTATAAAACATCTTCCGTGCACTATGAAACGGAGTGATAAACATAAGGGTGTAAATCAAGTAGATGTTGAGGCATTTATGAACCTGTTGATAGCTGGTGTCTTATTTAACTCTCAATTGGTGCGGTTGTATGAGAGTGTATTGCGCTAATTACTATACGAACTTGTCAAAACTATTATATTCTATAATAGTAAAACTTTTACCTTACAAAAATAAGTTCTGACAATTGTATTTAATTAACTATAAAAAAATTCGGATATTTATATCTGGTAACAATTACCTCAAACTTTGAAGTTTTTGATGCTTACTTTCACATACTTTCAAAATTAAACGAATTACATTTTTTTGAATTTCTGACGACACCGAATCTCTATGTACTCAAAAATGAGTTGTCAGATCGGCATAAACTTTGATTTTAATAATAGCTCTAATGGCGCATAATATCTAAGAGTATTTTTAAAACCAAAAAGCTGTAGAGTGAAATTTTTTTAGATATTTTCATAAAAAAACTTGCAAAACACAATTTTTTTTTAATTTTTCAGACTCATAGAGCCGAAAATGATTTACAGTTTGGTTGATGTTTCAATTCGTTAATTATTCTGACGCCTTCTATGAATTTTTGAAAATTGAAAATTAAAGTCTCTTAATTTTCATATATGGGGAACGATACATTATTTCTGTTTAAGCTAAACTGTTTAGGAGTCGTAGTAAAATAGAATTATAGCATCACGTAACTTTTTTGCATAATTTATTATTTACGAAAAGTTAGCTTTCTCCTTCTCTTCAAGTTTTTGTTTGGGTAATTTTTTTAAAGAATCATGAGGCCGTGCGTGAACACGACTCCATGATTCTTATCACACCCCCTTACCAGGGCTCAGCCCACAAGTGCTATACACCGATATAACATGCCCCACCCCTGAAAGACATGCAACCCAACATACACACCACACACAACGTCCATGGACACGCCGGATTTAACTTATTCAGAAAAATTTTCGACGGACAGAGGACTCGAACCTACTGCCGTTGGGAGTCTAGTTCTAGAGATTGAGACTCTAACCACTAGACCACCCGCTGGCCCTTTGACGGATTTAATCTCGTGCCTCCGCTGACTTGGCATCTCGAGCGACAGCCTGGAGGACCTTGAAAGGATTTAGAGTTCTTCTGTGTTACAACATATTGTGTAATGCAATAAATCTTGGATAATAAGGTTGATGTTCTTGTTATTAGAGAAACATGATTATTATATGAAGATCACAGCACGCGGTATCTTAACACCAACTCGTCGCAAGCTGTTGAAATCAAGTGCTGCTGGTGCTTCAGCTTTTTAGATAAACAGCCGGAAGTTACATGCTTCGTCCTCTGCGTTTGCGTTCCGTATAACAACATCAGAGTCGTGGTCGAGAAGCGTTCGCCTTTCATTCGGCAGGCCTTGGGTTCGTTTTTCGGCCCGGCTGACTGTCCTGGCTTAGGTTTTTCCCATGGTTTTCCTTGGCCAAAATGTGAATACTGGAACAGTACTTTTCGCGGAAATCTCTCATTATCCCAATTCCTTGTTGCAACCCATCCTTACCATCCTTTCTCAACTGAAGAGGGGCTTAGGACATATAACGGCCTGCTTCTTAACGGGGTATGAACCGACACTAATTTCCTTTTTGCTACTTTATTCTTCGCGCCTCTCTCATCAACGAGGTATCAACAGATTATGTTACAGTATCGCAACTAAATACTACACACTATGGAATTTTGTTTCTATGGTATAACGTAGCGGGCTATAGCTCATGGGAATTTGTGCTATCGGTAATCGGCGTGGGTTTGAGTGGCGGGAGTCTTCCACTACTAAAAACTAAGTCAGAGGGAAGGGGTCCGAATTTAATATTTTATTTCTTGTTTTAATTTAAATTTGTAATTATTAACTTATTTTCAGGTAAGCTTGCGTAAATTACCACTAATTGATTAAAATTTTATTTATGTTTTTTTTCATAAAATTCAAAGGGATTCTCACTACTACGTACTGGTTTCTAAACAATTAAACAGGTTCTATAGATGGGCGATTATTAAAACACTGCAAATTAAAAGCAACCTTACATAATAACTATTTAGTAGTACTTCCCAATGATACCAGTTGTTAAATTCCAATAAATTAATCGTTTTAATAAACTTACCTGACTTCTAAACTTCGAGTCATTCTGCGAAGATAATAATCTCAAGACAAATGCTTGATAATATTTTATGCTTCCCAACAGACGAACGAGAGCCCGCGGCAAGAAGTAAGCTCAACTGTATGTAATCTAATCTTTCTTTGCTAATTACTCCACAAGATAGGGATAACTTCAACTACAAGATGCTACTTTTCCAGGAAAATTCAATGAATAACATTCTGGTCCATTTCTATGTATAATTTTTGTTTTACAAATCGTTTTAGTATACGAACTTTGGTAATAACTACGTTAAATGAAAGCTTCTCCGATTTATTTGTTTTCTGTACTTACATTAAACGCAAAAACGCTTTCTTCCAGAGTTACAGCCTCCCAAAGGACGAACACGCTAATCACGCTTTAATTTATATCTCCGCCATAAATTTGAATATTTGATCAAAATTTTGTGTAAATGTTTCAGTATTAATGATTTACATTTTAACTTGTTTTCGTTTAAATCTATCAATCAGGAGCGCAAATGCAAGAGAGAGTACGCAACGTATTTATTAGTCTATTTTGAGCACCCGCATCTACGCCCCTGGTTAATAACGTTAACTTAAAAAAAATTGAAAATGTAAACCATTAATCGCAAAATATTTGTAAAACATTTGAATCAAATATCTTCATTTATGGCGGAGATATAAATTAAAGCGTGATTAGATTTTTTTTATTTTTGGGAGGCTGCAACTTCGTAAGGAAGCGTTTCTGGACGTATGTTTGTTAGACATTTTCTATTTAAAATAACCTCAGATATGCGTTTGTAATGTTTGTCTAAAAAGTCACAGTACACTCTGTATTTTAATTACTCCAGAAAAACATTTATAACATTTATTCTTTAATTTCGCCCATGTTTTCGCGAACAGACTTTTTTTCTGAAAGAGCGATAATTAAAAATTTCACAGAAGTTTAAAATATGTACAGTTGATATCGATGAAATTGTTATTATTAATTTTCAAGGCGAAAATGATATGTAGTAACAATTCTCATCTCTTCCAAACATTGTATTCATAATTATTTACCATTAGATCCACGCAGGCAATAAACGCAAGAGTAATACAATCAGTTACACGATAAATTAAAAAAATTGCGTTGTAAAGCCTAGCTTGTCATTCATATATCTGTGGTTAGAATAACCACGCAACACATCAGTGGTGAGCTTTGCTACGGCATAACGATTAAGCTCGTTTGTAATCGTTTGTTGTCACCATCCACAGCTTACCACACTCGTCTTTCTGTTTGTCCATCCGCTTTCGTGCCAAATCGCCAGGGGAATGGATTAAACAATTTCATTTTATATGCGTTCTCTTTTAACTAGACGAATTACCCTTTAAAACGGATAAGTCCTGGTTCAACTGCGCAAATAAGTTATTTGCGAAAAGATTTTATTAATTACAATAAAAATTTTCACCAATTAAATTTTGAAAGTGGATTAAAATTTATTACGATAATAAGAATTGTTGTTTTTCAAAAAACATTGTTTTTTAACATAATGTAAATATTTCTGCGCATTTTGTGTATATGCAGTTGAAAACTGCTTTTAAAAAAATTAAAAGAGAACTACCTGGACGACCAATTAATTTATGTGTTTACTTAATTTATTGATTGACTTATTTGCTATTTCGTGCTATTAATTAACTCCGAAACGAGAATATTCAAAGGGATTTAGGAATATTTTTCAATTAAAGTTTCTAGTGCGGAGGAATTAGTACGTGTGTGATAAAAACGCATTGTGAAAGATTAAAATAGCAGATTTTTTAAATTAATTATTTTCTGATTAAAACGAAGTGGGACATTTAAGTTTTGATCAATTGGCAACTTGTTAATGTCTTTTTCTTGATTAAGATCCAGCACTTTCCCGTAAATATATACTACAAAGTCTATTGTTACGATAGCTTTGTATCCTTGAGAGCTTTTCTATTTTAACGTTGAAGCAACAGGTACAGATCGATGCCTAAGCACGTGGATTTGAAGGATACAGAAAAGCTCGTTTTAGAACTCGCTACCGCCACCTCGCAGATCCTTTATGTAGTTATTGCGATATGTACAGGATTATTTGGCTTTGTTGCAGATTTTGGTGTTTTTTAATTCTTAGGGTGAATTTTCCGTATATTTTTCTAATTGAAATGTCAAATTGGCAGTTAACATGGACAATTTCGGCTGACACAATAACGCAGCAGGACGCCGAAAGCACCCCTAACAGTAAAGGGTCCTACACAAAACACATCCTACACAATGTTGATATAGGGGCTACTTGGGGAGTCAAATTAACCAGAAATTTGCTATATAGCAGCCTTAATTTCCGAGGGATACTTAGTACATAAATTATGAACAACAATTTAAAGAGAAATCACTAACTTACGCTTTCACAACCCACGAAAGCTGTCTGATAACTTAATTTTTTTCAGCCAAGTAATATTAGTCGATTATATTTATATATACACAGTTATTTCGACGTAGGCGGTACGCATTTGATGTTCCAATCATTTTAAAACAGAAATTTTTTGTGACCGCAAACCAGTGAGGTTTACTGAAAAATGGTTTTGATAGAAGACATAATAGAAATATATTAAAACAACGTTTCAGTTTTAGGTTACGTTTAAATTGCACCAAAACGTTTTCGATTACAGTTCGATGCTAATTCAAGTTTCGGTTGAAATTACCTTACAGAAAATTTTAATTGTGGAATTTACACATTGCACACACCATCAATTATTTATAAAAGGGGTGCTCAAAAAAATTTTTTTCTTTTTAATCAGCTATACTGCCAAAAATAACAATTTTTTGATGCTATACTGAAAACGCGTCAAATTTAAATATATGTTGACATCTAGCTTTTAAATTTATATTGTGGAGAAATAATCACAAACACTAAGTAAGTACCCTGACTAGCCTGGATCAAACCCCTACAAATATTGATGGAAAGGCAAGGGAGGGCAGATAAGTCATATATATCACCATAAATAAAAGAATTTTGCTGTGGAAATTATATTAGAAATAGGTATCCCAACGTATCAACATAGCGCGCTGATAGCTCGCGCCTTCCGCTATGCTCCAGGTACGGCCATTTCCCTTACATATTCTAGGTACTATTCCACCATGTTCAAAATAAAAGAAGCAATAAAAACCCATGTACAACACTAATGGGAAAGCTTAGCTTTATAATATTTCAGCCGCGGACATGGACAGGTGTAGAACTTCTCGTGTTTACGCTAATTTAAGAATAAACAAAAAACAATTATTATATGTTTGCGTAATCAGTGAACCTGCGAAATTTGAAGCAATAAAAACAGCCAAGGCAAGCAAAATTATAAGTTAATGAAATTTAATTTTATGCATTCAAATGATAAGGCTATCTTTTAACTTTAAATATTTTTGTCTTCATTTCAATTTGCATATAACGTTGCGGGCGGCGTACCTTATTGTTAAAATTGTTGTTTTGTTAAAAATGATACATGCTCTAAAAAACTTTAAGTATTTAATAAAACTATAAACACTTATTAGTCTAACAAACTGACTTCGCTTTGTTAATTACAAAGTTAAGAACATCCTTAATAAAATCTCATAGGTAAACATACTTTTAATTTTTCACGGGTTTTGTATAAATATTTAAATTTTAAATTAATATCTCGGGAACTTGAAATATGTGGTTAAATGAAAAAATATGAAGTTAAATTGATTGCTACACTTAAACTTTTAGTTTCCGAGTCTATTTTATGAATTGCGATTTCTAGAACTGACGTTTAGGTGTATCGCTACTCATTTTAAATATTTTCAAGAAACAGTGACCTTCTCTATAGTTCACGTTTATAATCAAACTCAGGCTTTAATTTCTGAATAATATTAGAAACGAAATATAAGCGCTCAGTTATTCGGATGTGCAATAAAATCAGCAAACGCGGCCAGTAAAGTTAAACTTTCGGTATGAATAAACATTCAAAGTATTTGTCGGGTTCTCGGTAAAATATTTGAAACGTGTTCAAGTTTTTAATTCACAGACAAGCGGTAAAGCTTAACTTTTGGTTTGAATAATTATTTAAAGTCTTTGGCGGTTTCTCTGGAATTAATACAATCGAACTTTAATTTCTCCAATGCTCAAGTTTGCAATAAGACTGGAGCAAGACAGCTAGTAAGCTTTTCAAAACTCAGACGTAGAGTTTTCTACTTTCTGACTGGGAAACGCGTTTTAATTGGAAAATGGCCTGCTGAGGAAACTAGTTTTAGCCTTAATAAATCTCAGGGTGCACGCTGGAGCTCGGAAAAGTATGGAGGGAGGAGGATTAACAATAACATAAAAAAAATCGTGTAGTCAGTTTCTGATTAATATTTTTGTTATAATTTGCAAAATTTGAAATAATTTTCACTTCACAGTTTTCATGTGTTCAAATATTCTCTTTCGGAGTAATAATGTGTCTCTTCAGAGGTACTACAAAACCAAATTTAATCCTGATCTGTCAACTCGTTTTTGAGTTATAAGACGTTAAATTTAAAGTTTTTAAAAAATCATAGCGGCCACCATTTTGTAGCTAGAAAGTTCTGAAAACAGGAAAAAACTTGTCTCACTTTCGTTTCTGGTTTCGGATTCTTAAAGCTGATTTACTTCATGAGTTTTGAATATACCCCTATATTCCAAAGCTCATCGAAATCGGACCATCTGTTTGGAGGTTATGGAGCGCACACCACTTGGTAGCTGTCTTTCATCAATACCAAATTATTTTTTTTAAATTACTAGATCGGTAATATACAATTATTCATGTCATAAATGGAAACGTTTTCGGCTTTCCACTACACTTGCATTCTTAGAGCTTTAAAGAGTCACAACCTACATAATTAAGCTTGTTAGTGGTGGTAATTTGATCTTACACTAACTGTTAAGTTTAAGGCGTTTTTATATACAATACTTCCGAGAATATAAAAACTAAACTTTTTTGAAGATGTGGTTATGTCCAGCCGTTTAATTTCTATACAGGTAAATCAACAGAATCCAATAAATAAAAACGCAGTGATCAATTAATTTTAAAACATTGTATTAAGCTGTTTTGGCGTACACAGCATGAAACCGTGAGAATTATTCGCTAAAAAGTCTACACATTACCGAAACATTAAGATGTCAACTATCAATGCAGTACATGGACCATGGAGATTTACGGTGACGTGACTGCAAGCAATGCGTAACTGAAATGTTTTCAACAGTTTCGAGGGGGAGCGATTTAACAGTATCTTCGGTGAGCGTCTGTTTTGAAATTCTTTGCAATATATTAAGAAAATTCGAACTGTAGCCTTAGGAGAAGATGTAATAATGTGATTTTTAAATTTTTTCTCGTTCAATTAATTATATAATTATAGTTAAAGCTAAATGTTGGGCAGATGTGCACCTTTGGACTCATATAGGGCAATATAGGGATACATCTGCAGGGGGTAAATGAAATAAACACACCCTGTAGTTTCCTGGGGATACCAAAAATTATCGACATCTAGTGTGAGCGAAACTCCTTACGAAGAGCTCATTTTTTAATGCTAGGAACAATTATTTTTGTTTAGCATAATAAAAGCAATGTTAAGCGGTAGAATATAAAAATATCCATTACAGACAAGAACTGTGACAGGGAGTCGAGGTAATGCCAACAGTTACAATATAACATTGCAGTAATACCAATCGTAGCCGCCGCCATCATTCTAAGGGTAGAATGATCGGAAAAAATATGTAATTTGACTTATTAGTGCCCTTTATCAGACTCTCTGCTCAGATGTGTAGAATTTTGCATCTACAGGGTGCGGCTACTAAAGTATTACAAGCTGATATCTCCAAAACTATAAAAAATTGAATAACTAAATTTTTTATAATTTAATGGGACGGAAAGGGCTCTATATTATGTTAATAGTGAGTTTTGAAAAAAGCGCTATTTTAAGACTTGAAAAGTTTAAATAGGATTATGTATAATTTTAATATTTTTCCAATAAGTCCACATCAAAATAGGTACAGCCTATCTTTTTTCTGGAAACATTAAGTACCTTCAATAAATGGGGTAATGAAATTGTATTGATATTAAACAACGGAGCTATTTTTTTGAATTTAAATATGTCTACTACAAATCAGCAACCAAAATAAAATCAAGAAAAATTTAATTAGAATGAAAATGTTTAAAGTTTCAGCCCCCTCATTTAATAAGGGTTGAAACAGTACATTTTTCAGTTTTATTAAATTTTATTTGCACATTTAAATTGAAAAAAAATTTTGTTCGCCTTTTTAATATTAATAGAATTGTATTTTAAAGAATTATTAAGTTATACATCATTCCATTTAAATTTTTCAAGTTATCCCTTATTTCTTAAAAAAGGTTTATTTCACATTTAAACTAAAAACATAATCTGGTAACGTATGGTGGTTTTCTAATATTTTCAAATTTTTATTTCTCCGTTTTTTAAGAGTACAAATGTTTTTCAAAAAAGCTGAAAAAGAGAATACACTTATTTTGGGGTAGATATTAAAGAATGAGCGAAGCACTCCGCCTGGACTTTTCTATACTTAATATCTCTTTACCTATCACATATTCAAAAGTATTGTATTAACGTTTTAAGCCCCAACATTGTCTACAATAACATTCCACCACTCTTACCATTGAAGAGCATGGGCGAAGCACTTCGCCTGTACTTTCTCATACTTATACAAAATAATAAGCATTGTGTATCTAATCACAACCAATACAGCACATTTAACTAAGCACCGTTTTTAGTTGTAGTGTATTTAAGTATAAACCTCTGCTTATCCCTCACTGCAAACGTACAATTAACAACAATCATAAAATAGGTGATGAGTTGACATATCAGGAGGTGTGGTATACACCGGTCAGCTTCTGTCCATTATGATGCGATTCTACTATGTTCATCTCTTATGCACTACGTGTTTCAAAATCTACCTCGCACACTTGTCATCGATGCTCCAATGCTGACTAAGTTAAGGTTGAAATGTTTCAAAGTTTTTTTTTGACAAATAATATCGATGATTTAATGTTTTTAAAAAAGATTCGTCAGAATCTAAAAAATACCAAAACCCAAGTACAAACAAATACGTTCGCCATGATTATGGCAGGAGGGGAAAAATTAACTCCTTTAAATATTGCTGCACCTAAAAATTAAGTTCTGAATTTTATTCTACTATTTCTCATAAACACTTTAGATTAAACAAAAAAAATTTATCATTTTCGTTTATTAAATAAAGGAGTAGGAATTTTCGTTATTCAAAAATTCATAGAAAGCGTTACAGAGAAATTAGCGGACTTGGACTCAAACAAAATTGTAGCTGATCCACAATTCTATTAGCTTACAAAATTTAAAAAAAGTCGTGTAGCCAGTTTTTGAGCAAAATTGGTTTGAAGATTTATAGAATGTTAAACAAATTCTACCATAGAAACATGTCTAACTTCCGCTTCCGGTTTCGGAATCTTTTTAAAAGCTTACTTCCTTGATGAATTTTTGTTTTACTCCCTCATCGAAATCAGACCATCCGTTTGGGATATATGGAGCGCACATACCTACACAGCCAGCCACTCACTTACAGATAGACAATTTTTAAAAAACTTTTTTTTGGGTTCCTGAAGGTCCATAATATGTATTTACATCAAAACCTAGATTTCGAAGAGTTGCATTAAATCAATACTTTCCCATAGTGAAAATTTAGAAATGTACAAAATTTTAAAAAATTAGATATCATCCCATTTAAAGTTTTTAGGTTACCCCCCCCCCCCCCCATTCCTTAAAATAAGGGTAGATTTCAAAATTCACTATTAGCTTAATATATGGCCTTTTCGCTCCCATAAGATCATTAAAAAAATTGTTGCTCATTCTGTTATAGTTTTGGAGATATCAGCTTGTAACATTTTAGTTGCTGCACCCTGCATAATACGTAAACACTCACATACACAGATCATTTTCGAACGTGGATACTACGCCGACAGTCGAGGTACTGACCGCTTTTTTGTTGCATGTGCGGCATCTGTAACAACTAGGGTCAATTTTGTTAATAAATAATAATTTTTTATTGCGTACATTGTGTTACGCTACTGCTTATGCTCCCTAGATGGGCCGTAGACGCAGCAAGGGGCACATTTTCAAACTGTGCTAGTTTAGAAAGGCGGTTAGTACACCTACTGCCGGAATACTATCTAGGGTCCTTTTAAGCACCACTTTTTTAGCTTCTGCAGGTCTAAAACATGTATTTCCGTCAAAATTTCAGAATCGACATTTTCCATGGTCTTAACGATGACGTCATTTTCGGATAAACAGGAAGTGTACAATTAATTTGGTATCACCATTTCGTGGCTTGTATACTATTATCGGTTCGCTAAGATCTCTTACAACGACTCATCCTGTATAATGTATATGTTACCGATGCTAGTTTTCAAATACTGAACTTTATGGTTTTAAAATAGCCTGGAAAAACCTATTATTTTATACGTAAAACGATTTTGCACAACTAAATAACCATGAAGAAAAGGACTATGTTAAGGCTGTTTGGTTATTTGGAATTTTGGAAGAGTTTATACAAGCAAGTCAACCTAATTCAGTGTTTGTGAATTTGGAATTGACTGTCAGTTCTTGTCCACAATGCTAAATAACTTTGATTCTACGTTATGAGTAGTATTAGTTTTTAATTTTTCCTGGTTTAAAAGTAAAGATTATTTTCGTCTCAAATGCATAAAAAAAAATTTAAAACAACAAGAAATATTTTAAACACTTTATTTAATGCTAAATAAAAAATAGACAATTTAACAAAATCAGGCGTTTACAAATTACATTGCTCGCACTGTAATTCGGTTTATATATGACAAACAATTAGAAATTTTGATCTTTGGTACAAGAAACACGTACGTTGTTACAAGTATAAACACCCACATAAATCCAATTACGCTAAACACTTACTAGAACACAATCATTCGATGACATCTAATAACACCATAAAATTTTTACACTTTTGTGATGATAAACGTAAGGTGGATATACTAGAAGCTTTTGAAATTCACAAACATTTAAAATCTGTACCTTTAATGAATGAACAAATTGACAAATCAAGTCATCTGGAGGCAGATATAGAAAACCAAGATCAAGTTGTGAAGATTTATTGTTCCTATAGCAACACCAACCGTTTACTTTTAGTCTTACCTTTGATAATGACGCGTAAACACGTTGAAATACGTATGAGGCTAAAATAAAAAATGTGTTGAAGTTAAGAATTGGTTTTATTTACAATAAAGTTCAAGAGCTTGGATTCTTGGTAATAATGTTTTTAAGTTTTCAGTAGTGGTTTAACAACCGCGACTATTTTGTTCGTGGTTGTTTTAGTACATAATTCATCTCATATGTATGATAAGACTGGCCATACAAGTTTTGCGTGATTTATAATTAAATGCATATACGGTATGTCTTTCTCGAACATATTAGAAATTTAATCTTTTTCCCTTGATTGAGTTGAGTGATTACGAAGGCACGCGGCTGTTGTGGTAGAATAGTTGGTGCATGGCCCAATGATCAGAACAGGTACAGCTGGCGACAGGTGCTTGTTCTGCATCAAATAATTTGTAAATAGGTGGCGATTCTAGTTTGGAATCTCAGATTGGGATCCAATTTCAGATTACGAATTGAAGACCCTATGGCGTTACGCGTAGGTGCTTCGGTCCCGCACGAGTTATCACCTTTACAGCATCTGCCTGTTTTTCTCAAAGATTCAGCATCCCGTAAAAATTACCGTACAGCTCCAGTAATAATTATTTGTTTGTCGGTTTTGAAATTCTATGCAGAATTATTCCAGATTCCAGAGGAATCTTCCTTGGTGGATAGCTCTTCCATCTGAGATTGTCAATGACCGCTGAACGTTCTTCACTCTTCACAGTAAATAATGGTTTTTATTCTTTATGCATTATTCCGTATCCTTATTGGTACACGTTTGCAGGATGTGGAGGCTTGTCGAGTCTCCGAGGTACTAAAATGTCGGCTTGTGAAACTTTACACCGCTCATTAACTGAATTAAAGCTAAATAAATACATCAGAACAAAACCGTAACTGCGTTTCAAGCGAATATTGTTAGATAAATAGCAACCGACAAAGAAATTTTAATTCCTGCGGTGTACCGCAACTGTGAAAAAATAACGCTTTGGTTCCATGCTTCAAACAACTTATTTATTATGGCATTTCTCGTTGTAATTAACGTATTGTGTACCCCACGATAGAGTCAAAATATAATAAAGACTTTTTATAAGTATAAACTACTAACGTTTACCTACACAATTACGACACCAAAGGACGATTTAATATGAACAATTCATGTTTTAAGTGTTGTAATTTTTTTAGCCATTGGTTATGATTAAAAATGCGTTGGCTTTCTTTCAACTTCTATTGCACACATGATTGTTATCATGCTGCTAATTTAATTTATGCACTATGATAAAATTTAAAAATTTACAATATTTATAAATTATTCTATTATTATTTATTATTATACAGCTTCATAGCGACCAAAAACATAAGTACTCGAGAAAATACTTAATAGATCAAAATTCTTAACAGTTTACAACCATTGTGATTGTTTAAAAATTCTTATAACAGTATTTAATAAAAACAAGTTGGAACAAAATTTAACATAATATTTCATGCAAAGAAATTGGTGCACGACCGTGAGATCGCAACAAAATTTATTTTTGTTCTAATATAGAACCGTTGCACTGCTGACCAACAAGATTATACTAATAAATGTTTACAAAAACAAGTAAATATAATTTATTAAAAATAATAAAAACGAAATCAAATTATTCTTGCCAAATGTTGAAATTTTATGTATTAAATAACTGATACCCTTGTAATTACAACAATATAATTAAAAAAATGAACGAAGCACTTTGCCTGAATTTACCTATACTTTAGATAATGTTACTTATTATGTTTTTAAAAGTATTTCAATATTAACGTCTTACGGCCAACAAAGATAAAATGAAACCGGTAAATTTCGAATAATATATTTAGTATACTGAAGCGAACGGAACTATCCATATCCATACATATATAAAAGCTCAAAGGGTTTTTTCTCCGCTTCCTCCAGTGGCTACCGCTTCACTAATTTCGACCATTTTTTTTTAAATGAAAGGTCTCTATCCACAGATGGAACATGAAACATTTTTATATTTTTATTCTACGTCGATTTTTCAATAATAATTATGTTAATTTAGAATATACACTGTGTCCTTAAAGTAACCCCCCCCCCCCCCCAACTAACTTTTGAACGACTTGATATTTTTCTACAAAATTTGGTGTGCTGTAATGGGAAATTAAATACTATTTTTCAGACCATATTAAAATTTTGTATCATCCAAAATGGCGACTGGGCGCCATTTTGAATTTTTTTTTAAAAGGAAAGGGGGTCGAGTGACACCTCATTGGAAAGGTCTCTTAATTCTGCGTCTGATCCTAAAGTTTCACAGTAAAATATTCAACCATAACAAAATGACAGTGTTTGAAGGTAAAGAAGTCTATTTAAAAAAACTAAGAATTAAAGCTTAAATTAATTAAATTAAGTGTTCGAAATGTTTACCATTCACTTCTTGGCACATAAAATGTCGGTTAGGAAATTCCTGCCTTTCATTTTCATAAGTTTCTGGAGTGATATTTCTGCAAACTTCTGTAATGCGTTGCTTCCAGTTCTTCAATTGTTTCTGGACGGGTTCTGTACACTTTCGATTTCAGATATTCCCATAGAAAAAAATCTAAGAAAATTAAATCTGGGGAGTGAGCCGGCTATTCTACAGGCCCCCGCCTAACAATCGATCTGCCAAAAAAATGTCCGTTGAGAAAGTCAGAACCAGGCCTATAATAATGAGGCGGCGCACCGTCTTGTTGGAACATAACGTTTTCAATATTATTTCAAGCCACCTGAGGTATTTCTGAGAAAATTTAGTCCTGCAAATGAAAAAGTGGACTACTGGATAAGAAAATCAAAACAATTGGTTTACAATCCGCCATTTTGTTATGGCTCAATATTTTTCTTTAAAATTCTAGGATCAAACGCAGAACTAGAAGACCTTTCAAATGAGGTGTCACTCGGCCCTGGATAAAAAAATCAAAACAATTTTGAATTGAGTGAGTCCATTTGTTTAAAATCCGCCATTTTGTTATGGCTAAATATTTTTCTTGGAACCTCTAGGATCAGACGCAGAATTAAAAGACCTTTCAAATGAGGTGTCACTCGACCCCTCTTTCTGTTTAAAAAAAATTTTAAAATGGCGCCCAGTCGCCATTTTGGCTGATACAAAATTTTAATATGGTCTAAAAAATAGTATTTAATTTCCCATTACAGCACACCAAATTTTGTAGAAAAATATCAAGTCGTTCAAAAGTTATTTGGGGGTGGGGGGGGGGAGTTACGTTATGGACACAGTGTATATGAAAGTCTGCTAGACGCGCTTCACTTGAGGCGACATCTACACTAACGCCGCGTCTCATTATTGGAACTAATGCATCACGTGACGCATTTAGACGGATCGTGCAACGCGAGTCTGTGCGCTGGGGTTTCACTAGTAGCTATTTATTCTTCCTGCACAGGAGGGTACCACTACCCCGCACTAATCAAGAACGGACCAATAAACTAACACATCAAGCATACAGCGTCAAATCACTTAAGCTTATACTTTGCGCGGAGGTATGTCATTGTTTTTAGAAACCGAAATATATTTTATGAGAAACCCCAGATTATTTTAATTTTTTGGGAAAAGGTTGTTTAAGTTTTCAAATGCGGAAAGAGAAATTCGTCGCCCCAAAAATTTTGTGCAAGCTAGAAAATTATCGCCCCTTAATATTGAGGCACCTAAACACTATGTTGCAATAAGCAATTTAGCTTAAACATAAATTTTTATAGTTCTCCGTTTATTAAACAAAGATGCATGAATTTTAAATTTTCAAAAATTCACAGCATACGTCACAGACAAGGTAGTGGACTGGAGCACAAACTAAATTATACCTCATTGCTAGCTCTATAGAATTAATAAAAAGTGTGTGGCTAATTTTTGAGCAACACTTTTTGAAAAAGTCAAAATTTTGAAATTTTTTTACTTTGCAGTTTTAATAGTTTTAAGATTCTCATAGAATGTGACATTGTGTACCCCTAGGGTATTTCCAATATCAAGTTTCATCCTGATTTATTTACACGTTTTTGAGTAAATATGCGTTAAAGCAATAATTTTCAAAAATTCATAGAAGGCGTCACATAAATTAGAGGGCTGAGATATTGTTGCTTATACTAAGTTCTATGAGCTTATAAATAATTTAAAAATTGACGTGTTTAATTTTTGAGCAATATATTTTTTAAATTTTCAAATTTTCTAAATATTTTGCACTTCATATAGCTTTTTGCCTTTTTGAAAATTTTTGTGCACATTACCATTGTGTCTTTATGGGACCTATTACTAAAAAAAAATTTAACCTTATCCATCAACTTGTTTTTGAGTAAAACCTCGCTAAAATTAATACCTACTGCCAATTTAAAGCTAAGATGTTCGGAAAAAACCGTTGGGATTTGACACAAAGTCTTTTATAAGATTCTGTTTCAAATTTAAAACATTCGTTTTTTAAAAAAATAATAACAAAAAAACATGTCTAACTTCTACCTTCGGTTTCGGATTTTTTACAGCTTGTTTTCTCGAATAATTTTTAGTACACTCCCATATTTCAAAGCTTATTGAAGTCAGCCTATCTGTTTGGGAATTATAGAGCTCACATTCACCAACCTACAGACAGACATTTTTTAAAAACCTGTAGGTCCAAAACATGCATTTCCGTCAAAATCTCTATTTTAATTTTTTTATGAAATTGATACTTTCCTATTATACTGTAAAAATAGAAAATTTAAAAAACACCATTTATCTATATATTAAAGACTGATCGTCGGCTGTCTCAGCTTTCGAGTGCCTGCGTGCGCGGCCGATCTTTGCTTCAATGAAATCTCCTTCCGCCTGCACTCTCCCACGCCACGGCTCTCGTGGGAGATGCAGAGCGAACATTACATCGAGCTCCAAGGAAACGTTTTAAAACGATTAATTGAAGCAAAAATTTTTAACACACCAATTTCATTCCTAACATTACATCTGGAAAACGTTCAGGTCAAAAATTGGACAAATAGATATTTTATAATTTAAATAAATACAGGTAACTCGGTACTACTTTATCATTTTATTAATGTTTATAGTGTTTTGACGATTTATCAATACACCGGCTAAAAATTCATGAACAGAAACAACTCTTCACTAACCCTAGAATTAAAATAACCGCCAAATAATTTATAAAACTAACAGAACCCGTAGACTACGCCACAATCTTTTTTTACAAACAATTGCTAGCAAATTTATTAAAAGAGATATAATATTGTTATTAATACATTTCGCCGGTATCGCAGCTTTTTGACCTCGATTACACTGCCTGACTGTTACATACACATCGAAACCCGAGAACCCGAGAATGTTACAGAATACGTCAGAGGGAAGGGATCCGGATTTACTATAAACCCGCTACGTTACTTACTTTGTTCGCTTATTTATTGTTAACAAAAGATACGGAGGCTATAACCCACGGGTTCTATTATCTATCTGTCTACATATTTAATCAGGATTCCATCTACCCGTCTTAATTTTGGGGACCCCGCTACAAGAAACCATATGTTTACACGTACATTATATAAGGCGCATATTCGTTGGTAGAACGGGCCGCTACAGTTTTCGATAAAGATATGCAAAATGTAATTTTTATGTTTTGTGTGTATAATGGGGACTCCTCGGGGAACACACATGTTGAGCTGACGGCAGGATCAGGGACAGATCAATACCAAAAACTACTCTGGAGAGAAATTTAGGTCAGATCCCGCAAACGAAGCCGTGCGGGATAATAATCATAAGTAGCTCAAATTATGTTTACAAATTACATTGCAGCTGAGATTACAAGAGATATCAGCAGATCTGGAAATGTTTTATTACCTACAATTACTTCATCACCCTCGAGTACTGGATTACCACTTACAGTTTAAAAACACAATCTTTCAGATGTCTTGCCATACACAATCACCAACATCAGATAGAATCAAGGATCATTTCTAAAGAAGAGTTTCTAATGTAAAACTTTAAATTAAAAACTTTAATGAAATGGGCCAATTTGAGGGAAAGGTGGGTACATTTACAAGATTATTTATTGTCAATCACGCTTGGTAGAGATTTAACTACAAAATAATAAATATCCCGTGATTAGTTAGTAGTTACGTATGTTCCGTCGCTGACTGCGTATTTGAGAGAGTATACAATATTGCGGTATGCCTTTGGTACATGTCTTGCATCTCAACACAGATTATTTATTACACGTTAAAAAGAAGTTACCAAAATAGCAAGGGGCTTAGACCACGGATTCTGCTCGTAAGTAATTGTTTTTCTAGAATTATTTTTAGTTTTATGTTTATTTTATGAGATTATCATTTTCAGTTTTAAAGAATTTACGAAACGTGGTAATCCCAATTAAGAGAAGATGGTAATATATGAAAATTTCTTTTTTGTAATTACATTATTTTGTATTGAATTAAAACAGTTGTATACGGTTGTCACAAAAATGCGTTTAAAATTCTCTCAAATATAATTAAACATAGGGCGAGAAAAGCAATTTTTAAGAGACTTTAACGTCAGATGATACAACAAACCTGACAGAAATTGTTGGTGTCTTGTAAGTTTTTTGCTTGTAAATGAAGAAACGGTTTCAAATTGAACAAACTCGAAAATGCGGATATAAAAAGTCTTTTGTGTTGTTTTTTTTTTGAATTATTGATTTTATGGAAATTTTCGAAATATAGATTTTGACGGAAATAGATGTTTGGACCTACAAAAAATCAATAAAATGTATCTCAGAAATGTTTGTCTATGGACGGGTATGTGTGTAAGTATGTGCGGCTCATATCTCGCGAATGGATGGGCCAATTTTAATGAGCTTCGAAATGTGAGGGTATATTAAAAATTCATTGACAAAATATACTTTCAAAGAAAATCTTAATCCGGACCAATAGTTAGTCACAGTGTTTTGACAGCGGTTTATTTTTTCGAAAAACGAATTTTTCAAATATGAAAACTGAAGTAAAACGATTTGTTATTTGTTATTACACAGAAACGAGTTTACATATCGGGGTCAAATTTGGTGCTTTGGCGCTCATAGATGTAGGGATGAGCTATAATTTGGTTGAATTCTTAATCTGATAATTTATTTGTCACACCTATGCATTTTTGAAAATCAAAAATTTTGTTTTTGGTAAAATAAAATGATTCCTGTTAAGCCTGCTCTGATGGATGTATAACAAAACGAATGAAAGTACCGCACCCAGCATCTAACAGTTCTCATTAAGAGCTTTCAAACGCATGCTTATCACACAGGTCGTCTATTGTAACCGGGACACTATAGGGAAACCATACGAGATATACAAAGTCGGTTAAATTAAATACAAGTTGCCTAGTTAGGGAAACAAGAAACCGAAAAAATATTTTTTTTAAGATAAGATACCTCTGTTTATAGCGATAATAAAAATAAGTGTAAAGAAAAAAGTTGTAGATCTATTGCAATTGTATTAAGAAACCGAATGTGTGTTATTTTATTTTGGAGATGTAACACAAACACGCATGTTTTGTAATAACTGAACAAAACACAATCGAGAAACCATTTTTTTTCGTAATATAGTTCCAATACGTTAATGAAATTCCTTATTTTCAGTTTTCCGCTCGTAAGTTAGTAGGCTATGGGTATTTTGAGAAAAAAAACCATCATTGCACCGTTTTCTCTATTAAGCAACTTTTATCTAATTTAACCGACTTTGTATCTTTTATAGTTTCCTAGATCCCTATAGTGTTCCGATTAAAATATACTACCTGTATAACTCTCTGAAATGAAATAATTGAAGTAATTGATAGATGTTGCATAAATCAAACTTTAAAGGGTTCCCAGGGATAAAAGTCACGTGTATTTAGGTCTGAAGACCATGGAGGACAACCGTTTAGTTTTCTTCGACGTATCCAACGGTTTGCTTAAACATTGCGCTGAAATGTATTGAAGCATTGGAATGTCGCCTATTCAAAAATTCGTACATGTCTTCTTTGTAAAATATTTATTAATATTATTGAATTGAAACTTTTTTAAGTAGCAGCTGGTAGGACTAATTTTCGTTCGAAATGCGCACGCAGCGAGACAGAAATGAGGAGACGGAAACTGTTCTCGCGCTTGCGCAGCTTTGCTTGGTTCCGATGGAAGTAGGTCTAGCTAATGTTCGTAATGCAATTTAACATTAAAATATGCGTAAATGCTATAAAAATTAAAGAAAGGAAACTTGTTTGTAATGAGGTTCTACGTCGATGTGGAAATTTCTATAAAAATATCAGAAAAAAAATAATTTCACTTTTTTTTTGAAAAATAAAAAAATCGTTTATTTTGATTTCACCTTCAGTGAAACCACATTTTGCCGGTCACTGTTTATTTTACGATTTTATAGCATTTCTATCAAGTGTAATTTTATAAAAATTTTCGAAATTGAGATTTTGACGGAAATACATGTTTTGGACCTCCAGGAATCCATAAAAGTTGTTTTTACAAAATGCCTGTCTGTCGGTGGGTGGATGTGTGAGTATGTGTGCCTCATAACTTCTAAACGGATGATCGTATTTCAATCAGCTTTAGAATATAGAGGTGTCATGTTTTTAAAATAAAACCGAACTGGAAGTGTTTTTTTAATAGCGTTTTTCCCGGTAAACGATTTTTTTTAAATTTGAAAACAGAATCTGATAGGAAAACTTAAAAAAATTCCAGCGCTTTTGTTTCAATTTTTCTAGCTTTACCATGACGGCCGCTGCAATATTTTTAAAATTTTGACTGTAACGCCTTATTACTCAAAAACGAGTTTTCAGATCGGTATCAAACTTGGTATCGTAGTAGCTGTAGGGAGTCGCAATACTACAACATACACGAATTTTTAAACGCATGAAAACTGTGAAATAAGAATTAGTTCAAAATTTTGGAAATTTTGAAAAAAATATTTCTGACGACTCGTGGTTGTTTTAAATTTTGTATGAAGCTTTTCTCGGTTGGACTAAATGGGAAAGTTGTGTTTTTCATTTCTCTAAGATTCATATTCGTAATTCTAATACTCATAATTTGACATTTTTGTTTTATTGGGTGTAAGCATTTGCCTTGCAGGATTTTACCAATTTCACTTTAGGAATGATCGAGGAAAACCGGTTGAAGCAGCTGAAATTTGTTTCCCAATAACCCATTTTGATACACTTTAAGGTGATTCCAATGACATAAGCGAGAAGATAGCTAGCGATCACTTTTGAAAATTACAGAAACCGACAATTTATTATTTCTAATATTTATTTTGCAGCGAGAGTTTCGTCTGTGGCATCAACTATGACCGCGGCCGTCCCTATATAGAGCGTGGGAAGAAACGAGATTCCGCGATCACATCTCTGGAAAAACCTGTGTAAGGAATCCGCCACCTAATGCAGGATTAGTGTCGGGAAACGTGCATTGCAAAATACAACGTGGTTTACTTACGTATGACGGTGTTTTATGGCCCAACGCATTTCTTCTTTTTCTTAACTTACTGTTTATACGCGAACGCCCAGCAAACTGCCCGTGACGCTATTTCAAAAAATTTTAATACGTTATTGATTTGCTTTGCTTTAATTGAAACCTTCGTAAAACATTAGATTTTATACTCAGATGGAGCAACTTTTGCATCTTTTATTAAGCAGCAAAAAATACTCAAATAAAAATAGAAAAGCGGAAACTTAAGCTTTTACCTGCTACTCGAGCTCCTCCCACACGTTTCGGGGAACCAACCAAAAGAAATCTGCAGCACGAAAATTCAATCGCTTGGAAATGCTTGTGTATTTAATTGCGATTCTGCACGCTACATGGCAATGTTATCGTTCTGTACTTTAACCCTAACGTTTCTCACTATTTTATTTACAGATTTCCAAAAGTAAAATTTATCGTGCGTCTATATTTTAAATTACAATAAATAAATATATTAAATCACAACAAATTAATACAAAAAATATATCCTCTAGGAGAAATATTTACATATATGGAAAATTGTGCCTGTTGCGGGATTAAAACGGAGGAAATGGATAGTAATAACTTGTAAATTCAACAAAAACCCGTAGCAGGATATTCGCGCTAGCCACAAATGAAGACCGAGTTCCTTGTGCCTTTTTTAAGTTATAATTACATTTTGTCAATAACTGCCATTTGATTACCTTGTTACGCCATTAATTATTATGACATTATAAGTTTTGAGAAAATTAAAAAAGTTTTAATTAGCACCCTGCATTCTACACAGAACGCTACAGATGTTATTCAACAACACACTTTTTTAAGTTTAAGAAGAACAACGCCATTTCCTTCTAATAACAAACTGTTATATTAACGACAAAACTTGTTACAAAATACGTCTTTAAAAACTTTAGATGATTTTTTTTAACATATAGTCTTATTAAAAAAATTTGTCTATTTATAAATTTACGAACGTCTTATAGTGTCAAACCCTATTAAGGGCGTTGGCTACCTCTCTCCTATGTCTGTGTTTAATGCGCGGCGATAGATATTTTGCACAGACAGGCACAGGGGACCTACAGTTTAACGTGGGCTCCGAACCACAGGAAGTGCATGCACTTCTTCTCCAGAGATGTTTTCCTGGGGAAAAATCCACTTCGCTGGTTTCCCCTTGTCTTGCGAGGGAGAACGATCGGGCCGGGGATCGAACCCGGATCCGCTGCATTGGTAGCCCGCGCGCTTACCACTGAGCTATACGGTCGATACGAACGTATTCACTGGTTAAATTAAATGGTTCTAAAATATTGCAAGAAATATTAATTTTGCAGCTATAGAAAATCAAGTAAGCTTCTAAACATCATCTGTGTTACTAGCTCAACCAATTGTTCTAAAGCTTAGAATTTCTAATTATACTGCAAGTTCGTTAGAAGAAAAGGGTTTTAATAAAATCAAACATTTAAAAAGGGCCATAAATTGTCGAATTTCAAACATTTATGGAAAGCGTCACAAAAACCCAACCCAATTTTAGCTCATCCCTAGCTCTATTTAATATACATATTGAAAAATGCTGAAGTGGTTACTTCGTGTGAACTTTCCTATATTCGATAATAATATTTGCAAAAGTGTAATTTTTAATAATTATAACGTTGTACAGTTCACCGAGTACTAGATTTCTCTTCTCTCATTTCATCGTACATTAGATTTCTAAGAAAACAATTTTTATAAGCAACCCTGAGATGTTGCATATCGTATAAGAATATTAAGAACGAAATCGCCCGCCCTGCAGCTGATTAAACGCCCTTCGGATTTCGGACTAAAAGTCGATATAAATAGTTTATTCAAAGAGTTATCAAAATATGAAAAATATATTTTTTAACTGGAGCCAATAAATAGGCGTAGTTAAAATCACGTAAATGCTGGAAAACGTATTGTTGATACTAAAAAGTATCATTTCTTTCTCAATTTTTTTAAATGGTTGAAAATTCTTGCTGATTCTAGCAAAGTTCTCCAAATAGTTTATCGAACTGATAAAAATTTATAACAATCCGCGCGCGTTTGCGTTTTTGAATTAATAATTAATTTCAATTGTTTTTTAACTCTTGGAAGGCGCCAGAGTAAAATTTGGGAGATTAGTGAAAAACAAATTTGCAGTTCGCTGCAAGTTCTATCGGCTCAGAAAGTTTAAAAAATCGTGTAGGCAGTTTTGAAAACGTTTTCTTTTAATTTTTAAACTTTTGAAGCAGCGCCATTGCGATCGTTTTTGGATTTTCAAAATTAATTTTACTTCATCGTATACTACCCTCAAAGGACTCTCACAAAAGTTGTAGCTGATCCCAATCAGACAACTACTTTTTGAAAAAATGCGCGTCAAAGTCGAGATTTTTAAAAAGTTGTATCGACCGCTATTTTGAAGTTAAAGATTTCAGTAAAAAAGTTTTCGATTTGCCTTAAGTTATTCCCTCAGATTCTGTGTCCAAATTTCTAAAATTTAGTTTAAAAAACATGTCTAACTTCCGTTTCCGGTTTCATGATTTTTTTTAAACTTAACTAGAACTACAATTTTCGATATACTTTTTGATTTAAAATTTCATTAAAATTGGTTCAGTACTTGCACATATAGAGGCGTCACACACACACACAGACAGACATTTCTTAAAAACCACTTTTTTGAGTTCCTTGAGCCCGAAAACGTATATTGCTCTTAAAATGTCGATTTCGAAATATTCATGAAATCCACACTTCCCCATACCGAAGGTATGGGAAATTAAAAATATTTACACTAGAAACTGAACAAAATAGGTTTATTAACTTTTTAGATTCAAACATAAAAATTAATTCAAATATTAAACTTGAATATTTTGTTTATAGGAAACTTACACAAACAGACATTACGATACCACACAATTCTTGTCATCATAAAACACATAAATTAGCAGCATACAGGTCTTTGATACATAGCGCTTTAACGGTTCCTTTAGATGAAATTAGTTATAATAGAGAAATTTCGATTATCAAACAAATTGCATACAATAATTACAAAAATATTGCTAATTTTAAAGAAAATTGTAATAGGCCACATAAGCCAAAGGCTTGTGAGTGGCACAGAGGAAAACAACCATAATATATCGACCAATATAGTTTACGTAATAGAGGCAGTTAATTGAACATATACCATTAGTATAATATACATGTAAGCGCGGCATATACTTTTTATATTGTAGGTTTACTGAAATGCATGTAAAAATCATTAGGTAACTCTGTAATCCAAAATTTTATTTTCATTTTAAATGTATTCAAACTGGAACAGTGTTTTATGTCTGAGGGAATTAAATTGAATACTTTTGAGCATAAATAACTTTAATGTTTCTGTGTAGATGTTTTTGTTGTTTTAGGCAGTATAACATTATAGTTCGCTTTACTCCTGGTATTATAGTCATTTGTAGCATACTGCAATATACACTGACGTTTAAATGTAAATACTGATATGGATTTTAAAAAAAGTTGTCGTATAGTGAAAAGTTTAGCTTCCTGAAATAATAAATCCGAGAGATAGTAGTAATCTTTATGAAATATTATTTTTACTTTCCTATACTTTCAGTATTGATTTCATGCAAAATTTCAGAGTTGAGATTTTAACGGAAATAGTCGGGGGTCCATGGACCCCAAAAAAGTAATTTTTAAAAAATGTCTGTCTGAGGGTGGGTGGGTGGGTTACGCTCCATATCTCCGGAACGGCTGGACCGATTTTGATGTGCTTTGGAATGAGGGGGTATATCAAAAATTCACCGACAAAATAAGCTTTTAAAAAAAAACCGAAACCGGAAGCGGAAGTTAGACATGTTTTTTTGGTAGAATTTTTTTCAGAAACTGAATTTTGGAAATTTTAATAGTGGAGATTAAAGAATGCTTTAGGACAAATCAAACGATTTTTACCGAATTCTCTAGCTTTAAAATGGCGGCTGCTACGAATTTTTGAACATTTCGACTTTAACGCCCATTTACTCAAAAACCAGTTATCTGATTGGAATCAACTACATCTTGTTTGGTAGGCCTTCAAGGGTACTATACCATGAAATATAAATAATTTTGAAAATATAAAAACGATCGCAATGCCATCACTACAAAATTTTGGAATTTTTCAAAAAAATATTTCTCAAAAACTGCCCACACGTTTTTGTTTAAACTTTTTAAGCTGATAGAGCTGGGAATCTACTACAATTTGTTTTTTTGCGCATTGCTATAATTTCACTGACGCCCTCTATGAATTTTTGAAAATTGAAAATTGGTACCCTTTTATTTACTTAACGGGGGGCAATAAAATATTTCTGGTAAAGCAATATAGCTCATCATTGATAGCAAAATCCGAATATCATAATATTCTTTTGATACTTTAATATTTAGGGAGACTACTGTTCCCCCTCCCCCCAACATTTTCGCTACAAAATTCAAAAATTGATTTCTTCTTTTGTTTGCTCTAGGAGAATCTTTTTACAAAAAATCAAAAAATCGAATTTTTTGCCCCTTAATAATCTTTTTGTCCTTAGAAGAATTTCACATACTTTCTACAGCACTTGTATTCTTGTACTAGTCGTTTAATGTTCAGTGTAGGCTAACTTTTTTATTTTAATAGATAGACTCGCAAACTCAAGAGCAAAGTTGTAGGGCAAATTCTTCTCGATTGTATTTAAGAAAAAAACTTGAGTTTCCAATTTTAATATGGCGGCCACGGAAAAAAATAACTTTTTTTCAAATGGAAACGTGGAATTTTGGCTTTAAAATCAGAAAGGTTTTTAAATTTTAAATACAAATTAATAAGAGTAATTTCTTGCTAAAAATAATACTTCTCGAGTTATTAATATATTTTCAAATATCAATTTCCGCGCTTCCGTTGATTCAGTCCGAATATTTTACCCAACCTTATGCTTGCAGCGCAGCGGTCGGTCTTTCTTCAACCGCTTCAAGATGTTACAACTTATAAGAACTATTTACTTTAACTAGTCGTGTCTAGACAGGTGTATATCGAAAGTGTTGGAAAATATAAAACAATGTATTTAAATGTATAGGAAAGTCCAGGCGAAGTGTTTCGCTCATTTTTATGATCAATTTCTGTAGGGTTTCTAAGTTATAGATATGACAGTTAGCAATTCCACCCCAAGCTATTATACCGTAATTAATTATTGATTGAATTAGAGCAAAATAGACCATTTTAATTGTATTTGGTTTCAAGATATTTTGGAGTAATTTAAATTTATAAATGGTTTTTCTTATTTTTGTAACTAGTTCATCAACGTGGCATTTCCATTTTAGATTAGAATCAATATACATCCCTAAATATTTTATTTTATTTGTGGAGGAGATTTTATGTGAGCATTGGCAGTTCATTTTATTCTGTTCAATACAATTCAATGTATGTAAAATTATTTCGGTAACTAGATAATTCTGTAGCTGACTTAAAGAGAAGCATATAAATTTTGTTTTGTTTAGATTTAGTGATAAACTGTCAAGATCTAATTTTTGTTTTACGACAGCCACGCTATCCTCTACCTTCCTAGTCAACTCTTCCCACGTCTCTGCTCCAAAAAGAATTGTGGTATCATCCGCAAATGAGATTATTTTACTGTCTAAATTAAGCTTGGTTAGATCATTTATGTAGATAAGAAAAAGAATTGGACCTAATATTGTTCCTTGTGGAACTCCCATTTTCACATCTAATACATTACTTTTTACACCATTTAAACTGACTATCTGTTTTCTGTTAACTAAATACGATTTAATCAAATCATTTGCATAATGGTTATAATACTCAACTTACTGGTACACTAATTCAAGAAGATTTAAAATTTATCCAACTATTTCATCAGATTAAATGAAATACGCGCCAATTCCATATTTTAGCAATAAATCAAAAAAAATTGCGAAAATTATAAACGAAGCAAATAAATCTAAAATAACTTTTAAAACAACAAAACATTTGAAACGCTTTGTTTAATACTAAAGAAGTTACGTAATTGAGCTGCATATGTGTGTGTGTGTGTTAATCTTATAGTAACTATTGACACTAAAACCTTACATAAAAATATATATACAAAGTAAAATATTTTGAAGTATGGAAATGCTCAGGCGATGTGCTTACCCAGTTTGGTTTTCAAAAACCCAGACTTGACTTTCTTCCTTCGCATTTTCATACCTGAATTAGCATTATATCTTTTAATGTATTGACAATAATAGCTTTTGTTTAGTATTAACAGAAGTGTGATTTAAAAACTTTCTTTTATTAACAAAACATAGTTGTGATTATTATTCTAGCAAGCATGAAGATGCAAAAGACTTTTATAAAAAAAAACGTCAAATTGCTTTTCTAGGAAGGTCTTAATTTATCAAATAAAATGCAGAACTAGCTTTAGGTATATCCGCGACACGAGCGAGACTTCTTGGTGCAACCCCTGCAATCTCTGTAAAATAAAATTAATTTAATAAAATTAGCGCAACTGCGCGCTCTATTTTTTGCTGCACTGTGCGGCCGCACGTCTCGAACGTCCTTAAACTCGGAACGGATAAAAATTCTACAATTAAAACAAAAACATATCCCGTTTATTTTATGATAAATTTAGATACGAAAAATAGGTCAAAACATTGAAACTCTGCGAATAATTGTGGTTTCCTTTAGTCAGCTCTCAACGTAATCATACCCACAACAATTGGTCAACTTCGCACTGTTGAAGGTGAAGTTCACTTAGTACATACAGAATTTAGACCACATTACTATATTTTATATATTGATGGTTCAGAAAAGCAATAAAACAAATAACATTAAAATAAAAATTTTTGCTGTCAAATTTCTGTATTAAAAATGGAAATTTCTACTTTTTAAGCCAGAAGTATGGAAAGCCGCTTTAGTTTTTATTGACAGCGATTTTGGCAAACTAAAAAAAAATTTAACATTATTTAAAAATATGTCATAGCTATTTGTAGGTAATTAGAAATATCTTAAATATTTGTAATTATTCCAAACTATCTAAATATAAAAAATATTTAAATTATTTCTGAAATATTTTCAAATCGCCTATTTGAAAGTATCTTACGAGATAAAAAAAAACATTTTAAAACATTCTCGTGTTATGATTTAATACTCAACCTGTTTGAATATTGGTCATTTCAAAATATCTTAGATTTTTGAATATTGTTCTATTTTAAAAAATCCTAGATATTTTGATTCTTAAAGAAATAATTATTGAATATCTAAGATATTTGGAAATCACTGCTAGATGGCAGTGATTTCTAAAACTTTTTACGTCCGCTAAGTTTAAATCTTAAATCTGGCAACAGCAAACAGCTACAGACTTGAACGCGGACGCTGCGCGTTGATGAAAATATAATATCTACTATATTTTAAATTACATTTATTGTATGATTCACATTTAAAAAATCTAAGACATTTAGAAATAGAATAATTAATATACTTACGTCTGTCTGTCCCTAACTAACTTTTGAACGACTTGATATTTTACCACAATATTTGGTGAGCTTTAATGGGAAATTAAATACTATTTTTTATCCAAAAATTAAATTTTGTATCATTCAAAATGGCGATTGGGCACCATTTTGAAAAATTTTTTTTAATAGAAAGGGGGTCGAGTGACACCTCATTTGAAAGGTCTTTTAATTCTGCGTCTGATCCTAGAGTTTCAAAGAAATACAGTAAGCCATAACAAAATGGCGGATTTTAAACAAATGGACTTACTCAACTCAAAATTGTTTTGATTTTTTTATCCAGTAGTCCACTTTTTCATTTGCAGTACAAAATTTTCCCAGAAATAACTGGGGTGGTTGGAAATAATATTGAAAACGTTATGTTCCAACAAGACGGTGCGCCGCCTTATTATTATAGGGATGTTTCTGACTTTCTCAGCGGACATTTTCTTGGGAGATGGATTGGTAGGCGGATGCCTGTAGAATAGACGGCTCGCTTTCCAGATTTAACCCCCTTAGATGTTTTTCTATGGAGATATCTGAAATCGAAAGTGTACAAAACCCGTCCAGAAACAATTGAAGAACTGGAGCAACGCATTACAGAAGTTTGCAGAAATATCACTCCAGAAACTTATGAAAACGTAAGGCAGGAATTTTATAACCGACTTTTTAAGTGCCAAGAAATGAATGGTAAACATTTCGAACACTTAATTTAATTTAGTTTTGCTTTAATCCTTAGTTATTTTTAAATAGACTTCGTTATCTTCAAACATTGTCATTTTGTTATGGCTGAATATTTTTCTTTGAAACTCTAGGATCAGACGCATAACTAAAAAACCTTTGCAATGAGGTGTCACTCGACCCCCCTTTTTAATTACAAAAAATATTCAAAATGGCACACAAAATGTTGTGGTAAAATATCAAGTCGTTCAAAAGTTAGTTGGGGGGGGGGGGTTACTTTACAGACACAGTGTATACATAAAAATGCATATTACGACGTAAAACAGTGTTAATTTGGTCTTCCGGTTTAACCGGAAGTGATAGCAGTTTTTTTTTATTTTTAATGGAACACAATTACATTCGTCGTGAAGGGTCGGGCCGCTGTAGGAGTCTTTCGCACACCGCACAGGAGGATTCGAACCTACTGCCGTTGGGAGTCTAGTTCTAGAGGTTGGGACTCTAAGTCTCTAACCACTAGACCACCCGCTGCCCCTAAAAAATGACTATTAGATTCAAGATGGTTTTAAATAATTTTTTGCTAGAAAATAACACTAAAATGTAAACACAGGCTAGCATTCCAAAGCAAAACACAAGTTGTGTGTATTATTAAAATCTTTGAAAAAATCTTTATTTAAGAAGGCGCCACCGCCTTTCCATTTGAAAAAATGAAGTAATTAAAAAGATACTTTTTGGCAAATTTTCAAAAGCATAATTTAACTGTTACGATATAGGTTGTAAATTTTATTTCTTTGGGCGGGGGTGGATCAAAGCATTCTTAATAGTAAACAAAAATTTCAAAAAAAAATATTTAGGGAATGTCAAAACTTTATTTAATTGGCTGAGATAGATTCACACTTTCATTCTAATTTTGAACATATACAAAAGATACAGGGTTTTTTATTAAAAATAAGAAAGTTGATGTAATTTTCGGTGAATCCGGAAGTGAAAGTAATTGAATTTTTTGCCCATATAATGCGTTTGTTTATAAAATGCGCCTATAGAACATACCAAAATTTTACTTGTTTGTCTAAATAAAAATAAAAAAAAAGAGGGTTCGCAATGTTTTATTAACACCCGGTATAATGCTCTGACAAAACTATGGAAAAGATACACCAACTTATGGTCTAAATTATGCGTTTTAAATTTTGATCGATAACTCTCAATTAGGATTACTTCTGTTTTTGATAATCATTAATTAGGAATTGTGATTTGATCGCTTTCAAGTTGTTTTGTTTAATTATATTCAAAAAACAATTTAATTATTTACATATTTATTTTTTACACAACATACACTTCGAGCGTATCAACTGCTGCGGTTATTAGCCCTCATCTAACATTTAAAAGAAAACTGCACAAAGACGCAACTTGAAGTTACCGAGAATCGAACTCGTTACCTTTAGTGAAGCCTATACTTCATCGCTGGATCTAATATTTTTATTGCTATTTATTATAATCAACTTAACATAATTCTTTAATTTGTTTCAATAACTTATTTATTTTTGTATAAGGTAATGACATACAGGTACTGCGTCTAATATAATTAAATCGTGATATGACTAAACAGTCCGATTTTGACACAAAACCAGTCCCGCCTTGTTCTACCTCCAGTAGTGTCTTAATCTGCAGCAAGAGCTTGTACTTTAGCCCCATGCCGTGAAAAGGGTGCCGCTGGAGTAGGGTCGACCCCACGGACCGAAGTGGGAGCACCAAAAGCACTCACAGTCGGCTCTTTGCGACTATCACTACGTTCACCTGTGTCTCTTCAATGAAATTTGTGCGTGCGCGGTCGTGTTCATGTCACGCGTTTTATAATTTTTGTTTTAATTTTAAGCCTTCATGTTTAGCTGAAAATTAATATAACAAATTGGGGTTTTAAGACAAAAGTTTTACATTTTAAAAATTATTATATCTTCTCTGCAAATTAGAAAATAAAGAAAAGGGGGGAGTTTCAAACAATTTCAGGATCAGTAGGTGAAAGTATTGGTGATGGTGATTCAAACGTAAGGTGCGCAAGGATTCCTTTACCGAAAATGTTGTTTAAGGGTAACAGCAGCCGTTTGGAGTTGCTCATCGAAAAAATTCACACGAATAAAGAAACTACTGAAATTGGAGAATCAATTGCAGGTACTTTTAATTAAAAATTAAATTAAAAAAGTTTTGAATTTACTAATTTTGATTACTTTTTACTTCCTCGTCATAAACTTCTATATCTGTATTGTGTATTTGTAAACTTGGAAACAATCGTGTGAACTTTTTAATGCACTTAGAGCTTCATTCATCTTAAATTCAGGATGTCCTTATCTCGTACACTTTATAATCATTAAAAGATTAGAAAATCATTCTTTCCTCTATTTAGAAAAGTAAGCGCCACTTTAACGTCAATTTTTGTTTATGTTTCAAGACTAATGGCAAATTGGATATAATAGTGCTTTTTTTGGGTAATTTGTTTTTAATTTAATTAAATACTTTTATTGATTATTTGGAAATAGTTTGTTTTAAAGATATTGAAATCATAATAATTATATACGTATAAAATTTAAAAATAACTCTTGCCTTTGTTTTAATTTATTATACAGGATGTGTCAGAATGATGTGCCAAGCGAACTTAAATTTTTAACAACTTAAACAGAATTACAAAATTTATTCAAACAAGTGGAATAGGTAACTCTGTAACGAAGCATCTTTGGATCTACATGTACTGGGTGTTTCAGACTCAGTAATGATCGTATAATTTATTATTAAATTTCTTGAACATAATTCTGGAACCACCTGCATACAGGGTGTATCAAATTGTCTCTACTAACTTCCTTATAATTAGAGCTACAGCTTCGGTTAAATTAGTAAAGAAGAGTTTATGCTGGTTAAAATGCCGCATGCAGAAAAATAATTAAACATCGCTTTTTAAGGTTATTCTAGAAAGTATATTTTTTAATGGAACACTCTGTATATATTTGAAAGTCCCGGAAAAAAATTAAATTCTGGATACAAAAGTTTCGATGTAGTAGTAACCTAAAGTGCTTAATAAAAAAATTATTTATGTCGATTAACAACAAATTGCGTCTAACTATTTGAAGCAATTTGATGCTAACCACAAAAGTATTTTGTCAATAACTTTTTTATTTTCTACTTTGGGCTAATATTGTATCAGAGGTTTTTTCATTCAAAATTACATTTTTTTGCAGAATATAAAAAATATATAGGGTGCTCAATTATAAGCAAAATTGTTTTGGGGAATAAAAGTTTTACTTCTTCCTTTAATTAAACCAAATTTCTAATTCTAATAATAAGAAAGATAATAGTAGTGTCGAAATAATTAAATACACACTGTTAAGTTATTTTCAAATCTGTTTTAGCAATTATTGTATTTATTTTGTATCCACTTCATATGCTAAAATAATTGATATACATCGTAAATTCACACGTTCTAGGTTAAAAATATTTTTATAAAATTGCCAGAGCAGGATGAAGTTATTTCTTAATATACATATAAAATAAAATTACCGTAATTTCCCAAATGTGTTTAATCTATAATAAAACAAGATATTTAATTTATTAATTAATTTTATAGTTTCCTATTTTTAATGTAAATTTTTGCTTGTAATACGATCTTACACGAAGTGTTTTTTAAAACGGTTAAATAAATTGTTTTTATAGTTCAGTTGCACCCACTTGTTTAAAATTAATTATTAAGGCAATTTAAAATACATCACTTCAAGAAATTTAGAATTTTTGTCACCTTTATTATAAACGTCAGTTTAAAATTTTTAACTTGGTTAAAATATATGTCAACAAAATGTCTGTGCTTGGTATGAAATTTAGATTAGATTTAGCACTGAATTTTTTTAATTAGTCAATCTCAGTATGTATCGCATTTGCCATTACAGCTGTAAACTCCGTTTACTAATATTTGCACCTGTATTTAATAAGAGCCGAGAAAAGATTTTAAGAACTTTTTGGACTTTAAAACTTATTTTGCATTTTAATTATAAATCCTTTTTCTTTAAAATTTGCATTGAAATTTAATAGGATTGTGTGAACTGAATATTAATTTTTAAAAGTAATTAAATATTTACCAAAGAAAGACTTTTAGGCACTTAAAACAGCGAAAACAAAAGTATTCTAGAACCATTTAAAATAAAAAGACTCACTAAGATTTTAAAAGTGTACCAATTCTAAAGCACATTTATACTCGTCATTAACATGGGCAATTACCACTTTACAACTCATAAAGTTCGTGCTCTGCTTATGCATGTTAACATACATATATACATCCTAATCTACAACTAAAAACTTGTTATATTTCTTTGTTAACAAAATAGATTTTGTTGAGCTAAGTAGACGCTAACAATATAAATAGATGGTTTTACTTTCCCATACCTTCGGTACACAGAAAAGTATTGATATTATGAAAATTTTCAAAATATAGATTTTAACGGAAATACACGTATTGGGGCTCAAGGAACCCAAAAAACGGTTTTTTAAAAAAATTCCTCTGTGGGTGGGCGCGTGCTTGGATGGATGTTGTTATACTTCGTAGCAAAACTTAAAGGGGGCTATCTGATAAGCTTATCATTAAAAGTAGCGCCTACAAGAAATACCAAATTTGTGGCTTGTATCTCAAAAACAAAAGAAGATGGAACGTTTTCGAGCCCATTTTTGAGTATATTTTTGAACAGTGTCAAAATAATGTGCAAGTTTTTAACATTTAACAAAAACACAAATTAAAAAAAATAAAAAAGTTTGGCTTTGAGAAAAGAGAAAATTCAAAATTTTGAATTTGTCAAATTTCTCAAAAACTAAAAGAGTTACCTTGAATCTGTAAAAGCCACATAATACTGCATAATGTTATGGATAACTTTCTTCATTTCCCATTTAACCGACTTAATGTTTTCGAGATCCCAGTGTTGAGACTCGATGGGACACGTTGCATAACAAATAACAGAAATAAAGCACTTGTCAGTCCACACTTCGCATTCATTACTTTCCCATATCGTATAGGGAACTATTGATTTCATGAAAATTTTCAAAATCTAGATTGTCAACGGAAATACACGATTTGGGGCCCAAGGAACCCGAACAAGTGGTTTTAAAAAAATGTCTGTCTGTGGGTGGGTGGGTGACGCCGCTACAGACCGATTTTGATGAAATTTTAAATTAAGAGGTATATTGAAAATTGTGGTCCTAGTTAAGCTTTTCAAAAAAATCCGAAACCGCAAGCAAAAGTTAGGCATGCTTTTTAGTCGTGTTTATTCCAAAACTAAATTTTAAAATTTGAGCACGGAGTCTGAAAGAAGAAGTTAAGGCAAAACTTTTTTACCGAACTCTCTAGCTTAGCGGGCGCTACAAATTTTTGAAAATCTCCACTTTAACGCCATTTACTCGAAAAGTAGTCTGTTCGAGATCGGCTACAACTTATTTGAGAACCCTTTGTGGATAGTATACGATGAAATAAAATTAATTTAAAAAATCTGAAAACGATTGCAATGGCGCTGCTTCAAAATTTTAAAAAATGTCAAAAAATTTTTTTCAAAAAAAATTGCTCACTCTATTTCTTTTTACTTTATGAGCCGATAGAGCTTGCAGTAAACCACAAATTTATTTTTTCTTATCTCTCAAACTCAGCTCTTACGCCTTCCAGAAAATTTTGAAAACTTTGATACTCATTAATTATTTATTCAAAAACGTCGACCGTTATATACTTTTATCAGTTCGAAAGGCTTTTTGAAGTATTTTATTAGAATCAGCAAGAATTTTCACTATTTTAAAAATAAAAAAAAAATGAGCGAAACAGGTCGCTGGTACTTATCTATACTATAGGAGATTCCGTAGATATAGAGAAACAAAAGCACCCACGCACGCACCCACCCACCTACGCACCCACCCACCTACGCACCCTCCCACCCAGCCACAGACAGACATTTTTAAAAACTATTGTTTTGGGTTGCTTGGACCCCAAAACACATATTTCTGTTTAATTCTAAAATTCGAAAATTTGCATGAAATCAGTAGAAGACTTGAAGTATGAGAAAGTAAAAACGATACTTTTTAATATCAACAACGCGTTTTCCGACAGTTACGTGATTTTAACTACGCCCATCAATTAACTTTAATAGATTTTTTATTCTTTGCGTGCTTTTGATATCTTTTAAATAAACCATTTATATCGATTTTTAGCTTGAAATCCAATCAGCTGTAGAGCGGACGGTGCTGTTCTTACTAATCCTATACGATATGCGACATCTTAGGATTGCCTATATAAATAGTTTTCTTAGAAATCTATAATACGGTGAAATGAGATAAGAGAAATCTATTAGTCGGTGAACTGTACAACGTTATAATTATAATAAATTACAGTTTTGCAAATACGGTATGTAGTATGTATTAATATTTAGTATGGGAAAGTCTACTCGAAGTTAACACTTCAGCTTTTTAATTTTGGTTAATCAACTATTATTATTTTCAAAACCTTATTTTTATGTATGGTTGACATATATTTTTTTTAGTATATCGTATGTTAAAAAAATTGCATTTTTTACCTATCTAGAAGTTGGTAATTAACGCAAATTAATAATAACAGAAAAGACAATTTTGGTAAAGATAATTATGAGCACCTAATTTGTCTTGTCTATAAATTAATTCAGAACAATCTGGTTTTAAATAAATACGTTTGCAAGTTGCAGGAATTTATTAAATTGCTTGAAGAATTTACAGCTCCAGATGGTTGTTGCAAAGATATGCTGCTGTTGCACTAATTAAGACATATACGCACTTATTAATAACATCTAATTTTAAAGTTGCCCGCTAATGACCATTTATGCATATATTTAGATATCCTATAAATAGCCCATCGAATAAGCGATTCTGCATCAAGATACTGACAATTAAACACCATTTTGGGAGAAATATTAGCCGGTTTGCGAATAGGCAACTTTTTAACTAGATGTTCTTGTGGATTAGCATTCCTTCTGCGGTTCACGACAAATCATTATTAAGGTCATTTTTCACACAGAAGTTCTAATTGAGTTATTTCTCACGAAGCAGTAACAGTAGGTGTTACATTCTCCCATTTTTTGAACATTTCCTCAATTTGATAATTTCCTAATTCCATTACACCCGCACATTTCCACCAATTAACCGCTGCTTTGTGAGGAACTACGAACACGAAAACTCATTTACTAACAAAGACATTTGACACGAAATAAAGAGCGAGAAATAAAACACTTAACCCCCCTTCAATTTTGAAAAGCAATCTATAGATGTTACGCGTTCTGAAATGATGTGCCCACATGCACTCTCCTTGCTGAGAGGGCCTTAAACGATCCATCTCAATTTAAGGATGTAACATCTCATCACGTAATATTTCACTCTATTATCCACATGGAAATGGAAGATTTGGACTGCTCTTTTGAAATAACAACCTGAAGGAAATGTGGAGTCATTTGTCTGCATTACTTGATATGTATGTGTGGTGTCAGCTTAATAGACCCCATCAAATATTTGTCTTGGGTGTTGAACCGCCGCCGCGCCGCCTTTTGATAATTTTATACATTTTTGGTCGTCAGATTTCGAAGGTGGAATGCAATCTGATAGGTAGACGCTGATAAAGTTTTCACTAGAATTATATTTGAGATGTTTGTTACAATTTTGTTTGTAAGACTGTAATTAAACTCTTTAAATTTTACAACTTGTTTAAAAAAATCAACCAAAAAGATAATTTAATTAATGGTTTTGCATAACATTTACTTATGAATTCACGATAAAAATTAAATTACGTATCAAAAGTACGATAATCAAATTTCACAATATACCTTTAACGATTTGCAATAGTAAAAAAAAACAGTTTGCAGGCGATCTCAGCGTGCAAAAATAACTAAATTAGGATTTTTTTCTAATTAAAAATTTTGATAATTTAATGAAAAATTGTAACAAACAATTTTAAATTAATATTTTTATCCTGCTCATCTTTGTTTTAATACAGGGTGTTGCATGATTTGCTGTACAATATTAAAGAAGTCAAAAATGTCGAACAAAAATGAGTCCGAAAACGCTTCCTTACATAGTTACATCCTTTCGAAGGTGAATAACAGTCTAATCACGGTTTAAGTAATATTTTCAAAAAAATTTATATATTTGATTTACATTTTGTATGTTTATTTCACGAATGTCGTTTAACATTTTATCTTCTTTTCGTGAAAATTCATTCACCGGGGGTGTTTTTGTAAGGGGTGCTTAAAATATGTTAAGAGATACGTTGCTTAACCCCTCACATCTACACCCCTGGTTAATGGATTTAAACGAAAACCAGCAAAAATCTAAATCATGATTAGTACAATATTCTTAAAAAAATAGAATGAAATATCTGAATTTATGGTGGAGATAATAATTAAAGCGTGATTAGACTATTTCGTCGGGAGGCTGTAACTCCGTAAGAAAGCGTTACCAGACTCATGTATATTAAACAGTTTCTATTTCAAATTATCTCAGGAATGTGCTATTTAAGTTTGTAAAGGAAGGCATTCAACACCGTATACAGGGTGTAAACTTTAACTCGGGAAGAGAATTCGATTTATTGTCATTTTTAAACTTTGTGAAACATTCATAGCTTACTAGATACAAGCAAAAATCTAAAGTTTGACGTTTTGTTCTTTGGCTCGTGTAACTTCTTTGTTAATAAACTTAAACAATGTATTTTTGCAGTGATAGTGTAACATAGTAGAAGGAATTTGCCCGTGCAACCAGATTTTTTTTGTGACCCATCATTTTTGAGAGGCGATGTTCAACTTATTTGTTTTCTTATGGTGGCTATAAAAAAAACTTTTGCATTTTTAGAAAGCATTTTTTATTCTCTATTAAATGATGTGTAATAATCCCGTGTAATAACTGAAACTGATATTTGAAATAATTAAACAGCATATTTTTGAAATTGTCGATGAAAAACATCCACCCTATTGTTTCTTGTCACGAAAACAAAAGACAATCTAGTTAAATGTCATTACGAACATTTAAGTTGTGAATATGTCACAGACAAACAAAACAGATAGTTATGAAAGTGTTAAACATTAAGGAAACAAAGTACCAAGCACCAACACTTTATTATTTATTTATTTATAGGTTTTAATAATATTACTAACATTTAGAATAACCGAAAACAGCAATAACATTATGATTATGATTTGATAAGGGTAAGCTGTGGAAAACAAAGTCTTAATTCACGGAAAATTAATTAAAATTTAAATTACGTAGGTAATCAATTAACAATAGAAGTGCATCATGCTACTAATATTTGAAATAACAAAAGTACAAACAGTTTCAACACAATTAGTAATAAAACGAACCACACCAGCAAAAACACAAAGAACAAACAGCAAAATGTTTAATAAATCAGGCCTAAATCAAACGTTCAACGTCTGCCCTGTTTTGTTTATTTGTATAATTTTCACTACTTAAATGTATATAACATTTAGTAATAATAAACATTTAATCAGATCTTTTTTGTTTTTGTGAAAAAAGACTCTAGGGTAGATGTTCCACCGCTACCTTTGAGAAATACGCTATTTAATTATTTTAAACATCAGTTTCAGTTATTTTACAAGATTTTTAGACATCGTCGCAGAGACAATGCTTTTTAAAAATGTAAAAATTTGTTTCAGCGGAATAATAAAAAAAGGTTGACCATCGCCTCTCAAAAATGGTAGGTCAAAAAAATTGGGGTTAGACCAGTAAATTTTATCTTATGTGTTATACTATTACGGCACAAAATTGAACTGTTTATAAATAAAGATGCTACGAGCAAACGAAAAAAAAACGTAAAATATTAGTTTTCTCTCTGTATCTAGTCGGCTACGAATTTTTCAAAACTTTTAAAAAGGGCAATAAACTAAGTAACTAAGTAAACAAATTTTTCCTCATTAACGGATCTTCTATCTGTTACCGTTTAACCAAGTTACAGTTTACACTCTGTATAAGAAAAACCAACTGGTAAATTTGTTGTACTGTTTTTCACCATCAAGTTACATACTCATGGTTCTGAAAAACAAATCGTTGTAATGTTAGCAATGGCATTCCCACATTACCGTATTTGTTCACATTTAATTTACTTATATTTTTGATATTAACAAAAACAAAAATGGAGATATCAAACTACGAATGCTATAATATTCGTACAAGGTATCCGCGGAGATTTTTATTTGTTTCCACATCTGCACTATCTTGTGTTAGAAATACCCTATATTTTTTTAAATTTTCAACAAACGAAATTAAGAGAATCTAGGCTTTAGGGTTAGAGCCGCGTTATCGGTGAATAAACCGCCGACGTTTCGTCCTCGGTTGCACGGGACATCTTCAGGGCTGTGGTCACTTTGGGATTTGGAACCCAACTGAACACTCAACCAGTGGTGTTCCAGATCTCAGTGTGACCACAGCCCTGAAGATGTCTCGTGCAACCGAGGACGAAACGTCGGCGGTTTATTCACCGATGACGCGGCTCTAACGCGGAAGCCTAGATGCCATTAACAACAGCCGTGGAAGCCTGCAACCAAGAGATTCTATGATCCAAAATAGGCCAGAAAGTAAAAAAAATTCAAAAATATTGGTCTAACAAAATGCATTGTTTAAAAAAAGATTATTAAGCCTTTTTGTTTAAAGTTATCAATAAAAACGACATTAAACTAAATTAAAATTTTTATTAACATGCAATTATTTGGAGGAGTTTAAGTTAAATTGCGCAATCCAGTGGTGTACAATTTTTTTTACAGTGATCACTTTTTTATGAATAAAATGCGTATTTATTTTTTTGTATGTAACCGCTTAAAGAACTTCTATGCCATTGGATTCCGTAATTTAACTCAAACGCGTTTAAATAATTGCATTTGTATAAAAATTAAAGTGCCCCAAATTTTAACTTCACATCGCTTTTATTTTTTTATAAATTTTAAAAAAGCCTTAGCATAATTTTTATAACAACCTGTATGTCGTTAAGCAAGCAATTATATAGATAACTTATTCTACTTTTTAATTTATTTTGGAACGTAAAATCTTTAAGTAAATGCACCATGTATAAAATTTATTGTTATTTGTTAAGATGCATAATTAGATGTGTTTATCATACAGGGTCGTTCAGAAAAAAAATAATTTAAAATATTGGTTTAAAACAGAAAAACATTTTTAATGAAAGTTTTTTTATTATAATTGTAGCTATCTTTCGGCATACTTTAAATTTTTTTTGAGTAAACTATAAACTCACTGACGCGAACGTCATTTGTTTAAATAGCAATCTAACGATTTTTTGCGCGTATCAGATAGATAATATTTTTCTCTTTTCAATGGTGTAAAACTTACATACCCCCGCATAACAAAATAATCGAGAAAAACGCTTCTTCGCGTTAGCAGGCTCTAATTTCAAACAAAATCATATGACAATCGCAGTAGTGCGCTTTGAAATTGATTTGTTATCTTCTAACATTCAGAAACAATAAATATCCAAGGGAGGGGGACAACTGCCCCGGCTTGCCCCACTTGCGGGCGCCCATGGTGAAAAGGAAAGAATTGAAATTTTAGTTATGGTTGGATATGGCGACGTGCATTTTGTTCTTTCAAATGTTTTTGATTGTTTTAGCCATCAAGAAAATGTCAAAGGTCACTACTGCGATTTAAATTCAGGGCCTGCTAATATGAACAAGTTTTTGCGTTTTTCTCGAAAATTTTGAGCATATTTACGAGTGCATTTTTAAAGTGTCTTAAAAATGTGCAATTTTGAAAAGTGTAAAAAAAAAATTAAACAGTTATTGAAGAAAAAAGAAAACTTAAAATTTTGTTTTTTTGTTTTCAAAAACTAAAAGAGTTACTCTAAATCTGAAAAAAATGTCTTAATTCTACATGAAATTATGCGGAACCTTTTCTATTTTAACAACTTTGTATATCTAGTTTTCGAGATTCCATTGTTGGAACACATTGTATACGCAATGTATGTTATATCATTATCTTTTTCCATTAAATTAAAAAAGCGTTGTTTTGTCTTTGTTTTGGTTTCTAGGATGTACCAAGTCTAAGGAAATACTGCAAAGAGTCATGATCTACCTGCCTAGGTAGTTGAGCAGGTTAAAATTACTTTGATGTAAAAAACTTGGGGCTAGCACTTTGTGGTGTAGAACATTATAGAAATTTGTTTTTATTCAGTTTTTGACGTTTCTTACTGCTCCCGTTTTCTATGCCTATAATTTATTTAAATTTTTATATTTGTTTTATAAAATTTAAATTTAAAAGAGTAATGAAAACGACATAAGTAACGAAACGATTAAAAGTCATAATAAATCTTGAAAACGGTGTCTGTTTGTTTCTAGGCATACATAAGATTAGTGTTTTTATGTTGTCAAAACCCCGAAATAAAAAAAAAAGAAAGAAACAGGTACGCCACGGGATTTGAACTGGGTGGCCAAATTACAAGCCTACGCTTTTACTGCTAAACCAATACGTCGTTTGAAATCGTTTTTATTAGGTTATTTAAATGGGTCACCGAAGCGTACTGACATTTATCATGCATGTTTGTCAAATAAAAATAATAAATATTAAAAATAATTTATCAGTTGTCAATTGTTTAAAAATATTAAATATGAGCAATTACGACAAAGTAATAAACCGCGCAACTATGATAATAACTACACGATTTGCAAACTAATAATCGACATGTCGCGCTTGTTCCATAGGCGATTGCAATTAAATTTTTATTTGATCGCTCCGTTACATCTGTAATGCATTTTTTCCACTACTAGCATTAAACGATATCATTATTTACTTTGTTTTAGAGCCAAGAAGATGAATTTCTTTCCTAGTGGTTAATAATATTTCATTTTTAACTACTGGTTAATAATGAAAACAATTGCTACCAATCTTAAAATTCACCATAAACTTTCATGTAAAAATCTTTTGATTTTACTGGTAATAACTGTTCACCAACACTTTCTGCACCTTCCCTAATTTCAGGAGGAGTGCAGTCTTCACTGAAATCATCAAAATTGGACATTTTATAACCACTATTATAAAATATATATATTTTACATAAATGTCAATTGAAATTAACTATTCTCTTGTTTTCAAGCAAGGCTACTTTATTTTTGTGCATATTTGCATTTGTAATTTTATTTTTCATTAATGTAAAATCAATTAATTATAAAAGGAATAAAGGTGCTAGTACTGGAAAAAATAATAAACCACGGTAGAGAAGACTTATCAGCCTCGCAACTTATTTTCCTCGATGCTTCGCATCTCGGGAAATAATTCTGCTCGGCTGAGAAAAATGTCTTCTCTACCTTGGTCTATAATATACTATTTCTTTGTAGTTGGTCGGATGGGATGAATCTGTTTTTAAACTAAATAGCTATACAATATACAGGGTGTTTAATATCATTATCAGTTACTAAGTCAGTTATCCCTCTTTATTTTTGAAAATAACCTTATAAAACCTCACACGCTTAAAAATTTTGTTATCACAGCACTATTTAACTATCTTAACTTGAATTTTTATTACTCCTGATTTTTATTTATTTGTAATTTTAAACTTGTCTTTATTACATAAAAGACGTGTATTTATTATCGACTGCTTTTAAGCACAATAGTTTTGACATTTACTTGTTTAATATATACTTATCATTAATATTCTTATAATTGTTTTAGGCTCCATTGGAACCGAGCATGGAAGTTGGGGCTCTAATACCCCAGAGCAGGCTTCACCAGCACCTAGTTCTTGCCCAACCCCTAGTTCCAGCCTAAGCGACGTCGCTGAAGCAGAAATTGCGTTTACTTTAGGGGTTACAGAGAGCACACCTTATGCTTGTAAAATCTGTAACAAGGCTTTCGCCAGATCTTCCTTGCTAAGCAAACACGAACAGGTTGGTTTTAATTATTACTTATGTATTTTGATGTTTGTTTTACAACAAATAGATTTCGGAAGGAAACTGGAAAATCACTTTAGGGAAAGTATAAAGTTGTGGTTAATATTTTGGTACATGCATCGTTCTGCATTTAGTTTATAGAGTTGAACAGGTTGCTTACCACCGTTCGCATTGACAGAGAAAAGTGCAATTCCTGCCATAGTGATGCATATCTACCTCGCCTTTTTAATTCTTTTCCCGCCATTTTCCATGATAGTGATGTAAAATTTTAAAAATTTATTAATGCTGTGAATATTTCGATAATTTTTGTAATTTTACGGAAATTTATTGAAACTTGAAGGAAGTTTCTTTTTTTGTCTTTATAGAGGTGTTTGTGCCATTTTTTAAGTTAAATAAAAATGTAAAAAGTAAGTAATTTGTATTTTACAATGCTATTAAAAACTTTACATAATATAACATACAAAACAAACAAAATATATACTTAAGCAAAAAAATCAACAAAAAGTCATAATTAACACCAACCTAAAAATAATATAATTAAAACATATGCAGGGTGTCCCGGCCAAAACTACTCTGCTTTATATGTATATTTTTAAAGTTTAATTTTTTTGTAAATTAATTAAAAAAGTGACTGAGTACCTAGTCACATTTATACAACACGTTTACGCAGATGTCGATTGATTGTACCTTTCACATCTTTTGAAGAACAGCATTTAATTTCAGCTTCTATTTTAATATCCAAATCTAAGCTTTTCCAACTGTTGGACAATTACAACATTTACTGATAAAACACATATATGGAACGCCGTTTTACTTTTTTTAGTGAAAGCTAATTTTAACAAAATAGATAGACATGTTTTAAAAATATTTTAGAGATATCATTAGTTTATTATAAATATCTTAAAAAATATAGGTTTGTACTCCAAATATAATTGAATTAAAAATATCTTTGAGATATTTTTAATTATCTATTTAAAAATATCCTAAAGGTATTTTAAAATATTTAAACGCAATTTGATTTTAAAATACCTTAGATATTTTTAATTAAATTTTTTTATCCAATACCTTAGATATTTCATAAAATTTCTATTTTGAAATATTTTAGATATTTTAAATTTAAATTACAGAATTAATTGAATTTCAAATAAAGAAGTTTTAGCATAACCTCATTTAATAATCCTTTTATTTATGTGTTACGCCGCGCAAACTGGGCTGCTATGTAATAGAGAATAGACTAATGGTACATGTTTTGTGACTGCAACAACAATTAACAAAGATCTTGTTTTGCCTATTATGTGCACCAGCCAACTGTTAACTTCAAAAAACATTCTATTTGTATAGCGCGCAGCGTCCGCGTTCAAGTATGCAGCTGCTCACTGTTGCAAATTTAAGATTGATACTTATCGGAAGTAGAAACTTTATAAATTGTGGCAATTTCCAAATATCCTAGATATTCAACAATTATTACTTTATGTTTTAAAATATTTAAGGTATTTTAAAATAGACCGATAAACAAATACCTAAGATATAAAAAATTTAATGCATTTTTAAATATCTGTGTTATTTTAAATTAAAATGGTTTTAAAAAAATACCTACAATATATTTAATTATAGAACTTTTTAAAATATTTATTAATAAAACTATTTCTTAAAAGTATCTTTGAGATAGTGTTAAATAGCGAAATTCGCAATATCCTAACCAAATTTTTAAATTATTTATTAATATCCTACAGATATTTTTAAAAAATTAAAAATTTACGAAAGTTTTTTTCGAGTAAAATATTAATATTTGTAATATAATAGACACAAACAAATTAGTTGTAAGCGCGAAAGATATTTTTCACCACATAAAACTACTTCTTGATTAATTTAATTGACAACGAAATCGTTTCAAGCATATTTTTGATTAATTAATTTACAAGTATCGAGTACATACTATTTTTTGTGTAAAAAAAATAGCTAAACCATTGTTAAAATAAAAAAATATCTAAGCTATGGCTGATATGTGAATTTACAAAATTTTGAATGAAAGTATTAACAAACAAAAATATCTTAGAGATATTTAAAATTTAGTGTACCATAATAGGCACACGTCAACTATTAAATTATAACACAAAGGTATTTTAAAATATTTAAAATTATCTCTAAGGCATTTGCAAATAGGCGGTGAATAACGAAGATATTTTTAATTAATTAAAAACAATTATCTATCAGATATTTTTAATTAAAGACAAATATCTATCAGATATTTTTAAATTATGTAAATGTATGCTTTTATTTTGCAAAAATAGCTGTTAATAAAAAATTAAACGGCGTTTTATATTACTTTGATTGTTATTTGGCGTTTAAGTTCGCTGAGCGATAAATTTTAGTTTTCAGTTAGCAAATCAAATGAATTTGATTCGTGGGACTGAAATTTTCATTTATGGGAAAACATGTCCTTCAAGAGTTGTTGTTCATATCGCCATTTTAGCTTCAAAGAAAAATCATGTTGACACAAATCAAAATTGCACCTCGGAAACAAATATCAGTTTCGCTGATTATCAGCAAATAAGAATATTACATTATACAGTTTTCCATATCTTGTCTTGTACTTCTTGTTTGTCCAGTGTAATTTATTCCCGGCCTCATACAACATATGTCTGCGAAGTTTTCAAGATTCAGAAACTGTATAACTTTACACCATCTTCAGACGTTAAAAGCTCAAAGCACATAATATAGTATTATGAAGCGTACTAAAAGATAGCGACTCATCCATATACGGGTGCGTTACAGTTTCCACAGTTGTACCACTTTGATCCTGCCGACTTATTTTACGCGCAACGTGCTGTATTACATTTTAAAAAGTCTGAATCCAACGATACAATCTATGGGTTCTAAAGCCAGTCGTGGTAAGCGGAATTCCGAGGGCGGTTTCTGATGGTACCTACGAACACTGATGACTGCTGAGAAACATTGTTGTCGTTAAGAAATGGGAGAAAACTATGTAATTTCCGTTTTTGTTGTATAAATATATAGAACTATTGTATATAGATAGCAAGCTTTTAAATACATTTACAGAATTTCCTTATGGGTGTTACATCACGTAATTGTTTTTTAGAAATTTTACCATGAAACTGACAAGGTTTAAATAACGTACAGTTAAAGAACATGCACGACATCCAAATATTTCAACTCACATTATTACTTTTTCTGCATTTCGTCCTTCTCATATTCACGGAAGTTTCATTCCCAAAACCATTTCGTTTTCCAACCTAACTTCGCCCCATTTAGCGGCTTGTACAGTTGTTACGACAACTTTGCAAGTCGACAAAATTAATACTAAATTAAATTAGAACCGAGTTGTTTTAACTTTTTAATTAATACTACTGGAACACATGGGCTAAGCCCCACGCTTTTTTGAAATTTAAAAAAATAATAAATAAACAGTATCGCGATGTAAAATATGTACCGAAGGCATCCAGCAGTCTTGCATAAATAACTTAACTTGCGTAACTGCTACTAACCGATTACGTAAATGTCTATTATTTTAGAGTGACATCTCGATTTAGCGTATTCTACATCAAATAATCTTTAAAATCAATTAACCTAAAAATCGTAAAGTGGGACAAAAATGGCCGCGAAAAGAGAGGTAGCACGATCTAACTGATGGCAAAATCATTCAGCTACTGACCATGGTTTTGGTACTGAGCAGGCTGAGTGGAATGGATTCGTAAGCCCGATAGCATGTATTGGGAGAAAAATAGAAGAAGTACTTCGCTTAAACTGTTATATGCTTTAATAAATGTGTGAAGTATATATTATTAAAAGTATTTTTCATTAAAGAGTTAGCTTTATGCAAAGTTTCCCAGACAACAACATATTCTAATGTTTCTGTAGAGAAGCGGTTGAGGATGCTGTCTTCTAAGCAGAAGTTTCGAGTTCCAATCCTGGACGAAACAAATATTTTTTTATTTGTTTTGTTAATTATTTAATTTTCACATCAGTTCTGCAATCAAATAGTAAAACTAATATGATTTGTAAAGTAAATTATAAAAATAATATATCAGGTCATAAAATAATCACATTGATAACTATTTCATTATTATAACGTAATAGAACATTCACAATTTAGTTACGATCAGATGAAAACAGTTCAAGAATTAAACAAACAAGAAAACTAATGAAAAGAAAATTTACCACCCAGGATTGGAACCTGCGACTTGTACTTAGAAGACAGCGACTTTAACTGCTTCTCTACAAAGACATTAGAATACGTAGTTGTTACTGTGAGATTAACAGGGCACGTTTTGAATTTATGAATATTTATTTTAATTTTTTTTAAATTTTAAATGTAATTCTTTTTGACTAAACGGCACTAATAACAATAACACAGTTTAAATTATTAGCTTGATTATCCTGGGAATAAAAAATCAGAAAAAATGGGTATAATTTTTCATGCATTTTGCATTTAACTTTTCTGAGAAACTTTGTATAATTCCCATTAAATAAAAACACCCTTAAGCTTTTATCGATGCCTACACTATGGAAAATTGTTGTCGATCACTTCTTAGACTCGGAACGCTTTTAAAAATGCAAACATTCAAGCTAAGAAAGTTGCAGAAACCTTAATAAAAGCAAAAAGTGTATTTTAAAGCGAAAACGTTCCTCGCGCAATGAAGCCAAAAGAGGTTGAGACTTAAAAACACCAGAAATATAATAACAAAATTGTCAGCCAAAGCGAGACGAAATAGTTTTTGACGCCAAATAAATGATTTTCAGTTGTCTAAAATTTGTTTTGCAGGTCAAAAATAAATCCATTTTGTGACCATCCGTTGTCGTCAAAAATTTTTTGAAAAGTAGAAAATAAAAAAAAATTGTTGTCGAAAAAACATTTACTGACGTCAATAATTTATTTTCTGACCCAATAAATATTATTTAGACCGCAATAATTGGTGATTTGACGTCAAAGAATCATTTTCAGATGTCCTAAATATATTTTTTTTTGTTAAAAATCTGTTTTGTGTTGTCAAAAATTAAGTTTTTTTACGTCTGATAACTGTTTATTAACGAAGCAATTTAACGAAAAACTAACTATTAACAATTAAAACATAGTTTGTGGCGGTAATGAATAAATTTCTTTCTTTTTTGACGTAAAAGACATCGACATCGAATAATGCTGCCACTTAACGGCGCAGCAAGCGTAATAACAAAATCTTAGGTGGTTGCCACACTAGATTATTTACCCGTATTTGTTCCAGTTGCCACAAAAGAGCGCTTTAAGCTGTAAGTGCGCTAAATATTGCAATCGAATTTTTAACCATTTTATTGACGCCAATAATTCTATTTTTGATGTCAAAAAATAGTTATTGATGTCTGCATATAATTTATTTAGTTTACGTATAATTTTTTTTCCACTACTAAACGATATCATTATTTATTTTGTTTTAGAGCCAAGAAGATGAATTTCTTTTCTGGTGGTTAATAATATTTCATTTTTAACTACTGGTTAATAATGAAAACAATTGCTACCAACCAATCTTTAAATTCACCATAAACTTTCATGTAAAAATCTTTTGATTTTACTGGTAATAACTGTACACCAACACTTTCTGCACCTTCTCTAATTTCAGGAGGAGTGCAGTTTTCACTCAAATCATCAAAATTGGACATTTTATAACCACTATTATGAAATATATTTTTTACATAAATGTCAATTGAAATTAACTATTCTCTTGTTTTCAAGCAAGGCTACTTTATTTTTGTGCATATTTGCATTTGTAATTTTATTTTTTATTAATGTTATATCAATTAATTATAAAAGGAATAAAGGTGCTAGTAGTGGAAAAAATAATATATAAACCACCTTAGAGAAGACTTATCAGCCTCGCAACTTATTTCCCTCGATGCTTCGCATCTCGGGAAATAATTCTGCTCGGCTGAGAAAAATGTCTTCTCTACCTTGGTCTATAATGTACTATTATTCTCTTATTATTTTATTTTAAATTTCTTAATCAATTTACAGACGTAAAGAAATGAATTATTAAAAATTCGATTACAGGATTTAAGGGACAAATATTTTTGTTTTAATTAATTCAGAATAAAAAGTAAAACGGCGTTCCATATCAATCTAAGATTTTAATAATCGCGCTTCCACAATAAAGGGCAAGATGTTTATAATAGTAAGAATGTTACTAATATTAACTATTAGTTCGATTTAGCATAAAGATGACTTTAATTTATCAATTACTGTTGCACTATATATCAGCTTGAGAGGAAAATATAATGTGTACATTCAAGAAACAGGTTGCTAGTGTATTCTCGTTGAGGTGCAGTAAATTTGATTTTATTTAAACCAGCGTGTAAGTTAACGCCTTAATCTTCTCCGTAGGTAACCATCTGACGGATGGGTAAAACAACTGCCAGTTCTCAGGAATAATATGTAACTTGTCCAATTGTCATGGTGCAAATTGCATACTGTTTGAGAACAACAATGACGTTTATGATGTCGCAACAACGTGAAACATATTGCATTTCTGTACAGAAATGCGGTAGTTTTAAGTGACACTTGTTACACGTTGGGTTACCGTCTGCCCCTTGACCTAACAAGTGTCCAGTACCAATTGTCACGTGGATATAACCCCTGCAATGTGATACATCGTTTAAAACCGGGTCTTCATCTAATATCTGGGTTCTGAATCATTTGAACCAGTTAAACGCGAACTTGCAATAATTTTATGGGAGCTTCACACACACACTACTCGTACTAAACGACCTTACACTTGCAAAATTTCTTATTTTTTATCTGTTATGTAACTGTCCACTCTGAGAAAATATTCATTTAATGTACCGTACGCAAATTCCAAGTTACGTAATATAACTTCTTGCTAATTCTGAACCTTCTCAAAAATTTAGTGTAAAAAGTACATTATCAGCGAGCTTAATTCAATTTGATTTTTGGAAATAACGATTTTAAATATTTTTATGTACACAAAAATAGCATGTTTTAAATCTCATCTATGTTTTTGGATTTGTTGATGATTCTGAAATTGAAAGCTCCATTTTTGCTTTCAATATAGTATTGATTTTGTGAACATTTTTGGGGCTCAACGAAATCAAAAATATTTTTTTCATAAATGTTTGAGTGTCCGTTGATTGTGAAGCAAATTTAAGTTTAATTTAAATTCATCGAAGAAATAAACTTTTAAAATTTCCGAAACCGGAAGCGAAAGTTCGGCATTTTATTTTGGTGTAATTTTTCGAAGCGGATTTTGGCAAATGTTAACACAGAATTTATAAGAAAAATGTTAAATAAATCTAATGCGTTTTATGCAAATTCTTTCGCTTCGATATTATATCAGTTACGATTTTTTTGAAAATTTTAACTTTATTGCCTATTTTTCAAAAATAACTTGTTACGTTGCCATAAAATTTATGTTATAATAACGGGTGTCCAGAAAGTCTTTCAGTCCTGGGCGGCTATGGATTGTATGACGTATGTCTTTGGATATCTTTGTCGAAATTCTTGTTTACACGCATTGATGGAATAATTCCAATTTCCGTTTTCTAATTGTTGACCATTGCGAAAATAATATTTCACAATAAAGGTTTTTTTTGTTCTTGCGTAAACATTTTATAACAAGAAATATGTAGAAAGTCAATAATTCAAAATAAAAACCTTTTAATTTAAATTGACTTCGACTTATGTCAAGTAAATTACTTAGATATCACTGAATAAAAGACCCCATGCATGAGGATCTCCCAAACGGTAAGAGATAGAGATTGGGTTAAAGGAGAGGAATTATTCAACATCACAAGTACCCCTATGATCCAAATTCAGATTTTAAAAATTTTTCTTAGTTTTCAGTACAGACTAAAAAAACTAAAATTTTCAGTTTTCGCTTTTTGTGTATAGTTTTGTTATTATCAAAGGTAGCGCAAATTGGTTTAAGAATTATTAAGACACTTTTGTACACAGATTTTAGTATTTTGCCAGTATTTAAATTACGACGCAATTAATTATTAAGCAATTTTTGCATTATTTCTTTAAATGTATAGTTCAGCTTAGAACGGTGACACTTCCTTCCACATTAATCTAGCTTGTGCAGGTAGTTATTGTTTATTTGGTCAACTGGAATTGATGCTTGTGTCGTAATAAAATAAAATAAAACAGTGTTCATAAGCGTAGAATAGAAATGGTCTTGAGTTTTAAAAGTCCTTCACCAAACAATTTTATGAAACTACAAACATATTTTAGCAACTACGAATTAATGAAAATAGAACGTGTAAATTCATTAATACAACGAGAAAGTTCTACGAAAGTGAAGTTTGGACTATCAACATTCATAAAGGACGGAAAACAACAACCGTTGAATAAAAAACTTAAGAATTGCAGTACCCAACAACAACTTTTTCTAAATTCTCATCCGAAAAATTAGTTCTCTTGTCCAATATGTTTCACGTATAACTAACTTAATTGATTTGATTACGCCTATGGTTTTTGTTTACTTATTTAATTTCAACGAAATTTTTTGTTATTCTGCGACTAAAAGTCCCGTCTACTAGTTCAATGAACGCATTGAGACCGGTTTTTCAAAACTCTTTTAAGACAGGCAGGTTTTTCAGGGTTTTTTTCAGGCCGGCTTTTCAGACCCCCTTTTTAGACCGTTTTTTTCAAACCTGTTTTCAGACCGGTTTGAAACCGGTTTTAAGAAAATTTCGTAACCGGCGGTTAACCGGGAAGTGTTTTTCTAAATTAAAGCATGTTAAAGTATCTTCGTGGTTTGAGCTCCTGTAAGCAATAACAAAATAAAGAAAGCTTATATGTATGAGCTCTTATAGCGCAATGACATTTTTTTAAGTTAAGAAAATCCGGTCCGTGTAATTAGTTAATTATGATGCCGTATAACTTACTATATAAATAAGTGCTATGTCGTGATGTATATCGACGTAATATAAATAATATTAAATATAATCAACATCGAGTTTTGTTCAAAGAATAATACCAACGCTCAATTTAATCGCCAACAAAAGATCGGCTTCATGTACAATATTGTTTTTAATCTTATACTGTGCTTGCACAAGGACTAGTGATTAGTAACAACACTTAAGTGCTAAAAAGACTTGTCACTAAGTGTTACAATATTTTGTTTGTAGCATTTTTGTTTTACTTCTCCATTATTTTCCAATATAATGTTACTGAATCGTAACTGGTACTAGTTATTAGTGTATTGTTTCATTCAAATACTTACGTGATGTTTGCTTTCCAGTCCCATACAGACCAACTGCAGTATGGTTGCTCGTATTGCCCCCGATTGTTCAAACACAAACGCTCCAGAGATCGACATATTAAGCTGCACACTGGAGACAAGAAGTATAAATGTGTTCATTGTCAAACGGCGTTTTCAAGAAGGTGAGTACATTTTGCTCATTTTGAAAAATACTTTAATATTTGCTTCATCTATGTATAGTGTATACATATTACATAGGTTATTAAGTATGGATACAAGCTAATGTCTCGATAATTTTGGGTTTTTCAAAAACCGTCGTACATGTCGAAAAGTAATTTACTATTGCGGATTTTTTGGTGTACTTAAAAAAGAATTTCTCCCTCACCTTTTGAAGTAGCGACGTCATCAAGGTTTTTTTTAGATGACTAAACATATATATATATTTTTAATTTCGTTTTTGATTTCCTTGTGGCATTTTCTTTATTGTAGTCGCAATTTTTACTTTCCTATACCTTCGGTATAGGGAAATATTGATTTGAACTCAATAAGGTAGCTTTTAAAAAATGTCTGTCTATGGGTATGTGTGTGTGTGTGTGTGGGTGGGTGACGCCTCTACAGGCGAATGAACTGGACCGATTTTGATCAAATTTTTAATCAAGAGGTATATCGAAAATTGTAGTTCTAGTTAAGCTTTTCAAAAAAACTCCAAAACCGGAAGCGGGAAGCGGAACTTAGACATGTTTTCTTGGTAGCGATTTATTCCAAAACAAAATTTTAAAAATTTAATCACGTAATCTGAGGGAAGAACTTAAGGCAAATCGAAAACTTTTTTACCGAACTCTAGCTTGGCGGCCGCTTTTTGAAAATCTCGACTTTAATGCCCATTTACTCAAAAAGTAGTTGTGTGATCGGGATCAACTACAACTTTTTGAGAGCCCTTTCTAGGTAGTAAACGATGAAATAAAATTAATTTAGAAAATCTGCAAAATACTTCAAAATTGTGAAAATTTTCAAAAAAAAAATTCAAAAACTGTATACACAATTTTTTTTTAACTTTCTGAGCCGATAGAGTTTGCATTGAACTATAAATTTATTTTTTACTTATCTCCCAAATTTTACTCTGACGTCTTTCAGGAATTTTTGAAAAATTTGAAACTGATTAGTTATTTATTTAAAAACGCAAACGCCGATCGTTATAAACTTTCATTAGTTCGATAGATTATTTAAAGTACTTTATTAGAATTTGCTGAAATTTTCGACTATTTTAAAAATTAAGGAAAAAAACGATACTTTTTAATATCAACAACGCGTTTTCTGGCGTTTACGTAATTTTAACTACGCTTATCGTTAGCTCACGTAAAAAATTCATTTTTCATTCTTTGCATATTTTTGATAACTTCCCAAATAAAGCTAATATAGCCATTTTTGTCCGACATCTGAAGCGGAATTTGTATTCCACCGATGGGCGCGGCGGCGGGCGCTTATCTTACTTTGGTTTAGGTAGTCGCTGCTTCTATGGGTAGAGTTACAGTACGGAAACCAATTAAACAGGCTATCGCAAATTCAAATTCCCGCTGCTTGTTTTCTTAGAAATCTAATACTCGCTGAACTGTACAACGTTATAATTATTAAATGTTACACCTTTGCAAATAAAGCAACGGCAAGTATTAGTATCTAGTATTGGCTACAATTTGTTTTTCTTTGCAAGCTTTAATTTTACTGTGGCGCTTTCTATTCATTTGGATGGATGGAATGGAAGGTTATAATTATAAAATTTACACTTTTGCAAATACGAACAGTTTTAGTATGGGAAAGTCCACTCGAAGTCCACACTTCAGCTTTTTTGGGCTACTATAGGAAAAATTTTAAGACTTTCGTCATTTTTGGTATTCTTGTGAAAGTATTTATTTGAACTCATTCTATCAAGCAACCTCTGTAACCATTGTTCAGATAACAAATGGAACAAACGTTGTTTTGTTTATTTCCTCAAATTGTCTTAACTCGTGTAAGTACGAATATTACCTCGTTTTAATTTGTATTTAACTGTGATTTTTTTAAAACCCTTTTGAAAACGAACTCGGAACTTGGGAATGTTTAACAAAAATTGATTAGTGAATTTGAACAAAATTTATACCATTGTCAAGATGTTTATGGTGTATATTTTTTACAAATAATTCAAAAATGTAACCCTTACTTGATAAATTAAACAGAACCACACCCATTTCGTTTGTTTTCTAATAAATTGTTACAGAGATTGCTTGATCGAATAAATTAAACTTATTACCTCCACAAGAACATGAAAAATGACGAAAATCGCAAAATTAAAAATAGGTAGTGTCATTTAAATAAAATGTTGAAGACGTCACTTCTTCGAAATGGGAGGAGAAATTTTTTTTCAGGTACACCCGTAAATTCGCGGTTTAATTACTTTTTGACGTGTCCGGCGGTTTTTTTGAAAAATTTAAAATTATCGAGATATAATCTTGTATTTATACTTTATTAACACCCTGTATACCAAAATAATTAATTTTTAAAATTTTCTGTATTTGTCGATGCTTATTCGAGACCTCTATATTTTTATATTTTTCTCTCTTAGTCTGCTTGTTTTCGCGGTTTCCACGGTTTATTTTCTCTAAATTATTCTCGGCCTTCGTGATGTCTTTTTTCTGTGGTGGTACCCATTCGTACATTTATCTGGGCTATCTATCTTGTGATATTCTTCTTACATGCTCATACCAATTCAACCATTTTTGTTCAGTTTTGTCAATAATGATTTTCTGCAACAGTTATGTTACGAGTGAACTGCAAAATAATCGGGAAAACATTGCGAAAACTTGTTGCGCATGAACGGGTGCTGGTTTTGCTATCACGCTGACAATAATTTTTTTACGCAAAAAAACACAAAATTTACTACGAAAGGGTAATTTTTTCCGTTATTTTGCATTTCACGATTGGTATATGATTGCATCGTTTCATCAACATATCGAATAGTCAAATTGCCTTTGTTTGTTATACTTACAAACAAACAAAAATTAGTGGATTGTTAATAAAAAATTTTATGCCAACAAAGTTTTCTTCCGCAAAACAAAGACGATTGGCTATGGAGGGACTTTAGTAAATTGCCCCGATCGCTTTTCCAGATTCACGAGTTAACTATGTGTGGGTTGTAAAATCATTTGTATTTTTTAAACTAGCAAATAAAATTAATGAGTAGTTGCTTAAATTTATTCGCAATAAAATTTAACGACCAATTGTGTATACTAAGAATGCAATTAATTAAATTTTCTAACTGATTCGGTTTACAAAGCTTTTATTGCGTTATATAAAATTAGCAGTTTGAATAATCGTTCGGCCGTGAAATATATTGAGTTGCCGATCGTCAGATATTTCCGAAGTCGCAGAACGTGTATATAAACACAAACTAGTTCTAATTGAGCAAAGTTTCTAGTTTATACGTTTCACACGATGTTCAGCTAAGATGCCTTCAGATTCCGGTATGCTTTAAGAATTAATAATGTCCACTTCCTTACGTCAGTCAGCACGTTTTTCCTTACTCGGTAACATTTAGTCCTCATCTACGCACATGCTGTCTAGTGTACCAGAATACTGTTTAGATTTCATTATTATTTCCTCGAGTGAATTCCTGATTTTTTTTAATAGTGACATGCATTTTTTCTTAGCACGAACGATATTTTTACTAAATAAACAAAAATACCAGTTACAAATTTAATGATTTTCAAATTAATAATGAATGTCTGAAATGTAAGTAATATACACTTTTAGAAAAAGCTTTTGCTGTAGTGTGATAAAAGCCAAAGCACAGGGCCGATAGCAAATGGTTTTCGGTAATGTTGTTTGCATTAGAAATATTTATATATAAATCAATTGACAGAAATAACCTAATGAAATAGACATTTCATTTTCTCCCTCGTCTCAATTTCTGATTTCATTTTCAAATTTTTAATGTTCTCTAAAACTACATTCGTAAAGCTCAAAATTAATTTTTGGTTTTATTAATGTTTTCTAATTAATTAAAACGCAGTAGGTATTAAGCCTACAATACGAGATGCAGCATTTCGACTTTGTAACTGTTACTGCATATTTCTGGGGGGGGGGGGGCGGTACAGCAGCAGTCGTGGCCGATTTGGCAATGCCTAACCGATCCTGCTCCGGTTCGAGTCCGGAGCGGGGTGACCTTGGGTATGTGTGTGTTTGTGCTTGTTAGAGCCAGACGACTCTGACAGTTAGTGCCCTCTCTAAGTGTAGAGAAAAAACTTGCCTAGCCGAAATGCTTTGCCTATGTGCTTGATATTAAATTTTGTTTTTTACTATTTTAAAAGACCCCGATAAGAAAGTGAAATTATGTTTCTTAATCATTCATCATGACTGTATATTAGCACTAATGAAAATATGTTTCTACAGTGACCATTTGAAGATTCACATGAAGACGCACGATAACAGCAAACCATTTCGTTGTTTAGTGTGTACTCGAGGCTATAACACAGCGGCAGCACTCACTTCTCACCAACAAACGCATAACAAGCAAAATATAGAAAATAGACAGAGTCCAGAAAGTTTCAAGTGTCTCCAGTGCCCTGAAATTTTTAGTCGATACGATTTACTACAGGTAAAACTATAAATTTAGTTACTATTTGTACGGCTTACTTCCTCGTTCTTCAAAAATATGTTTTTAAGAGCTTAATTCGGCTTTATTTTCTAATTATTATTTCCGCAATACTAAGCGGTCTCTACGGCATTAAAAAATGCTCTACTACTTTACACAGGGTGTTATATATTTGCATGTTTTCGTTTAAATCCATTAATTAACGTGGAAGGTACGCGTCGGATATCTATTAACGTACTCAGAGAACCCTCTACATCTACGCCGCTGTTGAATGGATTTTAGCAAAAAGAAGTGAAAATGTAAATCATCAATAGCGAAATATTCATAAAAATATCAGAATTTTTGACAGAGATATTAATTAAAGCGTGATTAGACAGTTCCATTTCCGGGCGGTTGTAACCCGTAAGGAAGCGTTTTCGGAGACATGCTTATTAGACATTTTCTACATTTCACTGCCTCAAAAATGTGCTCCTTAAGCTAGTACAGAAGGTCATGCAACACCCTGTATAAAAATCATTATTATTTAAATTTTAAAAACTTTGTGATGTTTTTTCAGTGAAACTGTAAATTATTGTTATGTGTTTTAATTTAAAAAGTTGCTAGACAATCAGAAGTTTCAATACTATTAATTAGGGTGTATTTATCTTATAAACATTAATTTAAATTGTTGAAGTTCTTTATTTGCTAATCAAAATTATTCTCATCATCATCATACAATGTTTTAACAGATTTTTAATCTGAAGAACCGCCGCTATATTTTTAATTAAAATCCTCTTTACAACAACTTTTAAAACCCTATAAAAGTTTTGTTAATTTTTATTAACAAATTAAACGTTTTTCCACCGTGCATTAGAATAAAAATATGAATTAAGAACGTGCTTAGACTGCAACCAGGCCCTTTTCAACATCATAGTTTGATTGTTCTTATGATCAGTGTATTCCTCTTCTTAATCTAAACAGATGGTAATGAAACAAATATAATTTCTAAAAATTTTTGCTTAGTAACTAATTGCTGAGATACCACAACGTATGATGCTTTATTACCTTTTATTTTTTTAATTAAATTTATTCACAGATACATATATCTTCTAACCACAGTGGTATCGTGGGCAACTCTCCACAACACAATGTACCTGTAACGGTACAAGAAAATCCTACGTGGGCTTGCATGTATTGTGGTAAAGACTTTGTAACACGTCCAGAGATGCAGCATCATATTAACACAGAACATAATGCACTCCTAAATGGAGACTTTGCAGGAAATTCTTCAAAAAATGTCACAACCACAGAAACGTTGTCACTTTCAAGCGATAAAGTTTCTACATCACACGATCACCAGCCTAACAGCTCACCAACATATGCCTGCGAAAGCTGTACGATGCAGTTTGATTCAATTGAAAAGTTAAGGGTGCACGAAAACTGTATCCATTGGAAACCTCCACAACCGTTGATGTCAAACCCAGCGTCATTTTTAAAGGACTGCAATACGGGCCTACCACCAACCCAAGGTATGAGCCCTGAAGTACTGAGCAACTCCCCCAATACGCAACCTGTTCAATCACAACCAACTGATTTAAGTCAAAAAAGACGAGGGGGTGATATAGAAGATCAAATCGCTCCGAAGAGAAACAACGTTGAAAGGAGCGCTTCTCAAGCCGTAGCAAGCAGTTCCCATAATTCTTCAAAAAAAGAAGAATGGTCCAGTTATATATGCAGTATATGTGGTACCCAGTTGCCAAGTTTTGGCTCTTTCATGGTACATATGGATATTCACATGTCTGTTAATGCAACTCCTGCTAATGTTGTATTGGGAGGTTACTGTCCTCTTTGTAATGAACCTTACAGAGACCAAGCTGAGCTCAACAATCACATTTTAATTCACACATTAAGTTACAAAACAGGCTGGTGCTGTCGTGTTTGCAAGAAAATGTTTAACGAGAACTTGGATGAGTTACAAAGACACTTAATGGAAACGCATGCTTGCACTACTTATAGATGCTGCGTGTGCCAACAGATGTTTGACAGTAAAGCTGCAATGTTGGTAAGTTTCTTGCTTACGTAGTTCAAATACTTTTGATTTGCCTTTTGTTTTTAAATAATTTTGAAAAATTAACAGGACTATCCTACCTAATGTTAGTTTTATGCATAAAAATATAGCAAAAAACATATTAATTACAATATATAATGCTTGATTGGGGACTTACAAATGAAATGTTTTTAATGTGCCCAGCACATAGAAGGCTCCAGTCAAGCGTTTGTCTTTCTGGTATCTTACCTGGGGTCGATCGCTTTTGTTTTCAACTATGGATCGGATTGAGGCTACTTTTAGATTTCTAATGAGAACAAAAGCGTTGTAGTCTATACTAGCCATAGTTGAAACTATATTTTTTATTTTTACAATATATGATGCTTTTTAGGTGCACTTGACGAAGAAGCACAGTCTTGAATGTCAGCATTACCGATGTAAATTTTGTCCAGAACAAATTTTCCACAATCAGATCAGTGCTGAGATGCACATATCTCAACATATACCACGTTTGTTTGATCCATCCCGTAAAACTACAGCTTTTGGACCGTTTCCATTCCGCAATGATTTCAACTCGAGGGTCGAAAGAATGGTTAAAAGCTTGCAATGTCCGTTTTGCCGCCAATGTTTCAAAGGAGAATATTTACATCAAATGCATATGATAAAAGAACATAATAGAGAGGTATGGGAACTATATTATCAAGGGTATCGTTACTATGCAGCATGAAGATCTTTAGTTTTGATTGTACCTGGTTTATTTCATTATGAACTATAGTATTTACTTGCTTGTACTTATGGGTCTTGGTCTATTGTATTTAAATAATTATTTTGCACTTTAAGTTTTCTTTTTTTGTCCGGAATGTGTTGCGTCATCGTTTGAATTGCTTTTAGTTTTTAGTAGCACACAGCATGTAAGTAATTATAATAAATGTTAATTATATAGAATATAACAAAAACTATGTAAGTGACGCTGATTTTTAGGCGCATAGTTCAAGAATGCCTGACGATTCTATCGAGCAATTATCTTCCACCAGAGGACAAAAAGAAGTGCAATCAAGTTCACCAAATATTTCATATGCCAACACCTTGCCTTCATCTGAAAATATACCAAGATATGACAAAACGTTAACCGATAACTTTATATGTGATATCTGTGGTTCTTCAGATTTTAACAGTGACACAGAGCTAGCTGCTCATAAAAAATTGCATCATGTGAAAACCAAAGTAGGTCCGGTAAGTTTACAATGCGCATATTGTAATGAGCATTGCAAATCTCGTTCAGACCTTGAAAACCACATGAAGAATCATCAAATAAACAGTAGTAAAGGTAAACATAAGTGCAACATTTGTGATGAAATTTATTCTTCTGCTATCACGCTAGCTGAGCACAAACTATCTCATTGTAAAATAGTATCAGGCAATACTTGTACTCAGTGCAAAACAATTTTGACTGACGAACAGTCTTTTTATTCTCATCAATTACAACACAGTGCAGTGTTAAATAAATCGAATTCCCAAATATCTTTGCCGGCAAATTGTATAATCTGCTGTCAGACATTACAAACAGACGTTGAAATTAAACTTCATGCCAATTTTCATTTGCAGCATTTAATTCAGAAAGAATTTCTTTGTAGTGTGTGCAGTAGAATTTTTGATACTCGCACAGGAATAGCTGTTCAAGGATTTGAAAAAAGTTCTGAAAATTTGCAAATTTCTGTATGTAAAGAGTGCATAAATAAATGTGGAAGCAATAGCACCTCCAATAGCCCTAGACCTCTTATGAAGACTGAAAATGCCGAAAGGAATCTGTATTCATGTATAAAATGTCCACAAACTTTTGAGAACGAAAATGAAGTTAAGAAACACGCAGCTACGCATGTGGTTAATGACGGTACTAATCACGAATGTCATATTTGTCGGAGCATCTTTCCCACTCCTTTAAAGCTCCAATTACATGTAATCGAACACAGCTTCTTTGGAACAGGACAGTTTCGGTGTTATATTTGTAGTTCAGTATTTACCACTGCAAACGGATTGCTTTCTCATATGCTCGAGCATGGAGCAAATGCCAAACCATACGAATGCGCAACTTGCCAAATGAAATTCTTTTTCCAAACGGAATTGGATAACCATAAATATGAACATGTGTTATCTAGAGCAATAGTTCAACCTATTATTATAAACAGCAATGACGAATCTGATGAGTTATCGTCTGAAAAAATTAAACGCGAACTCTGTAAAAAGTGTCCATATTGTGATATGACAACATCGCATACATACATAGATATACATATTGGACTGTGCCCTCAGAATCCGGATTTTAAGAAAAAACAAGAAGATAAACGTAAGGCCAAGTTTTCTGAAAAAATTAACAGTATTACTGAAGCTGAAGCTAAGAAAGCCTAAATACTGTTTGTTACAATTCTATTGATATTCCTAAAACCTTTTTTATCATGTATATGAATGGAAGAAGCATTGTATTTTTGTTATATTATCTAGTATAAATAATTAGAGGGTTTTATTTTTCTTTGGGTACATATTTTACTTATTGCTTTTATTTAGAATTTCCAGTATTAGCACAAATATTTTTATTATTTCACGTTCTTGTTTAATTATATTAACCAATAATTAATCTATATGCAATATTGTTAAATACTATTGTACAATTTTCAAGATTTATGTTTAATATTGCTATTTTTATTTGAAAACACACCTTAAATAGCAATAATTATAGTTCTTGAACTACCTACACGTCATTTTCACCTTAAAAAACTCCGAAAACCTACTTAATATTAACGTGATAGTTTTTTAATCTAATTTTTAGTTAAGTGGGGTTAAGTGTAGTGTAGTATAATGGAAAATGTGATAATACTACTTAAATAAATGGACTAGGGGTGACATTACTAGAATTGTTTGTAATATATTCAATTTGCACTCAGTATTTGTTTACTTATATGTAAAAACGTTTATAAAAGGGGTCCATAAACTTAGATTTAGAATTAACATTCCATTTTTATCTGTTTTATGTTTAAACTTATATCTTTAGCATTTAATACATTGCAGAGGAACTTTAAACTTTACTTTTAATTGTTTAATTGTTAACGTTGTTTAGAAAATATTATTTGTTCAAAAATTTATTTAAAGATTGTTGATTCCTTGTACATTACAGTTTGATACAAAAGTCATTTGTTGAATGATAAAATAGCTTTGGTTTTTTTTACTTTGCGGGAATGCATAAATCACGCGAGGATACCTAGAAATCAAAGATTTTTTATACATTTTTTATTCGATTTTTGTGTCCTAACTGTTACTTCAGATTTAAATGTCAGTATTAAATAGATATAATTTTTTTTAACTCAGTACTAAGTTTAAACTGTGGATGTAACGTTTTCTCTTTAAATCCGAGTCAAAATTTTTGTTATAAGTATTAATAATAAGTAGACAAATAAACACAGTTGAGTTACTAGACTGCCCCTGACATTTACTTTGTATTTTGGGAAATATTAGGGAATATGCATACGATACATTTAAATATGTATTCCTATTTACATGTTTGTTTAAATGATTTATAAATAATAAAGAAAATGCGTACTTGCACTTTTGGTTCCATTAATTTTATTTTAAGTATACTCAACCACACATTTATTGCTTAGATTAGTCATAGTTCAGAATTCAGAAAATAAGTCTTCAAATTTTGGATTAAGTAAAGTCCCTTCAAGGTACTTAAGCATGACTTATATTATCCTAAATATCTTACATGGTCATAAATTAAGGCTGTAAGGGTAATGCATTAAATTGTATGAACCTTAAGATAACAGAATACATTTTGAAATATTTTGGTATATACGTTAGTGAAAATAATAAATCCACTCCTGTAAAAAGTATAAAGAGATTTTTTGTCATTATTGGGAAAGCATTTTGCACTAACAAAAATAGGACAAAAATCACTATATCCTATATTTACTCTTTTTAATTTTGTTTTCCTTGTCCCCTAAGCTACATGACTACCCATACCCAAGTTACATTAGCATAAAGTATAGAGCTTTACACTGCAATATTTAGTTCTGAGTCAATTTTATTAATGAAAAATACCTTTAAAGTGGTAGAAACCCGAAAACTACATTAATTTGCATATTAAATATCTCTCAAAAATTAGTTTGTTAAATTATAAAATGTCAAAAATGAGCTTTTTTACGAAAAGTTTTAATTTAATAGTTATGGAAAGTTCTTGGTTGGTTATAAACAGCAGTGCTGGATGGTATGAAAATATTATCAAGCGATGCAACTGCCAGTTTCTCACATGACAGATATTGTTTAATACAGAACGTCACCGTTTTATTAGAAAAATAGGCAACTAATAAGTGCGACGGCAAAAGGATTGGCAACTAATGATTACAAAAAGAAAAGTTGATAATCAGTGTTCAAAACGGAGATTCGCGTATCTACGAATACTTTTAAATTAAAAATTAATACGTAAATTAAATTTAATAGTATTCATCTGTACGTAAATCGCCATATGACCTTCTCATTATTTCCGTTTTTTGTCGCTCTTATTAGTTGCCTAATTCTTTCTCGTCATACTGGTTCGTTGCCTATGTTTGCATTAAAATAGTGACAATCTGCATGTAAGCGTGCACACTGCAATTGTTGTGCTTGCATGTAGAACCTTTGTACCGAACATAGGGACTGCCATGTGAAATAAAAAACAAGCATCTGTTTTAGAACGTATTGCTCCGTTTTGCTACCAGCAGTCTCGGGATCGATTGACTTCGCTCTTCAAAACGTTCACGCTCTCGGTATCCGCCATCTAATGCGAGACTGTCGCGTATGATTTCTTTCAAATGGCATTCTCTCCGTCTCTTACATGTTTTGTGTTTTGTTACATTATACATCTTGTATAGAAAAACACTTTTAACATGAGCAACCGACCACTTGCGCAACTGAAAGTTGCCAGTGCGCGCTCTTCCATGGCGACCAACTAAGTTCTTGGATTGTGGCCCCTAACACAGGTTAACTAACAAATTATTAGTTACCAAAATGCAAACATAACATAACCTCACAAAAACAACAAAATATACAAAGCTGCAATTAGTAACACCATGTATTATATGATGCAACAATCTAATTTTTTTGTTGAAGTTATAGTCTTTACGAATAATAATATAACATTATTTGTAAAGAAAATTACAACCAAAAGGGACCCCTGAGAAAATCTATACCATGTTCTTGAAATCAATTTTGCATACAGAAGCTAATTGCTGTTACTATTTTTTTTAATATATATACAGTATTCCCATCTGTAGTAGAGTGGCGAAAATGTACTATTGGGCGTGAAGACTTCTGTTAATATGTATGTAAATAAAGCTGCTAACTTTATACACAAATACAGGGTGTATCCAAAATGGTACGAATAAATTTAGCAGCTGGTAGAGTCCAATCGCTTTTGGTGATAACTTTAGTCGACAAAAACCCATTGGACTGTTCCCTCTTCCAAAGGCAGTAACTCTGTACAAAAACATTTGGCGGATCCATGTGTATACAAGCTGTGTTTACTTTCCCACACTTCTACTGAAGTAAGGAAAGTTATGCTTTCATGCAAATTTACAATTTCAGATTTTAACGGAAATACGCGTTTTGGGGTCCAAGGAACCCGAAAAAGTGGATTTTAAAAAATGTCTGTCTGTGGGTGGGTGGGTGGGTGAGTGGGTGCGTTCGTTTCCCTATATCTCTGGAACCCCTTGACCGATTTTTATAGAATTTAGTAGATGGAAGTATTTTAGTTGCAGGTAGTTCTTTGTAAGGTCATTACTCGGAACCTGAACCGGAAATTAGACCTGTTTTTTTAGTATAGACTTTCTACTAAACACTGTTTTGCAATTTTGAATAGGTACATAGCGTTGTAGTGCATCTACAGACAAATCAAACGCTTTTATTCCAAATGCTATATCTTCAAAATGAAGGCCGTTACGAATTTTTGAACATTTTAAATTTAATGTCCGATTATTCAAAAACAAAATATCCAATCAACACAAATTATTATATTATTTGATATCCCTTGATAAGTATAATCAAGTCATTCAAAAATATTTTTGAAAATATGAAAATTATAAATATACTAGCGGCTCAAAATTTAATGTTTAACAAAGATAATTTCAATTTAAAACAATTTGCGATAGCCTGTTCAATTGGCTTCCGTACCGTAACTCTACCCATAGAAACAGCGACTACCTGCATCACCTAAGCAAGGTAAGCGCCCTCCGGCGCGCTTATCGGCGGATTACAAATTCCGCTTCAGATGTCAGACAAAAATAGCTATATTAGCTTTATTTGGGAAGTTATCAAAAATATGCAAAGAATGAAAAATATGTTTTTTAACGAGAGCTAATTGATAGTTGCAGTTAAAATCACGTAAATTCCAGAAAACGCGTTGTTGATATTAAAAAGTATCGCTTTTTTCCTTAATTTTTAAAATAGTCGAAAATTTTAGCAAATTCTAATAAAGTACCTACTTTAAATAGTCTATCGAAATGATAAAAGTTTATAACAATCAGTGTTTGCGTTTTTGAATAAATAATAAAAAATAAATTTGTAGTTCAATGGAAGCTCTATCGGCTCAGAAAGTTTAAAAAACAACGTGGGGACAGTTTTTGTGATTTTTTTTTGAAAATTTTGAAGTAGTGCCATTTTTGAGATTTTCGAAATTAATTTTATTTCACCATATACTATCTAAGAAGGGCTCTAAAACAAGTGGTAGCTGATCCCGATCAGACAACTACTTTTTGCGTAAATGGGCGTTAAAGTCGAGGTTTTCAAAAAGCTGTAGCGCCGCCGTTTTGAAGCTAGAGAGTTCGGTAAAAAAGTTTTCGATTTGCCTTAAGTTCTTCTCTCAGATTCCCTGCTAAAATTTTTATGAAATAAATGTTAATTCACACATTATTTAATGTTACCCACAAGTAAAACTGATTAAAACCCTCGGGTTCTTTTTTACAAACATTTTTAAGAAGTTTCACTTCAAAAATCTGTACCTATATTTACTTTAAAAAAATGTCGTAAATAAAGTCGCCTGTTATCACTAGTAAATGGACAAAGAGCGGCCGATATCCGATAGGGCGATAAACAACCTTTTATTACTTGTTTTTATCTATAAAAACTGTTTTCGTTTAAATTCCGCCTGTTATGTAGATGTTTAAAAAGCAATAAAACTTGTCAACACCAATTATTAGTTAACCCGCAAAAAGCTTCCCCTGCTGCAGCTGCACGTTATTTATTGTGGGCAACCTTCTTTTTACTGCTTTTCTCCGAATTACGTTTACTTCATAGCGAAATACCGCTGAAGGAAATTATGCAAAAATGGGCAAAGCTTTTCGCCGTATCTTTCCCTTATTTTAATGTCGCAACAAAGCCTCTACTAAACCGTTTTTTTTTTTCATTATTTTAGGCAAGATTTCTTTGGAACTGAAAAACACTACAGAAAAGACAAAATAATAGTTTAAAAGTTGGGGCGAGGCGTATAATTAGCCCCTCTTAATATTAAGGGATCTAAAAATTAATTTTATAGTCTTATTTTACTATTACTGATGAGCGACTTGGCTGAAACAGGAATATTTTATGGTACAATAATAATAATAATAATTAATCTCCCAATTATAAACCTGTAGTATAAACTATGCTTGCGTGGTTACTTCAAATAACAACAAAATATCTCGATTGGTGTGCTGAATTGTGGAATTTTACTTAATTTTCTTTTATGGTTTATTCTGCGGTAATTTTTTTTTAATATAAAAGCAAGGGCGAATGCGGCGAAAAGGGGGTAATAATACGAATACCAACTTGCATATGGCGGAAGTATTTTATAAAATTATCCGATTTTCGTAAAAATTGGTATTCGAGAGATTTTGGGGTTGCTAATTACGAATTCAGAATCTAAATTATGGAAGTCAAGATGGCGGATTTAATATGGCGGAATTATTTAATGAACTTAACCGAATTGTACTAAGATTTATAGAAGATAATATTAATTACATATATTAAGTTTTAATGTAACTCATTCACGCGCATTAAAGTTTTTATAGCGCATTCTACAACTAACTAGAATATGACATAACCGTTTTAGACTTCTGTTAAATCATACAATTTAAAATTCACTTTCAGTGAAAACACGCTAAAATGTTTCACTTGCGTGCCGAAGAAATCTAAACACGAATGAATGTAATGTAGAAGCATAATGTATAGAGGTCAAATAAAAACTTAATCGCGGTCGCTTTTGAAACAAACACGTTCTGTCGATGATTAGTTGGCAAATCGCAAAGCTATTATCATAGTTGCGAGGCTTATTATTTTACCGTAATTGTTCATATTTAACATTTTTGAGCAATTAGCAAATAAACATTGGAACTTATGTTTAATATTTATTATTCTCACTTCACAAACGTGCCTGATAAACGTCAGTGGTAAACCGTGATTAATTTAACACACATAATGAAAAAAAATATTAGACGGTTGTTTAGTTTAGTGATTTAGCGGAATATGAAAAGGAGTCACCAGATTACAAGCCTTTGCCGCTAAACTAAACAACCATCTAATACATTTTTTCTATTTTGCGTCTTTAAGAAATAGCTATTAAAGCACGCAAACGCGTGTGTTTATAGCTCGGTGAAAAATCCCCATTTTGGAACTGGAAGTTTTTATTTAAAAAGGCACAAAAAGGGCATAAAAAGCGCAAAATAGAAAAAATAGTATAAAATACACGTTTTATAAGACGTTTTAGCGCACTTGTCCTTTAGAAAACTCGCCGCAAGCGGCTCGTTTTCTAAACTTGGACGCGTGCTCTAAAATTAGTCTTATAAAACTTGTGTTTTAATGTACTATTTCTATTATGTGTGTTAAATGGGTCACGGTATACAACTGACATTTTTGTAAAATACAAATAACAAATAATAAAAATAATTTACAATGCTTATTTGCTAATTGTTTAAAAACGTTAAATATGGACAATATCGGTAAAATAATAAACGGCCCAATTACGATATTGCTCCACGATTTGCAAATTAATCATTGACTTGACATGTTAGTTTCAAAGGCGACTGCGATTAAGTTTTTATTTGATGGCTCTGCACATCACCTTTATTTAATTAGCATTTTTTGTGCCGACTGGTGATACAAGATTGGTCAGGACCAACTGTACATTTACCCAAATAGAAAAACAGTATTTTTCAATGATAGTAGGACTTTGCCGTATTATGGATAGATACTTATGTTTTTGATATTAATAGTATTAATAATAGAGCGTTTAAAAAAACTCAAAATCAGAAGGACTGTGAAAAAAACGCGTTTATCCGATTGCTTCACAATTTGTGTTATGTGTCATTAATTTTTAAATAATTAAGAATCAATCAAAGACACAAAAATTTTTCTACGTCCCCCTTGATTCAGTTTTATTTTTACAGTTCTGTCTATGTTCCAAATGTCGGGACTTTAATAAATTATACATATGTCATTTCCAGAGCTTCTTTTTCTAGAAATAATAGGTTTCGTAACACATAGAGGAGGATGAACTAGTAAGCAAGTGCCTTTTTATTTTTATTTCCATAAAGAAATGCTCAAAGAAAGATACCGGAATGACATTCCAGCTCGAAAACAGCACTACTAATTTCTCCGGCGGAGTGTCATTAGAGACATTTTAAGATTTCCTGCTGCCGGAGGTGATGCAGAGAAGATACAAAAAACTGTTTTTTCGGCAATAACTTGTTTTTTCTTTGTCGTGCGGCAAAAACAGTTCTATATAAAATTAAAGCTGGCAAAATTCTCTACAATATAGGTTTTTTATATCTTTTTCCTATGACCTATACTTTCAGAACAGCAGCCGCGCGAAATTGAGAAATTTGTGCCCAGTGCAGAAAATATCGATTTTCACTTAGAAAATTCACTTTTGACTTTCGAATACTTTCAGTATGGTTTTTATAAAAATTTCCCATTTGAGATTCTGACGAAAATATACATGTTTTGGATCTCCAAAACCCCCATTTTTGAAAAAATGTCAGTGCACTACTTATTATAAATATTTGTTTCATTTACAATGTTTTGTGCTGTAATAATCAAGGCCGTCTCTTTGTTACATTTTACAGTGGTTGAAATATATTTGCCGTTCATATAGTCTCAAATTTTAGTATGGTATGATAATGGTAAAGATTTGAAACTTACATAAATTTAAGACGAAACTTCCTGCAAAACTTCAGCTAATAAAAACACAGGATTATTCAAAAGTAGAGAATAAAATTCGTATTAATAAATATTTAACTATTAAAAAATTAATAGATTATTAATAAAATTAAACTCTTGGTAATTGTTTCACAAATTGTTTCACAATTACCAAGAGTTTTATTTTATTAATAATCTATTAATTATTTAATAGTTAAATATTTATTAATAATGTTTCACCATGTGCCTACCACACAATCAATTCAAAATATTAAAATTCGTATTTCTGTAGCGCGTTGATTTTTGAAAAAACGCTCGGACACCTAAATTGATTTAAATATAAGTGCATCTTTATGTGATATCTTTTGTTTTCCAACGTCAACCTTCTCACCCCCAGCCACCTTGACTTAATTTTTTTAAACAGCGACCTATATTTTTTGTGAGCTCATTAGAAAGCTTGAAAAATGAACTGGTATGGTTGGTTTTAATGTTACAGCGATTGAAGAAAAATAAACATTCTACATATTTTGTTATTAAGATGTTAATATCAAGTAACCAAAGACATAACAGTTTATAATCAATGTTAGAAATGTCCTCAATTTTAAATGGAACACACTATATATTATTGCATTTATAAATTCTACAATTGATTGCAGATATAAAATTGTTGAAGTACTGTGATCTTAAAGTTAGTGGTTTTTTATTTGACCTTTTTCAAAACTTTAATTTTATGCTGTCTAAAATATTAATTTTGTAGTATTAATGTACTGATGTAGGAAGCCGTGGGGTCGTAATGCTTAATACCCTCTCTGGCGTTAGTCGTTTGAAGTCGACGTTAAACTGTCCCTCTTAGTGCTAAGGGAGAGTACGTGGCAAAGAAAAGTTTCGGAGCCCAGTAGTGGGACGTAAAGGCTGATTGTGAGTTCAGAAATTTTTGAAAAAAGTTTAATAATTCGAAAACCACTATTTTTAAGATCATACTACCTTAACACTTTTATATCTAGAATTAAATGTAGAATCTAAAAATGCAATAATATACAAATAAAGAATTGCAACTGCAGTTATGCTGCATTTTCTTACAAAACTATAAGGAAGTTTCATTTGAAATAACAAAGTGCTCTACAAGCATAACTAAACACCAAGTACAATAACTAATAATTTTAGATTATGCAGCAGTTAATGATCAACAACTTTTATTTAAAAAAATTGATATTCTTTACAGTTTAGGAAATAATAGCGAGGTGACACTTACATGACATTATATAGGAAATAGGAGCGCTTGCATATGCTGAATTTTGCTGTATTTTTCATTAAATATAAATTTATAGAAATTGGAAGAAAGCAGCAAGTATTTTGAAGATTTCATAATTGGTGCAATACAGTACCGCCATTGTTCTAAAAAAGAAAAATGACTTTGTTGTAAAATGTAGACCTGGGTCGATGTATCGCGTTATATCGATATGATATGCATATTGATATGGCAATACGGCACATATTAAAATATGGAGTAAAAAAAAGTCGGTGGCACTACACTCCAATGAGGAGTTTGACCTGCAATGCGGTGGGTCAGGGCCACCGGACCATCGCTTACGATACCAATTCAATTCAATTCAAAGAAATTTATTAACACATAATACATACAAGCCACACTTAACTAAGAACTAACCTATATATACTACATGTCAAAAGCTGTTTAGGAGTTGTCTCCTCTTCAGCCAGGTTACTCTAATTACATATGGTATAAAAAAAATCCAAAAAAAAAACAGAGTCAAAAAATAGTTTTTACGTTAATGTTAAAAAAAAATATTCTTATTTATGGGTACAATATACGTGCTACTATGCTACTTATACTGCTGGTGTTGTTGTTGGTGTCTTCTCGTCGATTCTCTTGAAGGTGACGTGGATTTTGTTGCCGGCGTAGGAGATCATTGGGTATTCTAGAAAAAAAAACAGAAATTGTTTGTTAGGATCTTGGTGGTATATTCACGTTGTTGAGGAAAAAGGTTAAGGATGGTGGTAATAAGGAACCTCAGCCAATCGGTTTCTTTTTCTCCTGTTGTTGCGGCGGAAACATCCTTCAGTGGAACGGTGGCTTCGGGGGCGGCAGCTTCCTTGGGTCGTGTGGGACACCGCAAAGAGAAGGCCACATGGTCTCCCTCGCAGTTTCCACACTTGACTTCGGTTGACTTGCACGAGGAGGTGGTGTGGTTGGCTCCGCAGATTCCGCAGGTCGGCTTTTTCTTGGGGCAGTTGGCGGCGGTGTGGTCGTACTTGAGGCATCGGGGACATTGGCTAGGTTGTGGTTTGGCAGGGTGGGATGGTTCAACGGAATACATGTGGGAGAATATGCACAGTCCGCGGCTCAGGAGAGCATCCAGCGAGGCCTGACAAGTGGTAATCACTCGCAGTAACCTCGTGTCGCGGTCCGTTGCCTTGGAGCGAATTCTCCACACGTTTGTGAAGGAGATGGATTGGAGGGTGAGGGCTTGCTTCGCGTCTTCGGTTGTGATGTCCAGTTCGACCCCCCGAACAACACAAGAGAAAGACGCAAGCTTGGCGGCGACGGCGGTGTGGCGTGGTGTTGTGCGGGTGGTGGAGATGATGAGTGGAGTCCCCATCTGGTGTCCTAGGGCGATGAGCTTCTCTCGGAGGTCGGAGTGAGGCGCAGAAATGGTAGCATTTCCGTTAGGGAAAACAGAAATGTTGGAGGGAACCAGTCCAGGAATTTTCATCATGGCCTGGTGGACGGCCTTGTTGGATGCGTACTCCTTTGGGATGCCTGAAACATAAAATGTATTAATCGGAGAACTGCTGGAGGTGGTAGAGTGGTTGGAGGCGATGGAGCGGTTGGAAGCGGCGGGGTGGTTGGAGGCGATGGAGCGGTTGGAAGCGGCGGAGTGGTTGGGGGCAATCGAGTTGGTTCTGGAGCGGCGGTGATGAACGGTAACCCATTCAGAGGTGGGAAGGTCGGACAGAGGAACAGGGGGTGGAATATGTGGAGTAAACGATCCGGGGAGCGGGTTCTTTAGGAAGTACTCGGTGGTGCCGATGATAGGAGGTCCGGGCGGTGGCGTGGGTGAGGCGGCGTCGGTGTTTTTCGGCTTTCTCTTCCTGTTCTTGGAGCGGGTCTGGGCCGGGGAAGGTTGGTCGGGCGGCGGCTGCTTCTGTTGTCTGCTGGTGGTCGAGATCTTCAGTTCATAGTTCAGCAGCTGTCCTAACTCGATCAGCCTCTCGAAGAAGTTTGGTTCGATGGTAGAAATGGTGAATTTCCCATTGGAGGCGGCGGTGATTCGATAGTCGGGTTTCGGTTCAGGTGTTTTACTCCAGGCGAAGTATAAAGTCCTTTGGGAAGCCTGACACGTAGAACGTTGTTGGAGTGCTGCTGGAGGCGGCGTTGTTGGATGCGGCGGTGGCCATGACGGTGAGCGTTTTTGGTGGGAGTCGGAGAATCTGTGAGATTCCCCGGACCCGAAGTAGATGCTGGTAGAGCTGGCTGGTTGGTGATGTTCTCGATGCGAGACCTCGAACGAGAATGAATGCTTACGATACCCAGCCGTCTCGCACTCTTATATGAAGTACGGGGTGGTGTGGTAAGCACCACGCCTTAGACGTACTCACCCCTCGAGGGGTTTGGTTCTCAATTTCTTAAAAGCGACAGGGTAGGCCGCCCGCCAGGCATCCAGTCTCGGATTCGAACCCAAGACCTTCCGCGTAACAGCCAAGTGTCCTAACCACTCTGGCGGAGGTTTGCATAATTATCAGAGGAAGTCCCGTTTTTAAGTACTTTAGTTGCGAAACGTATTAATACCATTTACGTATCAAATATCGGTACGAAATATTCCGTATCATCCATGTCTAACAAAATGTTGATATTACAACCCTTTGCTTGAAGGTTTAAGTATTGTTTTTAATACATTATTATTTTTTTAATTCTGGCGAAGAATTCTCGAGGCAATGTTATTAAACAAAAATATGTTGCGTTGACTTTAATTACAATTTTTGAAACTCACTGATGTAAGAATTACTGAACTTGATCTTTGTGGTTTTTAAGGATCTCATAGTGTTCAGGGACGAGTTTTAATATAATTTTCTGTAGTTATAAAATGCCGCTTTTAGTATATTTACTAACATTAATAAAATACTTAAATTTCTACAATTAAGTTAAAACGCACAATAAATAATAAATATTATTTCTTATTAAAAAAAAGTTGTTTACGTAACAAATTTGTTCGGACAAATTTATTTTAGGAAGAGTTTTTTAAACACTTATTCGTCTAGGCGGTGTATACGGGGTAGTTTTATGGATAAACTTATTTATAAAAAAATTTCTTCTTTGTAAGAAATATTCCTCTTTTTGCACATTTCTACCTTATTGTGAAAATCATTTTTGTTTTGTGGAAATTATTTATTTTTTTTAGAAACCTTTCTTTCTGTAAGAAATAATCTTTTTTGTACTTTTATATAAGCGCCGTTTGGGCCAAAATCTAAATTTATTGAAGAAAGAAAACTTTGTAAAACTACAACATTTTTTTAACAAAACAAAATTTGCTAAAGGAACAAAAAATTGTTATAAGAATAATTAGTATTTTTTTTATTTATTTATGCTTTCTTAATTTATATTTTTCTTTGAATTTTCTTTTTCATTTTTCACGATTTCTCATTCTTTGGCAAAAAATATTTTTCTTTATTTTAAAAATTTTGATCCTGTAACATTTTCTTTGTTAAAATTATTTTCGTCTATAAAGGATTATTAGAAAAATTAATTTTTTGGCTTTAATTGGATCTACTCAGGTATATAATTAAAACAACGGAGTTGACGTTTCGGGGGTTAGGTTTACCCCTTTTTCAGAATACTTTTATTAATTTATTTTAACAACCAAGGTTACGATGTTATTCGCCTGTACCGTTGATAACGATGCACTGTATATTGGCTGCGTATGGGCTAGATGTCACGGGACACACTTTTCAGCTGTTGGATTTCTATTTTTGTTGACTTATGTAAATGCAATGTATGCATATTAACACGAATATTGTTATTTGTTTTGTTGCTTAATTAACGACAAGCGCTTTTAATTAATAATTACCCATTCGTAGCAAAATTCGTACAGTTTATGATTAAATATATATTATTAATTAAAAAGCACTTACCGTTAATTATTTAACAAAACAAAAATGCGGATACATTTTAAATCGGCATTCAAATCCAACTGCTGAAAAATGCATGTATACGACATCTAGACCATGTGCAGCCAACATGTAGCGCAACGTTGTCAAATGGTAGAGAGGTGAATAACCTCTTATAAAGAAAAAGAAATTTGGTTGAAGATTCGGTATTTTTAAAAGAAAAATGTTTTTCTTTTGTTAAAAAAAGAAAAATTTAAAAGAAGAAAAAGAAATTTTATGTTTCGTTAAAAAAACTTAATTTTCCTGTTACAAAGTTTATTTTCTTCCAAAAATTTTGATTTTGACCCAAACTTTATGGTAAAAATCTATTTCTATTGCACAAATCAACTTTGTTTTTGTAGCTAGCAAACGTTTTATTGCATAAAATCATCTTAGTATTGTATGCAAAAAATCCCAGCCTTAATATTGTTACAATCTTTAGTTTTTTTTGTATATATTTTACTACTACTTAACAAAAATAATGTATTATTTTATATGTTTAACATGCTTAATTTGCTTTCTCATACATCATTTAGTAAAAAATAATCGTAACTACGAAACAATGTATTTTTAAATTTTGAGAAATTGTTTTAATGTGTAAAGGTCAAGTTTGTTTTAAAATATTACTTCTAGAGGGCAGCAGGGCCAAAGGTGGTATATTTAGATTAACATAATTGTTGATACAAGTTACATTAGTTATGATGTATTTTAATAGTAACGTTAGAAACATAGATATTTTGATAATTATTATCTATTGCCACGGGAATAATTAACACCGCATTTGGCCCTGCCGGCTGATTTGAGAAATAGCTTAAAAAACCTCCCATCGTGTACAATGTGTGTATCGATACAGGCATCAGAGTACCAAAACTCGAATCCGATATGACGGAAGGTCAAGGAATCGTACTTAAAAAAATGAATGCTAAGTTGCATTGGCTCTAATTTGTAATTAGCGAAAATTAAATTATATACAATTTCTTTTAAATACCTACGATCCAAAATAATCTAGTTTTGATGTGTTTTTGATATCTGAAGCTGATCTTACAATCAAACTCAATCTGAATTCCACCTCTAATATGCATGTGTTTAATTCTATATCTTTGGGTTGATTGGTTTAATTGCTATGTTTTGTTTACGATATTCCAGTTTTTGTACAGAAGTGAGAAAATCCAGCAAAGGTTTCTTTGCAAATTTTTCTATTATATATTAATTACTGTGATAAATTGGCTGTGTTATTTATTAAATAGTGTGTTAGTTGTTAATGAAATTACATTATTTTCACAGGGTGGCCAAGCGTTTAAATTAAATTCAATGTCATTGAAGTGTAAAAATTTCTATATTATAATTTAGGTTGAATATTATCATCATTAAATGTCTTAATGGACCATAATTTGATCACCCTGTATCTATACTTAGCCCCAGTATACTCATATTTATTATGTATATTTAATATTTATTAATACCAATAGTTTTATTCTTAGAGCAACTGTCTCCGGACCATTCTCATAACTTAATACATATACACATTGTTGTGCAATATGTAACGTTTTTTAAATTTCTATTATGTAAGCTGCCAGTATTCTAAAAAGCGATATTTAATTAAGCACAGCACTCACAGCAGTATAGTGTGCTTATTTGATATAACAGTGGCATCAGTGGCGGCTCGTGGTGTGGCGTACTGGGGGGTCATTTTGAAATATTTTTCAATAAAAATGTACTTACCCAGCCAAATTTTAGGTAGACTTATATTTTACGTCGATCCTTCGCGTTGGAAAAACGATCTATCACTAGTTCATTAAAATTGTCAATGTCATTTAATTAACGATTCTTCGATGCTTAACATACCTAACGCACTTAACCTTTCTTGTCCTATCGTGTTACGCAAAAATGTGTTTTTCTTTTTAAAGTAGAGAAGCAACGCTCGCTTTCCACCGTTGTCATCGGCAAAGTACACAAAATTTTAATAAGTTTCACACTCTCGGCAAAAGTCTGGCAAAGATTATTGTTTACAAATAATTGTGGTATTGCAACAGCACCAGCACTTTCATAAAAATCCTCATGATCGTATAGCACTTCTAGTTCGGGTTTTAATTTTAAATCGTTTATAACGGGGTAACTAGTCTTGACTAATTTAAAACATTTTGTAGAAAGCATTTTTTGTGTTCTTCGAATTTATTTGCTTGAAATAACTGCGAAACAATTAAATGATTAGAAAATAGAAATCTATGTTCAACCTCCGATACAATTATGTCGCAACTTTCTACTGCAATTGGAAGTTTTGACTTTTCATTTATATTATTTCTTTTTCTGCATGTCGATGGAGCAGCTGGCACGAAATTATTAAGAATGTAATGCCTAACTTTTTCTACATTACTCTGCAACACTTTATGTAATCTATAATTTTATTTAAAATATACCTATTTTTATCAACATTTTCATTAAAATCTTTAATAGATTATCGATAAGCACTGTCTAGTTGCAATCTGATATCCACATTACTAAGTGTGGCAAAATTCATAGAATTTTTTGTATCATTTGCTTATCAAAAATGTTTTTGTACTTTAATTTTTAAATGTTTTAAGTCAATCACGCCGTTTTTACACCACATTGCGTCATCGCAGAATAACAACCACGGGAAACAGAAGAAAGCTTTTCTTATACCACATCCACAAATCCAATTCAATAAACTCATTGAATTGATTCATTAAAATACCTGTCAACCTCTTTATTTGTATACAATGTTATTATTTGTTTAAGAATTAGGGTTGGTTGTGGACGGCCGTTTTCATTTAACTTCAAACGTTCTTGAAACTTCAAACCACGTTGAGCTTTAAGTTCTATTATTTTTTGCACAGACATTTTATAGCACTAAATTAAGATTTACAACACAATTATGATTTACTACACAAGAAAATGTCACAGACAAAGCCGATCTGCGAAAAAATCCCCGAGCATTTTCTTACATGGCATTCACAATCCAAAATTATTTTGCACGGACATCGTACAACAACACTAAATTATAATTACATAACCAACAACTGTTTTCACACTACTAAGTCGTGTACGTGCGAATCCCGCAAATTAGGGGGCTATTGGCATGCGCTTACGACGGATAGCTTACAGCATAATTCTCGGAAGTGACCCTGAAGTCTTTAATACGCAGATACTTCTATCCCCTTTTAGCTTGTGTAATATGAATTTTACTGCAATGAGCTTTCTATTTCACCCTTATTCATTTGAAGGCCTTTTAAGCCGGCGGCTTTATTGTGGACAAACAGCCATATGACCCTCGCATAGATTCGCTTAACGCGCGCGCGATATTCAAACATTCAAACGTTTTCGCGGATCCTGTGGCAGCTCTTTAATAAACGTTCTCGCATTGAAATCTTATACAAACGTTAACTATAAAATATTTTTTAATTTTTATAGTGTGTAATATGTTATGTACTCAAACAAAAAGTAATTATTTTTTTCTTATTGCATTGGGTGGTCAATGACCATTTGACCCAATGGAGAAACCGCCACTGAATGGCATAAAACAGACTGATTTATATTTTTGTATACCTGCTACTTATTAACAATTTTTGGAAAGATTTACCGACAAATATTCAATTGTATTTACATTCAATGTAGTCGCTAATGCTTGGATCTAACAGAAAAAAGGATCAATTTCAATTTTTGAAAGAAAATCACAGTTGCTTTTGCTGGTTATAACATGCTAAGTACTAGTATGCAATCAAAAAAAATGGGCAAAATGGGTCGTTGGTACTTTCGCATACTTTTTACGTATTAAGCATTCTCGCTCCAATAACTGACTGAATAACATTGTTTTAACAAAAATTAAAAAAGAAATTTAAAAAGAAATGAGGGTCCCAGTGGGAATTTGAACTTGCGATAGCCTGTGCAATAGGTTTCTGTACCGAACTAAAGGCATAGTAGCAGCGACTAAACTGCACGGACGCAAGGTAAGCGCCCTACGGCTAAGCTAGAGCTAATTGATGGGCGTAGTTAAAATACTGTAACTTCGGACAACACATTATTGATATTAAAAAGTATTGTTTTTTTCTTAATTTTTAATATGATTGAAAATCCTAATAAAGTACTTCAAACAGTCTATTAAACTGTTTAAAGTTTATAACGATTGGCGTTTGCGTTTTTAAATAAATAATAAATTTCAAATTTTTCAAAAAATTGGCCGTTCAGTAAAAACCACATTTTTAGTGTTTTATTTTGATGTTTTTGTAATAATTTGAAAATATAAAACAAAGTGGATAAATTTGACAAGCAAGTTTGAAAAGTATCTAAAACCTAAATGAACCTAGAAGAGCGAGAGAATATTAAAAATTGATTTAAATTATTATTTATACTTTATTATACAATAAATTGTAACAGCCCTGTAAATTGTAATTCTGAAAAAGAAAGATAATTAATAAATAAATGAATAAAACTTATTATTAGTAATAACATGTATTAAAATATAATAGATACAATAACGCAAATACAATAATATACAAAAATTATTTTCTAATAATCTGGTTTTAATTAATTCTTACTAGATACCTTTTAATATAAACATTTTGCAACTCTATTGGAGCTGCTGCAGTCCTCCACCTTGGAAGGACAATTTGTACTACAAGATTACATCTTGAATAACTTGATTACAGCTGAATGGAATTTTATGTTGACTAAATGAGCAACTTTGGACTAAATGTACAACTGTGTAATTGTGCAACTCCTCTCCAATTCCTAATGGTTGACTATTTATAGTCAGTGACGAAAAGATTTGAATGCAATAATTGGATTAAAAATAATTGGCTTGCATTAGGAATTGGAGTGCGTTACCTAAACTTGATTCTATATCTAAAATTATTACCCACTTAATTATTGACAAATAGGCAACATTGCAAGAAATGTGTACTACATTCTACTCTACTTTTATGAAACTTTGTTGATTTTGCAGAGTTTGATATTTTCTTATAAAACATATCCTGAATTAATATTACAAACACTTAAAATAAATTTATCTTTTAAAAAACTAGCAATAAACGGTCGTTTATTAGGTTTGTCTAGGTATTCTCTAGAACGTGCAAAGCGTATCGAAAAGTGCCGCCGCAATTTCACTGCGAATGATGAAAAGATGCTTGGATAAAAAAAATACCTGCGACCGTTCTGCTGAATATGATATGTTTGAAGTAAGTCTTTTTTTTCTTTTGTAATCAGAAGTATTCTCATCTTGTAGCAATTGTTGAGGCTACAACTTTTGAAAACATATCAGGTAAATGTTGATAAAATACAGGAAGTCCATGTGAAGTGATTTGCTCATTTTTTAATTTAAATTTTTAAAAGTTATTTATTTCACCTTAGTATTCTATTTATTAACTATTATTAATTAATTAATTTGTTTATTTCAGAATTGATTACTTTATAGTCAAAGCAGGGTTAATTAATTTTGTACACAATAGGGTGTTTTAACATATATTTATTTCATTTGTTTTGCAATTTATTTACGCTTCTCTTCAATCATGTAATGATTGAAGAGGAACATAAATAAATTGCATCACTAAAAAAACAACAACTGGAATTGTGCCATGCTCTTGGAAAAACACCAAAAACCATTCCAGAGTCTCCTCTGCTTTCACCGGAATTTCTTAAGGGATTTAAAAATTATATGGAATCTCTGGAATCTGAGAAATTCACGCGTGAAGAAACATTTTTAGAAATAAAAGCATCTATTTTGGAGATTGTAAATGAGCTCTATTATAGACCTAGTTTATATTTCGAAAAGGCAGTGATTTCCCAGGATGATTCTCGATTTGTGGTTACCGACAGTAATATGAGAGAATTGTCTACCTTTTATGAATCGCTTAACAGCTTCAAGAAACAAAAGAAGAAATTCCATCTGCAAGAGAAAAAATAAAGTCGTTGTGGGAATTCTTAACAGAAGATTTAAAAGAATCTGACGCGTTTCTACAAAAACACAGAGGTAACAGCCTAAACGCCTTGGAGGCTTTGCGACAAGAAGTGAACAAACATGTCAAAAACTGAAAAAAGCTAATATTGAAATACTTGTAAAACGTTTGCGTGAGGAGTTGGTTAGCTTATGGGATAAGTGCCATTTGACTGATCAACAGAGGGATTTTGAATACCTACACACAGACCTATACACCGAAGATTTATTAACATTGCATGATTTGCAGATGCAAAAAATCAATAAATATTATCTTCAAAATAGGTAAACAATTGTAAAAAAGTGTCCCTTATGTATTGCATTAATTTTATATGAGTGCATTAACTGCCTTTCTTTTTTTTATCTAATCAATTGAATCTCTAAGGGTAAAACAATATGCTAAATTTTAGTAAATTGGCACTTACATCAAACTTGTTCCTTTCTGCTGTCAATCATAGTAATATTTAGTTGTGTAAACTCTGCCATCTATTTTTAGTGGACAGTTTAAATTGTGTTTTGTTTCATGTATACTTACAAAATTAATATAGTAATATTGTTTATTTAAATTTTAAAAATTTAATATAATAATTGAATAATTATTCTAGTGAATTATTTAATTTACTTGAAAAAAGAAAAGAACTGTGGAACACATGGCTATTGCTGGGCCAACAAGCCATAGACCCTAATCGATATAACAATCGAGGAGGTCAATTATTAAAAGAAGAAAAAGAGCGTAACGCTCTGCCTAAACGTATACCACAAATAGAAGAAAAGCTTTTATGAGGAACGGCGTCTTTTGAAGGAAAGGATACAAACGTAAGTAACCTGTTATCTAAAGAAAAAACTTCTATGTTTGCTTCAAAACAAATGTTGGCAGTTTTAAATGAATTATTATTTAATTAGTAGCAAATGTGATATTTTTTGCAGCTATGTGTAGGAACCATAATAGTCAAACAGAGAAGAACTGTGGAACAAATAGCTATTGCTGGACAAACGAGCCACAGACCACAATCGAGGAGGTCAATTATTAAAAGAAAAAAAAGAGCGTAACGCTCTATCTAAACGTATACCACAAATTGAAGAAAAATTGCTGCAACTTGCTGGACGGGACCTTCTACACGAGTTGTGAACTGTAGTTAGGAGTATTCTGATCTTGTAGCAATTGTTAAGGCTACAAATTTTGTTAGAAAATAAATAAATAATAATAAATAATAAATATAGGAAGTCCATGTGAAGTGATTTGCCCATTTTTTAATTTAAATTTTTAAAATTCATTCATTTCACCTTAGTATTTTATTCCTAAAACAGCTTCGAAAGGCAGATCCAATGAGTGAAAATTAGAGGGAGACCTCGTAAAACAGTATAATAATGACAAGTAATTAAAATCCAACTTGCGATATTAAAGTTGAAGACGAAGAAGTTTTAGTTAATATAATTATAATTTTAACTTATTTTTGAATCATTCTCGATTTGAGGGATAGCCCAAAAAAGTGTAATTTTGATTCTTCCAATTAGACATCCTGACAACTATATTATAAAGCTATGAAAGAACAAAAAAATACTTACTTCAAACATATCATGTTCAGCACAGAAATATGGTGGTTTGATAAGAATGATTTAGAAGAAAACATCAAAATAAAACACAATTGAAAACAATCAAATGCGAAAATCATTTTTACTAAAAAAATTCTTTTAAGTAAAATTAAATTTTACAACTTGTACCAATTATAGTACATACCGTTCTCATTTCTTTCACCAAGAACCCGTGGCAGGAAACAGAGGTGTTAGTGGTTTTCGTTTTATTGAACTTCCAGTAGGAAGAAAGAGATTATCCTGGCTTCGTAACATTCGCAAATGGACGGGTAGGACCGCTGCACAATTATTCCGATTAGCTGAAGACCGCAAGCAATTCAGACGATGGTAGCCAACCTCTGATTACGGAGAAGGCCTACTAGAAGAAGAAGATTTCTTACTATGGCTGCAGCTAGATTCTGTGTGCTTGTACATAAAATTGATTTGCCCGAAGTAAGGTTTTTTCTCTCTGTTATTTACGAGCACTCAACTTAAGTTTCTTATCTTAGGATTATAAAAATTGTGTAAAAAAAATAATTTTAAAAATGTCTACAAACCTGATCGTGCTTATTTCGAGCGTGGTAAATGATACTTCCAACTTATTCTCCCCATGACAAAAACTGCTTATCAGTTCGTGTCTTGAAGTCCCCAGCAAGTTGCATCAGTTTTTTTACAATTAGTGGGATACGTTTAGACAGAGCATTACGCTCTTTTTCTTCTTTTAGTAACTGCCCCCCTCGGTTGTTTACCAATTGCGCTCTGTGACTCATATCTACAAAAAAAATTTAATGTTAAAAAAACTATTGTAGTTTGTTTCTTAAATAATGAAACAAGAAACGTTTTTGCATATGACATACTTTAAATGACAGTATTTGAAGTACGACATCTCACCAAGACACACATTTTCAGTTTCCCAGAAAAGTTTAACTATATTAATATTTTTCCAGATTATATGTTCCCAGGATACTTTGGCTTAGCTAAGATATTTAATTTTATTATTGTTGTCAACTGTTTTTAGTGCAATTTAGTCAAAAAATAATATGTTTTTCATTTAAAATTAAGCAAAAATTATTTGTAAAGTAAATGTTAATTTAATACATCAGGTAACGACACAATTAATATCTATTTTTACAGTTTTAAATGGATTATGAATTATTTTGTTTCACCAAATTTTATAAATACAAAAACTTCAGGTGCCACAACAATGCAACACACAAAGTTAACTGCTCAAAATGTTGACTATTATGGTTCCTACATATAGCTATAAAAAATATCGCATTTGCTACTAATTAAATAATAACTCATTTAAAACTGTCAACATTTGTTTTGAAACAAACATAGAATCTTTTTCTTTAGGTAACAGGTTACTCACGTTTGTATTCTTTTCTTCAAGAGACGCCGTTCCTCATAAAGGCTTAAGCCTTTGGATCCATATTGTCCATTGTTTTTTAAACCCATGGATTTGACATCAAATTACTGAAAATTGTTACATATAAGATATTGTAGCCAAGCATTTCAAAACAAGCAAAAAATATTTCACTAACAACCATAAAATATATATAAATAAACAATATTACTATATTAATTTTTTAAGTACACATTAACACCTTCCATAAAACAAAATACAATTTAAATTGTCCGCTAAAAATAAATGGCAGAATTTACACAACTAAGTATTACTATGATTGACAGCAGAAAGGGACAAGTTTGATGTAAGTGCCAATTTACTAATATTTAACATATTGTTTTACACTTAGAGATTCAATTGATTAGATAAAAAAAAGAAGGCAGTTATTGCATTCATATAAAATTAATGCAATACATAAGGAACACATTTTTACAATTGTTTACCTATTTTGAAGATAATATTTATTAATTTTTTGCATCTCCAAATCATGCAATGTTAATAAATCTTCAGTGTATAGGTCTGTGTGTAGGTATTCGAAATGCCTCTGTTGATCAGTCAGATGGCACTTATCCCATAAGCTAACCAACTCCTCAAGCAAACGCTTTACAATTACCTAACAATATAACAAATTAGTAATATTTCAAGCAATACAAGTTGTTTAACTAACTTCAATATTAGCTTTCTTCAGTTTTTGACATCTTTGTTCACTTCTTGTCGCAAAGCCCCCACGGTGTTTAGGCTGTTATCTCTGTGTTTTTGTAGAAAGGCATCAGATTATATTAAATCTTCTGCTAAAAGTTTCCACAATGACTTTATTTTTTCTCTTACAGATGGAATTTCTTCTTTGGTTTCTTGAAGCTGTTGTTTAAGCGATTCATAAAAGGTAGACAATTCTGTCATATTACTGTCGGTAACTACAAATAGAGAATCATCCTGGGAAATCACTGCCTCTTCAAAATCTAAAGTAGGTCTATAATTGAGTTCATTTACAATCTCCAAAAGAGATGCTTTTATTTCTAAAAATGTTGCTTCACGCCTGAATTTCTCAGAATCCAGAGATTCCAAATAATCTTTAAATCCGTAAAGAAATTCCGGTGAAGGAAGGGGGACTCTGAAATGGCATTTGGTGTTTTTCTAAGAGCATGGCACAATTCCAGTTGTTTATTGAGTGATGCAATTTCTTTAATTATTTGCTCATATCTATAAAAAAAATATAAAATGTTAAAAAAACCATTGTAGTTTATTTCTTAAATAATGAAACAAAAAACGTTTTGTATATGACATAATTTAAATGACATTATTTGAAGTACGATATCTCACCAAGATACATATTTTCAGTTGTTTCTATGTACTTATACACCGTTTCCCAGATAAGTTGAACTTTAGGCAAAATTCATAGGAAATGATGTTTTTACAGATTTTATGTTCCCAGGATACTTTGGCTAACAGCTTTAATTATATTATTGTTATTAGGGTTGTTAGTGCAATTTAGACAAAAAATTATAATTCTGTTATTTATATCAAGTAAAAATTCAAGACGTGTCATTTAAATACCAGAGTAACAACAATGTCTTCTAATGTTTTGATGGTGTAGCGGCAAGACCTACTGTTTTGTAAGCAGAAGTCCCGAGTTCTAATCCAGAACGGCACAAACTTCGCACTTCTCAAATTTTTTATTTATTTATTTAATTTTTACAGCTGTTCTACTATCAAATAGCTAAAAGAACACGATTTGTAAAGTAAATAGTAAATATAATACATCCGGTAATGACACAATTAAATTAATACCCATTTCATTATTATAACCTATCAAAATAGTAATAATGAGAATAAAGAATGAATAAACAAAATAGGTATTAACTGTGCCATTATCACAATATTAGAAGACATTGTTGTTACTCTTGTTACTCTGATATTAAAATGACACGTCTTGAATTTTTAAATTTTTACTCAATTTTACTCAAACTTAAAAAAATATTTTTTTTGACTAGGCAGCACTAATAACACCTAATAACAATAATAGAATTGAACCTCTTAGCCAACGTATCCTGGGAACATAAAATTTGGAAAAATATCATTTCCCATGCATTTTGCCTATGGTTCAACTTCTCTGGGAAACTGTGTATGTATTGAAAAATATTAAGTGCAAAGTTCTATGAGCAAGGTGCGCTCATTTAACTCAATTTGTCTCTATTGCAAAATGTTTTCCTGTCGTGTTTAACTTCCCAAGATTGTAAAAATAAATATTCAACGGGTAACAACAAAACCAGGTAGCTACACCCTCAATTTTTTCAGTAATGAAATGAAATTTGGGGGCAGATGCACATTTTATGACATATTATTTAGCAATCAGCCACTTCTGGTTACATCAAAACTGCCATCAACTTTTTTATCTTAAGGGGACCATATATTTTTTTCTGATAGAGCTTTAAAATTCTCTATTCAGTCATGTATAAAAACTAACTAGTTTAATGGTGATCCCTTACAGGGAGTTTGAAGTAACAATTCGAGTATTTAGATCAGCTAAAACTTTTTCAGAGGGGTCACTGTCATTACTAAATTGAATATAAAATGGAAAATTGTCTTTGTTTAAACTTTCAGACTGTTTGCGGCCAATTTTGTCAAAAAACGTAATTTTAAACCATTTTCAGGAGTTTACATAAATCTATTCTTCAGAACCAATTCTCAAAGATCAGTTATTTTCGCATTAAGGGTAAGAGGAAGAAATAAATTTTATTATGAGTCATAAGAATAGCTCGCTATTTAAAATTGTTCTGTAACTTAAAAATTGGCTATTTATTTCTGCATCAAACTTAAAGCAGAAAATAAGAAAACATTAAATAGTTTAAAACAAAAACAAACTTTGGCAGTTTTAAATGGATTATGAATTATTTTGTTTCACCAAATTTAATAAATACAAAAACTTCAGGTACCAAAAAATGCAACACACAAAGTTATAATAACTGCTCAAAATGTTGACTATTATGGTTCCTACATATAGCTATAAAAAATATCACATTTGTTACCAATTAAATAACAACTCATTTAAAACTGTCAACATTTGTTTTTAAACAAACATAGAATTTTTTTCTTTAGGTAACAGGTTACTCACGTTTGTATTCTTTCCTTCAAGAGACGCGGTTCCTCATAAAGGCTTAAGTCTTTGGATCCATATTGTCCATTGTTTTTTAAATCCATGGATTTGACATCAAATTACTGAAAATTGTTACATATAAGATATAGCTAAGCATTTCAAAACAAGCAAAAAATATTTCAGTAACAACCATAAAATATGTACATATATAAACATTAAATTAATTGTTTAGAATAAACAATCAAATCTTACAGTGAATACATAAATATATACCGTTTAATCTATAAAAAAGACCCCAGTTTATAACTACTTTATTATGGTAAAACTTCACATTTTAGCGAAGTTGAAACTTCTATATCTTTCAACTGTTTTTGGTAGGGGTATTCAACTTTTTTTTATCTTAAATGGAACACCTTGTAATACCCCTAGAGGGACACAAAGTGACTATGAGCGATAAATTTTGAAACTATAAGAACTATGAAGAAAATTTTCAAAATTTTAGAAATTTCCAAAACAAATATTGTTTGAAAGTTGCCCACAAGATTTATTTAAATTTTGTTGGCTCATAGAGCTACAGTAGGGTTACAATTTGTTTGGTGTGCTAATGCGCTGATTTCACTGCCACCCTTTCTATGAATCTATAATTTGGAAATTGGTGCTTTTTCATTAATAAACGGGAAACAATAAACCATTTCTACTTAAGCTAAATCGCTCATCAGTGATAGCACAATACGCTTAAGCTTAGTTTTTAGATGCAGTAGTATTAGGGTAGGTTAATTAATCCTTGTTTAGCCTACAATTTTTCTCTTCTTCCTGTTGTTCTTTAATTCCAAGCAACCTTTTCAAAACTTGTATGTCTGCTACTGACATAGGTTTAAATAACTTTAATATCCGTGGTATAGGTTATCTGAACAATGGTTACAGAGGTTGCTTGATCGAACGAATTAAAATTAATACTTTCACAAAAACACGAAAAATGACGAAAATCTCAAAATTTTTCTTATGTAAGCTTAAAAAATTTATACTACCATAAGGGAAACTCCATAGGGAACCCAAAAACGAAATGAAAAATATAGTGTAATAAAAAAAAACTCTCTACTTCAAAAGGTAGGGGGGGGGGGAAGTACACCAAAAAATTCGCATAAGTAGGTAAATTACTTTTTGGCGTGTCCGACGGTTTTTTCGAAAAACAAAATTATCGAGATATAAGCTTGTATTAACACCCTGTATGTATGCACCGGACTATATGTTATACCTATACCTATACATACACTGTTTCCCAAAAAGTATGCAAAAATGAGACATTTTTAAATTAGTTTTTCAAAAAAATTGACACTGATAAAATTTTGCGCATCATCTAAAACCATTTTTTACGACTATATTTGTCAATGAACTTACGGTTTGGCGAAAAAACTTAAATAGTTGGAGCAATAGTAAACTACCTTTACTTTTCACAATTTTGAAATAGTTTGTTAAAGACAAAAAATGATTATGTTTAAAAATAAATATTTAAAACGTTTGATCATTTCATACAAGCCTTCCACAAATAAATAACTTTAAAAACAAAAAATAATATGAAGTAATAAAAGTTTAGTGAAAAAATAGTTATATTTTGTGACAATTTAATCAGTTGGGCTACAAATAATTTTTTTATAGGGACGTTTCCAAGAAAAGTGGGACACACTGTATATACAAACGATTATAAGAATTACAACATATATAATTTTTGCATATAGTTAATAACAATAAGTAAGATTTTATTTTATATTTGTAAGCGTGTTCCTTGTGATTACGAGAATGTATACTAAAAATATTATTAGAAATTTTATGCAGGTATTAGATAGTGTTTTAGAGATTGTTAACGAATAAAATTTTATTTGGAGTTTAAATGGGTTCCTTTAATAGATTGTCCTCGCCAAGCAACCCTAATCTACAGATACAGGACGGTTCATTATTTTATCAACTCATACATTAAAATCAAACCTAAAACGTAATTTATTTTTAGATGCAGTTAAAGGAAATTCCAGGTAAAGTGCTTTGTCACTGTTTTTACTGACAGTAATGATTAAAAAACTCAATTTTATTAAACTGATTCAAATAATAGCTAAGTCTATCCAGGGATGTTAAAAATTTGCAAGAATCTGTCTTTAAAACATAAAGGGTCGAATTTAATTTGAATAAGAACAGCAAATATTATTACACTTTACATTTCTAATCACAGATATACACTTACCTTGATTCTGCCTGGTTTAGTAGATACTACACGCAATTAAATATACGTAAAAGACGCTTGTGACAGACACATGAACATACACGACACAGAACATAAAATGGAGTGACAGAATTTCAAATTTCAAACGGTTCTTTGTTGATCCAAGGTGAAAACATGGTTTTGAAATACAAAAGAAGTAGATAAGCTGCTATCAAAGTCGTAAAAATATTGTATTAAAATCATCCAGCTGTTCGGCTTCGTGCGGAATATGCCATTTATTCGAAACTTGATATAGAATACATTATTACTAAAAATAATACTTCAACGTTGCTATGACTCTGTAATAGAAGCATTTTTAGTTGCAGTGTAACAGACGAATAGATTTGATTTATAAAACTAGGAATTTCCTGTTTTTTGTCTTTCTGTTTTCTCTACGTATTTGTACAATTAGTTACTACATGCAGGGCAGCCCCAAGCGGGGGGGGGGGGGGCACCGCATCTGGGCGCCTCGACCCCAGGGGCGGAAAAACCGGAATGCAAAATATAAAATTATAAAAACAATATTGGTACTTAATAAAATTTAAAAACAATATTTTTTGCACTAAAAATTAAAAAAAATTATGTATTTTCTGCGGGTGCAACGTATGCGAAAGCCGAAAGCTCGTTGGCAGATTTATATTGAAGTTTGTAATATTAATTTAGTGATGGGCACTTTCGCGAAAAATTTTATACTATTTATTTTTAGGTATTTTAGGGCCAATAAATGCGCAGATCACTAAACTACTAAAAAATATTTTGCCACGAAATTGTTCAAACATTATTAAAATAATAATTATATATTTTAAGAAGCTAAAGTGGACCTTCCCATACTAGATATTAATACACTGTTATTTTTTAAAGTTGAAAAAAGGTATTATCCAAACATTGAGGTATTTGTATCTACTTTTAAAGGTGTAGTCTGGAACTAAAGCATGAAAGAAATACCCCAAGAGATTTATTTAAACCTTATAACTTAAGGGGTTTTATTCTACCTCAAACATCCGAATAAACGTAGAAAAATAAACGTCTTCAACGATAATAAAATACCTTAACCGATACTTAGCACTTTCTACCTTTGTGGAATAAAAAAAAACCTTTTAAGGAAAAATTTTCTATCGTCACCAGCCGAACTGTATACAGTACATATATGTATACACTGTAAACTGTAAACTGAAAGGTATAAAATTGCACCTCAAAAGGTGTATCATTCTACCTAGAAAATAACACGTTAAGATATTTTGTAATACTTCTACTGATTTTTATATACGTTATTTTTAAGAATAATTTTATTTATCAATTCCAGCTTTACTTCGTTAAAGTCCATATTTAATGAGTATCTGTATATAAAATACTTAATCACTTTAACAATATCTATTTATTTAAACCTTATACGTATTTCGGCATGTTTACATGCCATTGTCAAAGGTTATATGAAAGTAAACAGTTAGTGTTGTTATAGCAATAGAACTTTTTTACTTATCTTGGTAATCGTCTGCAGATGACTTGATTTCTTATTCCAAAATGTCCAGTAGAGGAGAATTTAACAGATCAATTTGCTCATTCATTAACGGTACAGTTTTTAAATGTTTGTGAATTTCAAAAGCTTCTAGTATATCTAATTTACGTTTATCATCACAAAAGTGTAAACATTTTATGGTGTTATTAGATGTCATTGAATGATTTTGTTCTAGTAAGTGTTTAGCGTAATTGGATTTATGTGGGTGTTTGTATTTGTAACAACGTACGTGTTCTTTATACCTAATATCAAAATTTCTAATTGTCTGGCCTATATAAACCGAATTACAATGCGAACAATTTAATTTGTAAATGCCTGATTTTAACATATACATTTATAAAGTAAGCTTTAAAACAACTAGGAACATCTTAAATACTTTGTTTAATGCAAAATCAAAAACAGACGATTTGTTAAAATCAGGCATTTACAAATTAAATTGTTCGCATTGTAATTCGGTTTATATAGGCCAGACAATTAGAAATTTTGATATTAGGTATAAAGAACACGTGCGTTGTTACAAATACGAACACCCACATAAATCCAATTACGCTAAACACTTACTAGAACAAAATCATTCAATGACATGTAATAACACCATAAAATGTTTACACTTTTGTGATGATAAACGTAAATTAGATATACTAGAAGCTTTTGAAATTCACAAACATTTAAAAACTGCACCGTTAATGAATGAGCAAATTGATCTGTTAAATTCTCCTCTACTGGACATTTTGGAATAAGAAATCAAGTCATCTGCAGACGATTACCAAGATAAGTAAAAAAGTTCTATTGCTATAACACTAACTGTTTACCTTTATATAACCTTTGACAATGGCATGTAAACATGCCGAAATACGTATAAGGTTTAAATAAATAGATATTGTTAAAGTGATTAAGTATTTTATATACAGATACTCATTTAAGAATAATGTTCTTCCTCTAAGGTACAACTTTAAAACTGAAAGCTTTTTTTTAATTCTACAAATTTTTACATTAATTGTTTACGAAATAAAATTCAACTTTGATGCTAAAAAGTGTGGCCAATATAGTGCATAAACAGTGTTTAATTTTTACTTGAATTTTAATCTTCTAAATCTTTTAAAATCCTGACAGTTTCTACCGTATTTTAATTTTTATTAGCGGTGTGAAGATCTTCCAACACATTAATTTATTTTCGCTTCAGGAAGACAATGAAATAAATCAGATGTAAAAATTTATACATAAAAATTTATACATAATTATATTTATTATTTAAAGGTGCTCAAAGGCTCCCAGTTTTCCATAAAAGAAGATCTAACTAAAAACAGGTTGAGTGTCTTACAAGAAGCCGCAAAACGATATGGACTATCAAATGTGTGGAGTAGTGACGGCCGAATTATCATCAAACATCGTAATCAAACTTTTGCAGCAACGTCTGTAGAAGATTTTCCGAAGGCCGTCAAATAACAAAACTATCGAATCCGGCCAGGTATCTGAATTTTATATATAAGCACATGTTTTATTCTTATTATTTCTGCTAAGTAGATAAGAGGTATTTGCTTATTATTATTACATTTTAACATAAAATTAGCATGTTTATTTTTCTTATTGTTTCGATTCATATGGTTTAGAAATTTATATATAAATTGGTCTTTTTTTTTAAGTTATCAATTAATTTATCATCATATGAACAATTCAAAATACTATCTATTCTCATTAAGTTATATATATATTTTTTTTAATAGGGGCCCGAGCGCAAGCTGTTTTTTCGTCGACTTAACCCGCTTACTTAACTAAATTTCTATTTGTTTTTGTTTTTTTTTTAATATCCTTTATCTCAATCCCTCATCTCCCCATCCGTATGTCAAAAGGAAGTCTTTAACTGGCCCATCTAAACATCAGATCTCTACCTCCTAAAATATTCGAATTTAAAGATATTATTTTGTCGTCTGATTACGACGTTATTGCTGTCTCTGAAACGTGGCTAAAACCGTACATATCAAGTAATACCGTACAGATTGCAGGTTATAATTTTGTACGATCGGATAGGCAAACACGAGCCGGTGGAGTTGGAATTTACATAAAGGTTTGCTACAATTTTGAGATGATCAGGATGAATGTTTCAATCGAACAATTGTGGATAAATATTAAATTTAAAGAGAAATCATTAATAGTAGGGGTGGTTTATAACCCTCATAAAACTCTTTATCTTGAATTTCTTAGCGAATTATATGACGTTCTTACTGAAATTAATATGCTTTCTGATAATATAGTTCTGTTAGGAGATTTTAATATTGATTATTTAAATACCGACAAAGCAACTTGCGATTTGATTTCTATGAGCGATGGCTTTGGCCTAAAGCAATTGATCGAGGAACCTACTCATAATCTAACTTTAATTGATTTAATATTTCTCCATGATAATCTAAATAGTACGGACGCAGGAGTGATAAGCATTGATAGGGCGTTGACTGATCACGATCTGGTGTTTTGTAATATCATATGGAATGTCCCTCGCGCTAAGCAGTTCTATAAAACGTATAGACCCATTCGTAATATCAACTATCATCAATTTTCTTCGGATTTAAGATCCATTCCTTGGGGCAACATATATGATCAGGCCGACGCAGATTCAAAAGCACTGCTGCTAACTTCTAATATTCTACAACTTTTTGAAATTCATGCGCCGTTAATCACCAAACGCATATCAAAACCGCCGGCACCATGGCTTACGCATAATTTGAAACTTTTGATGCAACAGCGAGATAATGCTTTATCGCGATTTAGAATTTCTAGAACAAAAGAAGCTTGGAATTGCTACAAAAACTTGCGCAATCAAACAACTCACGTATGTCGACAAGAAAAGAAGAATTATTTTGAAACGCAATTTAATAATAAAAATATGAACGGCATCTGGAAAGATCTACAGCTCCTAAACCTTGGTAAAAACCGTAATCCTACTGAACTTCCGCATCACTTATCAGATTGCACCCAAATTAATAACTATTTCATTAACTCAGTGCCGAAGCTCGCAACCAACCTTGAAAACATCTCTCTTTTTTACGAAAATTTAAATTTGAACTTACAAAATAATTTCAGTTTTGTACCGGTTGATGAAATTACAATTCTAAAAATAATTAGTTCTATTACAACTAAAGCTGTAGGGTGTGACGGTGTTAGTATAGACATGATTAAACTCTGTGTACCATTCATATTGCCCTTTTTAACACATCTGATAAATTTTTGTATAACCAATGCCGTGTTTCCTGCAACCTGGAAAAAAGCTCAGGTCATACCGATTGTTAAAGTTAAATGCTCAAATGAATTTAAAGATCTACGGCCCATTAGTATACTACCAATCTTTTCAAAAATTATCAAAAACGTAATGAACTCACAAATAAGATGTTATATAGAGTCTAACAACTTACTTCCAGAAGCTCAATCCGGCTTCCGGCCTGGTTACAGCTGCCACACAGCGTTACTTACTATAATGGATGATATTTTTCGAGCGCTGGATCGTGGAATGGCAACTGTCCTAGTTTTACTAGACTTCTCAAAGGCCTTTGATACAATTAGTCATGCTATACTACTGCGCATTCTTTCCTATCTTGGTTTAGGACCCAACGCAATTGCTCTTATTTCTAGCTATCTGACCGGCAGACAACAGGCAGTTACTTATAGTAATGATATGTCTGAGTTTGTAGAAGTTGACATAGGCGTTCCTCAAGGATCAATCTTAGGTCCTCTTTTTTTCTCCCTCTATACAACAAATTTCGAATCTGTTATTAAACACAGTAAAGCCCATTTCTACGCTGATGATACACAGGTATACAGGTCTTTTATTGCTAATGAGGCGATTAGTAATTGTGATAAAATCAACGAAGACCTACAATCCCTTCTCAATATTGCCAAGCTACATTCTTTAATATTAAACCCAAATAAATCAAAATTAATGTTATTCTCTAAAAAAAACGACAGAAATATCTTAGAATCCCAAATTAAAATTCATATTGATGGCTCTGAGCTAAAGTTAGTTAAAGAAACAAAAAATTTGGGTCTAATTATTGACGAGGACTTAAGATTTACATCATACATCAATAAATGTATCAGTAGTGGTTATAACACTTTAAGACTGCTCTATCAAAATCGTCATTTTTTAAAACGAGAACTTAGAAAAATTTTGTGTGATTCATTAGTTCTGTCCAAACTAAATTACTGTGACTCTGTGTATGGTCCCTGTTTGACTTCTGCAGATTCTGAAAAGATTCAGAAACTGCAGAACTCATGTTTAAGATTTATCTTTGGATTACGCAAATTCGATCACATCTCTCACAAACTGCTTGATGTCCGCTGGTTAAATATGTCAAATCGCAGGCATCTACATGCAGTTTGTTTGTATCACAAAATCGTACCTAACTATCTATTTCGAAAAATTACTTTCCGCACCGATGTGCACACTTTAAATTTGAGATTTAAGGGATTACTCACACCACCACTCCATCGTACTGAAATGTTCAAACGCTCTTTCAGTTACCAAATCACGTACCATTATAATTTATTACCCTTAAATCTCAAGCTATCACCTATAAAAATCTTTAAAAGTAAAATATTCCAACAAAAACTCGACTCTAGCAGAATTATCCCTGTCTGACAGGATCACTGCAAGGTGTGGCCACTCTAGGACTTGTGTTTTTTTTCCTCTATCATCGGAATTTGTATCCTTCCTACTTTTCCTTCCTCTTTATTTCCTTAATGTCCCTCCCCTCTGTTTCTTCATTCCTCGTATTAATTTAATTTATTTAAATGCTTATTATTTTTTATTATTATATAATTATGTAAATAATTAACATTCCGCGAAGTAGGGGTTAAGTGGAAGAGCAGCGGGCGTTTCTCACAGCGCCCATGGCTGAACTTCGCCCCCATATTGTACTTTATTTCTATATTGTAATTTTGAGTTTTTGTAAATAAAGGCATTTATTATTATTATTATTATTATTATTTATTTAATTTAGTCAAAATATAATACTTAAAATATAAACAATTAAATTAAACAAAGACAAAAAGAAATACAAGAATTATAAATAAATATTAAATAAAATAATTACAACATTTTATTAAGGACCAACGCAATCTGTGCCCTATACAAGAATGCGAGTTTGTAATTTTTTAGCCGCTTTCGTTTTTCTAAGTTGTTTTTTTCTTCCAGGCGATGCTGCTTTTTAATATTTTTGTTTAGCGTTTGGCTATTTAGTGTCACTTTTTTTTGATTTTTTAGTATTTTTTTGCTTTTTTGATCACTTTTTGTGCTTTTTTAGTGCCCTTTTTGCTTATTTTGTATGATTTTTGGCCTGCCTTTTCGGAGGTTTTATTTTGCCTAACTATCCTGTCTTTAGTAATCACTCACATTCGAGGGGAAGTCTGGTGTACACGTAAGAAGAAGTCGCGGGGAAGTCTAAGGGAAGTCAGGAGAAGTCTAAGGGAAGTCAGGAGAAGTCTAAGGAAAGTCGGGAAGTCTAAAGTAATTTGGAGAAGTCCAAGGGAAGTCGGTGAAGTCCAATGGAAATCGTGGGAAGTCCAAGGGATGTCGGGAAAGTTCAAGGAGAGTCGGGGAAGTCCAAGGGAAGTATAAAGGCCCAAACTCTAGAAACATTTAAATAAATCTTTCTAGAGTTTGGACAAACGTATAGAACGTTACCCCTAAGCCTTAACGAAGTTCAAGCTTCATCAACTAAACCTTGAATTAATTTTGATATAATGAACAAAAATTTAAGAATAATTATATAGAGCAGGTTAAAAAATCCCGCTTGAAGATTTGTAACTTTGATTTGTCTAAATCTAGGGTTATGATTTTGAAATTTTAGGTGGTTATGGAAAAAATGTAGGTGTAGTGTGCGGGCCAAACCCTACAAATTTAACTCACAAAAAAATAAAAATTAGTTTAAATATTTTTTGATCAATTTCCTTATGGAATTATCAAAACACATTATTCAATACAGTAAAAGCTTATGATGTTCGCGTAGAGTTGCCTAGAAAACACTTCGCTGTAAGCTCTTCGAATTACAAAGCATATATTTTGCACAGATACAAATGTTTAAGCAGCATTAACGACTTTCACCATCCATTAGAAATAAAAGTACTTGCCTTCAAATGTGTTTTACTTATTCCTAATCTCTGTATTAAGCTAACAAGAATTTATTTTCTCCAATAAGTAAATTTAAACAAAATAGCTATCTATGACACTATAATTTAACTTTAAATAGCTTAATTTTAACCTCATACAGAATTTATAGTAAATATATATATGTTGAGGAATAATAAAATTTTACCGGCTGCATTGAATACCGGCCCGGCTTGGCTGGATTCAATAGGAACATAATGATGTTGAAAGGGGATTAGAGAGTGTTTATCAAAGTCTACCCGTATTAACTAGGGCTGGTTGCAACCACAATCAGGATTTAATACAAATACAATACAGTAAATGCGGATACAGATATATGAAAGGCGCAATATAAAGGTTCTATTTTAATCCTTTAATAATACGCTTGTTTTAAACAAAAAATTTGTTATGGTTCAATTTAAAGTAATTAAAACTGAAAAATTAAAAATAAATGGAAAATTAATTAAAACCCACTTTGTTTATTATTTACCCAAGTATATCCTCTTTTATATTTTATCAGGAGTGGTTTATCTACAGACGTGTTTAGAAGTCTTATAAATAGTATTTTCGTTTAAGTAATGTTACCCAAATTACCCGTGAGGGGTTGCTAGTCCCCCATCGGGCGCCTCCCCAGGTGGCGGATAGGGGAAAGCCCGCCAGATATGGCGGGTACCGGGGAAATAAAATACCCAGGGCGGACCAAAACTAGCACAGGTCTTGCGAGGGCCGCTTAGTAAGAAACAAAGATAGGACCCAGCAAGAAGGATGCCTTCAGGACTGGAAGATACCCTAGGCTCGGCGGCGGAAGAATCTAAATAAGGATCAACGACGGCGACCATAGTCAATGAAATGATTACAGTCACTCACCAACCCGTCTGGCAAGCGTGGTGAGTAATAGCCAAAACTCTCCAAATGTTCAATGATGAGTAAAGTTAAAGGAAAACGGCCCTCAGTCCCCAGCGGCCTTGGAGTTCCTGGCCAAGGCAGCGGTCAGTGCAACAAAAAGGCAGAGGGTGCGAAGAATCACTGGGTAGGACCAGGCTGCCAACCGAAGACAAATGAAAAAACCGTTTTAAATATTGATACATATAATACAAGATTAATGAACAACGACGACAAAATAATAGAGTTGGAGAAAGAGACAGAAATGAGATAAAATGGGATATAATAGGACTGGCCGAAGTTAAAAGAAAAGCGAATCATGTTTGAAACTAAAATCAGGGAATACGCTGTACTGGAAAGGAAACGATGAAGACAACTTAGGAGGTGTGGGATTTATAATAAACAAGAAAATGTTATATCACGTTAAACTATATAAGGGAATATCCAATCGAGTCGTTTATTTAAATATAGCTATTTCAGGCAAACGTACATTGAAAATAATCCAAGTTTATACCCCGATCACATCATACGAGGAGGAGGACGTGGAAGAATTTTATGGGGAAGTTACTCAAGCAATAGGAGAAATCACTACAAGAATTAACATCATTATAGGAATCTTCAATGCCAAACTGGGAACAAAAAAGGAGATAGAAGAAGACAAAGTTGGAAAATACGGTTACGGACAGAGAAACGAGAGGGCCGACAGACTAATGGAATTTCTAGAAAAAGAACATCTTTACGCTATGAACACGTGTTTCGACCAAAAACCACAGAGGAAATGGACGTGGATAAGCCCCAATCAAACAGCAAAAAATGAAATCGATTACATACTATCATCAAAGAAAGATATAATTAAAGATGTAACAGTTCTAAATAAATTTGTACCAGTAAGATTGGGTATAAGTAAAAAGCTAGAAAGAGCAAAATTATATAAGAAAACCAATGCAATGATAGATACAGATAAATTAAAATGGAAAAATAAAGAACATTAGGACGAAATAAAAACAAGGCTGAAACAACACCAAAATATATCCGAAAGAAATATAGACGAAATCAACTCAATACTAACTACATCCCTCAGAGAAGCAAGTACTAAAGTAGCCACAAAAGAAAAAACAAAAGAAGATAACATTAGCGAAAAAACAAAAACCATGATGAAGAAACGAAAAGAATTAGTAACATCAGGAAAGAAAAGTACTGTGGAATATGCGGAGATAAACAAATTAATCAGGAAAATGGTTAGAGAGGACATTAGGAAAAGAAAAGAAGAAATGATAAAGAGAGTAATAGAACAAAATTAAGATATGAAATGTCTAAGGAGAACAACAACAGGAACAAAAAAAATCATTGCTCTAAGAAATAAAGAAAGAAAGAAATTAGAGATCGAAATGAAATGTTAAAAATCACAGAAGAATTCTATGAGGAACTATATACCTCGAAAGTAACACCGCAACCACATATTAAAGAAGAATTTAAGAAGAAGATAATAAACGTTAACTCCGAAGAAATCCCAGAGATAGATGAAACAGAAGTAACCAAGGCGTTGAAGGAAATGAAAAACAACAAAGCCCCAGGAAAAGACAAAATTATCGCAGAAATGCTAAAAGAAGGGGGACAGGAAGTCATAGATATGCTTAAACTCTTATTAAATAAACGCCTTCAAAACGAAAAAATACCTAAACAATGGAATGGAAGGAATGAAGCGGCAGTGGTAATACTGTTTAAAAAAGGAGACAAGATAAGATTGGAAAATTACCGGCCCATCACCCTACTCCCACAAATATACAAGCTGCTAACAAAAATCCCAACTAAAAGAATAACTAAGAAACTAGACAGTTACCAACCCAAAGGACAAGCAGGCTTTAGATCCACATATGGCACTTGCGACCATCTACATACGTTAAAAATTTTGATCGAAAAATCTACTGAATACAACATCCCGCTATACCTGGGATTTATTGATTTTGAAAAAGCTTTTGACAGCGTAGAGCTGTGGGCCATGGAAAAGGCGCTTCAAAACTGCAGAATCGATTATAGATACAGCCAAATGTTACATAACATCTATGAAAATATGACATCCAGTATCAGACTGCACAGAGAAACCAATCCTATTCCAATAAAAAAAGAGTACGACAATGAGACACCATATCTCCGAAATTATTTACATTAGTTTTAGAAGATAAATTCAAAAAACTGAATTGGGATGAGAAAGGTGTAAACATAAATGGAGAACGTCTAAACGACTTAAGATATGCAGACGACATACTGTTAGTGGCAGATAATTTCGAAGATCTGCAAACAATGATACAACAACTAGAAGATACATCAAAAACAATTGGCTTAAAAATGAATCGCAAGAAGACAAAGGTAATGACGAATACAGAAGACGAAAGAGAAGTGACAGTAGGAAATGATATAATAGAACGAGGTAACAGTTATATATACCTGGGACAAGAAATTGACTAAAGAAAACCAGACAGCAGAAGTCAAAAGAAGAGCCAGATTGGGATGGGCGGCTTTTGGTAAATTAAGCTATATATTGAGGAATAAATCAATACCGCAACATTTAAAAACGAGAATTTGCGTCCTACCAGTTATAATATATGGAGCACAAACATGGACGTTTACAAAAAATAACATTGGGACATTAGCGAAAACACAAAGATCAATGGAAAGAGCGATGCTCGGACTCTCATTAAAAGATTGAAAAACCAACGAGTACATCAGACAAAAAACAAAAGTTACGGACGTTACAGAAAGGATGGCCCGTCTGAAATGGAAATGGGCCGGTCATAACGAGAGAATAACGGATGGCAGATGGAATAGTAAAATCAATCAATGGAGACCTTGGTATGGCAAGAGAAAGAGAGGAAGACCACAGATGCGCTGGGTAGATGACCTTAAGTAGTCTGCGGACGGGGATGGATGCGAACAGCAAGAAATTGGGAACAATGGAAGACCTTGGAGGAGGCCTATGTTCAAAGATGGAATGAAGGAGGCTGAAGAGAGAGAGACCCAAGTTATATAAAACTCTAACATGATTAACGTAAGAATGAACGAAGCACTTCGCTTGGACTTTCCTGTACCTTAGAAACTTTTACGCTTTTCCTACATTTAAAAGTATTTATGTATAGCGTTGTAGCCCCAAGAGCAGGGGCAGCAAAAAACCTCACCAAGCAGAATTAACTGTAAAGAGCAAACGCAACACGTCATATAAATATATTCCATTTGTTGCTGCGCTACTTAACAATCGAAAAATACCGGTTATGCAACAAACGAGACATAATATGCCGTGCAGTCAACACTAGCCAAGTCAAACCACGAACGCTTCAGCATAACTTTGTTTGGGTGCGTTCACAAATTTTTTTGCGAGAAAAATTGAATTTTTGATTGTTTAGAAAAAGATTTCTTGTGGTTAAGGAAAACCAAAAACGCAAAGACAAATTCGTCCGTCAAACTTTCGGAAGGAGGAAAAAAAGTCCCCGAAATATTGCTGTACCTAAAAAATATGTTTTGAGTCTTCTTCTACTATCACTTATGAGTACTTCAGCTTAAACAGAAATTTCTAATCGTCTCCCGTTTATTAATAACGCAGCATGAATTTTATAGTTTCAAAAATTAATACAAGGCGTCACTGAAAAATTAGCGGACTGAACCCATCTCTAGCTTTATAAGACTTGATTTTCTTCAATTCCTAGACATTGTTTTGCAAAAAAAAATTAAAAATCTATTTATTTTCTCACAAAAGAAACTTCGGTTTCTAAATACACGTAGACACGCAGGTGCCATTCCGCTTGATGTTATGTTTTATGGAAAAAATCGTTTAGGTAGGTTTCCGTTTTACAAAAACAGCAATTTTGTTTAGAAACTTAACATGAAATTAATTTTAAGTATCGAAAAGTCCAAGCAAAGTATTTTGCATATTTTTTTAAAAAGTAGGGGTACAACTCAAATTTTTAAGAAATTGTAACAACCGCTATTGGGAAACCAGGTAAAGTACTTTGCCTGGACTTTCCTGTACTTTAGAAATTATTAGTTCTGATATAAAAAAAATTTTTGTATCAATCTTTTCCACGCCAATACTGACTATATGTCAAGATTATTCCCTTTAACATACGCCTACAAGTTGTAAATCTTATTTTACTATCGCTCGTTAGCAATTTAATTAATGACTAATCTCCGTGAATTTTCGATATTTAAAAATTCATAAAAGGTGTCACAGAGAAAATAGTAGAATGGAACACGAACCAAATTGTAGCTTATTTCTAGCTTTATTTTTTTGTGTTTTATGTATATGTTTTTCAGATTACAAAACTAGTTTCCTCAAAGAAATTCTAAAGAAAGAAACTTGTCTAATTACCATTTCTTGTATAACAATGTGGAAATAAAAACAAAACTGGTAAATAGCATAATGTTTTTGTATTGAGACTAAATTCAGGCATTTAATACAAAAAATATAATATAAATAAAAAACACTCTTGGAATTAAGTAGTATGTAGGTGTATTATACGTCAAATTACAATTTACCTACTTATCTTTAATAACTATTAACGACTCATTTGATTAATAAATCATTGTTGTCAATATAAATTACTTACACATACATTTACAATTATTTATTCTGTTTCTGTTACTTCGTTGCCTAATAAATCGCTTCTTGATGGTTTACTTGTGCGTGTTTTGGGAATAGGACGATCAACAGCTTCTTCCTTGTCTTCCACATTTTCTACCTCTTGCTTCTCAACACCTTCCTGAGCATCGTTATTTAAAATGACATTTACTTGTGTTTTACATCTTGGACTCATAGGCGGACTAACGTTTTCATTTTGATTAATATCTACATTTTCTGTTACTTCAAGGGTATTGTCAATATTTGTTAAAGAATCGGACTTATCTAGTTGATCATTTGATGCAGTAATGTATATGGATTTTCTCTCGTTAAAATTTAAGTCCTGGGCAGACGCAGCATGGTTGTACGTGGCATTAAACAAAATTTCTGAGTCCAATTTTGCAGACATCGAATTTCTATTGCTATCGCATTCTGATTTAGGGGTTGCGTTGTCGATTCCATCACAGTTATTTATGTTTTTCAGTTCTTCCTCAGAAGAGGGTGTATCTTTGCTTGCATCACAGTCACTGTTTTCCAATTCTTTTTCATCACAATTTTTGTTTTTATCGCATTGTTCAACGATTTGTGGTTCTTCTTCAACAGAGGGTGTATGGTCACTTACATCATGGTTGCTTTTCTCTATTTTGTCGGCGGAGGGTACAGTTTCGTTTTCATCGCAGTTATTGACGTCTTTTATTTTTTCTTCAACATTTTCGCAAGAAACCTTTGGAACTACATTTGAATTTTCATCGGTGGGTTGTTCTTTACTTTCATGTTTCGAATATGTGTCTACAGAAGTGTTTTCCATTGACTTATTTATTTCGTCTCTTTTAATACCCTCCGTGGAAGATGCAATTAAATCAGGAATATCAGAGTGGGTTTTTTCGTCCAAGGTTTCTTTGGTTTGGCTAGTATTGTTGCTATTGGTATCATCAGTCATTTTTTCCATTTCTTTGGTAATGTTATTCATAATTTCAGACATTTCCTGATTTACTGCATCTAAGCTTAAATGTTCATTTTCGGAATAGGTAGAGACATCAGTTTCTACAGAGGTAAGACTCCACTTGGAAAAGTTGTGCCGTGAGGATACTCCCAGGTACGGGTCATCTCCTTCTTCTCTAGCCTGAAATCAGAAAGAATTATTTAAAACAAATAAATTACAGATAGAGTAAAGGTAATTAATTAAATAATGCACCTAACACTTTAGATATTTTGGTATTCAAACTGATAAGTGTGGTGAAACGACAAACCTACATCAAAAGGCACACTTTGTTATCTAAAACAAACGGGAGTTAATGTATGTCGTCAGTTATCCTCAAGTAGCTACGTAGAACAAGTAGAGATTACTGTTACCCGCGAAAAGACAAATCTTTCCTAATGGGATCGCAATAATACCAGAAAAAATCGTACCATGTTTGGTGGAAGTGGAGCTCGTCTTTTTCTGCGTCGTATCCTTTTTGGTTTAAGTTCACCTACTACTTCTTCTTCAAAAGGGTTCGTAGCTAATGAAACTTCGGAAGCTGTTGATGGTACGTGTCCATTTGGTACTTCCTCTGAATTTACGTTTGACTTTCCAACCCTTTCACTAAATCTAGATCTTGGAAGCGGGGGACCAGCTGAATTTCGAGGAGAATATATTGGGGATAAAGTCGTTGGAAGTGTTTGGCGTTGACGTGGAGCGATTGCTGCAAGAAAATACAATATGTATTATAAAATATTGCGTTTGGTAATAACACATGTATAATAGAAGCTTTTTTATTGGAGTTTTCAACTATATAATGCAATTCATATGGTTCCATTAAAAAAATTACGTTTTTACATGTTTTAATAAAGTTCGGTGAGGTAATTTAGCTGTGGTGCACTTTTAACGGCAAAAGGAACTTGCTTTGCATTTTTTGAGCAGTTGTTAGTGATTTTACTTGTCACGTCGTACTTTAACAAAATTTGTTTATAATAATCTAAAAAAATCAGCAGTTTAAAATTTTGTTATAAGTGTACCGCCATCAAGTATTTTAGGCGGTGATTCCAAATATCTAAAAATATATAGGGTGTTCCATTTAAAAAGCAAAAGGTATACGCTGTTATGCAAAAATAGTAGTCGGTGTTTGAAGTTGGTATACAGTATTTTGTACCATACATACTGGCATTGAAAACAAAAAAAGTTTGTATCGGTATCATTATTAATAACGAAGCTACAAGTTGTAAAGCGATTTACAAACACCCTGTATATCGTGTATTTTAACCGGGACAATATAGGAATCTCGGTCACTGTTAAGAGATACAAAGTTGGTTAAATTAGATAAAAGTTACCTAATTAGGTGATTGTTTTTCTTAAAATATCCATGGCTTACTTCTTCTTATAGTGCCATACCCTATTTTAGGGCGTTGGCTACCTCTCTCCTATGTCTGTGTTTGATGCGCGGCGATGGATAGTTTGCACAGACAGACATAGGGGACCTACGGCTTAACGTGGGCTCCGAACCACTGGAAGTGCATGCATTTCTTCTCCAGAGAGGTTTTCCTGGGGAAAAATCCAGCTCGCTGGTTTCCCGTTGCCTTGCGAGGGAGAACGACCGGGCCGGGGATCGAGCCCGGTTCCGCTGCATTGGTAGCCCGCGCTCTTACCACTGAGCTACGGCCGCTTACTAGATACGAGCAAAAAACCGAAAAAATTAAATTTCTTTAAGGTAAAATAACTCTGCTCATAATGAAAATTGAAAAAAATCACAAAAGGTAAAGTTGTAGATCTATTTAAACTGTATTAAGAAAAAATATTTTTTCGGCTGTGTTTTGTATCGTTATTTTAAAAAATGCATGTTTGAGTTGTGTTATTTTAAGAAAAACAAAATCAACTTTGCATTGTTCCCCTAGTTACGTAGCTTTTGTCTAATTTAACCAACTTTGTATATCGTAACAGTTTTTGAGATCCCTCTATAGTGTCCCAGTTAAAATACACAACCTGTAGGTTCATAGAAAATATAATAATATTTACTCTATGATATGACTAAACCAAACACTCCTGGTCATCTACTTGAGCAAAATCCCTATAAATCATATTTTGGGTTTGAAACGCAGCAGTCAGCTATGTTTATTATAGGAACAATAACCAATAGATATAAAAAAAATACTTTAAAAAAATTATTACCCATTACTAGAGTCCGGATTTCTAGTCCAGTATTTAGTCAGTAATTAAATTATGAGGTTTTTAATTAATTATAATTTCTGGCATATTTCCTTTTAATGTATAGTTGGAGCATATATAAAATTTTAATCAAATTATCTAAGAGCTTAGAATGGTAACACATCCATATGTTTGACCTTAATTTAGCTTGTGCAGGTAGTTATTATTTATTTGGTCAACTGGAATTGATGCTTGTGTAATAGTGAAATAAAATAAAACGAGGTTCATAAGTGTAGAATACGAATGGTCATGAGTTTTAAAAGTGCTTCACGAAACAACTTATGAAGCTACAAAAATATTTTTTTTAAATTGAAATGTAAAATAGCGGCCTTGGTAGACGAGTGTAGTTGGCGCTTGCAGCCAAGGTCACAGAGGCTTTCGGGAGTCTGTGGCTCTATTTGGCCCGGTGTTCGAATTCGGGCCGGGGTAATTGTCAGCTCCTGGAAACCTCTTAACATAGAATAGCTTAAGTAGTTTTTAAGGACTTAGTTAAGGTAGTATGTAAGGTAGTACACACAATGGGCCCGACAATGTGGCCTAAGTGCTGTAAGACCTAAAATACAATACAGCAGCCACGAATTAATAAAAATAGAATGTGTAAATTCATTAATACAGCGAGAAAATTCTACGAAAGAAAATTTTGGATTATCAACATTCATAAAGGACGGAAAACCATCGTTGAATGAAAAACTTGTAGTGTTGTAGTTGTAGTACACTACAACAACTTTTTCTAAATTTTCAGCCAAAAAATTAGTTCTCTGGTCCAAATGTTTCACGTATAACGTAATGGATTTTAAGAGTACGCCCGTGGTTTTTGTTTACTTATTGAATTTTAACGAAATTTTTTTGCTTTTCTGCAACTAAAAGTCCGGTCTTTGCACATTACAATTTAACAAGTAGGTATAAAATATATAAAAGCCAAACATATAACTGTAATAATACGTAACTACTAAATGAAATTTTCAAGATTGTCTATAGAATCTGTAAACATAATAAACGTAATCATGATTTTCTTCCGACTTGAAAAAGTATTCTATGAAATACTTTTGTGCCAAATACCAAGGTGCAGCTTCTTAAAGTGTGACAATACAAGATTAGATAATTAAATCATATAGATGCAGTGTGTAATCATTTTAAATTGGAGGTGATTGGGAGTACACTATGTATTTAAGGAAACTCGTATAAATCTAACAAATAGTTTAAAAGAAGATCATTAAAATTATAAATAATGAAAATAAATTATTAGCCTGCGAATAAATACAAACCAGATTTATACTTTTTGTGACTAGTTTACAAGGTACATTATTTTTTATTTGAATTTAAAATAAATAAAGATATAAAAAAAATTAAACCCAGTTGTTCACAAATATTGATATGGGTGGTTTTTCCTGAAATATCCCGAGTTATATTTGTTTTATTTTTTTTACTTAGCAACCTTTTATTTTATACACACCTCTGTCACCACACCTTGCTTGATATAAATTCAATCATTTGGCTATTAAAGTGGCATGACCTAACTACCTACAACAACGGATGTGTTCAGCCTACATTGTTTGCAATTCAGTTCAATGAATGCATACGCAATCTGAGAGAAAATTACTGTCCCCTTCCGCATATAGACTGCAGTCTTTCAAAATTCGCAGTATAATAATATAAGCAATAAAAAATCAGGATCTATATAATTTTGGGAACACTTTCGTTATGTTAACAGTGACAAGGTGATAAGGCTGCCAGGTTGATTTATATTTTATTTGACGCCCATCACTTCATACCTTAATTGATTTTACTAATAGCGGTAACGACATTTATAAATTTTATTAGGTACTGATAAAGAGATAGATAAAAATGTTTATACTCACTTGGGCCCGGTTTTCTTAATTCAGGCGGACTAGAAGGTATTTGTTGCTTATCTTTTTTCTTTCCTCTAAATGATTTCAACGTCCTGAAGCAAAAAAAAATATTTTTTCAATAAATTACGCAGTTACAAAAACTATTAAAAACCATTTTGTGGGTGTAAGCCATTTAAAAAAATTTTTACTTATTTTGAGAATTGTAAAAAAAGCAATTTTGAGGAACGGAAAAACGTGATTTTAACAAAATTAGGCGTTTTTTTGTATCGTTTTCTTCCTAGTTGAATAGAATTTGGGAAATAGAAATATTAGAAATTTAATATAATAAAACGTTTCAAAAACCAATCGAATGCTATTGACAAATGTTGGCCGCTACAATTTTTACTTTCCCATACCTTTAGTATAAGGAAGTATTGTATTCATGAAAATTTTCGAATTCGAGATTTTAACGGAATACACATGTTGGGACTTAAGGAACCCAAACAATGGTTTTTAAAAAATGTCTATCTGTGGGTGGGTATGTATGTGGGAATCTGACGTCGCTAAAGGCGAATGTTCTGAACCGATTTTGATAAAACTTTAAATGGAAGAGTATATCGAAAATTGCAGTCCTAGTTAAGTTTTTTTAAAAAATCCCAAACCGGAAACGAAAGTTAGGTATGTTTTTGCGACAGCGTTTTTTCCGAAACTAAATTTTTGAAGTTCTAACACAGAATCTGAGAGAAGAACTTAAGGCAAATCCAAAACTTTTTTACCGAGAAAAGGAGCTTCAAAAGGGCCGCCGCTATGATTTTTTGAAAATCTTGACTTTAACGCCCATTTACTCAAAAAGTAGTTGTGTGATCGGGATCAGCTAGAACTTGTTCGAAAGCCCTTTGTGGTTAGTTTACGATTAACCAAAATTAATTGCGAAAACCTAAAAACGATCAGAATGGCGTTTCTGCAAAAATTTCAAAAATTTTCAAAAAAAAATATTTTTCCAAAACTTTCACACGATTTTGCTTTAATTTTGTGAGATGCTATAACCGAAGATGAGCTACAATTTAATTTTTTTGGTAAAAACTATTACTTCACTGTGGCTTTTTCTAATTTTTGAAAATCTAAAAAGGGTACCCCTTTATTTATTCAGAGGGGTCCGATATAAATTTCTTTCTTACGCAGATTTTCTCATCATGACTATTAGAACCAAAATCTAATGCTGGTTTTAAGATACTTTTATATTTGATTGGACTACAGTAATAAATGTAAATTACAAATATTTAAAACTGGCCATACTTTATCTTTTAATTTTGCTATCTTATAGAAGCAAACATGGACTATTATTTAGAAGAATTACTCATCCTGAATAGTAAAACTAAAATCTAATGATTAATGTTTAGAAAATTTTATATTTGCTGGGGCTACACCTCCCCTCTAATTTATTGGCTGACAAATTTAGGCTTTCGTTGGCTACTGTAAAAAATGTAAGTTTCAATTATTTGTTATTTAAAAAATCTCACAAAAATTTTTGAACTTGGTCAAGTTGTTAGCCGAGTATGATTACTAAGCCATAGCATTATTACTGACGTCACGAACTGACAGCTGTAATTGAGGTTGTAGTATGGATAGGATAGAGGCTTGCCTATATAAGTTGTATTTTTTTGAGTAATCTAAGAGTCGGTGAACTGCACAACGTTATAATTATAAAAAAATACTCTTTTGCAGAAACGGCAAGTATTAATATCTAGTATAGGAAAGTTCACTCGATGATAACACTTAAGCTATTTTACAACTTATTTAGGTATTCAAAACTTAATATTGCAAAAGTAATAGCTCTAGGAAGATAATGCTATGATAAAAAAACTGGGTGTAAAACGGTAAAAACTGTTTCAAAACATTATGTTTCTAAAATAATAGCAACATACTAGGGGCGAACTGAAATATGATTTTACCCCACTGCTCTAATTTTCTTTTGCTTTTCTCTATATTTTTTTTAATTTAAATTTCGCACCTCAGAAACAGCAGAGTAAAATTTTAAACTTATTGCACTAATATTCAGAGGGACATTCCCCCCTGCATACCATTTTAAGTAAACTTATTTTATATCTGGTCTCTGGTATTCTTTGATATACAAAAACTTTCTTTACCACATACAAACATAAAATATAAAACAGTGTTTTATCTCCCGAAGGCTATTTTCGACTTCTAACTACACACATACAGTGTGTTCTTAAAAAGTCTGGCGTAAAGTTAACCTCGAATTATGCATAGCAAATCATGTCAATTAAAATAAAGTTAAATAAAAAAAATACAAAAACGTTATCCAATTATATTAGATTTATTTTGTTTTTGCGACTACAGTTAAACTAGCTTCGGTCTTACTTTGCTTTTGTTTTGAAAATCAAGACAAGACGAAGACAATGCTTGCGGTAACTGATCAAGATCAAGAACAAGTCCAAGCCTCTCCAAGACCAAGGTTCTTGTTAAAAATCTTGGTCGTGACATTAGTTTGCTGTTATTTTTTGAATGATACACTGTTGAATTGGTGACATACGCCAATTTTCACATTGTTCAAACATTTTAAATTCATCATAATTTTTAAGTTTACAAAATTTTTAAAAAATTTTAAAATTTTCATAAATATCGTCCGAAAATTATTAGAATTGTCACAATTTATTAAAAATTTTAAACATTTTCATAAAATCTAAGAAAAAGTTTAAATATTGAAAAATTTCAAAAAAAAGGTCCCGTGGCGGTAGCGCGATAGCTTTTATTTTTGTTTCGTATTTCTAAATCGATTTTGAAGACATTAATTTTGGTGTCCGGACACAAACACGCGACACATAATCATAGGACATTTAATCACGGACAGTTAAACACGCCGACAATTAATCACATAGACATTTAAACACACAGACATTTAAACACTGAGGCACATAATCACATGGACATATAAACACAAATTCTGCACGTAATCTGTACTTTCACTAAATATGATCTTTAATGTTAAGAATCTTAATTTAATTTATAAATTCCAGCTTTACTTCGTTAAAGTCCATATTTAATGATTATCTGTATATAAAATACTTAATTACTGTAACAATATTTATTTATTTTAACCTTATACGCATTTCATTCCAAAATGTCCAATAGAGCAGAATTTAAGAGATCAATTTGCTCACTCATTAACGGTGCAGTTTTTAAATGTTTGTGAATTTTAAAAGCTTCCAGTATATCTAATTTACATTTATCATCACAAAAGTGTAAACATTTTATGGTGTTATTAGATGTCATTGAATGATTGTGTTCTAGTAAGTGTTTAGCGTAATTGGATTTATGTGGGTGTGTTTGTATTTGTAACAACGTACGTGTTCTTTATACCTAATATCAAAATTTCTAATTGTCTGGCATAATATATATAAACCGAATTACAATGCGAGCAATTTAACTTGTAAATGCCTGATTTTAGCTAATCGTCTGTTTTTGATTTTGCATTAAACAAAGTGTTTAAGATGTTTCTAGAAACTAGATTGCAATAAAGCTTCATTTGCCGTATTTTTTTTATATTTTAGTTTTACTGCAGTCGTATAAGAATTCAAACACAATGTGTTTATACGCCAGTGTGTTATGTCCATGTGATTATGTGCCTCAGTGTTTAAATGTCTATGTGTTTAAATGTCCGTGTGATTAATTGTCGGCGTGTTTAACTGTCCGTGATTAAATGTCCTATGATTCTATGTCGCGTGTTTATGTGTCCTATAACCTTAATTTTGTATGTATGAAACAGTTATTTATTTTAATGTAAAATAACACAAGAAATAAAGAATTAGTCATAACCTGTAAATACATTATTTCCAGACGTCAATAAAATGAATTTTTGACGTCATCAAATGATTTGTTTTCACGTTAATAAATAATTTTTTTGCGTCAACTAAAGTTTTTTTTTATATCAATAAATGATGTTCAATCAATGAGTTTTTGTCGTCATTAAATGAGTTTTAATTAAATTTGATTTCAAAGAATGCTGTCGTCAGTAATTCGTTTATTGACGTCAAAAATCCATTTAAATACGTTTTTTTAAACCACTTTTTGGGTTCCTTAGACCCCAAAACGCGCATTTCCGCTAAAATATGAAATTCGATAATTTGCATAAATCATAATTTTCCTTACTTCCGTAGAAGTATGAGAAAGTAAAATAAATGTAGTTACCTACGTATTCAGAAGCAACTTTGATCTTCATTATTACAGAATTGATAAAAATAGAATTACTGACGTAGGTAGTAAAATCGTAAATAGTTCATTGTCCAAACTGAAATGATTCATTTTAGTTGAAAGAATCAATCTGCATTGCCACTTTGTATGTTAATTAAAACTTTGTAGGAATACTAATAAATTGTAATTAGAGTGTATGGTTGATGATAAACATACAAGTTCGCGTGCCTCGCAGTAATAAAGCTGCAATTATTGATGCACCAGGCGATCACGCCGATTTAAAACGATTACCATTAAATAAATAATGTAGTATTTTTGGCCATGATGTAACTACGCATTTTAAAGGTTATACGAACGCGTGTCGATTTTTATTAAGACATACAGGTATGGATAATAAACGGAATTTGCCATTGAATAAAGTACCTATTCAAATGAATATGTCTTGTTTGTAATTGCACGAGGAAGTTATTTATGATTATGACATAAAACTTTAAAATAAGTATTACATTATTTATATCAATGTTTAGTAAATAAACAAGAAATCTGCATACAACTGAATTTTGCATTTCTACTTGCTAACTATCTTCCCTATCAAAGACGAACAAGTTGAAGGCTGTTTCAATTCCAGCTCATTTGTATTGCAACAAACTAGAGGATTATTGCAAATTGCTTAATTCACGCCTCCATTTTCCTATTTACGATTTTTCTTCTGCGCAATTTTGATGACTATTTAAAATGAGATTTCCCATTTGTTTATATTAGAACAAAGTTTTGAGTGAGAATTATAAAACACTTTTCAAATTTGCTAAATAAATATAAAAAAGAGTACAGTCCTAAATATCTTAAATTAGTTCATCTAGTCACTGGCGGCGCCTAATAAAAAACGGCCGAAAAGCACATAAAAAAATTCAACTGTATTTTATTCATAACGTTCTAGCTCCAACAGTTACTAGAATTTGGAAATATTTGCAACAAGCAACGCTATGACAAGTACTGAGTTGTCACTCCTATACCGATTTAACTGGAGCTCCTATAAAAAATGCAACTGTACAGACAAAAAATCGTTCTGTCTCTAAATAAAAGCCAAAATTTGAATTTAAACACTAAATTATAGTTATACGATACCAAAGGTTAAACAACAACAACATTCGTCAGAATTGTCGGATTAGAGTACTAACATTTAGTAGTAACGCTCTGACAAACAGTAACCCCCTCCGTTTATTGTATATAGTGATACTAGTTTACGTAATTCAAAAAATTTTATTTTTGAAACAATTCTAACTGCTATTTAAATATTAAAAAAAACAGTATTGTGTATTTTTTGACTTTTTTTTATTGCTACTGTGACCAAAACTGTTCTATATTCTTTGGAAAATTATATTGCTAAATAAACTTCCAATAATATCTAAAATTTAAATATATGTATGGTGTATAATTCAAAGAATATCGAGAATTATACTTTGTCTTGGTCATACACATTATACATACATGCTGTTTCATGGAGTACGATACACTAGCGTATAGCCCCTTGGACCTACAGCCGATCCTGAACCGCGCAATATCATCTAATATTGGCTTACATATGTGCGAGTGTGATATTTACATCGAGATTTGCATTGTTAAAGCCGATTTTTTCATTGCTAATAAATTGCAGCATTCAATAGAAAACACCAAATCCTTTTTTTTAATTTATTACCAGACCTGCGTGTTAGTATGCCGTCAATCAGTGAGTGAATGCAAATTTGTCTTCGTATTTTTTCTTTAAAAATATAACTGCTTTTAACAAATAACCTAGCGTAAACAGCAAAACGCAACAACAGTGTTTAAAAAAACTATAAAAAAAAATTGTTCCCAACCGTGATTCGACCCCGCAACTACTTATGCAGTAAAAAAGTAGTACACCCGAACACACCCGCATATCCATCTGTGCCACTACGAACTTGTGGTTTACACACATTCCAGCTGCATGCAGAGGATGTGAGGTAGGATCAACTGGGAACCAAGGGGCTAGACGCTAGTGTACGATACGGGCCACAACATTGCAGCCATTTATAATTTGGTTAGATCAAAGTAGTTTTATCACATTATAGGCTTACCTTAATATTAATAAAATAAAAGCAAATCAAGTGTTGGGTGAGAGTGATCGTGAGGTAGAGCATTAACTTACAAATACCAGCATCGCTGGTTCAACTCCCATAAAATTCCTTTACAGCATTATTATTCACTACAAAGTAATTAAAGAATTTTTTTATTTTTGTTATTGTTTGTAAAATATTTAACGTCTTTATTACGTATTGCCAGTGTTATTTACTGCAATAAAAAATAATTTACAAAAATTTTTGAGTAAAAAAAATATGTTCGCTACTTCATATTTAATAAACATGCAGCAAGAACATAAATAAAACATAAATTTAAAAAAAAGAATTGATCCCGAAATTCTCATAATGGTGAGCGAGTACTCTACCGCAAGGCTACTTCTACCAGACACGTAATTTGCTCCTATTTCATTAATAATAAGACAAACATGTAATGTGCTAATATTTTGTAGATAACCTACTTTGATCGTAACTAAATTACATTATGACATACTCCGTGAAATATATTGTAGAACTTTATTCGTAGCACTACGCACGGGTACTAGTGTAAATATTAATTAAAATGATTTAATAATTAAATGAACATTTAATCATTATACATTTATTATTCTTTAAACAACTTGAAATAAATTTTAAAAATATAAAAAATCAATAAAGTTCTAATTTAGGAGTTTCATAAAATTTTGGTTAAATTTTGCGGATTTTTTGTAAAAGCTACAAATACATAGAAATTTCAAAATATGTATGAATCATCTTTAATATTTATCAAAAGAAAACAATATAATGCTTGCTTAAAAAATGTATGAATCACTTTAACTAATTACGCTAAATATAAATAAACAATAACAAGTATTATTGGATTTCAGTTGTTACTAAAAACATGTTGCTGGCAGATTTATTAATTGGGATAATATAATAAAATTACAAACATCATAAATATAAATGTCAATGTTCATATTTTAAATGCAATTTATTTGTGATTTTAAATTAGGTCTTGGGTATCAATGGCCAATGGAAATTATTAAGATTAATTTGTTCTAAATCGAAAAATTATGTTTTACGTAAACTTGACGGCATGCACTAAACATAAATTATATTACTAACAAAATCATTTATTTATATTCTACATGATCTCAAGTTAGAAATTTCTAATCAATAATTTCAATAAATTGTGAAGTCAGTGGAAGTTTTCTTATTTTCTAACGCATTCACCAAAAAGTTGTAAAAAGCATAACGTACTTGCTGCTACGTTTAGATTTTGTGTATTTTTTTGACACGATTGTAGATCCAAACCTCAAATTGCTAAAAATTTTATATTGCTCAAATATAAACTATATTTTGGTGATTATAACACTCACTTGTCATCAGACCAATCACAGCGTTCGACTTTGAAACATTGCACCAATCAAATAAACCTACAGCAGTATTTGCACTTGTGCAATTCTACACTTATCGCTCGGTAATCATGGTGCCCTTACACGTAATTATTTGTTTAAATTAAATATTTTTATTATAATTAATTGTTGATACAAAAAAACTAATAAAAACGAAAACAAAATTCAGAGATCCATTATTAAATCTGTACTTAAGCAAATTGTATCAAGAACATGGGCACACATACATGACACTGCAAACCAACCAAGCAATTTGTCTGCCTCGCGTGCCGACGGTTGAAGGCTCATATTCCAACGAAGGTTTATTTCTTTTTTTTATTTTATTTAATAATTACTTTCAATTGTTTTGCTGATTTATTCAAACATCTGTTTCCATGTTGCTTAATTAAAAAGTATTTACAAAATACATAATTGACATAATTATCTATACCAAGTTAAAATAATAGTACGAGTGATGCAGCCATATTTCATGCGGAACTTTGTAAATATTGCCACTTTGCACATGTTTTTGTAGCATCTTATGTGTTGATGTAAACAAATCTAAGTAGGTACTTTAGAAATTTTATTACAAAATTTAAATTACTTAAGGTCAACCAACTATAAATACTTAAACAACACCATAAAGTAAATAAATTTTCCATACTGTACGGTTGATTCATTACAAATATTCAAACGAAAGTTTCAAGTGAAGTTAAATTTGTCACCACTTTAATCAAATATACACTAATCGCTTTTACGTACATTACCAACATTTAAAATTTTTGTTATCAATTTCCTGTATGATAGTGATTCAAATATGTATGGGAGAGTTTTATTGTGGATGTATCTTAATATAAACAAATAAAATATTACTTTGGGCGGCCACTTAAACACAGCACTAATTCTCAAAATTAAAGCGAGTTTTATTGAAGTCAATTTAAAAAATTCCATCGCGACAGGATTGTATTATCATTTATCATCGAAGTAAAGTAATCGATAGCAAAAGAGACCTATTTGTTCATTTGTTTATTATGCTAAGGTCGATAGATATGTGGTATGAATGTCGCATGTTTAACTAGTTCAAATATTTATAGACTTATAATTGAGTTGTATGAATTGCATTTATTGCCATAAATGACTTCGTTTTTAATACAATTTGATTTAGCCACTTCCAACTGAACAAACTAGGAACTTCAATATTTCTAGATTATGTCAATAATAATTAAGAATATTTAACCTGCATATTATATTTCAGTATAAATTCTTTAATAAGAGAAACATAAGTAGCTCAGGTAATAATCAATTAATGTTATTCCCTGAATGTAGTCAAGTAGATTTATAGAACAAAAAATGATCATTTAAAAGTGTATCACAATTGGTTGGTTAAAAAATAATAAAAAAACGCTATAGAAATTAAATAACAGATAAATGAGGTTGGTCCTCAAAAAAATATTACAATATTAGAAAACAAAAATTAGCGAAGCATTTCGTCTGAACTTTCCTATACTTATACAAAATAATTACTTTTATATTTCTAATCACAACAATTGCAGCACACCGAACTAGAATTGTTTATAGCTGTAGGGTATTAAAATATGAACCCCTTCCAATTCGTCATTGCAAGAAGGCTAAGTAACAATAGTTATAAGTTATAAACTATGTGAGTAACTATTTCAGGGTGGTATCGTAGCTTCACTAGCGTCTAGTCGATCAAATAAACAACCGTTCCTGCACGGTCGGACTTGCGCAGTTAGTATGCCGTTAATCAGTGAGTAAATGAAACGTTGTCTTCGTATTTTTGTATTTAAATTATAACTGTTCTTAACCGAAACTTCGCATAAACAGCAAAAAACAAAAACATTGCTCTAACAACGGTATAAAATTAAAAAAATTTTGGTCCCAACCGAGATTTGACCTCTCAACCATTTTATGCAGTAAAAAAGGAGTACACCCGAGTACACCCGCATATTCATATGTGCTACTACGAACTTGGCGGTTATCGCTTAAAAAGTGCCAACTAAACGCGTGCGCAATAGGAATACACCAATAAAAAGTAGGAACGGTTGTTGATTTGACCGACTAGACGCTAGTCGTAGCTTCCGCTTATTATGATTCTACTATTACTATTATGTTCATTTCTTACGCACTACGTATTTTGCTATCTACCTTGCGCACTCTTCAGTTGTCATCGATGTTTCTATGCTGATAAAGTTGCAGACAACTTGGCGGACTGAGGCGCAAACCAAATTGTAGCTCATTTCAAGCTCTATGAACCAACAAAATTTTAAAGAACCGTGTGGCTAGATTTAGAACAATATTTTTGTGAAAAGTACCAACAATTGAAAATATTTTTGTCTCACAGCTCGTAACTTTTTGAAAATGTTTGTGCACACTAACATTGTACCTCTATAGAACTATTACAATAAAAAATTTGGAACCGATCTGTCAATCCAGTTTTGAGTAATAAGACGCAAAATATCAAAATTTTCAAAAAATCGTAGCGGCCGCCATTTTCACGCTAGAAAGTTCGGGAAAAAAGCGTTAAATTTGTACTAAAGTCTTTTATAAGATGCCGGTTTTAGATTTAAAAAATTACTTTTACTAATAAAAAATCCTACCAAAAAACGTGTCTTACTTCCGTTGCCGGTTTCGGATTTTTTTTTTGTGTATTTCGCCGGTGAATTTTTATATACCCCCATATTCTAAAACTTATCAAAATTGGTCCATCCACCACACACATACACATATACACATATCCACTCATTTACCCACAGACAGACATTATTAAAAATCACTTTTTTGAGTTTCTGGAGGTCACAAACATGTATATTTTCGTTAAAATCTCGATTTAGAACATTTTCATGACATCAATACTTCCCTATACTAAGAGTATAAAAAAGTAATAAGCACTGTACTGCTTCCCCGGTTCGATTCCGAGTGACGGCCAACTTTGCTCGCGAAGCAAAACGCTCTAGTAATGTTTCTCATATCAGAAGTATAACTGCACTTTCCGTGGTTCGGAGCCCAAAATAAACTGTAGATATTTTGTGTGTCACTTATAGCATAGCTAACATCACCACCTATTTTTGTTTTCCCAAAAATTTCCGAACTTCTGCTTACTCATACCCATAAGTCGAAATTTGGACAACTACAGAAATGGTGTCATTACGATACACCTCATAAAAGTTTTATTTTGGTGGATATCCTGAAGAAGTTTACCAAATCCCATATGTGTTAATGGAGCAAAAGATTGATTTTGAGATTTAACAACTAAACATGGTTTCATATTATAAAATAACAAACAATACCTATAGCAATACTCTGTATAGTATGGACGGTAAAAATCGAATCCAATATTACATGAAAAGCTGTTTAGATGTGTAGATACGAAATAAGGTTGCAACTAAAAACAAAAGTGCGGAAACACGAGATTATTCACAAAAGGCCATTTTTGTCTTATTAATTCGTTTATGCTCTGTGAACAAAACTGCGAAACTTTGTTATAGGTACTGTTATTTTTTTTATGGTTCAAAGCACGTAGCTCATTCTTTTGGTGTTTGTCTCTCACGGTCTCGTAAAGGTGTAAAAACAGTGGCGCCTAACATTTTAGAAGTAATTTTAACGTCTAATTTCTATAATTTCAAAAATAAAACTAAATCATATTTTTCGTTTCTAAAAACATTGATACGAAAGTACAATAACTGAATAGATTTTTGTGTTACTTCTTTTACTAATAAATCGATTAAAGTGGATTGCAGGAATGCAACCTTGACCGAATTATGTTTTAAATTAAAAACGACACAGCACGAAGTAAGTAACCAGTTTGAAAAACCTGAACACTTCCAAAAATAATACGTTTTTTCAAAAAAAAAATCTTTTTCCTTTGGTTTTAATTGTTTCAGCTATCCATGAGTATAGAACGCCGTTTTACTTTTTATTGTGAATTACAAAAAAAAAATTATATTTTCATCAAGACGCTGAAGCACGAATTAAATTTTTGACGTCTAAAAATCATGGAATTTTAAATAACTTCTTATAGTGCCATACTCTATTCAGGGTGTTGGCTACCTCTCTTTTATGTCTGTGTTTGGTGCGCGGCGATAAATAATTTGCACAGGCCTACATAGGGGATCTACACTTTAACGTGGGCTCCGAACCACGAGAAGTGCATGCACTTCTTCTCCAGAGAGGTTTTCCTGGGGAAAATCCACCTCGCTGGTTTCCCGTTGTCTTGCGAGGGAGAACGACCGGACCAGGGGGATCGAACCCGGATCTGCTGCATTGGTAGCCCGCGCTACCACTGAGCTACGGCCGCTATTTTAAATAACTACCATTATTAATTAAATCCTGTTATCGAATTTTCGACATTAAAAATACCGCCAAAATCAATAAAAAAAATTGGCGCTAAAAAATTATATTTTGGACGAGACAAACTTTAATTTTTCCGTCGATAAATGCTGCCACCTAACGAAATCCTTATGGTAGTAGTGTCGACTAGAACCATATTGTCCATTATTATTATTCAATTCTCAATTTTGTAAACGATTTTCAGACGTTAGTAAATAATGTTCTGACGTCAAACAATCAATTTTTGACATTAACATATTATTTTTTGATGTCAGATTATTTATAAACCTTTAAATATTTTTTTTATCATCAGACGCAATGAAATCTTTTTTCGTCGCTACAAACTCAAATTTTACCTTCAAACAATAAACTTTAAAGATCTGAAAATGATTTTTTGGTGTCACAAAACCAATTTATTATCAATGTAAAAAATCTTTTTTGGCGTTACTACATTACTAAAAAAAATAAATCGGCATTCCATATATGAACTTTATAGTTTAGAGCAAATTTTCAAATAAAATATTTGTTTTCATTGCATTTTAATTCCTTGTCCACTTGAAACTTACTACATTCTTCATTAAATTTCTGAAACTATACGTTTCAATTACAAAAGTATTTAACCTCTAAAGGTCGATACTCTCACAAAAAATATATTAATGGACAGAGGCTGGAAGCTTAATCACCAGACCTAAATTGAATTTGTGTTTATAGTTAAACATTGTCTTTTTCACATAGATATACGTCAAATTTAGAAATCATTTAAAACTGCAGCTAACAAAGTTTATAATGAAATGGAAACTGCTTCCAAAATTAGAATACAATTTTTAACTGATATTAAATTTTTGCCTGCTTTTATTTGCAAATTTTTACTTTGCCTAAAATGTTATGAGCACAAAAATTTAGCTAAAACTTCAAAATTTAAATTTTTTGTCTCAATCTACAAATGATATAAAGAAATAAGTATCACATTTTACATTTCCTTCTTATAAATACTTTTAAATCGCCTGTTTGAAAATATCTTAAAGATAATTTAACAGCAACCCGTGTTATAATTTAATAGTCGATGTGTGTTTATTATGGCACTTAAATTTATAATGTCTAAGATATGTTGTTGTTTAATCATTCGGAATTTTATAAATAAATATGCTAGCAATATCTTAGATATTTTTTTATTTTGACAATGGTTTAATTATTATTAATAAAAAATGATATCTATAAGATATTTGTTAATTATTTAATTAAAAATATTCTTGAAATGTTACTATTGTTACCAAAATCAGTCAAGAAGTAGTTCCGTGTCGTTAAAAATGTCTTAAACGCTTACAACTAACTGGTTTCTGTCGATTATATTAAAAATATCTTACATATTAATATTTTACTTCAAAAACCTCTGTAAATTTTCAATTTTAAATCTATCTATTAGGATATCAATCAATAATTAAAAATGTGTTTAGGATATTTCGAATTTAACTATTTAAGATCATCTCGTATATACTTTTAGGGAATTGTATTTATTTGATAGATATTTAAAAAAAAATTATAAGTAGATATTACAGATATTATAAAACAATTTTAATTTAAAATATTATAGATATTTTTTCTGTAATTCTGTCGATCGGTATTCGACGTTGGGTTACAATTAACGGCGCTTGCTTTGATTACTGACTGACCAGGACAAGTAACAAAGTCATAAACAACATAAAACATACAATTAAAGACATGTGTGTGAATGATATTGAATGAATGTGCATGAAGGGTGGCATAAGCTTCAGGAGCGTAGCGGTCTAAAGGCCAAAAGGCCCCACTACCTGCTATTACACAACTGTAGAGCCTACACGGAGTGAAAGACCTCGACATCTACGGGTGTAAGGGGTGAAAGATTAAACAAACAAACAATAGATATTTAAAAAAAAATAAATTTTCAATATATTTTAGATATTTGAATATTGGTCTATTTTAAAATATCTAAAATATTTTAAAACATAAAAAATATTTTTTGAATATGAATCTTAAGTATTTGGAAATTAGCGCCATCTATAAAATTTGTACGTCCGCTAAGTTTTAATCTTAAATCCAGCAATAGGTAATAATATCTTAGATATTCGACCATTCTTTCATTTTAAAATATCTAGGATATTTTAAAGTAAACTTAATGTCGAGTTTAAATTTAAAATATCTAAGATATTTCAAAATAGAATAACTTTAAAAATCTAAGATATTTAGAAAATAAATTAAATTAAAAATATCTTTTTCTTCTTCTCTAGTGCCATACCCTATTCAGGGCGTTGGCGACCTTTCTCCTATGTGTGTGTTTGGTGCGCATAGTTAGATATTTTGCAGATGCATACATAAGGGGCATGCACTTCTTCTCCAGAGAGGTTTTCCTGGGGAAACCCCACTGCGCGCTTACCGCTGAGCTACGGCCGCTCTGCTAAGATATCTACGATATTCTAAATTCAAATTGCGTTTACATATTTGAAAATATGTATAGGATATCTCAAAGATATTTTTAGGTAAATAAAAATATCACATTTACAGTGCAAACCTATAATCCTTTAAGATATTTATAATAAATAAATAACATCTCTAAAATGTTTTTAAAATATGTCAATATATAATTTGATTTTGTTAAAATCCGCTTCCACTGAAAACTAAACGGTGTTCCATAACAAAGTTTAGAATTTTTTTTAATACAATTTTAATTCTGTTTACTCATATCTCACCTAATATTTCATAATTTTTTTTATAAAGAACCGATTCTTATAGATATTGTGTATAACAATCATGCCAAAATGGCAAATAAAATATGCTTTGCGTTTCGCAACAAAATTTAAAAAAACGGATATTAATGAAAATTTAATCGTTTTCAACAGAAGCACTGCATTTTGCAATTAATTTAATAATTAAATAATATTTTCTTTGTGTACATTTTTAAAAACACAACAAACACACAGATTGATCTTACAGAAAAAATCAAGTTTGAAGCCGAACAATTTCTGACTAGCATTATATTTGTATAAATTTTAAATTATTGCAGTTAACATACTAGATTTGTGTAAAGTAAATACTAAAAATTTTTCTTGGTAAATGACGTAGGTCAGGAGTATAAATCATTATAATAATAACCATAGCGTGCATCAACACAATAGTGTAACGCCAAAAATCAATATAATACAACACAAATGACATGAGGTAAAAATTATCGCGCTAAAAATATGCGAAATTTAAATATTAAAAAAGAACTAGTATAATCTACGCATATTTTTTATCTACAACTTTAAAATTGAAACGCTTAGCAAAGTTTAAAGAGTAACTAAAAAATATTTTCAAGACTAATTGGATGTTAAATATCTATATAGGAAATAAACGTAATATACTTACAAAGTGTTTCTCAAAGTTTCCCCAAAACTGCCAGACCTTTTCACTTTCCCGAATTTCCAAAAACGTAATTTTTCATTTCCCTCGTAAAAGGGATTTAAATGTTCAGGATAATCACTAATACTTCCACGGCGGTTACTCATATTTTTCGTTTATTTCACATAAAATAATGAGGAATAGGTTTATTCTGCGTTACGAAAACTATGACTTACACTTGCTGCGATAGATAAGCAACTGATAATCATTTCTAAATTTGTATCCCCACTGTACGAATTACCTTGCAGTGGCGTAGACACAAATGCAACACCTGCGTCGAATGTATTAAATTATCATCGAGTGGCATTGAAGTTCTACATTGAACTGAATATGTTAGCGCAAAGTATATTGAGAGCGTATAGTGTGGTAAATATATATATTTTTAAAGCCGTGAATTAAGACTTAATATATCGCGCCAAATTGGCAAAGAATCTGACAGTGGCATAATTCTGTATTCATTCTGCGTTTACTTTAAATGTTTCATGTTTACTACATTTATAACATTTACGTTTTCTTTTTAAATGAAGCTTGCTGTTAAAAACTTCGTAAATGAACATCTACCTTTACAGGTCTTGTTGTAAATCGTTTAATTCCACCTTAATACTCAAATTATAATTTTCTTTTTGATCATTTTGTACAAAAATTTAAAAAAATTTATACTCTGCACATTTCTAAGCGATTACACAAGAATTGCATAAAATTTGATTAAATAATAAATATCACTTTAGGGACCGAGCCAAAATATTTAAAAATGAGGGTTTGTTAGGGAAATGCTACGTATCATATTTTCAAAGTATTTTTTCATCAGCGTTGTACATTAACATAATATTTATTTCCCTAAGTATTCAAATGAACTTTGCGTTATTTTGTGTAGCGGATCCAGCTTAACTTCGTCGAAGTTAAAATAATTAATAACTTTAACAACATTTTTTTTTTATTATTAAAGTAAAGATTTCTTGGGATTAAATAAAACCAGAGCCCAAAAACAAAATTTGTCAGCTTAGAATTTGGCAGGAGAAGGCTTAAAATTAATCCCTCTAAATATTACTTCACTTAGAAATTATGTTGTGAATCATATTGCACTATCACTTATGAGCAATTTAACTCTAACAAAATTATTTTCCGTTTATTAAATGAAGGCCTATTAATTTTTGATTTTCAAAATTTATAGATGGTATCACATCGAAATTGATAGATTGCGACACCAATTAACTTATAGCTCATCCTTAGCTCTATAAGCTACAGAATTTAAAAAATTGTGTTGTCAGTTTTTGAGCAATTTTGAAATTACAAAAATTTTGAAAACATAAACATGTCTAACTCTATTTTTAATATCATTATAAAACGCATCCCGATGGGACAATTCGATCAGGAGGGAACGTATGAACACATCTACCCACCCACCCACCTACTCGCAACAAACATTTTTTAAAACCATAACGCGCATTTCCGTGTAAATCTTGAATCCGATAATTTCCATGAAATCAATATACTGAAAGTACGGGAAAGTAAAAACCATGTGAAAAATGGATATTTCAGTCCAACAATAAAAAAAGATACTGCGAATTTTAGTCGATAGAAGAACTAGTTTATTTTTTCTGTTACCGCATGGGACGATGAAATGAAGTCAGTACAGTACTATATATCAGTATTTGAATTTTTTTTATTTCACTGGTAAGAATACTTACACAGGTCGACTTTCATTCATAATATAATATTGACGTTTTGTTATGTGTGATCATAAAGCGTACGATCGTATTATGTTACGCCACTGGTAATTACGAAAGCAACAATGCCGTGGATCATAATCACGTGTAAACCATGGAACCGTGCGTATCGAATAGACAAACATAATGCAGTACATTCTTAGAAACCTATACGCCACCTTATTTAAAAGGAAATGCATTGTTACACCTGAAACACTGTTAAGGCTGCGCGGCGCCAAATTTTAAAATAATTAATTTTTTTTCCGTTAAGTAAATTCATATTTGTTGCATGTTATAATACAAGAAGATCTCGAATAATTATTTAAAATAAAATTATAACTGGCAAAACTCAAAACGCTTCTACCGATGGAATTTTCCAATTAGATTTTAAAAAGCTGAAGTGTGAACTTCGAGTGCAGTTTTCCATACTAGATATTAATACTTACCGTATTTCCAAAAGTGTAAATTTTATAATTATAACGTTGTACATTTCACCGTGTGTTGGATTTCTAAAAGACAACAAATTATATAGGCAACCCTCCATTATATTCATATTTCAACCTTCATTACAGCTATCAGTTCGTGACGTCAGCAATAATGATGCTAAGGCTTAGTAATCTTGCTCGGATCATAACTTGTCTAAATTTTTGTGAGTGAGAATTTTTTTTAAATTACAAATAGCTGGCATTTACATAGTCTATAGTAGCCAACCAAATTCAATATCTAAATTCATGGGCCAATAAATTAAAGGGGGGACGTGTAGCTCCACCCAACATAAATTTTTCTAAAAACCAACCTTATATTTTGGTTCTACTAGTCATGATAAGCAATTCTTTTTAAGCAGCAGTTACTTATTGTTTCCCGTTTAATAAATGAAGAGGTATCAGTTTTTAATTTTTTTAAATTCATAGAAGGCACCAGTGGAATCGTATTCAGCAAAAAATTAAATCGTATACCACGTTTAGCTCTATAAGATTGCAAAGATTGAAACGTATTGCCAGTTTTTGAGAAATATTATTTTGAAAATTTGAAATACTTTCGCCTTTACACCCACACACCCACGCACCCACAGACAGACATTTTTCAAAACCACTTTTTTGGATTCCTTGAGCCCCAAAACGTTTATTTCCGTTAAAATTTAGGTTTCCAAAATGTTCATGAAATTATTACTTCCTCATAACGAAAGTTTAGGAAAGTAATATAACGAAGCTATGGAAAAGTAAAAATAGACGGAGCAGTTTGCAGAGACACCCATATTTAAAAATGTTTATTACTGCTATTTTCAACAATATTTTAGATTATAACGTATTAGTCCCAACAATTACGCACTACATAATGAAATACTTCTAAAACATGCTCTTTATTGAAAGTATATACTACGATAAATTCAAACTCGTCGCACTACTCGTTTAAACTTGACACGCTTATAGGAATGCAAATCTAATTTTGAAGTTAAAAAATTTTAGGGTTTTGATTTGCACATAAGTTAACTTAGGATTAAACATCAAATATAGCAAAATATAATTCATCTGTCAAAAAATGGGAGAAAAACTCATTATTTTCCTAACATGAAAAAATCATATGTATAGTGGGGTTCGTAATCATAAAAGGTGAAAAAACACAGTTTCGCCAGTTTCGCTCAAATTCACGAAATTTCGTATTTAACAAAATGATACCGCAAGGAAACATGTTTAACTCCCCTTCCGGTTTCGCTTTTTTTTTTTAATATTACTTTCTCGGCACAAAAACGATAAAGAAGGTATAATCATGATAAATTGGTCCGAAAATGCTAATTTTATGTAGGTGATAAGTAAAGGTCGGATTTATATGCACTAACAGTGTTGCTATCATTATCACTGGTAAGGTATCGAGAATAAAACTAAAGTTATTTAACTTCAAGACGTAACGACCGCACAGGGTGCCAAAAAATAAGGAAAGCAAAATACGCCCAAGCTGCACTAATTTCTATAAGCTAAGAAAAGAAGTCTTGCTCAAGGCGCTCGCCGATATCTCTAAAGCCGGCCCTGACTGGCACAACATTACTGCTCTTTACAACACACCTTTCTTTTTCTAAACAGTTTAGGCATAACTATTTATATGTATAGTGTGGTAATAAAATTCCATTTTCTTATACATCTAATCCCACGTTCGAATCTGTTAGAAGCTTTCAACTTTAATTGACATAGCCGTTAATTGGTTAATTGGTCTGAAAGCTAACTTATATCGTAAAAACTATTACCACTTTTTTGTAACAATCTAAACGTTATTCTAAAAAAGTATAAACAATTATTTAATTATTGTTTTACTTGTCCTGAAAATAACTGGAGTGGATGCCAGTAATGATTCACCATGCGTGCATGTTTTCAAACAATTCAAACTCGAATTCAAATCATTAAGGAGTTTTTTGTTAAATTTTGCACAACAATGATGATAAGTTTAGAGTAGGTATATTACGTAAAATGAGAATGTGGTCAGTCATATTTTTATTTCCTGATTTTACACTTAAATATTTGCGGCTGATAATATAGCTCTAACTTCCTGGATCGCATTGCTGGACTACTTATATTTTGTTTCAAATTAAAAAAGACCATTTCTGCAACTTCGCCAAAAAGCTATAATTGACGAAAACTGTAATATTCTGCATTGGAGAAAAAATAGTTTGCAAATCAAATACAGAAACCAAGCATCTTATCTAAAAAAAACTAGTTTAAGAATTAGGTCTCTGAGAATAAAAATATAAATAAAAAAAGGCATAATGAGCGAGAAAAAATCATACCTGTATAAAACCAGGTAAAATTACAGGACTTTAAATTATACGTATTTTTTTAAATTCCATTATATATTGAGATTGAAAACTAGCGATAACAAAAATGCTTCCTTGCCTGAAGAAAACCTTTAAAGCAAAATGCGTCCAATTCAATAAAGTTGTTTCTTATGACCATTAAATTTTAATTGAGCTTTCAAAGAACGTCGCAAATTTTTAGTAAGGTATTTTCCTTGTAATTTTTCCTATGTCAATACAGTTATAAATAGCACAAATCGTTAAATGGTTACGTTCTGTAGCAGCAACAGAAATATTGATTGCAGAAAATGTTGTAACTATGAAGTTCAAGAAAAATACGTACTTAAAACATTACTTGACAGTATGAATGTTGTTTTCCTTTTTAAATATTTGATATCATATTACCAATGTTAATTTAAATTGTCAAAGTCCGGCAGAATAACTGCATAAAATTGTACGAAATTGAACGATTAAAATGATTATAATGCAGAAGAAGATGAAGATTTATCGTCGCGAATTGTAACTTACATAATATTCAATTAATAAATTGAGCAAAATAAAGCTGCGTGTAAATTTTCTCCACCTACCTACTAGTTAGCATAAAATTACTTTGTTTTAGATTTCTATTTCTCATGTTTCAGTTCAGAAATAGGTAATAATAGAATTACCTGTTAAAATTGAAAAACTTGTAATATTGCTTAAATTTAATTTTCCCTCTAAAATGTATTTGGTTTACCGGTTCACACAGATAGCGCAAGTTATCATGTATCATAGATGTAAGAATAAAAAGAGAGCAATTTGGTTCTATTTTTCGAAGATGCTAAAATTTTCAGATTTTATTAAAAATATCTAAAATCGTAGGATACAGAAATTATTAAATTAAATTTTAAATTGATAATATGTAATATATATTAACAGATGTAGTGGTAGTCGGCTGCCGTATTATTTTGGGAGTGACTACTGCACGGTCCAATCGCGCAGCAATTTTTTCACTTCTATGGTAAATAACATTACTTAACCTTAAAACGTCAAACTTCACGTACGAAGTGTAATAGAAGTTTTTGTTGTGTTGTTAAGTAACAAGTTTGTGCATAATAATCAAATTAATATTATGGCACTATGCTAAAGGTTTATATTAACGAATGGACACGTTTTAGCAAATCTTATGTAAATACATTTTTTTAAATTTAAATAATTACTAGGATGGCACCGCCCCCTGTTGTAACGGGTTTATCCCCAATCGAAGGCCCCCCTGGCACACGAATAACAATTCGTGGTGAAAATTTTGGCAACAAACCCTCAGATCTTATAGGTAAATATTACTATACATTTCTACATGTTTACGATGAACTACATAACCTGTACTATCATTTTTAAAGGTCTTACTATTTGCGGTTGTGATTGCTTGTTATCTGCTGAATGGAAATCTGCAAATAAAATCATAGCCAGATCAGGTCCAGGTAAAGGCAAAGGCGATGTATTTGTTACTACTCGTCTGGGAGGGGTTGGTGCATGTAATGTTAGTTTCAAAGGTACGAATAGGGCGTGATGGTTTATAATGCTTGTTTCATAATACCGTTTGTTAATTAGGCTATCATGAGACAATTGGTCCTATGAAGGAAAGTGCCGTGTGGGTAGAAGAGGCTCCATTATTTGTTTGGGGTCGGCATTCACTTTCACCCAGTAGTTACCAACAAGAAGATCCTCTAGGCTTATCTGTCGAAGGAAATGATAAAAAATTTCCTGAAGATGACCTTTTGGAACTTTTTCCAAACTGCTCGGGGGATGTTGCTTCAGATAACTTCTCGGCGTGTTGGTTTTTGTTAGAAAATCATCATTGCACATCATTCAATGATTTGCAGGCTGGGTAAGATTGTGTTTATTAATAAGTTCCAGCTTTACTTCGTTGAAGTTCATATTAATGTATAAATAAGATAATAACTTCAACAACATTTTTAATCTAAAACTTTCATGTATTTTGACATGTTTATGTGTCATTATCAAAGGTAACAGTTGGTATTGTTATAGGAAATTGCTCCCACTATAATTCGGTTTATATAGGACGGACAATTAGAAATTTTGAATTTAGGTACTAAGAACATGTACTTTGTTAGAAAGAGAAACACCCCACATATATCCAATTATGCTAAACACTTATTAGAAAACAATCATTTAATGATATAAAATTTTTACACTTTTGTGATGATAAACATAAATTAGATATACTGGAAGCTTTTGAAATTCACAAACAGTTAAAAACTGCACCTTTGATGAATGAACAAATTGATCTCTTAAATTCACCATTATTAGAAGTTATGGAATAAGAAATTTAGTTATCTGCAGACATAGATAACCAAGAACAAGTCGCCATGTTCTATTGTTCCTATAGCAACACCTACTGTTTACTCTTAATCTTAGCTTTGATTAACATGTAAACATATCGAAATATGTATAAGGTTAAAATAAATAAATGTTGTTGGAAGTTATTAAATATTTCATTTATATGTTATGTTAAGAATATTGTTCTTATGATTTCCTGATCAAAATGTTTGTAATTAGTTTATTACATCTGCGACGAAAAGTTGAAGGACAAAAGGAAGGCCAGTTATCATTTTTAAAAGCAAATGTAGGCTCGGTCATGGACCAGGTGGATACAATAGCAACTTTGAAGGATAAATTTGAGAAGGACACATCATTTTATGGTGCAGAACCAACGCTCAAATTAGAAAAGTCAATAAAAGGTAAAAACAAAAGAATTTCAAAGCACCTACAGTTTGAAATGATTCACAATATTGCATTTACAGAATCGGAGAGAGAAGCAAGAAAATTATTTGATGATGTATTAGCAAGAAGAGATAGAGCTGAAAAAACTAGAAATGCCTTAAACGTCTTAGCTAGATTTAGGTTTTTATTTTGTCTACCATGTGTCATTGATAGAAATATAAAGAAGGGGGATTATGATATTGTAATTAATGATTACATGAGAGTAAAAAACCTTTTCAATAAAAGTGAAGTGCCTGTAAGATGTGATGACATTTAACAAACACTTTTTTTTTAATAATTTTTATTGTAGGTTTTTAAAACTGCACTAAGTGAAATTGAAAAGCGTGTAGTTGGTTTACAACAAATGCTTCATGAAAAATTACAAAAAATGCCTGTTACAGTAGAAGAACAAAAACGCTTGATTAGATACCTAGTAAATCTTGATGCTCAATACGAACCTGCATGGGATGCTATTAAGAGCCATTCTGATTATATAAATTTACGCTTTAAACACTGCTATGAAGAACACAAAGCTGCTGAAGCTGCCTTAGCTGAAGAATTAAGTACGTTTATCTGTTGTTATTCATTAAAACAATTTTATAAACTCCAATCAAATGCCTTTAGGTAAAGCAAAAAATTCTCATTCTGCATCAAAGTATTCCAAGTACACTTCTCCTCAAGATGCATTAAGTACAGTTCCTGAAAATATTTTATTCATCGAAGAACTATGTGAAAGTTTATCAGAGCTTTTCCCAGATTTATGGAAATTAGGACAATCTTATTTTACTGGGGAATTACATGTCAAAGTTGAACCAGGTCGTCAGGCTGGGTTTAAGGTAAGTCGGAAGTGGTAATTGATAATTTAGATAATTGTTAAGTTAAAAACGGGCGAAGCACTTCCCCTGAATTTTCCTATCCTTGAGAAACTTATACTTTTCCTAGGTCCAAAAGTTTTTTCCAGAACATAGCCAAATTAACTTTTCCGTGGCTATTTATGGCTCTGAGTATTATTAACCCGATACCTAATACCAAGAAACTAATTCGATGCTACTATCGCCTTACTTCCGACCACTGTCTATTGAAACCAAACGGTCAAATAAAGCACAGTTTTGGTGTTTCTGTTCCAAACATAATTAAATGAAAAAATATTATATTTATTTATTTACTTTTAGCATATGGTACTGACAATAATAGAAATATTTTGTAAAACTTTACGGTCTGCGATCATTCCACATACATTAGATAAAAATGTAGATAAAACTTTTTATGGTGTTTGGACATTGCCTGACATCGATTTAATTGCGCCTTGGCTTCCAGCATGCTTACGTTATATTAGAGCAACATACAAAATATTAATCAAACTGGACTTGCCAAGTGAAGCACTGGATATCATAGCAGGGTATATATTAGATCTTAGAGTTTATTGTATGAGTATACTGTTTAAGCAGACTACTGACCAAGTTAAACAGCTTCACAAACAAGAGAATTGGAAAATCGAATTTAGTAGTACTCATAGTGGAATCACTAACTTGGTATGTTGATGTTGACAAGTTTAAGATTTGTTTCCAACTTTAAATTTATTTCTAGCCAATTAAATTTGAACAATCTGTACAGGAAGTTATTCATTTAATAAAAGAATCAGTACTGACTAGCGAACAACGAGAAACTCCCCTTTTAGATAGTCCGTCTGCTCAAAAAGAATTAGACAAGCAAGTGGAAACTCTTCTTTCAGCCTTCCATGGTGTCTTAAAAAATTTGGCTTTTCAAGATGATGACAATGAAGATGGTGAAGATCGTTCTCCTGTAGTCTCTCAACTTATTGGCACCCCTATAGCATCGTACAGGACACATGATGCTACTAATCATATTCCAGTTTGGGAGTATCGTTTACTGACAACACTTTCGAATTGTCAGTACACTAGTAATACTGTTCTGAGTCACATAACAGATTCATTTACAAAAAGTGGTTATTCTTTGTCCAAAATGTCAATTGAAAATGTAAAAACTAAATTAATTTCATTGGAGAAAGCAATTTTAGATGCATATTTGGAACAAAAGAGTGATCCTTTAGTTGGCACAATAGAGCCATCGATGTACTTGGGGAGATTTGACTGGGATACCGATATTATTCCATCTGATATTCGACCCTATGCCAAAGAGTGCATTAATAATTTGATCCATGTACATTCTGAGGTAATTTGAAAAAAGATTATTAAGAAAAAATATTTTTATGTTAAATTTCAGGTGTACGGTGTATCTCCATCATTAGTTGATAGTGTGCTTCCGCAAGTAGTACAAACCATAGCTGAAGAACTTTATAGACTTATGTCGTGTGTTCAAAAGTTTAGCCTGGCTGGTATACAACAAGCTCGAGCTGATATTGGAGCGCTACAAGAAATATTTTCCATTTACTCAACTCCCAAAGCAAAGTATGTTTTTTTTTCATTATTTTAGATTTTTAAACATATTCTCAAAATATAGTATTGCCAACATCCGAAACTTGTTTTTTGGGAAATTACCAAGTCGCTATTTCCTTCATTGCAATCTATACATACAGTGGGCTTCACTTTTCACGGACTCACTTCGATATTTTTACTGCTTTTTAACGTAACAATATCTAATTTTGTTCAATTGTGGAACTCCTTAAGACGCATATTTTTATGCATATACACTAAACTTAAATAATTGCATCAGCCTACTACGATTGGAAGAAAATGTGATGTTCCATATTTTGCTCCGCCTTAGGGTGGAAAAGTGATTTAGAATTTAAAAAAATACTTCCAAATACGAATTTTATAAAAGAATTTAAATCTGCTTTTTTTTTAATTTAACGCAGTCTAAAATTTCGCTCTTAGTTTTTGCGAAGAGTGCCATGGAAAAGAAAAATGTAAATTACCGTCAATAGAAACGTCAATATTGACCATTCTCTGTTAGTTATAGCTGAGCAAAACTTAGTACACCCGAAAAATGAAAATAATCAGATTAATCAGTGAAAATGTACAATCGTATCACAGAATAATGACATAAATGAGGCAAAAATACCAGTCTGTGCTTTTTATGGACTCAAATTATTTATTAGCGCATTTCCAAACCAGTGCACTTTCAGAAGACTTGCATATCCATTTCAGTTGCGACCACGTGTTACATTTTTCATTTACACAGTTTTTTGTGAGTGTGATCAAATAATTACTATGAACCAATGACGTAGAGCTGCTACATAGTGTAACGCACTTAGCTGCAGTAATAATTCAAAAAGAATCAAAATATAAGTTTTTTTAGATTTTCTAAAGATCCAGCCAGGTGTGTAATACTGAAACTTTGATGCATTTGAAAATATGATAGTATTCTATAGCAACTAGTAAAATTTAAAATAGCATGTTGTTCGAGTAATAAAGCCATTTGTATTTGGTTTCTACTAGATCTAAACGCTGTGCAATTTCAAGACGTAATTGGGAAAAATAAAACCAGCATTAAATTGTTCCCCTAAATAGGCGGCAAAGTTTATCTAATTTCCTTTTTCCTAATTGTCCTTGTATCTCTTCTTATCCCAACGGTGGTGAGTTGAAATTTAAGCCACCCTGTTTATATTTTTTTAAACAGGTTTATGTGTTTTTTTATCTACTAAGTATATGGTTTGTGTTAAAATCAGCTAAAAATAAACAGTAATATTAAATATTTACTTTTTTTTATTAGTTTAGTGTAAATTAATCGTTTATTACACTACAATATTTAATTACCTGTGTAAAATAAAACAAATTTTTTTTAATAATGCAGGTTTTTTACTTACTAAACTATTTAAAATGCCGAATACGGCATGTAGCATGCGATTTAGGATGCTTACTAGCATACTGACACCTGTTAGTGGGCAGAGTAAAACTCAATGTCGCTGTCAAGTATTGGGTACCCGAATATCAAAGCTACCTATGATGAGTGTCACTTCTGCTCTACGTATGTCATTGTGTTCATAAAGAGTAGTTAAGAGAATTTAATATGGGGCCAGTGATGTGATTTTACCGGTAAAATAAAAAGCGGTAAGTAAAATCATTATTTTGCTGGTAAAATACCGGTAAAATTCATTTCACGTTAAAAATGATGTCATTGGATTCCTTATGAAAAACCATTTAGTTTGATACTAGATACTCGACAGGTCTACTTAATACTTGATACGAAAACACAGAAATACAATTATTTACAGTTTATAAAAATATAACGGTTATGTAACTTACAGTTACAGTTATAATTGTTAAAGTATACCTAAATTAAATACAAAGCAAAATGTGATAACAAAAATAAAAAATATGAAGATATAAATCGAAATAAACTTATACATATAAACATAAAGTTAAACAAACCTAATAAATGTAATTGATGTAACTTTTAATAACAAAAATAATAAATATTTAATATATATTATTATATTATAATATGATTGGTTTAAAGAAATTAATCTTTATTTAGGTTTCCTACCACAAAACATTTCTGACCCTTTCCAAGAAAAATAATGTTTTGTTTTGGAGTACGATGAATATCCGCGCGCGGCAATTCGAAATGGTTTTACCATTTTACCGGTAAAATGTGATTTTACTTTACCGGTAAAATACCATTTTACCAATTGGTAAAATACCATTTTACCGATTGGTAAAATACCATTTTACCGATTGGTAAAATACTGAGACTCACATCACTGTATGGGGCATAATAAAATTCTAACCAGCTTGCAGATGAGCTAGAAATTTAAAGTTTTGGAGGCTGAAAGGTTTTGGTGTATAATCAACCATAAGATGTTTCTCTGTCGAACTCGGGCAATGTTGTGTTTATCTGCTAGTTTACAAATAAAAACTATGATTCTTTGTGTTTGTTTTATTTCTTCTATACATTTATATATTTGAAAAAGGGAAAACCAAAACTCATTTACTAATTTCACAAACTATACTTGTAATAAAATTTGCTTTGTTTCAGAACATTTTTCAACGAAGCTTTAGAAATAATTCCTCCACTAGCAAAAGCAGACTCACCGTAAGTATAATCTTTATATGCAAATTTTGTGAAATTGTTTTTTCTTAAACTGTAATATTTTTTTAGAATAATTGAAGATATATTAAAACAGTGCCGTGTTAGAATGAGACTGCAAATTCTCTGTCTTTCTCAGCACCGTTGTAATGGCCCAGCAAAAACGTGATCTCAATGAACCCCACTTATAATCGTAACTGTGATCCCAGTGCTCATTACAAAGTTATCGAACATTATATACACAGTTTAAGTAATTGTGTAATTTTTATCCAATTATTTTACGTTAATATGTTATCGGTTTTTATATCAGATTCCAGATTGCTCCAGTCTTACTAAACAGAGAGACACTTCAGACATTGATTTGTAATTATTTTATTGTTGTAATTTGTTTTCATAGCACTCTATCATTATATTTTTTTGTGGCCGCACTGTATTAGGCACAAAGTTGATAGCTTTGCAGATATTATTAGCTTGTGACACATAAATGCAGCACTTCCTAAACATTTTATTCTATAGGAGTTATATTGTAGCAAACAGGAATCCAATGAAAGCTTTTTTAAGTGGGAAATTTTCATCAATTATTTCACTGTTTCTAATTGGCCAGTGTCAACTGGCTACATTTTATTGGTGTGACGTCATCGTATAACGCACATTTTTTTTCTCTCAAGTTCGCAGTCTAACCGTTTGCACATGGTTGCGCGCAAATAACTCAAACATCTCAGGGAGTATAAGCAGTAGCATTTCACTATGTACACAATTAAAAAATATTCAATGGTAAGAACAAATTACATATATCTTTTTGTTTTCCAGTTATTGGCCATATTTGGCATTTTTGAAGTTTTGAAAGATTGCTATAGCTCCGTTATTTATGGTTTCCCTTTATCTCTTCAAGTAACGGGAACTACAACAACCCTTTAAAGTTTAGAAAATGTCAAATATGGCCAATAACTGAAAAACAAAAGATTACCATTGAATTTGTCTCAAAGAACTGTTTCGAGAACCAGCTATTAGTTTTGTTCTGGCACTGAAGGATACTCCACGTTTGCATGGAAAATGCTCCACTTTACACACTGTTTTAAAAAAGCAATGAAATTTAAAAAAATCAAATGCACCAGGCCAAATTTAAATTTCCGCTAAATTGCGCAGCACACTACCGATGACCTTATACCAATTAAATATAATAGTAATAATACTAATCAGCATATTTAGCTAAAGGCTAGTAAATAAATACATAACATAAACATAGCTTTTATATTTGCTGGTCACAAGGTTTGCCTTCGCTCTCAAAATTTCTTTCATTACTCTGTTTAAGACTTGGCCAACATTTACTAATATCTTATTAAAAGCCTTTAAAAGAAATAAAAAAATCATAAAGATTTCTTTAGCAAAGCCTAATTTTTTACATTAAATTTAAATCTAAAAATAGACTGTTTAATAATAGATACTTGTACCACTACTTGGGAAATGTTGCCTGCATTGCAATGTGAGCTACATATTTTGTAATCTTATTGTTGATTTGTTTATGTATTATAACCAAACTGGTAAACATATTGTTTTGATAATCAAACCTTATAGTTAGTTTTTGTTTTTGGCCACACCAAGTTGTAAGTTTGAACTTGACATCCTCTTTCAGCGAAAACAGAATACAAATTTGTGTAGATACCCATAATTTCGTTTTAGGGTAACTAATATGGTAAACTCAAGGTATGTTACTTACAGAGTTTATTTATATTGTATGTGTGCATCATCTGAACTACCTTTGATTTTTGTTATTTTTTGATTATATTGTGGGTATGATGACTGTTAACTGTTACCTACCTTTATATATTCATTTTTTGCCTTTTACAATAGTAAACTATTGTCAACTGCCCATTGGTGCATGTAAATTATTGTAAATAAATATAAAATGTATATAAGTGAATATATATATATACCTTTACAAATATATTTTTTAACGTGTAATTTTTAATTTGACATTATTAGTATACAGTAACTTATTTATTTATGTTTACTACTTTTGATTTTTATTTTGTTGTATATACCTTTGTTTACATTAATAACAATAAATAAGAAAAGGAGTTTTTTTATCTTTGTAATTTTTTTTTTTTGTGAGGAATTCTAATCTTACTGATTTGTTTTTCTTTTACCCGGTTACCTCTTTCCAATTGATTCCTCAGCCGATTTGCAAATATATTTCTTTATCTTCCTCCACTGGCCTCTTAAATTATCTTTTGTTCTATCTTCTTCTGATTGTTTTTTAGCCAATTTCTTTCCATATAGTTCTTCAGTGCTTTCGTTATCCAAGGGTTCTAGATTGTATTTTTCCTGATATATTGCCGCTTTTCTTTTTTTAAGAGGGATCTCCATTTACAGTTTGCCAGGGACAAGGTGTTGATCAGTTCCTATATTAGCTGAAGCTGAAACTAACTTCTAATATTTGCTCTGGTATATATGTTCAGTTGGTTATTATAAAGTCAATTACTGATTTTTGAGCTCAAGTGTTGTTAAACATATGTTTGTGATAATTCAATGATTGTGAAAATCAAGTTGCCATGAAAATTTGAATACTGTCAAGTCGAATTCAAATGTTAATAAGTGGTCCTACGTTTAATCTTGCAAATTAAAAAGAAACAGTAACTCCATAAGCAGTGTTCAACATTGGTATCTCTTTGTGTATAGAAAACAATTTTAAAGTAAAATATTAAAAAAACTAATGTCTAAAAATATGTTAATTAACATATTTTTAGACATTAGTTTTTTTAATATTTTACTTTAAAATTGTTTTCTATACACAAAGAGATACCAATGTTGAACACTGCTTATGGAGTTACTGTTTCTTTTTAATTTGCAAGATTAAACGTAGGACCACTTATTAACATTTGAATATCTCTTAAGAGATACGTTGACCATTCTCTTACATCTACACGCCTGTTGATGGATTAGAACAAAATCAAGTAACATGTAAATCATTAATAGTAAAATACTCATACAAAATTTGAATCAAATATTCAAACTTATGGCGAAGAAAGGGGCACGTTTTAAGACATACCGTAATGTATATAGTTTATATGAACTTTTTGACCATGGAATCCATTCTCCAACTTATAAAAAATCTTTTTCAAACACCTTGTATAGTTTCCAACAAAATTCGATCCAATACAGAAAGATTGTGATTTATTTTGTATTGCACTTTTTTTATTTTTTTATAATTTACTAGAATTTACTTTTGTTTGGTAATTCTCGATAATTTTTTCAGAATAAACATTTTTATAACGAAAAAAATCTATGTCCAATTTTTTGTCTACGAACTACAAAGTGTATAAAATCAGCATTGAACAATTATGCCGTAGTTTTGAAACACTTATTGTTAATATACCCTGCAAAATATGGAGATTGGGAATCGAACCCACTCGCCTTTAGCTGAATAGCTCCAAAGCCTGGAACTCTACCTACTACTCCACAGCCGGTCCCAAACATCCTTGTTTAATAAAAAAATGTATGCTTTATTGTTTTAAAATAAATTTTTATGACGATATTTTTATACTTTACCATACTTCTAATGTGCACGTTTGTGAGATCGCGCGCGATGGAACACGCGTGCGTGGGTTACAGAGTTGTGTGAATTATGTGAAAATTACAGAAATCTCTGAACTAGTTTTAATAAAATTTGAAATAGACAAGTATGGCATAAGGAAGATTACCTGGAAAACAAATTTTGAGTTGAAAAGGACAGTTAAACATGTGCCTTGGTATTATTTTTCACTCCCATGTAAAAGCTCTTTATGTCCAAAAACCTAAGAAGTATCCAAACCAAAGATTTTTAAAATGAAGGCCAATGCAGAATAAAGATCAGATAAATTTGCTCATTGTTGGAATCGATTGTATTCATATGGGAAAGTAAAAAACATTATATAACATCCACATATAACATATTACGGCTTTTCCAAAAAAAAGTGACTAGTTTAAGTTAATTGTCTACTAAAACAGGGATTTTATATTTTATTAGAAACATTTTTATAAATTTATGATTTAATCCGAGAGTATCAAACAGGTTAAAATTTATGACCTAATTCTTATCAACAACCATAATTCATACCGCTTATTATTCATTTTCTGTTAACTAGGCAACAACAGCAGTACAATCACCTGTGTATTTTAATCTATTTAGTTTATCACAAAACAAACAACCTTACGTGATCAATTTTCTAATGAATTTGCAATGAAATTGTAACCAAACAACAAAAATTTAGTAGTAGATGATTGGTGAACATAATAACCATTTCAGGCATTGAATTAACTAATTGCACATGCATTTACATATATATTTTTACTTTCCCGTACCTTCGGTAAAAAAAAGTACAAATTTCATGAAAATTTTCAAAATCGAGATTTTGACGGAAATATGCGTTTTGGGGCTCAAGGAACCCAAAAAATGTCTGTAAAGGCGAAAGTACTGGAGCGATTTTGATGAAATTTTAAATCAAGAGGTATATCAAAAGTTGTAGTTCCAGTTAAGCTTTTCAAAAACACCGAAACCGGAAACGGAAGTTAGACCCAACTCTCTAGCTTCAAAATGGCGGTCGCTACGTGTTTTAGAAAATCTCGACTTTAACAGCCATTTACTCAAAAAGTAGTTATCGGATCGGAATCCACTACAACTTGTTTGAGAGCCCTTTGTGGGTAGTATACGATGAAACAAAATTAATCTCAAATATATAAAAACCATCGCAATAGCGCTTTTTCAAAATTCAGAAATTTAAAAAAAATATATTTTTCAAAAACTGCCGGCGCGTTTTTTTATAACTTTGTAGGCCGCTAGAACCGAATTTTGGCTACAATTTAGTTTTATGCCGAAAGCTATAATTTTACTGTGGTTTTTTCTATAAATTTTTAAAAATTGCAAATGAGTACCTCTTTATTTATAAAACGGGGTCCGATAAAAATGTTTTCTTACGCAGAATTTCTCATCATGACTAGTAGAACCAAAATCTAATGTTCGTTTTTAGATACTTTTACACTTGGTGGAGCTACCGTAGAAAACGTAAATTTCAAATATTTGAAATATTCAAAATAATATTCCTAAACAACTGGTCGTACGTTATTTTTTAAGCTTTAAGTCTTATGGAAGCGACTATGGGCTACAATTTGTTTTTTTTTTGCTGAATACGAGAATGCCAGTGTGGTACCTCCTATGAATTTTTGAAAAAAATAGATTTTGTTAGCTACTGCAGAAAATGCAAATTCTACTTATCCTTTTTTTAAAAATTTCATACTCACAGAAATGTTTGGACTTGGCGGGTTATGATCCGAGCACGAATACTAATCCCCAGCATCCTTATTGTTGGGGTCACGAAATGATAGCTGTAATAAAGGCTGAAATATGGATGGAATGGAAGGTTGCCTATATAGCTTGTTTTCTTAGAAATGACGGTGAAATGTACAACGTTATAATTATGAAATTTACACGTTTGCAAATACGGTAAATATTAACATCTAGTATGGGAAAGTTCACTCGAAGTTAACACTTCAGATTTTTTTTCTTGTGCTGAACATTAAACGATAGGTTAAAAATAGCATTAAAAAAGTTGGAATATTTAGGCAACCTCAACAACTGCTGTGCTTTGTAAGAATGGGTTTTTACTTTCCTATACTTGCAGTATAGCGCAATATCCATTTCATGAAAATTTTCGAAATCGAAATTTTGACGGAAATGCATGGTTTGGACATCCAGGAACCCAAAAACAGTGGTTATAACAAATGTTTGATTGTGGATGGATGGGTATGTGGGTGTGTGATGCATCATAACTATCGAACAGATTGGTCAGATTTTGATGAGCTATGGAATTTGGAGGTATATCAAAAATTCACCGACAAAGTAAGCTTTAAAAAAGTCTGAAACCGAAAGCGGAAGTTAGACATGTTTTCTCGATAGCATTTTTTTCCTAAACCAAATTTTATAAACTTAATAACGGATTCCGATAGAAGACTTTTAGGCAAATCTAACGCTTGTTTCCGAACTTTCTTGCTTTAAAACGGCGGTTGCTACGAATTTTTGAAAATATTGACTTTAGCGCCTTATTACTCAAAAACAGGTGGACAGATCGCGTGCAAATATTTTATCGTAATAGAAACACAATGTTACTGTGCACAAAAGTTTCTGAAAAGTTAAAAACTATAAAGTGAAATACATTGAAAAATTACAAAAATTTAAAAAAAATATTATTAAAAAACTGGCACACAATTTTTTTAAATTATGTAAGCTCATAGAGCTACTATTTGGTTTGTGTCTCAGCTCACAGATTTCTCTATGAATTTTTGAAATCTTATGTTTTAACGCCTATTTACTCAAAAACGAGTTATCAGATCGAGATTAAATATGATATGGAAAATGCCCCAAGGATACACAATGCTACAAGCTACTAGAATTTTTAAAACTACTAAAACTGTGACGTTAAAAAAAATATCAAATCTTACTTTTTTAATAATATATTGTTTAAAAAATGGTCACCCTCCTTTTCTTTAATTTTGTAGACTTATAGACAGACCTGGGTAAGTACTCAATACTTTTCTTTAAATTTGTACTCGAGTACTGGAAGTACTCAGTTCAAAGTACTCATGAGTACTTTTTTTGTTAATTACTCGTTACTCGTACTCGTAAATTATCGCAATTAGTTTTAGTAAGTACTCAATGTATTTACGAGTATTTTTGCGAGCATGTGATTCCCCTAATTCGGACATTAAATACAAAACCAGTTGAAGCTATAATATTTGATTTCATATATACATAACTGTGATTCTTCTGTCTACGTAAAAATTGAACGGGGATTTAATTTATTATTTATTTAATTATTATTTTTACAGAGCAAATTAAAAATTTAAACTTAATAATTTTAGCTGTCACCTGTCAGGCGAAAGTACTCGTGTGCTGTACTCGTAATTTTGCATCACGAGTTGCGAGTACTACTCGTTACTCTTATGTGTTTAACTAATAAGACTCGTAACGTTGTACTCATGAGTACTTTAATAGTACTCGCAAAAAAAAACTCGCCAGTAACCTCATTCAGTACTCGGCACAGATCTGCTTATAGAGCTATGGAATAATATACAATTTGGTTTGTTTTCCCCAGTCTGATAACTTCTTTATGACACCTTCTATGAATTTTTGAAAATCGAAAATTCCAACCTCTTTACTTATAAAATGGGGGCCGATTAAAAATTCCTGTTTAGGCTAAACTGCTCATGAGTGACAGTAGAATAAATTTATTTATTTATAAATAATTTTTCTTCTGAAGGTTACGAATACATAATTGTTGTATTATTTCTGGGCTTTATTTTTATAATAATAAGATGTCGCACCATTCAATTTTTTAACTGATGCATTATATTATTTTATTTCGCAGTTCTTTTACCCCCCCCCCCCCCCAAATTATCATTTTCCACAAAAATAAATTTTGGGCACTTATTAACGTGTCATGAGGGGGAAATTCACAACCTGCGTATATATTAGTTGAGCAGGCCGTGAGCAGGATCCTTCTAAACGTACAGATATTGAAGGGCTAAAACGTTATGATATAAAATAATTTTGATAATATAAAACTAAACAAATTCTGAAGTATTGGAAAATTCAGGCAAAACGTTTCGCCTGTTTCTTTCTATTAAGCGAAGTAGCTGTTTATCTATGACACTTGAGAAGTGTATCTGCAGGACATCCTATACATATAAAAGTAAATATTAATTTTGCTTTCAATATTTATAGAAAATAAATATTTATCAAATATAGGTATAATAAATAGATTTGAAAAAATAAAATAAATATTTGTAAAGTGATAAAAGAGCTCAAACAAGAAATTATGTAGGTAATTTCGTAATTGTTGTCTGATTTAATAATAATACACAATAATAAGTAAAACAATAGTGATCATAACGATATTTAATTAAATGAATAAATACATATTATTTTAATATTTAACAATATAAAATACTAGTTGATATTTACTTAACGAACTGTTTAAGTGCACACCGATAACATAATGAGAAGGTAAGATAAATAAAATTATGCTAATCACCAAAATTTTTCGTTATCAAATTTTTGATTAGACAATTTTTATTAGACAATTATTTGTTGCTGAATAAAAATGAGACTTAACGGAGAAGTACTTCCTATTTTATTATTATTAATGTGGAAAGAATTGTTATTTAAGTAGAAGTTCATATATGTATTTTCTTAATACTTTAATTTTTTAATTAAACAAAGAAGATATTTTTTTCTCATCTATTGTACAGTCTGCCCAATTAGGACAATAAATACTTTATATGTTACAGTTATATACATATAAGCTGTCTTGTAGAGAACACTCTATTGATTGTTCTCCCTACGTGCTATAACAAAGAACTGTAAAAGGGCTTGTAAACTATATTGAAATAACCGATTACTGACCTTCTCACGCACCATTATTTTGCAATAACCTTGAAACACGTTTTCAAGGTCATGACATTTAATATTCCATATCCTTCAATTTTATATGCAAAAATATTCTAATTGCAGAGTTTATTTTTCGATATTTGTTCTTGCTTGATGTTTAGGCAGCCATTTGAACACGTTTGAATTTTTTTGAGAGTTAGTAAATTAGGTTTTTAATTTTTTATTTAATTAAAAACAATGTGATATTAATTTTGTATAAATTGATTCAGTTGATAATATTTTTTAATTGTAAAAGACAAACATTAATTAGGTACCAAATAACCAGAGGTGGGAAAGCTACTTTCAAAAAGTAGCTGGTTATGCTACAAGCTATTTTGTAAAAATTGTAGCTAAGCTAAGATACAAGCTACTTTTTTCTTCACGTAGCTACGCTAAGCTACAGTTATTTCAAACGTAGCTATATTAGCTACTTTTGCGTTACTTAAAAAAATTCAGGTGTACCTACAAAATTAAAAAAATATATAATATTAATATTTTATTGCGTACCTAATACTTCTTTCACTGCACTTTGAAAACTAAACAATATAATATTGTTAATTTATTACACATTTACAATGTTTGATTAAATTTTAAACTGACTTTCATTAACAACTGATTTTTCACAATTACTGTCAGTTAATTTTGTTATTTTGCCATGAAACACTTCTTCACGAGAGTGACTGAAGAATTGGAAAAAAATGGGCAAATATAATGTAAAGAGGAAGAGAGAGAGATTTTAATTTGTTATTTAACACAACTTTTGACTTAATTGTAGTCATATTATTTAAAATTAAAAAAATAGTACTACTAATTTTCAATGGTAACTACTTTTAATGATACACACAGGCAAAATACAAAAATTAAATATTAAAGGTGTACATTATATACGATAAAAAATGTTGTTTTGAATTACGCCTACATTTTTTATGTGCACACCCAAAATAATACAAAACATGAATGCACAAACAGGGTATTATAAAATTGGTGTAATTTAGAACAATCTATTTACTAGTATTTAAATCGATTTTTAAATTTATATTAATTGATTTTTTTAATTCAAATATATTTTCATGATTCTTCTAATTAAAATACATTCATTGCAATTTAAGTAATTGTTTTTGTATTTCGCGAATAAGTGATCAAAAACAAAAATTACATGCCGTGCTGTTTTTAAAATTTCTGAATGGGGAAGTTTACTGACGAATTAATAAGATAATTATGTAAAATTGGAAATATTAAATGAGCTAACAAGAGTCAGTTATTCATTTCAATCCATAATCCCTTGCATCTTGGCTTCCTGTGGTGTCTGTACATGCTTTGCTCGTTTTAAAATCTTGATTTCAGTAATGATTTTTTAAATATTTTCGATTACTTTTCGGTAGATTATTTTTCCTGTGTTTTGTCCTTGGATTTTTTCGTGGATTATTTCCTTGAATTATTTTACCTTTTACCAAAAATCTTTCCACAAAGGCACATGGGTATAATATTTAATAAAAAAATTAATTAGTAAATACTACAAAAAACAAATTTTCTGAGCGTTACTAAAACTCAAAACGTACACATGCTTCTTGAAATAATCTTTCATTTACCTGTAAAAAAATAAAGATGGTGATATTTTCTGTTCCTTATTATTATTGTTTAACCGCTAACTATATTGCTATTGAGGCATTGACTTTATGGTGTGCTTGTACTTCATTCCATCTAGGTTGTCCAAGTAATACATGTATTTTATTGGCAGTTCTTTGAAATGGCGGCTCGGCATTTGCATTATTTTTTAATAAAGATTTTTTGTTTTAAAGTGTTTCCAAAATTTTTAATAAATTTTTAATTAATTTTTGGAAAGTCATTTTAAAGTTTTTGTAAATACCAATGAAATAACCACCGACCTAGGTGTATGAAGTGCAGGTATGCACAGTGCGTGTGATTTTATGTCGGTGTGGGTGTACGTGCGTACTTTGTTCGTGCACTTTTACTTCCTTATTATAATAATACTTGTAACATGAAGAAGCGTATATTATAATTTATACCCATGAAAAATTATAGCTTTTGATATTTTGGCGTATATTTGACAATTTGGATAATTTTACGAATATGTTTCGGGCAATGTACTTAATGCAAATTTATTTGGGAGTGCTTAGCAAAAAATTAACATGTAATATACAGCTATATCATATATATTTAATTTGATTATGCTAACAATGCCAATAGCATCCATCCATCCAAAAATCAAAATAAAACCAAATTAAACTAAAATATTGCGTGATGTAAATCATTTTTAATTTGTTTTGTGCAAGATTATACTAAAAAGTAGTAATAATGTATTAGTTACAGTACATACAGGATGTGTAAAAATGGTTTTAAATTTATAGCTCTCGGAATAGTTGAAGATATTTATTCATCATCAAATAATTAAGTAATTATCGTCAGTCAGTGGCGTAGCAAACACTCCCGTAACCCCCTCAGCAGCTCGAAAATCTGTAGCCTAAATAAAAGCATAAAACTCAGCGAAATAACTAGATAGTTAAATTTAGAAATAATTAGTTCATTTTTGGTTTCAACCGTGAATGTGCATGTATATTAAAAATTTAAAATATAATAAAACTGTTTTAAGGTATATATTTATTATGAATCTAGCTAAACCACTATGTGGCGCTCAAAAAAGAAAATTGAGCAAAAAGGGACAAAAAAACCTTCCAAAACTTAACAGTTTCTTTACTGTTTCTATACATATGGTAGTAGAAGTGAAGTAGAAAATATTGAAAACAATTCATAATTGAAATCGCCATAAAAAATACGCGACATGCATGTGTTTTCTATAAACTAAGGTTTTAAATAGACAAAATTGTGTTTTTATCGCACAAGATTATCACCAACCAATATTTGCTACAGTGTTATAAATAGTTGTAGTAAATGTTTAAACTTTAAAATGTTTAATAATAATTCTGGTATGTGATGTCTTATTTTGAATTTTCCTATAACAAAACTGGAGGTGGGAGGTGGGAACCTATTATAAAAGTCTGCGAGGGGGCCTTTACGGTTTGCGTTACGCCACTGTAAGCAGTGTTAGCAAGGAAATAATTCATATTAATTATTTTGGCATTTTTAAAATTAACAATTTATTATTTATCGTTGTGAGCTCGTTAAACTCGAACTATTTCTCTGGACTCGTTGTAAAACCAGAATTTAAATTCGAACTCAATTCAAGTTCCTACAAGCAATTCCTATTGCAATAACAAGAACCCATTGAACTTGGTCATTCATTTTATATTAAACATTGCTAAAACTACTAATGCCCAATAGGTACCGAATATGATAAAAATGTTTAAATACAGCCTAAATAGTATAGCGGGCGTTGCGTTACTTTCTGGACATACTTAAGCAGCATATTTCTGATTTAATTTTCAGTCGAAAATATTCAACAAACACGGGCTAGGAAACACTACCTTATGGATTTATAGCCTCCTGAAGAGATTAATTTGCCCAATTGGGACGGTTACAGTAACGTCAATTTTAGACCTCCACCACAAGAGTTCAAACTTTTTATTCAGCGTCCTCGCTCCTTTGAGACGCGCCAAGCATTGAATAGCAAGTACACATCAAGTACTAGAGGTGCCATATTTGTTTCTTCCGGTACGTCAGCAGTAAAAAACTGGAATTTCGTGGAAAATTACTAGTCCTAATGCCGACTCGGCTAAGTACCACGAATGGCCAAGGTACTGCATTTTTGTTCTCAAAAATATTGCGATGTAAATTGGGTAGAAGAATATTGTGACGGTATCTTTGCTTAACAACGGGAGCACCTTTAATGATCTAATTTCAATTCACTTGGTGAACTGACTGATTCTAATTCATTAATTTAGTTTTTTAAAGTTGATCTAAAAATAATAAGATGTAGAATCAAAACCTGTGTTCAGTTAGACAATAAGAAAAGTCAAAGAGGAATTTTCGCTCTCACGGACGTGGTCTGTGGCCGTCACTTCTGGAAATAGTCACTCAATTTAGCTATATGTATTTAAAAAAATAGCTTGGTACATACATTTCCGTCAGCATTGTGCAAATGTTATACCTTTCAAAATGTCCAAAAGTATCAGTTCATCAGCTGTTTCACAAAAAAAATCGATTTTAGCTTTGAGACGTTTGATACTTCCGGAGATATTTGTTTTTACTTTCAAAATCCTCAGGTGTGATTACAGCAAATCAAGGAATAATGGTTTTTTTCATCAGTTTCTCAATTAGAAATGGGCTTGATTTGTCGGTCTCAAAGTGTTTAATCTACAGGTCGTCTATTTTAACCGGGACACTGTACGGTTTTCGGAAACTATAAGAGATACAAATTAGATAAAAGTTGCCTACTTAGAGGAACAATGTAATGATGATTTTATTTTTTTTACAAAATACCTATAGCTTCCTAGCAGTAACCATTGGGCTAATTGGGCTATAGCCCTAGGGCGCCGGGCAATGCCTTATAAAATATATCGTTTTAAATAGTTAATCTTTAAGGTACTACATTAAACAAAAATGTCTTTTTAGCTATAAGTTGGTTTTTTAAATTTTTTACAATAATCCCCTTAGTGGATAACCAATTTGTTGGTGCGATCGGCATATACCGCTTCTATCGTTATCACTCTACCAGGTGGGTAGACAAAACAAATTTGGTCTGGTTATAAAACAGTGTGAGTGCGCCTGCGCTGAGTGCGCATTTGTGTAAAAATTGAGTAAAATGTGCCCGCTAGTGTTCGAGAAGTATACGAGCCGCTGCCTATTGCCCCACTTCAGACTCATGTATAAACCTGTACTGAACTAGTGGTGGTTTGTCTGAATGTTACGCTGTCTGGAAAGAACATCCCTGGAAAAAAACAGCCCCGGAAACAAATCTCCGGAAAAATAATCTCTGGTAGAAAAATTCTCTGAAAAAACATCCCCGGTAGAAACATCCTCGGGTAAAAAACATCTCATAGAAAAACCATTGCCGGTAAAAACAGCCTTTTCGCGGTTTTAATTTGTACAAAAATTCTCTTAGATATTGAAATTGTGTTCTTCTAGGGCTATTTCAATACCAAACTTCAACCCGATATGTGAACTCGTTTTTTAATAATAATTGAGTGAAAATTTTCAAAAAATTATAACGGTCGCTATTTTGAAGCTAAATCATTTTGAGTCTCAGACAATTTGTTTTCCGGTTCAAATGTTACAAACATGTCTAGCTTCCGCTTCCGATTTCAGATTTTTTAAAAGTTTATTTTGAAAGACGTTTTCCGATTTTGAATGTTTTGACATCGAAATCGGACCATCCGTTCGAGAGTTTTAACGCGTAACCCACAGTCCTACGTACAAACCCACCCATACACCAGACAGACAAATTTTTTTAAAACCCCTTCCTTGAGTTCCTGGAAGTTCAAAACATGTATCTTTCTTTATCGAGGATTTTTTTCGGGGATTTTTGTGCAGGGTCTTTTTTCACTGGGTTTGGCTTTTTTTGGAGGAGGATCCTGGCTGTTTTTCCGGAGCTTTGTTTTCCTAGGGATTTTTATTTGGGAGATATGTTTTCGGGAATTTTTTCCGGGGCTGTTCTCAGGGATGTTTTATATCCTAGATTCGAATGTAACCACTGCTGTTAAGACGCTACAAATTCTTAGCCCAAGAGCTCCGAATTGTGTAGGCTCTGCTTAGTAGAAACGAGCAAGAAACCCAAAAAAAATTATATTTTAAAATAAAATATCTCTGTTCATAGTGAAAATAGAAAAGAAATCGTAAAGCAAAAAGTTGTAGATCTGTATTAAGAAACAATATTTTTCCGATTGTGTTTTGTTTCGTTATTTTAAAACATAGTTACATGTCGAAAATAAAACAAAACACAATCGTTTTCTTCATACAACTGCAATAGATAACTTTTTTTCTATTTTCACTATGGACAGAGGTATCTATTTTACTTCAAAGAAATAATTGTTTTGCGGTTTTTGGCTCGTATCTAGCAAGCTGTGGATATTTTGCGAAAAACAAAATCACTATTATATTGTTCCCCTAATTAGGCAACTTTTATCTAATTTAATCAACTTTGTATTTCTTATAGTTTCCGAGATCCCTATAGTGTTTCAGTGAAAATAGACGACCTGTATATGTTAATGAGGTGGCGAATAATCTTGTAAATTACGCAAAAAGATAATTGTTATCAAAAATGTCAGAGAAGGGTCATACTTAACCCTAACCTTACGCCTTCAGCTTGATATTCATTGGCTAACCACACGATAATAAAAAAGAAAAATTTGTTATGCCAAAACTGTTGTTCTGAGTAAGATATTACACCAGATTTTACATGAAATCGATGAATAAAAGATTTCTGCATGTATACATATAAGTTTATGCGATATTCGAAGAATGAAATGTATGGAATTAGGTCAGCGTTAACTCGAAATTTATTTGCTGCCAATAAAGGTGACCCTGCAACGTGCGAGATTTTGTGTTCAAATTTGACGGTAATTTGTTACTGTCGTTTTCAAAATGTTGATTACAGACCACAGACGGTTCGGGGTTCCGAAACATCGTTTATAAGAGACTCTGGTGTTGCAATTTGGATGCTTTTGATAAAATCGTTCGGGCGTTGCCGATGGAGGTCGTAAAACGCGGCTACGCGAAGCTTGTGCGTGCGTAGAGCGGATGAAAAGGAAAAGTGCGTGACATTTGCGGCTAGGAGTGTACACATGCGGCAAGATACACACAGTGGTGTGTTATGTAATAAGTATATATGATCGATCCATTAGTTACCATTCCAGTCATGCCGTTTTATTCCGTGCGCACGCCTGCTGGCCTGTAGTAACTATTTTAGTATAGCTCCTTTTAATGAGCAGAGTTCAGCGTCTAGACCGACGTACGTTTGCGCGATCCCCGCCGTTCTCGGATACACTTTTAGCCTGGATCGTTCGTTCGCTCTCCCTTCGCTTTCGTTTGGATGGAATCCGAGCGATTGTACTGAATGAGCGACTGGTCGAGTAGTCTGTTGCTTGTCTGGCCGCGAATCCGTTTGCTTGTTTTTAGTGATGTGATCACAATTTCGTCATTTACACGATGATGTACTTTGCGAAAAGCTGAACCGATCTCAGTATATTGAAGGTGTTCGCGCGCGTTCCTTCACTTTTAACATAAATCTTTTTTTGTCGCGTTAAACCTATATAGTTCGTGCTTTCATTTTCTGCTTGTTTATACGAACGAATCGATGTCAACAAACACGACACGCAGCATGAACGTACGTACTACCTGTGCACATTGGCACCTGCCAAAACATTGCGTACGATGGGGCGAGTTGTGAACCTGAGGATTAGATGGATACTTTGCTAGGTACTCCGCAGGATCACCTACTCGACCCCTGCGCTATTGTTATTGGTTATTCGTCATTGTTGATTAACTGCAAACAGTAGCTTTCGTTGCCGCTGTTCCTAGAAACAGTAACGTTTATGTACTGATTGTTTATTGTTTTTTCAAGTATTTTTTTCTTAAGTGATGTAAAATAACTTGTTTGTTTTGATAATTTACATTTCTGATTGCTTTGTTTACATGTTCAGAGCGTAAATAGGTATAAACATATCAATGCATTCACTATCAGGACGTCCGCGTCGTTGCGAGCCAACAAACGATATAATTTTTTCTTATCGCTGCCTAGTCGTCTGGAGAAGATATTTCTTCCACGTTTCCCTTAAACTCGTGAGAGCAGTCACGCGGCCACCGTAAAAGCCGTATAACTTATTTTTGGACTCATTTTTACGTACACAAGCTAACTTTGTTATATTTTTAGCAGCATATGTTAGGTAGATCTTCACACGAAATTCTCTGCACCGACAAATTAAAAGGGACCCCTTCGTCTACTACACACAATAACCGAGACACCCTTAGGCCTTGAAACGGTTTTGATGCAACATATGTTAATATAAACTTGCTCAACGTGTAAAATGTATTTCATAAGAACTTTAATTTGGTGTATTTTAATTGGATAGGTATTAAAAATGGAAAAACCAATTTTTATTCCGGTTATTTTGACTTTCATAAAAAACGCCTTTGTTCCAAATTATGATGCAATTTTTTTTCATTTTAATTTAAATTGCTTTATTATATTCTTAAATACTAAAAACATAAAAGAGGTTTATCATGCAGCCAAAAATTCTTAAATTCGTTTAACAGTTTTTGATATTTTTGCGTGGCTGCTAAAAAAATTCTTGCAGTTGTTTCTGGGCTTCTTTAATCATTTCCAGGGCATGCTCTTCCTACCCTCCATTGTTTTTTTCCACCCTCAAAAAGAGGAGAAGAACTCGATTTAATTGAATGCTGTGGGGTTGGGGGATATGAAGCACCCCAAATAAAAGTTGCAGAGATACAAGCAAAATGTATGAAAGTTACATGTATGTAAAATTATAAAAAGTAACGTATACTGCAAAACTATTCTCGTATATCTAGTTTGAGGGGGGGGGGGGGAAAGCGTACGTTTGTGTTTTATGATTTTATTATCATTTTTGTATATTGAAGTTTTTTGTAATGCGGTGCAATATAAAATATTATACTTCTATACACACTCATTGAATTACTTAATAAACTACATCTGAAATTCCTAGAAACCGGTACTGCAAAGTACTTCTGCTATGTTAAATATTTTTCATTTTTATTGCAAAAATGTAATATTTGGTTTTAAAATTTATGATTTCATTAATTAAGTGCCAAATTAAATGCTAAGAGACGATAAATTGATTTATTTTTTGTTGATGTCAGATATGTATGTATAAAAATCTAAAATTGTAATGTTAAGAGAGCTGAAACACCTATAGAAACCACTTGTTGATGATTACCTACCTAGTTAGTTACCGAAACGTTTCTTATTGTTGTTATTTTTTTATCACTATTAAACCCAATTCAATTTCTACGAAGTAAAATGTTTTGACGGCTAAATTAATAAAACGGTACCAAAATGTTTAAAATCGGAATAAGTAATGGAAAGATCCAATTCTGTCTATATTATACAGGGTGCACAAAACAATTACAAGCTGATGTGTTCAAAAACAATAATAAAATATTATGCATCAATATTTTTTAATTTTATGGGACGGAAGGGCTGTATATTAGGCTAGTGGTTTTGAAAAACCACCATATTTTAAGCGGTGGAGGGTAACTTGAAAATTTTAAATGGGATGATATATAAGTTTTGTTTTTTTTTAATATCCGCATCAAAATGGCTGCATACAAGCGAAAAGCGGAGCAAAATGATTTTTCCAAATTAAATGTGCGTAATAAAAATAAGCAACCGAGATTAGATCAAGCGGAATTTTATTAGAGTGAAAAATGTACACAATTTCATCTCTCCATTCGTTAGGAATTGTAAACGTAAATTCTTCACTTTTATCAAATTTTGCTTGATTTAATTCTGGTTGTTTTATATTAAGTAAAAAAGTAATCTACCGGTTTTTATATTTACAGAAATTCGTTCCTGAGACGTGCACCGTAACCGAAGCGAAAACTGAACTTAAACATTTCTTGAACCGTAATCGAAAACGGTAACCGTATTATTTTAAGAATATGCCGATATTTCTTCGTTCCGACAATTTATTGTAGGACTGACATTAGTATTTACTGTTTAATCTTCGCATCCCCATGTTCAGCCCTTTTGGTCGACCTTTAGGGTTGTAGACAAAACAATGATTAGAGTCAGTAATGTTTCACAAAATGCAAGGTTTTTGTCGGTATGACGTCATCGTATAACATGATATGAATACTTTACTAGTAGGATATTTTTTTACTTTTTACTCTCACGTATTTAATTTTTGTGTTATTAGCAGTCAGTGTGCACATTGCTGCCACTATCGCTAAAGATTTCGGGGAGCATAAACAGTATCATGTCGCCATGTACACAACAACAAGCAATAGTGGTAGCCTATGTACTTCATTTTCAAAATGTAATGAAATTAATATGTAGCCCGCACGGAATTCTTACTCTCGACCAACTGATCGACAGCGTCTGTTAATAGCAGACGTTAAAATATGAAACGCATACATAAACAACATGTCATCCGCCGGTCAAATTTAAATTGCTCGTAAACTTCGCTCCATGTTATCCGATGACGGTATATCGTTAAAATGTTGCCAGCCGGCACCGGTCGCTCGTCACTGTGATATATCGTAGGGAGATAGTGTGATTGAGCATTTCATGAAAAGTCCAGGCTGGTCTCAGTCACGTAGAGTAATTTACTTTTCATGATTTTTTAAACAATGTTGTTACGTATTCGGGGATTCTGGGTTATTGTCGAATGAGAGTTTTTTTTTAACAATTCGAAAAAAGTCTGAGTATTTCGTGAAAAGGGGGATTCCACCAAAATACTACGACGTACGATCTGTTTTGTTAAAAGAACCGAAGATCGTAACTACTTTATTTTTACTTTAAACCCCATCAGCAGGTTTTTGTACAATTTTAACAAAAACAAAAATGTGCCGTCAATTTTTCGTGATATCTTCAACACTTTTTTTAATTGCATGGCATATTTTATTCCACATAATCTTGTCGAGAATTTTAGTTTTCTTGTCATAAATAAAAACCAAAAAATACCGTTTACAGTAACCTTAACCGAATTTTTTTGTAGCAGTAAACCATAATCGAAATTTTAAAAAAAATTGAACCGTAACTGCAAACTGGAAAGTTGTTTTTTTTTCGGTTCGCGTCTTTGCTTCTTTCGCCTATTGGGGGTAGTAAATGTTTAAAGAAAAATCTATTTTGGTGCGGGTATTAAAAAAATATTGCGAGTTATATACATATAATCCTATTTAAAATTCATGTTACCCTCATTTTCAATGTTTTTGCGACTAAACGGACCGCGCGGCCTGAAACGTCTCTGCGCCTCAACGTCCCTGCGCTCAAACTTCCCTGCGTCAAAACGGCCTCGCCTAAAAGCCATAGGCTGAGTATTTTATAGTACGTACCTTCTGCTTTTTTCGTTGGTCGCTCCGCAAAACAGCGTAAACCTTCAGCTTTGAATTGTATTTTTATCGCACTTCATCGTTAATTCCGGCCTGGGTTTTTAGTAATATTTCTATAAACGGCGAAATTGGATACATTTTGCTGTTTTATGTTATTACAAATCAGTATTTTTAGTTATTATGTCATCAGTTTTTATTATTTAGACTTTTTAGAGCAACATTACAATTTTCGAATACGACCCTGCGTTGAAATTTCCACGAGAGACAAAACAGTGTAATGGGAACTGCTGTTTACTCTTCCTAATAACAACTAATGTAAAATGTTCGAGACAAAACATTTTGATCTCGTGATTGGGCGAGAACAACGGCAAGGTCGTCTTTATGTATCGCATTCCAGAAATTCGATCTGTTTTTGTGTATCCGCATCATGATACCACCACTGGTGGTAATCATCGTATCATGTATTGCATTGGGCATTTGCAGTTGCCTACGGTAAGGAAGTGTTGCTTCAACGCCTGCTTCCGAATTGGACAAACCCGAAAATTTTAAAATCGTAAAATCATTCGAATGGGTTTCTGTAACATTTCGAGATATTACAACAATCGAATGATTCGATTATTTTGATTCTTAATATCCCATCACTATTTTTTAAATAGCTTTTTTTGTCTGCTTATGGGCATCGATAGCCAATACCATTAACCTATCTATGTATCTATATATTATAGGCTTACCTTCGGCTTGACTTAGCTTTCGGCTGCCTATGTGCGCGGCTGATCTTTTCTTCATTAATCGTCTTCCGCCTGCGCTTAGTCTTGTTTAGAATGTCGGGGAGAAATGCAGACTAGCTGTCGCTTCAGCGACACGGCAATCTTTTATACATTTAATACATCTATATATATATTAAAGGCTGATCTTCGGTTACTTACGTGCGCGGCCGACCTTACCTTCTATAATCTTTTTCTACCTGCGCTCAGTCTCGTCTCGGCTGTCGTGGAAAATCGCAGAACGGCGCTCCAGAGACACGGCATACTTTCATACTTTCAATGAATTCGCTAACAATTTTATTAAGAGAAAAGCGTGAGGCGTAGTGCACGGGTTTAGCTAGTTTAGACTTAATTCTAAATTAGAGACATTCAGAAAGACTTAAAGAGCCATCGGGAATTGAACATGCGACCAACGGATTGGGAGGAGAACAAATTAGACATTACATTACATACATAAAGATTGCTTGGGATTAAAGAATACCAACTGCAAGGAAAAATTTGTCAGTCTAACAATGGGAGGGGGTGATTAGCCTCTAAATTTTTCTGCATTTAAAAAATAAGTTAAAATGTATTAGTCTAGTTTGATTGGTTTAGATTGGAAAAATAATATACAACTAAGTTTTCTTGTTAGAACAAATGTAATGCTTCGTGTAATGCATTGTAAAGGTTATATAAATCGTTACTATTGTAATTTAAGAGAAAACATTAGTGCTCATGCCAAATTTAGAACTGGTAGAACTTTCTAATGAGAAAGCCCAACATACAATTTTTATTTATTGATTTACAAATTATTCGTATTATATTAGTCAGTTTTGAAATACTATCTGCGTAAGATTTCCAGAGGAAAGTTAATTATTAAAAACACCTGTGAGTTAATGGGTTGTTTTTTCTCTTCTCGATCAATTTGAACGACATAAAATCAACTATTGCTACTACCTATAGCGAATTAATGATGAAAACGTTGTTTAATTTTTAGTTACAGGCTTTATACATCGAGTTCTAATATTAGGAAGTGTTATGTCACAAATAATTTCATATGGCATTCAATTTAATCAACAACTCTCTGTGGGCGAAAAAAAGTGTCATATTTCTCAAAAGTAACATTTGTCAATTTTGACGCAGAGTTTGCATGCACATGTTAATTAATGTTACACATCCGTTTTTGTAGTTTAATTTTGATGCCGTTAACGATCATCACAAAATATGTGCCGATGCTTTAAAACGAACTTTTGTCGTATAAAAATAAACCAAAGTAATTACAGCGAATAACCTATTTGTCATCCATTTTATGTTGTAACATAAATGATTATAAACGTCCGGAAATTAAAAATAGGTGATTGGGATTTTCCCATACTTTAAGAATGATTACCTTTTCTGTTTAAAAAATATTTTAAATCATGTAAGTATAGGTATATAAGGTCTAGTCAGAGCTACTTACTACATAAGATCAATTGCTTCGGGCATGTGACATGCAGCCAGCCAAAGTTCTCGGACGCGTAAAAAAAAAGATTGCTTGGGATTAACGAATACAAATGCAAGGAAAAATTTGTTGAGTCCAAAAATGGGAGGGAGTGATAAGCCCCCTAAAGTTTTCTTCGTCTAAAAAATTAGTTTAGAATCATATTCTACTACACTGTGTCCATAAAGGACCCCCCCCCCCAACGAAGTTTTGAACGACTTGATATTTTTCTACAAAATGTGGTGTGCTGTAATGGGAAATGCTATTTTTCAGACCATATTAAAATTTTGTATCATCCAAAATGGCGACTGGGCGCCATTTTGAAATTTTTTTTTAAATAGAAAGGGGGGTCGAGTGACACCTCATTTGAAAGGTCTTCTAATTCTGTGTCTGATCCTAGAGTTTCAAAGAAAAATATTCAGCCATAACAAAATGACGGATTTTAAACAAATGGACTCGCTCAATTCAAAATTGTTTTGATTTTTTTATCCAGGGTCGACTAACACCTCATTTGAAAGGTCTTTTGATTCTGCGTTTGATCCTAGAATTTCAAAAAAAAAATATTGAGCCATAACAAAATGGCGGATTGTAAACCAATGGACTCACTCGGTTCAAAATTGTTTTGATTTTCTTATCCAGTAGTCCACTTTTTCATTTGCAGGACTAAATTTTCCCAGAAACATCTCAGGTGGCTTGAAATAATATTGAAAACGTTATGTTCCAACAAGACGGTGCGCTGCATCATTATTATAGGCCTGGTTCTGACTTTCTCAACGGACATTTTTTTGGCAGATCGGTTGTTAGGGGGGGCCTGTAGAATAGCCGGCTCACTCCCCAGATTTAACTTTCTTAGATTTTTTTCTATGGGAATATCTGAAATCGAAAGTGTACAGAACCCGCCCAGAAACAATTGAAGAACTGGAGCACCGCATTACAGAAGTTTGCAGAAATATCACTCCAGAAACTTATGAAAATGTAAGGCAGGAATTTCATAACCGACTCTCTATGTGCCAAGAAGTGAATGGTAAACATTTCGAACACTTAATTTTATTAATTTAAGCTTTAATTCTTAATTTTTTAAATAGACTTCTTTACCTTCAAACATTGTCATTTTGTTATGGCTAAATATTTTCCTTTGAAACTTTAGGATCAGACGCAGAATTACAAGACCTTTCCAATGAGGTGTCACTCGACCCCCCATTGTATTAAAAAAAAATTCAAAATGGCGCCCAGTCGCCATTTTGGATGATACAAAATTTTAATATGGTCTGAAAAATAGTATTTAATTTCCCATTACAGCACACCAAATTTTGTAGGAAAATATCAAGTCGTTTAAAAGTTAGTTGGGGGGGGGGGGGGTTACTTTATGGACATAGTGTATAACTGTTGAGCAATTTACTTTAATAACGAATGTTTTATTGCCCTCGTTTATTAAAACAACGAGGCTTAATATCCCAATTTACAAAATTCATAGAAGGCTTCACAGAGAAATTGGCGCATTGGCGCGCCATTCAAATCATGGTTCTATAAGTCTACAAAAAATATTTAAAAATATTTTGTGAACACATATTTTTTGAAAATTTTAATTTTTTCACAAGTTTCGTGGTTTTTAAAATTCTTGTAAATAGTAAATATTGTGTTCCACTGGAACTACCACGGTAACCAGTTTATGCAGATGTGGCGACTCATGTTTGAGTAAATAGGTGTTAAAAATTAAAATCCAAATTTTCAAAAAAATGTACTTGCCACCATTTTGAAGCTAGACTTTTCGGAGAAAAAGCATTCGATTTGCCTCACCTCTACCTGCCTCTAGGCGATCTTATGCACAAATTCCGAAAATTCCGTGTTTAAAAACATAATTTAAAAAAGCGTATGTTGCCTGCTTTGGATGGTAATAAAAAAATTTTCACCTATTAAATTTTTGTTCCACCTTGCCAATTTGCAATAAGTTCGATACAGTATTTCCGGAATACCGAGTGTTGCAGACACACAGATACAGACATTTTATAAAAACAACTTTTTTGAGTTCCTGAAGATCTTAAATATGTATTTCCATCAAAATCTCAGAATCGAATTATTTAACGATTACAGTACCACTTTTAGAGTAAGTCATAGAATCCTCATTTTTTAATTTTTTTAAGATACTAATGGTTTGATATTCGAGAACTTAAGAAACTATAAGATATAAAAGCCGGTGGGTACCACTACTACAGTCACGACTAATCATATTTTTGTTAAAGCTACGCAAGTCGTCTGTTTATGTTTCGAGTTGTCTCGTTTGCTGTAAGCAGCTCTGTAGCTAAGTTAGAAAATGGGGTAAAGCGCCAGATCGAACCTCGATAGGGGTAAACGTTTTTTTTTAAATTAGTGTTTATTTTTAATGTATACATGGTGGGCTGCATCTGCTTATGACCCCTGGGTTGTTTTTAGTGATAATGGTGCATAAAGTGCATAAACCCCAACTGTCGGGGTGCTATACAGGGTTTCCCGCAATATCCATGATGCAATATCCAAAAATAAGCAGAAAGTTTCATATAAACATGGGCCGACCAACGCTTTGTTTTGAGATACAGGGTGTTAAAATTTCGGGGAAAATCGTTTTTTTTATAAATATTTCTAAAAGATCTTTTTTTCAAATTTGGCACAACGTTTGAGGTAATCGATCTTAATTATTGGAAGTTTACATAATCGAGTATTGGCGTAGATATAGAGTATCCTAATCTTAAAACATCTGATATCACGACGCCACTGTATTTTCAAAAAAATATCAATATCTAGTTTACTGTTCTATTCCAGAAAACAAAGTACTTTTTCATTTTTTCGTAAAACGCATCGTTTTCGTGACAAAACTAGTTCAAGGCACGTTATTCGAAAATAATATTACCATCTTAATATCTGAAACTTTTAACAATAAATCACAACGCGTTAACGAAAGTTGTGCTAAATTTAAAGATTTTTGAAAACAGAATTTTAAAAATATTTGAAAAAAAGAACGACTTTTTCTCGAAACTTTAACACTCTGTATCTCAAAAACAGAGCGTTTGTCGGCCAATGTTTATATGACATTTTTTTCTTGTTTATGGATGTTGTATCAGCTAGTGAATTTTGGGACAGTTATTATGGGACACCCTGTGTAAAACTCCCGAAACAACAGTATCGGACAGGGGAGGACGAGTTTTATTTAGCTTAATCGCGGATTCTTCATCATTGCTAGTCCACTGAACAGAAACGATGTAATTTCCAAATTTCAAAAATTCGTAGTGGGCGTCACATGAAAATTAGAGCATTCTGGGAAAAAAAACTGTTTTTTACTCATTTTTAAAATTACACAAATTTGTTGATTTCAATTTTTATCATCATCATAAGCTCTGTGATGTTATGCTGATCTACCGAACCAATTCGTTTTTAAGTCGACATTAGTCGAAATTAAAAAAAAGACGGCCTAAAGGTGCAAAACGTTTATTTTTATTAAAATTTCAAAAAACCAATGTTTTTGCTGTCGCATGTCACAAGATGAGCAACTAAGAACTCTCTTAAATAGTTGTAATTTTCGCGAAATAGCAAATAATGTCGGAGTTTTTTTTTAATTTTGAGGTCAGCTTATTTTCCGCAATGAACCAAATTAATTTTAATATCTACACGCAATGCGTTAATAAGTGTAAAGGCTAAAGGCGGAATTACAAATGAATATGCGAAGCTTTCGTATTAGAATACCTAATTGGAATTGCTTTAGTTTGAGGGCCAAGGTGACCCTATCAGACTGGTCTTCAATTTAGCCGTAGAGGACAAGGTTGAAATAATGAAACAATTATTAAAATTTTGGCTCGCGAAATAGTAAACGTTCTTTAACGAATGGAGTTCGAAACAACCAAATAATCTTAATAGAACGAATGGAGTTAAACGAGTAATTGAATCTACAAGGTGGGACATTTTAATCGGTTTATTAAATGTTCATTGTTGTGTTTAACTACTATATATTTTAGCAAGATAAACTTAAACAAAAACATTACGTACTACCGTGAGAAATTTATCTGAATTTAATATTAATTATTTTGTCGTTTCGCTTCGTCATTTTCAATTTTTGGATAGATTGTCTTGGGCAGAGGAACCCCTTCAGTTTACTGTGAAATTCAACATAAGGGACATCACTATTACAAGGAGTACGGCGATGCAGGTTTATCTCCGATTAGCACATAATCCATAAGAAAATGGAAAACGTAGCAGACATTCTCAAGTTACAAAGAAACGTCATTTCGCAAATGGGAAAGCTGATCATGATTGATGAACGCATTAAAATAAATCGCTTTTTTCTGAACAGTCTAGCTTTAAAGTAGCGATTTATTTTAAATTATAATTTCAAGGCCTGTTTATTCAAAGTAATTGAGGTTTCTAAGCAACGTGTTTTGTCTTATTGTTAAAAATGGACTTACGACGGATTTTTTTAGTTACGTACCCAATAACGCCTCCTATAAATTTTTGAAATTTATACTGTCATGTCATCTTATTCAATAAACAATGAGGAATTTCTAGTATTTAGATTCTTTAAATGTACAAGGTAAGTCGCATATAAGTGTCACCTTCCACTATTTCATAAACTATTACGAATATTGAATTTTTTTCGAAAAAAAAAGTTGTGTGCGACCTAATGAACTACTTGATGCTTCTTTCTTATAGTTCCATACCCTATGCAGAGCGTTGGCTACCTCTCTGCTATGTCTGTGTTTGGTGCGCGGAGATAGATATTTTGCACAGACAGACATAGGGGACCTACAGTTTAACGTGGGCTCCGATCCACAGGAAGTGCATGCACTTCTTCTCCAGAGAGGTTTTCCTGGGGAAAAATTCACCTCCCTGGTTTCCTGTTGCTTTGCGAGGGAGAACGACCGGGCCGAGGATCGAACCCGCATCCGCTGCATTGGTAGCCCGCGCGATTACCACTGAGCTACGGCCGCTCTTTGATGCTACACTTCAACATTTTCTGTAATGTCACGTGACTGAGCAGTGACTATATCGATCATTTTCTCAATAAATACTTTTTATGAAGTCAGATAGAGATATTTTTTGTTTCAATGATATAAAACTTCCATACTCTCACAATACAAAAATTTCGGAAAAAATGTAAAACGCTGATTCAAGTAAACACGCCATGGAATTAAGCGCGAAGAAAATCTCTATCTGTCTGTTTCAAAATAATATTTGTATTGCTATTTAAGAAAATGATCGATGACGTCACTGATTTAGACTATGGGCATAAAGTAGTTCATTAAATACCAAACAACTTTTATTAAGAAAAAACACGTGACAGTCTCAATTAGGGGTGCAGCGAGCAGTACTTTTTCAAAATGCCGGATAACGGATATTCGGTATCCGGTTTTTTAGCCGAATACCGGATTATCCGGCACAGTTTTTACTTTCGAAGTAGTTTCAGCTTAAATGCAATAAAATTTAGGTTTTAATCACAGAGCATAATATATACTTAAAGAGTATGCAATGCACGAACCCTATGGCCTTATTCTGTAGTGTTTTAGACAGAGATAGAGAGAGCACCGAGACAAGGAAACTACTAAATGTACTATTTCAAGGATGTGCTGATTTGCTCTAATATTGTTTTTGTTCACAATTAAGATTGGAAATCTGTCAACGAAATTGATTGTAATTACAAGAATTAATAATTTTCAATAATTGTTGTTCTGTCCTGATAGATCCGATACCATCAAGAAATCAACTGACATAACCTAACATATATGGTTTTTATCGACATTTAAATAAAATATTGACGGCGATACACGATCGTGTGTTTTTTACAGGTTCCTTGTCTCGGATCTCTCTGTCACATGTACTGCAAAATTGAGACCTGCATATCGTAGCAACAAGCGGTTCATGCATCTCCCTTATGTTATATATTACTTTGTGGATTTAATAAATAATACTTATTTATGTTGTTTGAAATAATATAAATTTAGTAATTTTATGCAGATCTGCCAAATACTGGGCTTATGAGGTTTTTGCTCTCTTACTTTCAATTATTTTAGTCTATACTTCCAAATCAATTTGCATGCATAATCTCTTTTACTTGAAGAAAAATCTCCGGCCAGATATTTCATATTATCCGGCCAAACCGAATATGCGGTGAAATGGCCGGATAACGGATAAAAACCGAATATCCGTTGCATCCCTAGTCTCAATAGTATAGGAAATAGTAAGATGGTGACAATTAAATGACTCACCCTGTATTTCTGTAAAACAGATTGTACGCAGACAATTTTTTTCGATATAAAATGTATTATGAAACAAATAGCATATAATTATTTTTTTCTATTAAAAAATTATGTTGTGAAAATCGTAAAATTTGAACTTATGTGCCTAAACTTTGAAAGCAGCATAGAGATTTGAGCGGGTTTTCTCTATTTTTCACATATTTCGCTTATAGATATAAAGTATTGATTTTTGGCAACAACAGTTTATTTATAGCACTATAAAATTATATTGACTGCAAAATTGACATTATGTTTTATGAGCTAGACCGCCTTTGCATATATAAATTGTATACGGTCTTTAATCTAGCAAAAATAAAGCTTTTATTTAGTCGTTTAAAATAACAGAGAATGCATTTTACTTTCCCATCATTTTTTTAGCATCGACTAGTATAGGTATTAGCTGTTCAACACGGTAATTATTAAATTTATTACAGCCAAATTAATCTCTAAGATATTTTCAAATAGAAGATTTTAAACTATTTTAAAAATATTTTTAAATATTTATGTATATCAAACAGGGTTTGGAATAATTACAAATATCTAAGATAATTTTAATTAAATACAAACATCTATGAGATATTTTTAAATTGTGTACATTTTTTCCTCTGTTTTCATCTTCAATGTTAATAAAAAGTGAAACGGCGTTCCATATTTAGTTCAAAATTCACTTAAAATTAGAGTTAAATGTCATTTAACAATAAAATTTCTGAGTAAAATAAGGAAAAAACATAGTGACGAAATTTTGATTAATGATTATGTCCTACGAACAAGAAATAAATCTTGAAAAATGAATTTATAAACAGTGTACATCGAAATAAATATAATAGATATAATACGTGCGTGCGTATACAAAATCCTTTTATCCACTCATCATGCCATGCGGTTATTTCGTCCCAATAATTACTTAAAAAAATATCTTTAACGTCATTTCGAGCCCAGGGCGCCTTTAGTCTTAAATTTCTAACGTTTTTTTTCCAGCCGCTGCCTCGTTATTGAGGTAAACCCTTTCTGCTTGAAACCACGAACTCTAGCAGGCATTTCCGTTAAATTTTAATTTTACAAAAAGGAACCTTGGTAATGGCACTGTATATAATTACAGGGCTGCCACTCACTGCAATAATTAACATGACATTCAGTGCTGTTTACTATTAGGTATTTAGAATACTTAACAAATTGTTTAACACGCGTAATTTTAACATTATAAATGAAATTTTGACTTTAGCAATAATAGATTTCATTTTCTTAAATTTTAGGTTCTCGTGCGCAAACGAATTCTTAATTAATCTATAATATTTAGGTAATTTAATATTCTTTAGCGGCGATCACTGAGCCGACCGTGTACACATGGCTGCGTGCTAGTCGTTCGCGTCTTCCGCTTTGCTCCAGGCACGGTCCTTTTATTAAGAACACTTCAAAGACCTTCCACCATGCGCACAATGAAAAAATTACTAAAACACAAATTCACCTTTTTAAAAAACACAGTTGAATTAAAAAAAACATGTACTACGGCGGGATTTTATCCCATAACTACCTACGGCGTTCACGTTTTTCTCAGGTGTGGTCTGTTCCATCTGCTTACAGCAAATGCTATAATATTGTACATAAACTTAGGCGTTAAAGCCGCGAGTTTTGTGGAGCTAAGCACTTCATATATGTTAATATTAATAAATCAAACCGTTCTCTTCATTATCGTTCTGTTTCCTCATCAAACTGAAACAGTTAGAGAAATGTTACAAAAACTTTTATGACAGATTTCGATATAATACTGTTTATTAAAATATTATAATATTTGAAATAATTTTGAAGCTGAGTGTGAATGGAATGTTTCTTCTAAAATAGTACAACTTGGTAGTATATTATAAAAGCAACCCTTATCTAGGTAGACAATAAAAGTAGCTCTACAGGTAGGCATGCGATCCTGTCTAGCAAGTCCTCCTCTTTGCCCGACCTCTCTCACACATTCTAAAGGCATTCAAACTGAATAAGCAACGTTAAAATACGGCTTTAGCTCGCAGATTAATTATTTCTTAAAGAACATAATGATAATTTATGGTTCTGCAACTGCACTTAGTGAAAGAAGTGTGAAGTATCTTTGCGGCATCATAAAAAACCAACTTTTTTGACTTTCAAATCAAGATTCACAATTTTTTACTAGTAAATGCAGCAGCACACAAAGAATGACCCTGACAATAAGTTAAAAGGCCTTGACAAGAAAGTAATTCCAGTTTTTGTAAACATTTCTTTTTATTAAAAAGGGATATATTTAAAAAAAATTAAAATAAAATACAGGAAGCAGTTATTGTCATTTTAGTCTCTTTAATTTTTATGCATAGTTTTTTTATTTCCAAGCTTCTAATTTTCTTATTCTAAGCTGTTTCTGAAAATTGTATTCGAGGCGTACTTGGAATTTTGAATAAACTAATAATTTTGGTAAAAATACAAACGAGCTGAGAATAAGAACGGAAAAATAAGAAAAATACACTTATTGAGTTCTTACAAAAACATTTATGTAATTAAATACAGGGCGATTCATAACATGTAGAACACACTTTCGGGACGGATTTAGAATCTAAAAACAAGAAAAAAAAGCTCGTATAGATGTAAGTCCGGAAACGCTTTGTTACGGAGTTCCAACCTCCTGTTTTTTTTGTCGATATCTTTGGCATTAGTTCACTAAAATTTTGGAACTATATCTGAGGACTGATTATTTTTACTAATTTTTGTTTGAAGAAGTAAACAGATGTCAACATTTTTTTAAAATTTAGATTTATACAATTGGTTAGGCAATTTTATTCTCTATACAAAAATACACAAAAAAATGCTTATACTAAAATCCAACAGTTTTCGAGATGACTAAATTACTGTGAAAAATCAAGTTGCCATGAAGGTCTGAGTGTATTTTCAAGATACCCAATTACTTTCCACAAATTTTAAAGGTAAGTTCTACACACCAAAGCAATAAAACGAATTCCCATAAACATGGTCGTGGAAACGCATTCTGAAAGAAGTAGCAGAAGAACTGGTCTTAATTCGGGAGGCTGCAATTTCGTAACTAAGCGACCCATGTTTATAAGAATTTTTTTATTGATTTGACGTGTAGAGTCTATTCTGAAGATTTGTGGAAACTATCTGGGCATCTTGAGAAAACAATTTTTATGAAGAATATAAGATTTTATTACTAAAAATTCAAAATTCCAAAAATCTAACATAATACGCGACCCTCCCATATGAGACACCTCTGATGCATTTAATCAAACATATACATTGATACAAATACTGAACTAAATGAGCAATGCTCAGATACAGAATTGCAAAATGTAAAAATTGCAACTATACTGTGAAAGTTATCGACAAAGAAGTTATTAGACTGTCCCTCTTTCGGGAGACTGTATCTCCGTAAAGACCCATGTTTATACGATTTTTTTTTCATTGTTTTTAGAATCTTGAAAGTGCGTCCTACATTTTACGAATCACTCTGTATACATTTCGGCTGCTAAGTAGCCATCTTCAGTAGCAACCGAGCACGTACTCTGTATTTTCGTTTTTTGTTTGTTTTTCGAAATTTTTGAATTCTAAAAATTTTTTGAATTTTTCGCAGAATTTCGACTTTGAATTAAATGATGAATTAGAATATTGAAACTCTAATTTTCGTTGTTTTGTTATCAGACAGGATTTGAATTTTGTTATAATTTCAGGGTTACTCATACCTATTTAAATTTTGTGGTAAAATTAATTCTGTAGAATAAATTTTAAAAAACCCAAACGGAGAACAGGAGACAGTCTTGGTCAATTTTGTTTTCTTTTGTTTAGTTTTTGATTGAATAAATTATTTTCGACCAGAACGATTATCCATTTGTGTTGATACTTTAATGAATGCAATTTAACAAACTTAATAGTATTCCGAAATTCGTTTTCAAACAAGGCATTGTATTTAGATTATACACATGAAAATGAAAGTCAGTTTGGCCTAACTTGAAATAGAACTCCCGACAAATAAAAAATAAAAATGAAGCCCTACAAATTTTTTCCGATAAACTCGTCATCTATTTGGCATTTTTTTTTCAGCAATACGCTGGAGTTGTTATGATATGTAGTAATTTATGTTTCAAATTGTGATTTTACACGATAAAAGTGTTATTTTGGAATGCTAAACAAAGATGGCCTGGCCTGATATTGTTGTTTTGATACAACTGTCACATAAGCATTACATTTTCAGGATTAGAGAATTTATGTGTTTGTGTTTTGCAATGCATTTCTGTTTACATAACATTGCTTAATATTCATTGTTTATCTCTTATTATAAATAATGCATTGTGCTTATGACGCTTTTGAATCGTCGAAACAAAATTTTGAACAAAACCTTCGGCAGATGTTTGCATACAAGCTTTTAACATTTAATTGAACGAACTTTGTCCCAGGACTCTAAAAATAAATAAACATCAAATACTCATTAATATTAATCAAACAATTTATAAGTAACTAATAAACTATCTGCATGTGATTTATAAAGACATTAAGACGCAAATTGCACTGAAAAGTGTAAGTGAACCTACTTTTGGCACGATTCTAAACATATTTTTACACCCAAAACACGACGCTTGCATAAATATAAACGTTTCCAGAAATCCTTGACATTTACCGTTTGTCCGTTTTTCAGGTTACTTTATTTAAAAGGGGAGTAATTAAGGAAACTATAGTTTAAAATTACCAATGGTAATTTTTTTTCGGGACACGAATTTTCTAAATCTGAAACGGAAATCTTATAGAAGACTTTAGGGCAAATCCAACGCTTGTTTCTCAAACTTGGTAACTTCAAAATGGGTGCCGTTATAAGTTTTTGAAAATTTTGACTTTAGCGCCTTATTACTCAGAAACAAATGTACAGATCGAATTAAATTTTGTATTGTAACAGCCCTATAGAGATACAACATTACTATGCCCAAAGATTTTCGAAAAGCTGAAAAATATTTTCAAAATTTTAGAAATTTTCAAAAACTGGTTACACATTTTTTTTTTAATTTGTTAGCTTATAGAGCTGGGAATGTGCTATAATTTGGTTTGTGTTCTAGCCCGCTAATTGATATGTGACGCCTTCTATGAATTTTTGAGTATTTTTGTTTTAACGCTTATTTATTCCAAATTGAGTAATCAGATCGGGTTGAAATTTGACACTGTAACTGCCCTAGGGGTACACAATGCTAAAAGTTACTAGAACTTTCAATACTAAAATTGCGATGCAAAAAATATATCAAAATTTTGATTTTTTCAAAAAAGTATTGCTCAAAAACTGGCCGCATGGTTTTTTTCTAAAATTGTATAGGCTAATACAACTAGGGATGAGCTAAAAGTTACTTCCTGTCTACTAGTGTTAGAATTATTCGAAAATTCGCGCATTTTTGTTTAGTTATAAGCCGAGGATGATAAAAATTTCTGTTTGCGTGAATTGAAAATTATAAATAAAAAATACAATAAGATATGCCCGGGGTCAAAGCATAAGTTTAAGTGAGTTGACACTGTATATACGTTAGTAAATTGGTACGCTTGTGATATGTGCAGGGTCGTGTTTCTCTCCGGTCGGTGTGCAGGGAGAATGCATAGCTAGTTCAGTTTGCTTGTAGTAGACCCTATACAATGTGTCCCAAAACTAGACGAACATAGACAGATAACATGGGGAACTGAAAATCTCGTGATTTAACAATTCTTTTTACGAAAACCAGCGCAAAAACAATATTTACCCCTTATAAAATAAAACGGATAATTAGAAATTACTAAGAAAATAGTAACACAAATTGACTGTGAGCAGAATTTGAACAGCAGCACTTTCGGCATTGTTGTTGTTTCGCAAGCGTGCAACGCCCGTTTGTTAACTGCTATAAGCGGAACTTGTTTATTGCAATCGTAAATTAATTAATTTAAGCCGTAATTGCACCGGAAGCTTAATTTTTTTTACCGAGGAATACAAAAATATGGGTTCTTTGTCGTTATGACGTCTAAAATTAACGGGAGCATTTCAGGTAGATATTATACGAAATTTTCAGCTTCCCTATGTTATCAGCTTATGTTCGGCTAGTCTTGAGACACATTGTATATATCTGTTATTCGAAATTTTACAAATGGGTTTTATTTTGTCATTGTTGGCCCCTGAGACGGTAATACTGAAATACTTTTGAAAATATGATAAGTAATATTTCTGAAGTATAGGAAAGCCCGCGCGAAGTGCTTTACTCATTTTACTTTCCTATACTTTCAGTGTGGGGATGTATTGATTTCGTGCCGAGGTAGGAACCGGCTATGATTTTATTTGTCTTTAAATACCTAATTTACTCACGAGGCCCTCTACAATTTTTTGAAGATAATTAATATGTTTTTTTAAATGCAAAAAATCAGAAAATTTTGGACTTCTAACAACACTTGTATTCGTATGGGCATTCCGAAATTAAACGAGTGGTCGACAGGTGAGACCCCAACGTAGCCCAGCATATTAGGAGTATTCTGATGTTATATACTTATGGTATAAAATATTTTTAAAAATGTAAAACGTTTTTGTTTTTTAAATATCCGAAAGTCCTATTTTTAAGGGCATTGTCATACAATATAATTTGGTATTTATATTTTATATATATCTTTATTCTTTAAGTTGGTTTATTTTTTTTTATAATTTATGTAGTAGCAAGAAACCCACATACTTGTTCTGTTTATCACTTGTTTCCGTTTTTGTAGTTGTAAAGGAAATGATACCTAACGTTATCGATTACAGCACAACGTACAGTGTATTTCTGTCTATGTTAATTACGCCTTAATGATTTTATAAATAAAAGATTGAAAAATGAAAATTACAAAGTTATGGTTGTAATTTAAAGAAAACAAAGTTAATTGTATTTAATTTTTTCTTTTGAAAGAATTGATCAAAAGGCGTAGGAAATTAGGAATAACAATTAACAAGGAGAATGTAGTAAACTGGACTTTGTTTCTTGCTAAACCTAAAAACTTTTTATGTAATGCTTACAGCGTAATTAGTACACGATTAATCAGGTCCGTTTTCAACAATTTTTATTCGGGGGATATTCCATTCGTAGCTTTCCACTTAGATACCTCTGAAGACTGTCAATACAACGCATGATAAAACGTTCAAAATTTAGAACTTATTTACAGTTTTGAGCTCTCAAACGGATGGTCCAATTTCAATACGCTTTGGAATTATTAAAAATACATCGGCAGAATTTAAGAATAAACAAAATACAATTAATATATGTTTGCGTAATCAGTGAACCTGTGAGAGTTAAAACAATAAAAATCATTAAGGCAATCACAATTATATTTTAATGAAGTTTAGCAACTCAGCGCATTGATTATTTTATTCATTCAAGTGATAAGGCTATCTTTTAACTTTATACAATTTTGTCTACCTTTCAATAACTATATGACGTTGGGCGGCTTACCTTAAAATTTTAATATTCTTGCTTATTTAAAATGATATATGCTGTGAAGAACTTTAAATATTTAATAAAACGATAAATATTGGTTTAACAAACTGACTTCGCTTGGTTATTTACAAGGTTAAAAGCAGGCCCAATAAAACCCGGTAGGCACAAACCTTTTCAATTTTCTGACTGCTTTGTATAAATGTTTAAATTCTAAATAAATATCTCAGGAATTCTAAATATTAAGTTAAAGTGATGGTTACGGGTTTTAAACTATTAATCCGGGTCTATTTTATGAATTGCGATATCCAGAACTGACGCTTAAGTGTATCGGTACTGATTCTAAGTATTTTTAAGAAACAGCGATCTGTTTTATAGACTTTAATTTCTGAATAATATTATAAACAAAATATGATCGCTTAATTATTCAGATTCTATTAAAATCAGCAAGGGCGATTGGGTCGGCAAAGTTTAACTTTCGGTTTGAATAAACAATTCGAAGTGTTTGACGAAATTTAGTGGAAGTAGTACAGACGTGTAATTCACGGGAGAGCGGTGAAGTTTAACTTTCGGTTTGAATAATCTTTCAAAGTATTTGACGGATTTTAGAGGGAATATTGCAGTAGTATTCAAGTTTGTAATTCACGGATGAGCGGTAAAATTTAACTTTCGGTATGAATAATGATTTAAAGTTTTTGACGAGTTTTCTGGAATTATTACAAACGAACTTCGATTTCTCCAATGCTCAACTGTTTTTTTTCGGTCTCTGCTCTTCAACGCAAAGAAATGGTTTTCCAAAAAACAAAAATTAAAGTTGGAAACATTTTCAGTTTCTATTCAACTATAGATAAGAAATTCCTGGCGAGGTCTTAGCGCACAACGCATACATCGCTGTCTCTCTGAAGCTTGTGAAAGATATTGCGTAAATCGAAGCATACAGTTTAATGCCGCCTGACTGAATTAATCATACCAAGCTGCTGTTAAAACGAGCAGCAGTTTCTCTATTTATTGCCACCAATTGAAACAAATAAAAGCGTTTACTATTATTTTTACATTAAAGCTTTTTATAGTGTTTAGACTAATTTAGTATCATCCAGTATGTACTTATAATATGAATACTAAGCAGCTATGCTGCAGATACAGTGGTAAGAGTGATTTTATAGTCGGTGTTGGCGTGTAAAATGTTAAAATGCAAGCTACTCTCTCGAGTAATTATTATGAACTAATCTTGATACTAAAATTGAAAGTATCAAGAGATATTAATTCTTACTGTGTTAACAAGTAAAATTATGGTCATAGAAGCGATTTGTACGAAAGCTGTGATTATTATTTCTTTTGATATTTTACCGTAGCTAATACATAAGTTTTCTCATCTTATAAACGGTGATGCAAAAATAATGTAACTGGGTAAAATATAAAACGTGTAAGTGTATTTTTGCTGATTTTGCATTAAAGACGAAAATCTCATATTAAAACACTTTTGTTCTAAAGATTTTCAATTCGATTATTTTCCTTTAACTAGTAAACACCGTAGGTAAACGAAAGGTTATTGAATTTATGGAGTATAGCTGCAAATTTTGTGGAACTTGGGGACAAATAAATAAATTAAAAATTCTGAGTGTGGGTTGTAATAATATATGCAAATTATTGTTTGCTGGAAATTATTATTAGCATCAGTCGTCCGTAAAAGCTTCGTTTATCTTTGGTATTCAACTTTTGAGCCTGAAAATACCACCTTCTATTCAAGTTAAAAAGTTTATGGCTGCACATAATTTGGTATGCAATTTATTCGCTCCTTTTAAGTGCTTATTAGCAGCGTATTTTTTTCTTGTCTAGGATTTCGTTCTTAATTAATGTTTTGGTTATTTCGCATATCTGCGAACGCTTTTTTAAATGAAATTCTGCATCGCTTAGTTGAGTTGCAGCCGATTAACGAATAAAGCTTAGATTATAGATTACAAGGTACTTCTTCTTGCTTAAATTATGTATTGCATTCACGTTCTAGTACTTGATAGACTCTCTAGTAAAAAATTCGAACACGCCTTATCGCGAATAATTTTAAATAATCTACTAAACATTGTAGGGTAAGATGTGTACTGAAAGTTTAACACTGTAGCAGGCGCGGATGCAAGCAGGCTTTTTAGTAACCATTGTTGGTACTTGTAAAAGTAGTTTATGTCGTATTATTTCAATTTGCTTGTATATAAATGAGCATACAGTAAAAGTCATAAACGTCTGTTAGGTGTGAATAGTCAGAATGCCCGAGAGGTCGTAACAGCGTGTATGAAGCTAAATTTATTTTTTCTTTCGGCACAAGCAATTTTTTTATCGATTATGCACAACCACTCCCGTAAAATCATTAAAAATAAAAAAAACTTACTGGTCGGAGTTGTTGTTTCTGCACGGTTTTTTAACAACAAAAGGATTAACCACCCACTGAGTGTTGAAAGAATATAAAATGATTCAAAGATCACCGCCTCTTCTCTGACATTGTCAGTTAAATGTTAAATTGCTTTAACTTACATTACAATTTTTATTTTCACCAGAACAGAGGAACAAATTTTTAATTTTCTTACTAGATTTTGGACAGTTAACTTAAAACTAGGTAATTATAATTTACGTACAGGATCACTATACAAAGTACCAATAATTTTTATTTTATTGTGCTATTTGAGAATCTGGCATGGTGCAAGACGACGAATTTTTGTTATTTGTTTCTTTTTTGATAATATATGTTACCTGCTTTCAAAGAATTGCATATAAATTCCACAGATTATTCTACAACAATTCACGCGATATCTCAGGTTGCAGTCATTATAACTGATATAGCTTTCAAGATTTAGGTCTGGATGTTGGAGGCCAACCTATTTTAGTCAAACTTCTATTTTTGATAACCTAATTCGTAACCTCGATGAACATTTCCGTTAAGGTCTACTACTATCGTTCACACGCTTTGGGGAGGGCGGTGGGAAAAATAAACTGATTGTGCGCTAAAATCTTACCGAAAATGTTTCATCTATAGTTAGAAACGAAAAAATAATCAAGAGAAAAAAATTCGATTTTTTACATTGTTTGGAAACCAATTTCTTGCGGTTACAGAAAACCTGAGACCAAAAAAAATGTAACAGCTAAAAATTGGATAGAAGAAGGAAAAAATTACTCCCCCCCCCCCCCCCCAAATAAAGATTGTTGAACCCAAAAATTAGTTTTCCTGAGTTGGCGCAGCTGGAATACCCATTCGAGTGCGATCAGCAAAGTTAAGCATAGCTCTGCCTGGTCAGTACGTGGATGGGTGTCCGAAAGCCGAGTCAACGCGGCGCCTCTTGCTCTCGGAATGGCACGCTAATAGGTGGTCCTAGATGTCGCATTAACAACGCGGCAGTCGATCGATTATAACAAACAATGGGAAACTAGAAGACGAGGTTAACAATATGATTAGGATGCGAGGAAAGCAGCAACAAGAGCACCACATGAAGTATTGTGGAACAAAGACCTAACAAAGGATACAAAAAAAAACATATTTATGATAGCATTGTATACAAAGTATTGTATTATATGGCGGAGAAACTTGGACAATGACCACTAAGTTAGAGACAAGATAAGAACGGTAGAAGATGATTTCCTCAGAAGATGTCTCCAAATTACCAAAAAAATATGGCAAGAAATGGAAGTAAAGTCCTCAATGACGAGAAATCTACACAACATAATGTATTTCCGATAAAATCTAAAAATCTAAAATTGTCACGATCACAATATATACTGGGGGCGAGGGAAAGGAGAAACAAAATCATACACTTTACAATTAAAAGCTGTTCCTTAGAGAAAATCTTGAATTCAAAGTAAAAAAAGATTATTACGATTTGATAAAATTAAATAACATAAATAGTGCAGTCTTTAAGAGGCAACATATTAAATTATGTCATTTTCCCAAACGCAAGTTCGAAAGTATTAAATTAATGACTGAAAGTTAAATGCGAACATCGCAAAGATAATCAATGTCCTAAAAAGAAGGCAGTGAAATTGAATTTTATGTAAAAAGCGAAACAAAAAGCGTTGTAGTAGAAATGGTTTCAGATGTTTTCACTTACAGCGTTCGATAATAATGCGTTCGTACGCGATTCCATCAGTTCTGATTTGGTGAAACAAGCTTGACCTTTGGAATTAAAAAGTCAAGTAGCATCTCGATATTTGGGTTAATATGTTGGAACGTGCACGTGTTACAAAAAATCGAGAGTAAACGTGAACAACTTAAAATATATACCAGCGAACTTGATCTTCCATTAGAAGTTAACGCTGTAAATCTGTAAAGCAGTAGGATTGTGGTTCTACACCTGCTTACTAGAATTGGCGTTGGCCGAACCTGACACTAGACCATTTGACCCACATAGCACGATGACTTAATCACTATACAAAGGTGTAAAAGTGCAGAATATTTCATGGACTCACTGTGCCGCAATCGCAATACCATTTCTACTTTGCTGCGGATTTGTGTTGACCATCTGTTCCATTTTCATTTTGAATCCACGTGAAATCAAGTTCTCGAAGCCAAATTTTTCCATAACTTTATAGTTGAAAGCAAACAAGCCGCAACCAGGAGCGGATTAAAAATATTTATTTGTGGTTATTGAAACTAGTTCCACATATGTACCTTTTTCCAATTGTTCACAAAACTAGATACAATTTTTCACCAGGGACGTGCACCGTAATCGAAACGAAAACCGAAAAAAAAACGCAAAATTTTCCGAATCGTAACCGAAAGGAAAACCGAAATTACTTCTTGAACCGTAACCGAAAATCATAACCGCAATTATTTTAAGAATATACCGGTAGTTTTTCGTTCCGACAAATGTACAACTGACATTTGTTTATTGTAGCAATTAGCAATAAGTATTTACCGTTTAATCTTTGCTTTTGGCATATTCAGCTTCTTTGGTTTACTCTTAGGGTTGTAGCCAAAACTATGATTAGAGTTATTAATGTTTCCCAAACGCGATTGCAAAGTTTTTGCCGGTGTGACATCATCTTTCAACATGGTATAAATATTTTACCTACTCGCAAGTACTTAATTTTTGTATTATTGGCAGTCAGTGAGCCGACAGTGTGCGGCTGCCACTATCGCTAAAAATTCTAGGGAACATAAACAGTAGCGTGCCACCATGTACAATATAACAAAAAATAATAATAACCTATGTAACCCTATTTCGAAATGTAGTAAAATTACAATTTTTAAAATGTTACCGCACGGGATTCGAACTCTTGCCCAACATATGCCTCACAACGCTGTACACGCATTATAGTACTGAAGCGCGTTGTCTGTTGATAGTCGATACTAAAATACAGAACACATACATAAACAACACGTCATCTGCCGTTCAATTTTAAACTACGCTGCATGTTTTCCGATGCCGGTATACTGTATACCGGCAAACTGTAGCCAGCCGGCACAAGCCGGCTAGTCAGTGTGATATATAGTAGGGAGCAACAAAATTTCGACCAGAAATTTGATGACAGATGTCAAATGACACCGTATTTTACAAATATTTCGTTATGATTTTAAGCTAATTGCTACCGGTAGTGGGAAAAATATAATAAGCAACACGTAATGTAAGAATATAACATTCTCGGAAGGTATCCTTCTTCGAATGTTAATACGTCTTTACATTCCTTATAGCTTAATTAACCATTTCATTACTTTTTTAATAATTTTAGGTTTCCAGGGTTTCTATGTTTCTAAATTATTGTCGAAAGAGAGTTTTGCCTGTGATTCGAAAAAATTCTTTTGTTTCATGGTCTGTCTGGCCATTTCGTGAAAAGACAGAGTTCTATGAAAAGAGCCGAAGACCGTAGATAGTTTATTTTGATGTAACCGCCAGCAGCAGTTTTCCTGCAATTTGACAAAAACCAAAATTTTTTAGTGCCGTCAATTTGTCTTGATAACTTCAACATTTTTTTCAATTGCATGGCATAATTTTTTCCACTTAATTTTATCGAGAATGTGTTTTGTTTTCATCAAGAAATACCGTTATATACTGGTAATAGAAAACGAAATTTTTAGTAGCAGTAAACCGTAACCGAAAACGTAACCGAAATGTTTAAAAATTTTATTTCGGTTTACGTCCCTGTTTTTCACAGGGCACTAATCAGTATTATTATTTCCGGTCACAGCAGAATAGTGTCATCAAATTGAATTTTATTTAAAATTGTATCTAAATGTTTGAGAAGGAAGAACTAAAACCTTTTCTACGTTTTCTAAATCCAATCTTTGCCTAATTTTGTTGCATTAGTTTTTCGTCTAACTTACCATTATGGCTAATCCGTCCCTGGCTACAGATTTAATTCTGTATCTTTTTTTTTAGTTTTAATTTGTCGAAAGGTGTATGTTCACGCAGAAATTCATTAGCATTTTACGCGTTAATTTGTTTTTTGTCTTGAGGGCAAAAAATTTCGCGTAACCGTATTTTTTATGACGAATGCTTTCCATTTATAATGACAAAGTAGCGAAAGTTGAGTGGCCCCGCAGTAGGTCAGAGATTGAAAATTTATTTTTGGTAATTGTGACTCGTTGTGACGATCTAATTGTTGTCAGATGTATTTAAGATGCGTAACGCATAAATTTTTGTTTTGCCGTTGCTATTTAATTATTTCCCAAAAAAACTGCGTACCTAGCTTGTTAAAAAGTGAAATAAATCTAAATTATAATTTAAAAGAAAATACGAAATATATTCTTTGATTTTTTTTTGTTTAAATTTCCGCCAATAAAAGCCGTCTTTTATCAAACTCTCTTCTCGTTAATTTCATCGAAACGATGCAGTTTGTTCAGATTTTTTTCTTATTGTGTCGTTTCAATAACACGTTTGAAAAGGGCAACAAAAGAGTATGATATGGTAACTTTTACGCAAATTTTTCCAAATTCTTTTGATGTTCCAAATAAAGTAGCCCAGCAAGTGAACGGACTGGAAATTCCCGAACGAATTTATTCAAATAAAATTAAAATTGACGTCACAAATGCGTAATACCTTAATGGTCTAGAAAGTGTAGACACTTAATATTTATTTTAGATTATTGTTTCCGCTGAAAATCTCGTCTGGTGTTTAAAAAATATTTAAAAAACTGCTTACAATAACTAATCATTTAATCAAATACATTCGGAGCTGTTTATAATCAATAATTGTATTTTACATGGAAATTTGACCCTAATTTACTCCTACTGGTGAAACCCAAATACATGTTATGACCGCATTAAAAACAAGTAAATTGCAAGTGAATAAACCAATAATTAAAGTTGTTGATTATTTTTATCAAGTAATCCACTTTTCCGTTTACGCAAACTGGATTTTAAAAATACTGTTAGTTGGAATTTTCAGGTTTTCCCTGTTAGTAAGTAAACTCTTTAATAAGAAAATTTTACGAATATTAAGTTGTATTTATCGAAAATTTGATATTATATATCTTATCATAAAATTACCGATAACACCGACAATAATATCGATTTATCGACACATCGATATTTATTGAGATTTATCGATATGTATCTAAATATCGACATCGATAAACAGATTGATTATATATTTAGGGCCAGTTTAGTTGCTAATTTATTATTGGCGATAGAAAAAAAAGTGTAAGTAAAAGTTATACAGTTTACAGTGACGAGTATTTTGGGCAAACAAAAAATCGACGACTTAGTATATACTGTATATTTTAGGCTAATTTGATTGTACGATAAACTCTATTTAAAAAACTATAATACAACTGTAGACCCAAAGCTAATAATAAGCGATATATTTTGATTTAAAGCAACGTATGTAACCACTGGTAATGATTCTAAATCAAGGAGGTTGTTAGTGAGAAAATGATAAAAGCAATAAACAAACGTGCAATTCGTGTTAATTAAATATCAGTTGTTTATTATGTTTTTAAAATCTCCAATCAAAAAATCCATTGGAGTTAGGTCAGGTGACCTAGGTTGACAGCTAAAAGCGCCTTGATTGTCAAATTAAAACAATATTGCCGTAGTTTATCCACAAACTTCTTTGTGACAGAACGGTTACACGTTGTTTATCGTTTTTATTATTTTCTCAACAACAGCTTCCTACGATCAATTGCATTTTATTATTATAAATCATTACCATTGGTTACACTCGTTGCTTTAAATCAAAATATCTCGCTTGTTATTAACATTAGGGTTACAGTTGCATTATAGTCTCTTAAACAGAACTTATCATACAATCGAAATGGCGTAAACAATACAGGGTGGTTCGTTTTGAAAAATTAATATACTCGTTTTTGTTTAAACCGGAAGTCGGCCATTTTATTTTGTATTTCCAAAATGTATATCTATATATCTACATCGATATATCGATAAACTAATATTCAGCTATCAAGCTGTAAATAGGTCACGGTTGCTAATTGACATTTATAGTGCGCATGTGTAAAATAAAAACAATATAAATAATTTACAATGCTCACTTGCTAACTGTTTAAAAATTTCAAATATGAGCAACTACGGTAAAATAATAAACCGCTCACGATTTGCAAACTAATCATCGACATGCCGCACTTGTTTTATAGGCGACTACGATTACGTTTTTACTTGATCGTTGTGCATACACCTGCATAAAATTAGTGTGTTTACTTAACTATATATGAGAGGGGTGAGACATGTGACTATCCAACGGTACGAGCGCGCCGCTTTTGCTCTATTCAAACGTACCGCACTGCAAACTGTTTTTAATTGTCAACAGTAATCAAGCGGCAAAAGAATTATACAATAAAATTGCGCCCTTTGAATCGTTACGCCTGGTGCGGAAGTACCGCTTGCCCCCACTTTCCATTCAAGAGACCTTGGGTTCGATTTTTGGCCTGGCTGACTGTCCTGGCTTAGGTTTTTCCGTGGTTTTCCTGGCCCACAAGGGAAATACTGGGATAGTACTTTCCGCGGAAAACCTCCTTTATACAAATTACTTGTATTAACCCATCCTTACCACCCTTTCTCGACTAAAGAGGGGCCCCTTCACGAAGAATGCACTGACAATGAAATTTCTTTTTTTACGTTTAAACTGTTTTTGCATCGGTATTATTTTACATGTAGAATATGCAGAACAAGAGCTTAATATTCTACATGCCGAATAACCATGTATAGTAAGTATATTTTACATGTAATATTCTACATGCCCAACCCTCAGTCTAAGGTTCATTATGTTCGTCAATCTCTAAAAGTAGCTATTTAGGTTCTTGCAATTAAAAATAGTTTCATGTAACTAAAATTAAATATTTTAAAGTATTTGAGAACGTCGCAAATAATTGAAATCACGTTAAAAAAAATTAAATTTTGCCAAGCCAAACAGCAATTAGCTTTTCAAAAACGAACATTTTCTTTGATGTGGTCTTAAAAAAGCTTTAACGGCAATTAAAACAAGAGCTCAAAATAATCTTTTTTGTTCGTCGAGAAGTGAATTTTAACATGTGTTCTGCATTTCCCACTTTCAGGGAGTTTATTTTTAATTCAGACAAACTTTCATTTGGTAATACTAAGAAATCGCATTCAGCAGAGTATTTACCTTTTATGCGCATATAGCTTGCAGTTTTATTTTTGGCACGATTTGTGGTTTTTAAAAGGTGAAATTGAGGACGCAAACCTTTAAATGTGCAAGCTAAAAAACGAATCACTTTTTTGATGTTTTTTACTTGTAATGTTACAGCTTGAACCTGAAGTAATGATTTAATGAAAGTAGAAGAAAATTATTTTAAAAAGCATTAAAAAAATTAAATATAACTCAACAAAATATTAGGTGGTAGAATAAAACAAAAATATTTGTCTCTATTATAAAATAAAAGCACTTGTACCTATGAGCTGCGTGTTTGACGTAGTGCAATAAATTATCTCAAATTCGAATAATTTGTCGTCTACGAATTCCATAGGGGTAAGGTCTGATGACCTGGGTGGCCGTAGTTTACTCATACGAAGATTAATTTAAATTTAAGTAATTATGTTAATGTTTTCAATCGAGATCGACACCAGTTTTACGAAACAAACTTAGAAAAATAGAAAATTAAAAACGCTGCTAATGTTATCAAGGCTGGCGTACTTACATCAAAAGAACAAAACATTACATGACTGGTAATTTACAATAAATTGAGAAGATTTTAAGCACAAAGAAATCACTAATCGTAATCATAAACCGTGGTAATAATAAACATTATTTAAGAATGAATGAAATACGCGATTACGATGTAGTGGTTGATAAATACCGGAAACTGATATACTGAGAAAGGTTTTTTGTTGGCCTTCGTTATATAATTCTATTAGTGCTAGTGATGATGTATTGAGTATATCTGAAATACTAGAATGTAATTATTTTGAAATTAAACTTAATTGCTTTTCCATCTATAAACGAGGACGTATTTTAAAAAAAACTTTTAAGTGTGTCTTATCGTTTTAAATTTTTCGCTCAGAAAACGCCGGGTTTTGGGCAGATTATTTTTCTCTTGTCGCCATATGTGAAATAGTGTCAAAACCAAGATCGCTATTAAGCTTCTGTTCTGGGTTATTAACTAACTGAACGTTATTAACGAAAACCATTATTAATTTTATTGTGTAAACACGCGTTTATGGCCCGCAGCGACCCCATCAACTGTTTTGTAAACAATTTTAATCAGTGTTTGTGTGTTCATATCTGTGTTTATGAATACAGTAGGTATGTTTAAATATAATTCTCGTGTTATCTCATCTTCGATAAATCATAATGTATAACGGCAGTCTTTGAATTTCCAAACATATTTACAACTGAGAAAATCAGCAGTAAACACCCACATCATTTTTTGTTTCAATTTTTAATTAACTCTTTACTTTACCAAATCTTAAATTAACGTGCAAAAATCTGCATCTCTAATATGAACCACTATAAAGCCATTTTCGTTCTTTTTACGTGAACAAATAAATCTAGCTTAAAATTTTGGAAAACGATTTAGATAATTTATTTCCTCTGCTGTATAGGTTGTTTACTAAAACCAAACAAGAGCACCAATAGGATATAGTTAATGATTTTAGGTCAAATTTGTGTTTTTAAGTTGTCCAACATAAAATAGAAAAACTCAAGAAAAAAACTTGTTTTAGTAAAAGGTCAGGGCCGAATTTTGGCTCAGACATTAGAGGCACCTATTTAGGATCTACACATTTCCATAACTAGTGAATAATTTGATATTTCTAATTTTTTTTAGATTCAATGAATGAAAATTTGTTATTCATAAGGTATTAATAACAACTTAATTGCATTTGCCATTTTTAAATTATAATTATAATCCACAATTCTAAATTTGGGTTTAGCGTAAATTTTAGCCCCACAGTAATATTGAAAATTAAAACAAATTGCAACACCCGTGAGTCAATAGGTAAAATAATTTATTTTTTTTGTCAAAAATTTGTGCAAATAAAATAAATTTACATTAAAAATGCACCGAAATTATTTTATTACAACTTCCTCTGCGAATTGTTTATTTTCTTGATTTAAATTATAATTGTGGTTAGCGTAACGTTATAAAACATGTATCTTTATAAATCTAGCTAGTTGTGGTGAGCTTTTATCAGCTACTTAAAAATTATTCAGCATAGACTTGGTCTGAGACCGTAAATTATGTTATGACCATTAATTAACATTCTACAGCCTACAAAATTTATTAAATTAAATATTTTTATTTCTTGCATATCTTGGGAATTACAAACTGCTGGTTTTATCCATATTTCGTAAAACTGCATATTTCAGTCCAATCATGTTCAAATCGGGGACAAACAGATATGCGTTATACAACCCAGAAACTGGGGCAAATATAAGTATTTGCCCGCCTAACTACTGCATTTGAAAACTTGAACTTCTTTGCTATGAAAGCGATAGCTAATACAAAACTATACATTAATTAGTCGTGCAACAATTTAAAAATTGACGTTGTTCTAAAAAAACATTGTTTATGCGTATGGGTTCCCCAAAAATAACAGAAATGCGTTTATAATTTTAATTAATAAAAATTATTAGTATAGTTCATTCATAACGTCAAATAATTTTTATCGGTTAGAACAATTTGGGTGTGGAATATTTGCATGCATAGTCTGCTTGACAAAGGTGCGCTTATGCATATTTACTTTCACCGATGCTGTCTGTTCTCAGATAGCCGGTATATATCCAAATCACGTCTTATAATTTGTGAATTGTGATTTTCGATACAATTGTGACTATACCTAAATAGCCATTTTAAATGTGAAATTTAATACATTTTTTAATTAAGCGCAGTTCTGTTATGAGATTAAGTTAATAATAGCTATGAAACTTTTATATCATATTATTAATGTATTTTGCTGCGACACGTTTAAACAACATGTTTAAAAAAAGCAACAATATAGTCGGGGTTAAGTTCGTAGGGTATCAAAGTAAGTCTGCGCGTTTAAATTTCAAGCTTATCTGTTTTTTATGCTGAATAACAAACGTTGTTTAATCATTATTTAATACTAAATAAATTAAATTAAAAAAAACTATTTGTTGATTTACGAGATGAGATGAGATTTATGATACCAAAAACCGAAGTAGTAACATGGCACATTGCTGACTCGTTTTATTTTTTTAAAAGGCTAACCCAGATTTGTATAACCGAGACCTAGACGACGTGATATAGATATTTATACCATCCAATTTTTTGTTACTGACCCGTCCTATTTGATGTTCTCCAGACGAACTTTTTTCTGTAAATGGCTCGCCGACTTTTCGAAACTTATGGCGGAAAATTACATTGATGAAGATCAAATCAAACGAGATTAAGTCAAACCTAATCGCATTTCACATTGTTGAATCTACGGAATAAAGTTTTGGAAAATTAATCCGTGATCAAACGACAGTAAAGTTTAATCTAGTCTCTGTAATTCAAGGCACAGGTCTTTTGTTTTATACCTTTTTTGTTATATTTGTTTTCGATTTCTAATAATGGTTGAGGTTTACGGACGACTCGACAGCTAAGGTTATATCGCGTTTGTTTAATAATCAGGTTGATTTATTTCCCGAGCCTCACAAATTCTAAGCTTTTTAGTTTTAGTTTTAATTTCATTAGAAATCTTGAGTTCATGTTCTATCCGAGTAACATCATAACGCGATCGCGCCACCTCGTCTGAACGAATACAAGCATTTATGTTCACAAAATATAATTTTTAGATTTCCAATATATACATTATTTAGACTTCAATAAAATTATTTTTGAAATTTATGTATCGACAACAAAATATTTTTTATAAATCGCTAAACTATGTTATTATTATTTTTATATTAAAAAGTCTACAAAAAAATACTATTTTTGCAGACAAAAATGAGAACATTTATTGAAAAAGAAAATGAGCTAAAACAATATATTTTTAATACCCAAATTGGCGCTTCATACTATAGCATTAATTTTGGAGCAAATTCTTTATTCTTTTATTATTATTAATGAAACTTTTTTTTTACGGTAGGGTACTTTTTACTTTAGCTTTATTTTCCTTTTCCGATATGCGCGTCTATGCAAAACATATAATTTGTGTTAAACGTAAGATTTAAGGAATAATAAAAGTCGTTCCAATTAATATGTTTTTCGAAAATTATTATTGAAATTACTCTGATATTTACATAAAATAAAAGAATTAACATTAAAATAAAAATGAAAAGTTATTATCTAATGTTTTCTTGTTTAATGATGAAATATTTCGTTGAGCGGTTAAAGCAATGTTGTTTTGCAGATAATTTAAATTAAGCTAAATCATTCTAAAGTCTAGTGTTGGTACTAATTGGACTGTAAAGCATTTTTTAGATTTTTATAGAAGTTAATGGGTTCTTTTGTTTTTCTTATAAAGCGGAGCTTTGGCTAAAATCTGATAAGATCAAAGAATAATTATGTGAGTTATCATGTTCGTGTTTAATTATTCGCAAACCAGTTTTGAGCATTTGCTAGCCTTAGTTTTTTACCCAGACAGAGTGATTGTTCTAATATATTTTTTTACTAGTTTAAACAAGATATTTTACATTTTTATTCTTACAAAAATTGGTCTACGATGATACCTTGATGACACGCATTCAAAGAAAATATTTTAAAGCGTAAAGTAAAAGTAAAACTGTGACACAAACAAAAAAGTTTAAATAACCCACTTTTCTTCTATGTTCGGTATTTTTAAAATTTTGTTTTCTAATGATAACCCTAATTACAGTTTACGTCAGTTTCGTTTTCTATACAGAGTTGCGCTTCATTCTCGCCGTTTCCGTCTGGTTTGAGTTGCTATTATACAGTAAATTAAATAAAACCGTGGTGACTAGCGAATTTTAACATGTTTTACTGACCTTGAATATTCAAACAGATGTATTATTTAGTTATAATATAACATAAAAAGTAGAAATTTTAGCGAAGTAAAAAATTAAGGTGTGTGTCTGTGACTGTTGTCTCTAATATAATCGCATAACAGTTGATTTTGATTAACGATCCGATCCAGTGATTAAAATAGTAATACATAAGTGTAGTAATAATAGATGTTATTAAAATATTGTGACTGGAAAAAACTCAGAATTGCTTCAAGTTTTTTTTATTAGGGGCGATTTCGTTTTATTTTTGAAATCCCGCTAGGTATGCAACAAAACATTTTTATTTGCCTTCATCATATTAAATATTTAGTAAGCACAGTTATCAGGCAGATGAGACTGTCATAAATGTTACCTACATTGTCATGTACTTCTTCATTACTTTCTCTCCAAATAGTTTTTATAAAATTCCAACATGATTTTTTTCGTATACAACCTAAGTCAAAATATACAGGTTTTAATATATTCCTGCTATTTTAGAAAATAGGTAAAAAAGTTACTAATAAATGTTGAGCAAACATACACGTACTATAAACTGACGTGTATAAAAAAAGTATTCATAATATAAAACTTTTCTTAAATAGAATTATCCATATTTTTTTATGTTAATGGTAAGACCATTTAATTCCCAACAAAAAATCTAAATAACTTTTTTTATAAATGCTATGGTTTTTGAGAAAAATACAATTTCATAGGTATTGTCACAGCTCGCGCGTCTATATTTTACATATTTTTAGTATGGCATTTTAAACATATTAAAACTTCACAAAACAAACACAATGTACAAACAAATAAAGTAAAAATATGACATTTATGTAATAACACTGAATAACACACCTGTCAATTTCATTTGTTTTCCATCGCGCGCCACGATTCTCCTATTTGCGCGTAGACCGTAAGCGCTCGTGTATAACAATATCTATTAGTTTTTTTGAAATTTGTATAGATTTTTTGTTGGAAATTAGATGTTCTTACCATTAATCTATAAATATGGGGCATTCCCTTTAAGGAAAGTATTATCTTATGAATAATTTTTTTATGGGACACCCTGTATAAGATTTTCGTATGTGAGTTTATAGTACGTATTTATTTGCACAATTTTTATTGGTAACTTTTTTATCTATCGTCTCAAACAGCAGAGATATATTAAAACCTGTATATTTTGACTCGGACTGTAATTTTATAAATCTCAAGAAATTTGTATATCAACTATACAGGGTGTGACTTTAAATCTACTTATGTCGGAAACGGTAAGAAACAGAAGATCGGTTAAATGAGGAAAAACTTGCCTATTCTAGAGAGTTTTTTTTCTAATGGCCCTTTTTCGAATTTTAGTGTTTTTTGATAGGGTTTTTATTATCTTTGCAAGTTTTATTGTCGTTGTTACTTTTTTTGCAATGGCTAGATTTAGTAGAGATGAAACAGTTGACATGTTTGCATAAAATATAACCGAAACTCAAGGGCAAAAGTTCCAGGGCCAACTTAACGAAATAAGTTCTTTTGTAATTATAAACATCTGTTTCAGTTATTTTACAGCATTTTTATACATCGTTGAAATGAGAATAAAAAATGCTACTAAGAAATGTAAATATGCGAACAAGCCGCCTTAAGAAAAAAAAAGGTTGACTGACCATCGCCGCTAGAAAATGGTAAGTCTTAAAAATATTCTGGCTGTAGGTACAGTAAATTCCTGGCTATGTATTTCACTATCACCACAAAAATTTATTATTAAAGTGTATAAATAAAGAAGCTACAAGCTAAATAAAACATCGTCAAAATTTAGGTTTTTTTGCATATATCTAGTAAGCTATACATTTTTTAAGATGGCAATAAATTGCTATCTTAAATAGGCAACTTTTTTCTTATTTAACTAACCATCGATCTCTTACCTTTTCGGAGATTCCAATGGCGATCAAAATGGGGTTTTTTTAAACTATTTCCTAAATCAGCCGCTAGGTGTCAGCAGGGCAACAGATATTTTTTATCGAAATATCTGTGTTTTAAACGTTGCTGTTAAAATATGTCACAATTAATGTAAAATGTAATATTGTCTAACATTATATTATATTATAATGAATTCAAAAAATTGATATCTAAATATAAATATAACTAAAGTTTTCATAACATTGGCAATGTTCTTCTACTTAATTTTATTCTCTTTTCACAATGGCCCGCTATTTTGTGCATGTTTACATTCTACATGTTTGTTGGTTGTTTTGCTTCGCTTTTCAAGTTATATAACGCCAGAAAACAGCAGATACAAAGGAAAACTAAAAATAAGAATATGGCCTCTGTTGTTTCCACTTCGGCTAAAAGCTTTATTAACCTTCAATGTGTTTATTGTTACCTGAAACGTCCTCAATGTCACTGAAAAGGTTAAAGTTATTTTTTGAGATAAGGTGAAAAATACTTGTTTAATTTAAAAATGGAAATTAGCATTATTTCAAGTTAGACTGGAAGTAAAACAAAAGATTTTGGTTAGAAAACTTACTTCCATGTTTATCTTTTATTTCAAAAATATATGAAAAATCAGGTTTTGTTGTCTAAAAGAGTTTTTTCGCAGTAACTTTTTTGTGATCATCTTTACAGTAGATAGACGTTTTCCTGCTCTCTTCGCCCTTTTCGATTCTCAGTTTTCAACTTACACGGTGATAAAAAAATAAAAAAATACCTATACTTGTAAAGAAAAATGTATTTGAGAATTACTGGTTATGATTTCTTTATTTTACTTCCTCATTATGAAATTAGTTAAAGGAAGTTCCTTCCACAACCCCGTTGCAACTATAACGATTAAACCAACATTTTAAAATTCAAATTATAAATTTAAATGGGCCGTGAATAGTACGGCGACTGTCGGGATACTAACTACAACAGTCGGAAAGTGTGCCCTTTGTTGCTCCTACGTTGCTGCCATTATCACTAAAAACATCTCAGGGGGCATAAACAGTAGCATTCCACCATGTACAAAAAAGTGTATTTACATGTTTTAAAAAAAAGCAGTGGAATTAAAAAAGTTGCCCCCTGCCGGGGTTTGATCTGACAGCTACCGACGCCCTACACGGATTTGGCAACTGACCTACCGGGCTCTTTACACCAAACGCTACAATATTAAACATAAACACTGCGGTTAGTACCCCGCCTATCTGGGTTGGGTCTGTTAAATAACCCCCCATCTCGTGATGAAGAAGTAAAGAATCGTTTTTGATTGTTCTTTTGATCTCGTTGGAATTCTAATATTGGGTTTCTTTTGTCCTTTTTGATCTTGTCTTGCAACATTTCCGTTCTCGGTTGTCCTGTGCGTCATTGGCCCATGAATCTAAAATCTTTACAGCAATTCTTAGAAATGTATTTTGGTTTGCAGCATGCATTTTTAAGAGAATTGAAGCAAGGAAAAGGGCATTATTGTTTTTGTATATTTGTAACTTTAATGGAGTTTTCCTCATTTTACTGTTAAGTAAAGGTATGATTCATAATGAAAATAAAGCCCTAGGAAAAGTCCTGCAAGAACATTTCCTGCTATTTCGTTAACGCGATGAATTGGGCTGAGTGTTGAAAAGTAACGCTGGGAATGGTAATATCAAATAGTTTAATGCTTATTATCTTCTATATTATAACATCAGTTTTAGCTAATTCATTCAGGTGCTAAAATAAGAACTTTTATATACGCTTCGACAAACTGATTTTTGCCCAATTTTGTTAGACAGCAACTTTCCGGTTCTTTGTTAAATCGGTCATCAATGGAATTTTATTACGTACTAAAGTAGGTGCATCTGTTGAATGTGGAAAGTTTCTCCCAAATCTACGCACTATTTTATGGCATCTATTAGTTTTTACTTTTAATAATTTGTTCCGTACGTACCTACATGAAACGAAAACTAACGTTTGTAATGATTTTAATTTCCGCTGTATTGTTTTAGGGCTGATTTTCCATTGTTCATCCGATGATTGATGAAGCAAGTGATGACCAGTATTGAAGTTTTTTTCCTAGTTTTAAATTAGATGTAATTATTGCTTGTGTTCACCATTCACAGTTTTGGTGCCGCGGCATTTCTGATCCAGTGCCACATTTGATAAATTGGATCTGTTTTCAAGAAGTTCGATCCAAATTCAAAGGTTAAAAACGACGTTATTATTTTCTAGGAAAAGTAGGTGACTTCTGCTAAATGTTTTAGTTCAAGGTAACATTTTTTACTATTAAAGCATTTCCGTCAAAATTTTTAATGAACTAATGTCAAACAATGGGTAGCCTGTTTAAGTCTTAAATTGCTTAGTGCTTGATGAACAAAAAACTTCTCAAAATTTCCAACGTATGTTCTACCTTGTTCTTTCGTGGTTAGCTGGTTCATTGGTTGATTGAATCAGTGAGATTAGGTTTACATAAATAGAATCAAAAAGGTTTGCTAATTTTCTAACTGGAAACATTAATTTGCGTGTAGACTTTATCAAGTTAACGGTCCAATAATAAAACATTAATTAGAAAAGTTAAAATGCCTTCAACGTTATTTTCTTCCATATCTTCCTTTTTTGATGTGGTGTGTGCAAAGTTCAATTGGTTAACAGTTCTCTAATAATTTTCGGAAGATACATGTTTGTAAGTTTTACAAGGTTGATAGTGCACTTATAAATATTATTATTTCGTTAACGACAACGCAACCTTCATAAAACATACAGGTAAATTTTAGGAAGATATCCATTATCTCACAGCGATCCAGAATTTACCTCGAACGTAATTTGTAACCTATTTTCCATGATTTATATACTAAGAAACATAACCGCAAACGTTGTTATTAAAAATGGAAGCTACAGTAATCGTTATAGTTATTTAATTTGCTTCTCTGATTTATAAAATGTAGCTTGACTAGTTTAGTTTTTTAGTATTTCATTCAACTTTGATAGGTACAAATTTAGAACTTGGCTAAAAATATAATAGTGAAAAATAAGATTTTTCACTGCCAACTAATGATCAAAATAAAGGCATGAAATCATTTATCATTATGTCACAAAAATGAAAAATTTATTTTGTTGTTACTTGTAGAAAAAATACAAATTGTTTTGACAAACAGTCAAAGAAATAATATTACTGAAATATAATTTAAAAAAAATTAAATTCTTGCATTGTATTATACAGGGGGTCCCACAATAAGTATCCCCAAAATTCACCAGCTGATACAACATCAAAAATAAGCAGAAAGTTTCATATAAACATGGGCCGACAAACGCTTGGTTTTCAAGGTACTACATTGCGAGGTTTCTAAAAAGTTTCTAAAAAAATTGGTTTTTTAATTATTTCGAGTACGGATTTACAAAACTTTATACATTTGGCACAACGATTGAGTTAGTCGACCTTCATTATTGGCAGTTCACATAGTTGAAATATCTAAATCATTGACGTAGATGTAGGGGCATCCTAATCTTGAAAAATCTGTAATCTCGACGCCACTGAATTTTATTTATATATGTTTATTTTGGAAAACAAAGTACTCTTAAATTTTCACGTAAAACGCATCCTTTTCATGAAAAGCAAGTTTAAATCACGTTATTCGAAAATAATCTAGAAATTTTACCATCTGAAATTTTCAACAATAAATCACAACAGCTGCGATCATCGCATTAAGGAACGTTGTGCCAAATAAAAGATTTTTTAAAAAGTTTTTCTAAAAATTAAAAAAAAAGATTTTTTCCGAAACTTTACCACCCCGTATCTCAAAAACAAAGTGTTTGTCGGCCCATGTTTATATGAAACTTTCTGCTTATGAATGTTGTATTAGTTGGTGACACTTATTGTGGGACACCCTGTATATACACATCTACTTATTAATACAAATATTGAGTTTCGTTTATATTTTTTCATTATGAAGTTATTGCATATTAAGATCAGAAGCGACACTTTAAAAACTGAATTTCTCACATTTATTATATAAAAAAAAAAGATTTTAGTTGAACAATTTTAGTATTCTGTGGAGAAGACATCAAATACAATTTGGATCAGTAAAAGGTTTCAGCATTTTCTTAAGTAGATTTTTACATGGGTATAGGACACAACGCCCATCATGTATTTTGTGATTTAATATTGCCCACCAGGTTACACAACGTCCACTTTTTATATTGGACGCAGCGGCCACTGTAAGTGGTCGTAACGTCCACCATGGACACAACGCCTACTCATGTCTAGTTTTCACAACGCCCGCCGACTCCATAACGCGCACCCGGGGCCTTACTACTGTCACCTTGCGCGCGTACAATATTGTGATGACCGTTGTGTCCACTGTTGAAAATGCAATTTGTAATTGACAATGTGTGATACTAACGGTTCTGGTAAATAAATTCCTAGTTTATTAAATGCCTGCCCTTGATTCGTATTAATGGTGATTGCGTTTCCTAGGTTCGTTTAGGTTAGGTTGGTCTTATCTAAAATTGCTTTCTTTTAATTGTAAATGGTAATTCAGTACCTGAGGGCTATAGAATAAATGTAGGTGATAAAACAACATTTCCAGATATCTGCCCTATTAATATCTCAGCTCTAACGAAAATTTTGTGAACCTACAACATGAGATAAAAAAATAGCGTTAAGTGGAATCTGGATGCCATTGTTTTGGCGATCCTATCCACTATAGCATATGCTATACTGGGTAAGATCGGCAAAACAATGGCGGCCAAAACACACTTGACGCTATTGTTTTGATCGCATGTTGTTAGTGTAACCGCATATCGGAGAAGGTAATGTTTAGTTTATCAAAAGGCCGGGACGTTTGACGCGCGACAGCTAACGAGAGAGCATTGGGCGTTCTTCTGTGTTACGCAATATATAATTTCGCTCTCGGCTTCGTATCTTTAACAACAACTCTACTCAAACTGTTAAAATCAGGCGGTGCGCCGGTCTTATGCATAGCTCGGTCTGCCTGCTTTATCTTCTGAGTTTGTTTTCGAAATGACAGTCAGCGGCAGATTATATTCCAATAATACAAACAAACAGTATAAACCCAAACTTGCTTCTCTGTATCGAAAACTGTTGTGGTTCAATGTATAAAGGAATATACCTCTTGTAATAATGCATGCGTAAATATATGTGATCTAGTAGTGGGGGCCTCTCACCACTAAAAATTGAGACAAGTGAAAGGAATGCGGATTTACTGTGTTGATGTTTTAAGTCGAAACCAACGAAGTTTCATATTGCTACTTTTATTTAACTTTTTCTTCTATAGCCCTTATGGTCCTAATTGGGTTTCGGCTACCTCGACCACTGCTCTTCACTAGATCCTAGCTCAGCCCCCTTTGTCTGCCGGTTTCGAATGTTGAGTCTGATTGGACCTTTCGTCCGTCTGCCCATCACTTTGGGGGTCTTTCTTTAATTTTGCTTTCCGAATCTACCTTTAGAAGATCTTCTTAACAGTTCTCATTCGATCCGTTATTATTACATGTATGTCATCGTCCATTTAAGCTTGCTTGTTTTTGCTACCGCAACTATGTTTTCTATTCAGAAATTACCTGTAGCCCCGTTAGATTTTTTCCTGCAGACATGTGGAGACACCTTGAGATTTTTGAATTTCGAGTGATCGATCACATACGCTAGCACAAATTCTAAACTGTAATACAGAAATTTTAGATAATATAATGCACGCAAATGGTCTGACTGACAAATATTAATACAATCCGCTTTTAAATTGAGTTTCGAATCCGTACTTTAATTACACCAATCATTAGCATTACTAGTTTTCACAAGAGCAAAAAATGACGTGTAGTACATATGCTGCTCTAGTAGTACATTTTTATATAACACCTTGAATCTTGGTATATCACGTACTATAACAACTCAGTTTATTTGTTTTACCAGGTTGATCTAATACCAAGAAAAAAAAGTAGTCACCAACTTCACCGATCATACAAAAGGGTAGTTACGATCTTCATAAGTCATTAGGCATGACAAGAAACTTTGGCAGTAGATTTTTATATTCAACTGAATCTCATTTTGAAATAAACTGTGGTTAGCCAAGCTTTAAATACAACATAGCTACAATAAAAAATTGAACGGACCAACAAAAACTTCTTTAGACAATTGACTTATATAAAATATAATATCCAAAACGCGTATGAAGTACAAGTCGCTGAACCTAACAAACTGAAGGTTGCAGCAGGCGCGACGGCTTGTGTTGACGTAATGGACCAAAAGCTACTAGGAGTTGATTTAAAGTGGCGAAAGAGTCTATCAGGTTTAAAATGTATCTGTCTTTGAATTCGAATTTGGCTTCTGAATGCGTTACGGTTATGCAAAGTTTGAGTTTGAATGAGAAATGTATGAGAGGCGGAAATAATCTCATCAAGACTACATCCTTAAAATTCTCATCTCTGGAAGCAAAACGCAAAGACGATGTCTCTGGAATACTTTTTTTGGTATACCAGGGTACTTCATGTGAACGTATCGACCCATCATTAAAAGTTTGGGCAGATGTATTACTCAACTTGAGATCCATATAATGGTTTAGATTCGTAGGTTTTACAAATAACCAAGAATGGGTCACTTGCAGATTAGACAATGTGCTCATAAACTTGCAAGTTGTTGTATTGCCCAAAAATAACAAAAACGCTGTTTATGTATCTGAAAATACATGTATTCACCGAAAAGATCATTCGAAAGTTAATTCCTAAAAAATACCTCTGGCCTTGTGTATGGTAATTGTTTGAAATTTTGTATGCAGACATTGTTAGTGTACATATTTATTTTCGTTTATTTTGGCCAAAATAAATGAAGTAATGGTGGAGACATGCTATATTTTTAAGGTGGTATTTGAATGTGCAAGTCATATTTGACCATGAAATATCTCCAGCATTAAAGTACGTCAAAAAGTACTCTCTATGTGTTTGATTCTCGGATTGACTTTGGAGAAAATTAACCATTCTATTTTAGACCATTGGAAATTTGTAGAATAAGTGTTATTTAAAATTTAAATTATGTAAAAGATTTTGGTGATTTAATATTTTATTAGAAATTCTCAATCAAAGAGGCATCTTAGTCCATTTGAAGAGTTGTGGTTCCGTAAGAAGCAGTTCCAAGACTAAGAAATAGATATTAAATTGATTGATCACCCTGCCTGATTGTCTTAAGCAAAATATGTTTATATAACAATTTACTTTCGGCTTAGACCGCGTCGTCATTTGGGCATTACACCCAGCATAATCAGGTATTCACTCTGAAGATGCAAGCTGCAAGGTCTTGCGAAACGTTAGTTTGTATGGGTCCACAAACAGCTAACAGGCATAAGTCGATCAAGTATTATTGTCCTTTTAAACAAAACACATTAAGATCAAATCCTTGTCCGCCCCAAGGTTTAAATAATCTAAGGACACGGCCCTGTTTAGGCAGGCAGGGCCTGCGAACAAATATTGTTCAGACTTCTAGAGCAAATGCTTGTAAAAGCAGACAAGCTACAGGTCAGTCTTTACCTAATTATGCTGGGAGTAGTTCCCAAATGACGACGCGGTCTAAGCCGAAAGTAAATTGTAATATTGACAAAATATATTTTTCCGATAGAATCAGCATCAAATTTTTTTTTAAACTTTGCCTGTTTTTCTACCTATTGGCACGTGTTTTCAGAGAGCGGGCCAAAATCTGGTTAGAAAATTGTTTGATGTGAATAAATCCTGATACACTGGCATTAAAATGATTATTCATTGCTAAATCTCTCTTCGGATAAACTTTAATAATGTTCTCTATAATCTTTTGTCGTTATTTTTGTTTGTTTTCGTTGGAAGTCTGGTGATTATAGATGAGATGATGTTTATGAGAACAACAATGCGCATTGTTAGGATGTCGCGAAGGTCTTAAATTAGAGAGGAGTCGGTCGCACTGAATTGGTATATCAATGCAGTCTTGGAGATGGTTGTTTTTAATTGGATCTAATCTGAGGCGACTGTTGAAACAAGAACAATGCAAGAGATAACCTACATCCTTCGGGCCGGGTCAGATACGACTTGTAGCATTCGGTTATGCTAATCAGGCCCGCGAAGCTGCGACGCTGTCCGCGGGCCTGCAGTGTTTGGCGAACTTCTGAGGGTGTTACGCGGAGAAAGTGGTCGCTTTCGCAGTCGAAGTCCTCCAGTGCCGAAGGTAGTGTACACGGAGTGTATTTACAGAATTCTCGAGCAAAACGGCCATGACATTTTCCAAACGTACCGCCGATGTGATCCAGGTGAGAGATGAGTTTGTTCAAGTTTACAACTAGCTCGAGGCCTTTCTCTTTCTTCGCGCTTTGAAAACGAAACTGCAGTCCCCTTTCTCCGGGGAACTGGATTCGCTTTTCCGCTTTCGCGGTCAGCCGGCTCCTGCTGCACTGCAGGATGAGCGTGACTTACTATTTTATTTTCTCCCTCGGCTACGGAATGCAGCACATTTATTTTGGTATGCAAAACGACACGGTGATGGAACTGTAATATTTCTGTTTAGTATTCCAGCAAACGCCTATACTCTTGTCAAATAGTTATTTTTCAAATAGCAATCAGAAAAAATTGCCGTACTTAACCCATTTACATATATTTTCTTGCACTCAAGCCGTTGACCTTTCATCAGAATAAACTAACAACTGTTACAAAATGAATTTTAAAATAATTTAACGAAAAATTTTCCTTTCTACTACAGAATATGGTATTATTTGTTTTAACAGGTACACAACACTCACATTCCACAATATTTGCTTCATAATTTTAAACTGCTTTGGCTATTTAACACTTCCGTAAAATCATTTTCTATTAAGTAATTTTACTAAAAGCGTATTATAATCCCAAGACGTTTCCCCGTTGACTAATTTTGGTTTTACGAATTTAAAAGCATAATTTAATTAAGACAATTTTACTGTAGAAAGACGTGCGTTGTTTATTTTTTTACCAATAGCAATTAATTTATTTAAAAAATCAATACTTGTTTGAAATCTCGGACGTATTACGAAGCTTCTTGTGCACGTCCCGTTTCTTTGGAATTTACTAGTTTATGGTTATTTCACTGCGGTTGCCGATACAGAAATTGTGTAATTTGCAAGGGTTGATGCATAGAAATAAAATTATAAATGTAAAAAAATTCCATTATATCATCTTAAAAATAGATCTAATCAACGTGACGTTGCTTTGAAAACCAAACCATACATCCTTTTGTATTTACAGTTGTGATTTGATTGACTATAATTGTCTCCTTAACAACAACATATTAATATGAAGATTGGAAAATAAACTTCACCTTGTATCGGGCAGACTTTGGCGCGAAGTGTCTTAAATTTAATGTTTTTATTAACAGTTATATTTTACATATTAGATTTAATCCAAATGCTAAATTGGTAGTTTACATAATATACGAAATTTGCGATGATGCCGCAGTGGTTACACTAGAATGATGCATAAAAAGCCATTTCCAAAGGTTAATTTGCGACTGGCTAGAATATAGTCGAAGGCCGAGCAAAAAAGACAACATTAAAACACAATTAAAATCATTCCACTCAAAAATGCTTCCACTGTATCGTTCTTTCAGTGTTATTACACATCATAACAAATCTAAACAGAGTTCATAATGCAGAAAACTAAGTAAAGAAATATTTTCCTTCAACATACGAATTATCGAGTTCGCGTAAGCCATAAACGTGATTAGGTGTACAAAGTCTGTGGGTGACCTATTTTCGATATAGTATACGGGTCTATCTTTGTTAATATTAAAGTTACAAAAAAAACTCTTATTGCGTAATTTTTTTATGACGAATTCAATGGTGCAAACGACAATTGCAAAGCTTTTTTTTTGTTTTTGAGCTATACAGTAGAAACGTGAAATTTTATTAACCATTTCTATTGAGTGCTATGACTCCTTTTTCCCCAACAACTAAGAAAATCCTAAAGAAGTCCTAAATAGGTTACAGTGGCGTGCTCCGATTTTAATATACTTGTAACTGTTCATAAGTTGACAACGATCTATGACATTTTTAGAATCAAATAATATTTAATAGCTTCATTCTTTTTAAAAATAAGCATGGTTTCTATTCAGAAAGAGTCGCAAGAATCTGAGCACGCCACTGTAATCCAGAAAAGAAAATCTATTAAAAACCTCTATAGCATTTTTTAAATTTTGGAAATAAGCACCTGTTAGAAATGGTTGAAATTACACTTTTCGACTGTAGCTCAAAAACAAAAGAAGATTTGTAATGTTTGTTTTCACCATTAAATTCCTCCAAAAAGTTGGACCAATAAAATGAAAATTGTTGTTTCGTAACTATTATATTAGCATTAAGTTACCCATATACACCCTCGAATATAAGCACCTTGGGCCACCCTGTACATACATAAAGGGTGCTTTGTAAATACGCAATAGCTTATTCCATAGTTGAAAACGAGAAAAAAGTGTGTATATGGATCGAGAAGCAGAGATACAGTCTGCTTAATTTTGAAGGCCAATGTTAAAATAATCATGTTGCCTAGGACTTAATCGCTCTTTGAAAATGATGTCAAAGGTCATACGCGACTAAACAAAAACGTTATGACTGTCTGGTTATCATTTTTTTTTTCACTTTGAAGAAACCAGCCATCAAGCCTACGTTATTTGTCTACTATTTGAGTTCCAAATATGAACTATTTACGATATTCATAAAATGACGTGACTATGATATTAATTGAGAAAGTCTAGATTTTAGGCTTAATTTCCATCATATCATGTGTATCATAAGCATAACAAAATACGTAGAGTTGTAAGTGTTTGCCTATTAGCAATAATAAAATTGTGGAAATAAACTACATAACATTTTAACAATTTAATTTTTCTTATCGCGCACAGTTCTCCTTTTGTGTTTATTACATAAAATGTGATTATTTTTTTTATCTTATTTGTAGGCACGTCCTATATTTAACTTTACAAAGTGCAAAATTACTTAGGTAACTAATATTATTATTAACGTTATTAATGAAACAAAGGCAGGTGGCACAGCGTCTTAACATTATTTTAGAATAGGAGCACGTACATTAAACATTACGCACTATATATTTGTAGTACACTTTTGGCTTCTGAAAAAGTATCTAGTTAAGACTACGAACAGTCTAGAATAACTTAGGGTAGCAACACGTCTTTATTCTAATGTGACAAGGAAACAATTTTAGATCATTACACCGGAAAAATTTATTTTTATCTTTAGTAAATAGTCGATTTGAAGTGGAAAAAGTTAAAAAAGATTACTCAGTTCTGAAAACTTTAAAAGAAAGTGCATAAGTAGAGAAAAAAGCAAATAACATTAAAACAGTGATAAGGAATATGTCAAATGCCTTGCTTCACAATTGTAGTAAATTATCTCGTATGCAATGTGTCCCGCGTAAATATATTTTACTTATTTTGATTTTATAATGTATTATTTGAAATGAACTGAAAAGCTGCAAATATTCTTTTTTTTTAATTTTTGTTTTTTTCCAACTAGTGTTAAATAATTGATTTATTGAATCTTGATTTAAATCAAACAATTTATATAAAAAAATCATTGATTTAAATCAATTGGTTTTTGAGTGGGATATCTTATTCATGTAAAATTTTCCAATTAGTACAATAACGTGCATAATTTGGCAGAAAGCTTAGAAAAGAATAAAATCAATTAAAAGTGTTAAACAATTATACAGGTTAAATAAAAAGTAATGCATAATGTCCCACTTCGTAAATATTGGTTGTGGTTACGAATAAATATTTTTTAAATTAAACAAATATTGTTGAACTTATTTATTACTTTACGTATACATGAAAAAAAATTGTTAAATTTTAACGCATACTTTGTCGATGTTTATTTTTTATACGTTTCATTATTTGGTTGCTATAAATACTAGAAAATGTTTAAACATTAAAAGTATTTCATTCCAAACTTGTGATGTATTTTCCCAGAGAGAGAAACAATTGATGAATTAAAAACGCAAAAGCAAGCAATATAGGGTGTTATTTAAAAAACAGAAGGTGGTTGCTATAGCAATCTAATAACGAAAAATGGAATCAATTTTTACGAAGTTACAGACACTATTATGATTACTGTTTACTCACCCTATATACTTTGTTTGAACTCTATACATTATACATTTTTACTTCTACGCAAATCCATACAGAAAATAAATATTTAATTCTGTACAATAATTCAAAATAAAAAATGTATGTATCTTACATAATAGAAATGTTACTTGGTGAAACAGACACAATACAATTGTTATTAAGATATTTAAAAGCAGACACAAATTCTGCAGCTAATATTTTATTAGTTTGTGTAATTAACCAAGGGTTACTAAATTTTGTTGTAAATAAAAAGATCTGATTTAAATCAAATAAATCGATTTTTTAAATTCAAATCAAAATTTTTGCACCCTGCTTTTAGGATGAACCTTAACAGCAACTTCTGTAAACTAGCGCTGGAAGCATCAAATATATCTAATTAGAAGTACGTTATAGAATGCTACGTTCTGCATTATTTTTAAATCCTGCATTACGAACTACCAAAATAAGATGTAGTACAATCTCGGTATTTAGAGGAAATGCGAAAGTTTTTGGTGGTCTACTTACAGTATTTAAACGCTGCAGGTCTTCAGTTTTTCTTGATTCTGTTGTTTATCCACAGTATGATTATGGAAATATTCCAGTTACCAACAATATTCAAGTTTGAAATTGTTTTTGGAAGTTGGCGAAGGACATTATCGATTAAAAGTATATAATATACGAGGTTATCGTACACCTATTTACGGGTCATTTATTTTTAATACCACCCAAGCCATTTTTTGCTCTCATCCGATAGAGATGTTTTTCTCATTTCAGCTATAAAAATTTCGTATAACCAGACGGATAAAGAAAAATACCGCTCCATTAGCGTGAAGTGTTCGTAAAAACCAAAGCTTAATATATTGCTGTGCAGACAACAAAATACGAATAGTTAGTAGCAGAGTTTGCCGCGTTAGACATTATCCAACGAATTCCACGTGTTAAACCGCCGCATTAAAAATGTCATATGTAAGGTTAAGTAAGTGATTGGCTTGAATTAAAAAATTCGAAAAAAGAAACTTAGAAAGCTTCGGAAGTCTAAAACAATAACAGCAGGTAGTGCACGTTGAAATTTATTTTTCTTTCTTTACAATCCTGAATTAAGCGAGGAGTAAACCGCGAGTGGAAGTAGGTGTACAAGGTAGTGGGGGTACGGTGGAAGTACGTGGAAGTATATGGAACAGTATGTGGAAATATGTAGAAGTATCTGGAAGTAAAGGTGAAGCATGTGGGAGTAAATGGAAGTAAGTAGTAGTGGAAGTACGAGGAAGTATGTGGAAGTACGGTGGAAGTACATGGAAATAAGTGGAAGTACGTGGAAGTAAGTAAAAGTATGTTAAAGTAACTGAAAGTGGAAGTACGATGGAAGTATACGGCAGTATGTGGTAGTAAGTGGAAGTACGGTGGACGTATATGGAAGTATGTGGGAGTATCTGTGTTAATGGAAGTAAGTGTACAAAATCTTTAAGCGCGGTTTGCTCCTCGGAATTAGGTATACTCACAAACAACAATTTCAAGGAGGTTTTATATCGTTGAAAAAAGAAAAATTCTCTATCGTATGAGCGTAAAAATTGCAAGGGCGCTATTTAAAAAAAAAATGACGATCGCGTCACCTCGCTCACAGCATGCTCAAATATTATTTTGAAGCATATGGAAAGGTATAAGGTAAACATTTATCAAAAACCTTTTATTAACATTCTTTTCCGATTTTGACTCGTTACAAAATTAAAAAAGCGTTGGACCATCCCGTATAATATAATAGCTATTAACTTTAAGACAATATTTTTAAAGTTTTATTATGTTGTTTAGGTATGGTTTATATTCAAACCATTGAAAATAAGAATGTTCCATTAGAGATATGGATTTTCCTGGAAATATTCAACCGATAACTGATAAACTTTGTACTGAAAGTAGGCTGCAGAAACAACTTCCGATAAGTTTTAGTTGCGTACTTGTAATACTGTTAGCATATTATTATTACAATTTAATCACGCTATAAAGTTCACTGCTGTTGTTTACGGTTGGTTTCCAATAAAATAACGAGTAGTAACAGCATTTTGTGGTTAGCAAACAGTTTTATGTAGGGGTTTCTGATATACCTGACAATTATATATCTATTTTCAAATACATGATTTTTTTATATACAAACATCTGTATGGCCCCTAAATATCTGCTACTTTCTGGTTACCGTAAAATAAGTCTTCGATAGATAGGACCAAGATTTAGGATCAAGCAATGTGGTGATCACTGCCGGGGAGCTATGATGAATAGCAACATAGAGTAGACGAAATTTTATTGTATGATAACCGTCTTGCTGCAAAAAAAATTCATCACATTTTCTTATCCTTGAAGAACAATGATAGCAATTTTGTAAATATGTTATAAAAGATGTGATAATTCCTTTACAACAATAATTACGTATGAAGATACGTTATTTAAAACTGATTGTTTTTTTTAATTATATAATTTCTGTTTTAGGGATAATCACGGACTTAGAATAAACCTTCAGCAGTTGGGACGCTATGACTGAAAACAGCCACAAGCGTCCCAGTTGCGTTGCAAACGGCAATATGTGGACTTCTACCCCCACGACGAAAACCAGTAACAACAATGGTCCTACAAACGGCGATACGCGACTGGGAGCTGAAAACATCCCCGAAGAACAGACAGCACTCACCGAACAACACGAAGGCCTAAAATCACAGTGTTTTGCACCTTCAACTAATGAAGACATCTGCAATGACAGCGACGCCGAGTGTGGTCTAGGACCTTGTGCGCCAGCCTGGTTGCAATTATTCGCATCTAAACAAATGTTCCTGATTGTATTTTGCATAACATGGGTGTTTCAGGGAATGTATCATACGTACTTCGTAAGTGTAATAACAACCATAGAAAAATTGTTCCAAATTCAGTCGAAAATCACGGGTATAATAATGAGTGCGACTGAAATTGGTCAAATCGGGTCTTCTCTATTATTAACATATTATGGGGGCCAAGGACATAGACCTAAGTGGATTGCTTGGGGGATGGTGTTATTTGCAGTATCCTCGTTTACATGTTCCTTGCCACATTTTATTTATGGAAGACAGCTTATCAAAGACAACTTGTCAAATACGAAACAGCATAATATATGCAAGCTCAATCAATCGCCTTTTGGAGAACTTCCTTGGGATAACACCACATGGAAAAATATATCCATCCCTGAACCTCGTCCACAAATGTCGCACATTTTTCAAAAGTGCGAGGACGAATTAATCACAACTCATCGAATTCATCCATCAGTTACTAAAATTGTTTTAGCCATATTTTTTATTAGTTTGCTAGGAGTAGGCATGGGACAAACTGCTGTTTATACTTTGGGTATTCCGTATATCGACGACAACGTCGCTAGCAAAGAATCGCCTTTATATTTTGGTAAGTACAATTTAGTCGATATTTCGTAAATAGATATCCAGAAGGATATTTTTAGCTATTACAATCGGAGTACGAATTCTCGGTCCTGCGCTGGGCTTTATGGTTGGGTCACTTTGCACGAGATTTTATGCAGATCTTTCGATAAACCCAAAGATACCTACTACAGATCCACGATGGATTGGAGCTTGGTGGTTGGGTAAGAAAGAAAATTGGCCAGTGTAGCGTTTATTAATTTTTTTAAATGTAGGTTTGGTTTTAATTGCTGGTTTTCTGATGCTGGCTTCATTTGCCATGTTTGCATTTCCAAAACGACTACCATCAGCAAGGCCTACACCGCGAATTCATAAAGCAGATGCAAAACATCCTAGCATACGAGGTACGTTATGGGCGTTTACTGGTCGATGAACTGTACTCGCAAAATCGCTAAAAGGTGGTTAAATTACTTGAATAAATAATATACAGTGCATTATAATGGTCTTTTTTGAAAGTAAAGGGTTGAAATCTTGAAAAACATAACATGAGGTTTTGCAGATTTTCCTAAGACGGTGAAGAGGTTGCTGAAAAACGATATTCTTATGTTTCGTACTGCAAGTAGCGTTTTGCATATTTTACCAATTGCCGGGTTATATACCTTTTTGCCAAAGTATTTAGAATCCCAATTTCGACTGCCAACACCGTCGGCGAATATGATTTCAGGTAGGTAAATTCATAGCTTATTTAAATTCTTGTGAAATGCAGTATCCGCTTCCAAAAAGTAAACATCAACAAGTTGTGTCCAATTTAATATTAAATCCGCGTACAAAGATATATCTGGCCTTGAGAATAATAAGACAAATTGTCGATTTTTATTTTTCCTTTGGTTATTGCTTTTCTGGATCGTGTTGTTCTTGTTTCAGGAGTCGGAGGCATTCTTGTGATGGGAGTTGGAATTATAATAAGTGGAGTATTCATACTGCGAGTGAAACCGAACGCACGATTTGTAGCCGCTTGGATCGCTTTTACTGCTGTTTTGTATGCTTTAGGTATGAAATTTTACAGAGGTTGCGAGTTGATGACCGAATGTTCCAAATACTGAAGTGTTTGTTTAAAAGTGACCGAAAATACTTTTTCAAGCATAAATTTAAATATTCTTGTAAACGATCAATCTATTTACTTTTAATGTCGAACTGCCTCCTATAACAACTATTTTTATACCTACTTTTTGTGTGAATACACAGTTACGTGTTTACGAAATCTGCGCCAAGAATCTTTAAATAAACCTCTGACATAAATGGAATTAATAACGAAAATAAACCCTTTCACTTTCTATAGCGGGGGTTGCCCCGTATACAAATTATTTCTTTTATTTACATTTGAAATACTCTCATAAAAATATGATAAATATTTTATTTACAAATGGTTGGAAAAGAAGAAATTATTAGAGGGTGTTTTCACAAACGTGTAATTACTATTGCTAATGTACATTCCTCATACCAAAACAAGACGAAAAGTTTATATAAACACATATACTTAACGTAACGGCTATCGAAATACAGGGCGTTGAAATTTTATTTCTTATTTACATTTGTTTTATAGTCTTAGATAGAAACGGTTTTAGGAAAGTTGAATTTTCGGGGTAAATATTACTGGAAAGTAGGTATACTTTACAATTATTTTAATGTAAATACCATAAGCCAATGGCGTAGAAACTGAATAATGTGCTACCTTTTACAGTAATATTTGGTTCACCTCTGACGCTTTCAAAAATTTCATGCTAATATGATAAGTCAATATTCACTTAATTTTTAACAATAGTTTATTGATAATTCTAAATTGTCATATTGATTACAGTTAAATTTTAACAGAATGCTTTATTATTAAAAATTAAATGGAGAAATGTTAAAGGTGTATCACATATCCCTGAAAAAGAGAGCGCGTTATTCAGTTTCTAGGCCACTTCAATATTATATTAACATTAAAGTCATTGTGAAATATGCCTACTGTTGGGCAATATTTAAATTTTATTAACTTTCCTTCACCCGCTGCCGAGAAAATCAAAATATTTTAATTTTATGTCAACACCCTCTCGGTAGCAGTTAGGTTAGGTTAAGCAAAGCGAGCTCGGGCAACACATACTGGTGGGCCAAATCTACATATTGCCCCCCCCCCAGGACACTATTATTTACACTTATCTAATTTAATTTTAACCTAAAATATTGGTATATTTTTTGTTTATAAATAAGTATAGACTGTAAAATACGCGCAGGGATAAAATAAATAGAATATTGAGATCTCCAATTTTTTGCTCAGTTTTTTACTATTGCTATAATATTACGATGATAAAAAACTATAACATTTTAAAAATGGAATATGTTTACACCTAATCCACTTACGATACCTAATTTACGACGACCTTGTCTTATCGCAACTTTCGTGTTGTAACCGAATCTTGCTAGGCTCGCTCAGCTGAACTGTGTTAAACGTTTTAAGTTTCTTTTCAGTAAGATATTTTTTGCAATTTGATTGCGTTTTGCTACAATTGCATTTGTATAGCCATAAAATTGTGAAAAAATATATTTACATATTTTGTTTAGCTAAATTTTAGATAACAAAAAAAAAATTTCTTAAACTATCATCAATGTTAAATTAATTCCCATTTGAAAATGTCGCCGAGGGCAACTTCTCCACCTGCCTCGCCTTATAGCCGATCCTGAGGTTAACTCATATGTTTGTATAAATTTGATTATTTTTGCATGAGAAATCTATTATTATTTGTTTCCACATTTTTTGAACACCTTCTCTATATTAGCATTTATTACATGTTTGTAATAAAAAATAACTTTATTTATATCCAAAATTGTATTTGCAGTTAATTTAGAAGTAATGAATACTATGATGTATCAGCAGAACACCATAATGATCTTTATTTATGAGTAACACAATTTTAAAACCCAAAATTTATAATTTATTGCTACATCGCAACAAAAGGGACGGTTGAATAATAAATAAACAAAAAGTTTGAAACTTTATAAATACGGTATTTCAGTAAAGAAATTGTTAAATTGTTTTTCTTCGTATTTAGTGATACAAAGAAGTAACGTTTTTATTTTAATTATTGTAACTAGAACAGCTGCCAAATTACGATGAGTTGAACTTCATAATTGGTACTTGGTATTTTTGAGCATATTAAATTGTAAATTCCTAAGAAATTTAAATTTTTGGGGAAAACACTTAATTTTACTTAGCATTTTTAACATAATTGCCTTTAAGTGATACTAGAATATTTAAATCCTACTTTTTGCATACTCCTTAATTCAAATAAAAATTTTGAAGGAATAAACATATATGTAGCAATTGTGGTAGGTTTAGTTTAAATTAAATTATTATCCTCAACGTCCGGGCCAGACATCACTCGCCAAATTACTGTAGTTAGCTGTGAAAAACGTTTAAGTCGTCTTAAAAGATAACTACGAATTTATATACCTATTTCCCTAGAAACACTGAAAGAAAATGTACGAAAATTTTATTTAATATACCGGGTGTCAACGAAAGTAGTGTCACCGCCTTTATTTTCTATGATTATTAATATAATAAAATAAAATTTTGGGATGTTATTATCTACGCATAAAAAATTTGAACTTTTGGCTTCGCCGGTGCTAATATAACACTCTGTATATTTTTGAAGTTTTGAAATAAAGATCAAATTTTGAGTACAGTGGTATACTTCAATTATTTTTTTGGCAGTTCAATATCCTTCCAATAGAAAATTTTGATTTTTTGCAAAAAGTTTTGAAATTTCCTAAATGCACATATATTAACTTTAAATTTCAAAATTTGTTTGTAAAGTAACGATTGACTTCATAGGAACATATTTATACACGTCATTGCAATCTTGACGTGAAACAAAATAGAAATCGAAAATTTTCGAACTATCAGAAAAAAAATTGAAGTATACCATTGTACTAAGAATTTGATCCTGATTTCAAAGCTGTAGAATTATACAGGGTGTTCTATTTGAAATAAGAAAGTTGGGGCGACTTTCAGCAAAACCGGAAGTGCAGAAAATTGAAGTAGAAGTCATATGAAGTAGTTTTATATGCATAATAACTTCCCAACATTTTATTTTATTATATTAATAAATACAGAAAATAAAGGGGTCGGGCGACTTTCGTTGAAAACCTAGCCTATATACTCTGCTCCTGCACGAATAAATTTAACGCGCTATGGTATTTACCTTAACTTGAGGAATAGTACCCGTATCAGTGGCGTAGTCAAGAAGGGAGGCTACCGAGCTAAAGCTCTCACTGCCAGAATTAACTTGAGTACAAAGTGTTTTAGGGGCCGATAATGGGGCAGATTTGAACAATTGTGATTTTTAATATTGTATATCTGAATATTGCAGATTTGATACAAATTATTTAAAAAACAAAGATCAGTTTGTAAATTGTAGCTCTCTCTACAATACAATTCCTGGCTACGCCACTAACTCGTGTTGTAACTAAGTTCTAGCTGAGTGTTCATATTTGAAATGAAAAACAAAATTTTTAAACATTTATGACGTGAAAAAATGAATATTATTTTTTAACTTAAATATATTTTAGGAATGGCTCTCCTAATGTTTATTGGATGTCCTATGAGTGATTTGGCTGGGTTGACTAGACAAGATGATGGGTAACGATTTTATTTTATTTCATGTTTTTTGCAGTTATTAATCTTTTAAATCTTCAGGTTAGCAGTTATTGAACCTGTTTGCAATACCACATCTTGTAATTGCAAAATAGATAAATTTCAACCAGTTTGTGGGCAAGATGGAAAAACTTATGCTTCAGCCTGTCAAGTAGGTTGTAGAAATTTTACAGAAAATGATGGAGAAGTAGTAAAATTTTCTGATTGCTTATGTATAGATAATACTTTAAATAATGTTACATTCAGCAATCAGACACGACGCGATACAGTGACAATTGGATACTGTGACAGTGAATGCTCAAACTTTATTTGGTATATCCTAGTGTTTTCCATTTTTGTATTTATACATTCTACCTCTGAAGTGGGCTCCATGTTGCTGATTCTGCGATGTGTGGATCCCAGAGATAAAGCTATGGCCTTAGGACTTATTCAATTTGCCATTGGGTTATTTGGAAATGTTCCTTGTCCTATTATATATGGGACAGTTGTTGACTCTGCCTGTTTGTTGTGGAAATCAGTTTGTGGGAAACGGGGAGCATGTGATCTATATGATTCGAATAAATTTCGAATGTTTTATCACGGTAAAAATATATTTTTATGATGTAATACAAAGACCAGTTGTTTAATGTATTGTTTTGCAGGTACAACCAGTGCAATTTTACTATGTGCATTTTTTGTGGATGTAATAGTGTGGGTTAAAGCTGGAAGTATAAATTTTGTAGATGAACAACCACCACTAGAAGAAGAATTGCATTCGATCACTGGAAAACCGAGATCGGAACCAAATGCACAGCACTGAATGAAGTTGATCCTTATTAAGGATTATATCAACACAGGGAATAATTTTATACCTACATTTCTATTTATGCGACTGAAATTTTTTATGGCAGCTATTAATTGATAAATAAATATAATTATAGCAAATTTGATAAATGATGCATCATTAAACTAGAACTTACCTACTTTAATTTTGACTAGTTTCATAGTCTTTTTAGATTAGGAAATATTTATTAGGAATTGATGTGTTTAGTGTTTTAGATAGCACATAAATTTAGATTTTTAATACTATATTTTATAATGTGCATCTTACAATATCAGGGAATAATTGTATTTAAATAACACTTGTTTTAAATAGCGAAGTCTTGATGATTTCCATTTTTTTTACAGTTTGAAAATAGTTTTAATTTGAAAATTTCGTTGTTGAACATTCTGTATAAGCTTGATAACATTTTGTATAGTTATATTCAGCCCCGTGCATTGTTAATCTGTGATATATTCGAATATCTAATATACATACTTACACTCTATATTTAGGGTGTAAGATTCTTTCATAGTTAATATGGTGTTTTAATACTCTCACATTTGAAAGGTTTACTACTTTTACAGCTATTGTTTTTAATCAGTTGAAGTCTATATTTTACTATCATATTAGTTGTAGTTACCACTAAGAATTTTATATCTTGTTATAATCCAATTCAAAACCTTTCTTAAAATATGTATAAGTTGTATCAATAAATACAAAACCTTTTATAATTCCAAAGTTGAATGCTATACATAACAGTGTACTTCCGATTTAACATTTTTCAGGCAGTCCTTATGAGTAATAATTGTTCTATAAAAGGTTTTGAATTTGTTGTCTATCCTGAACTGATTACTTAGCAATGTTGCAAAAAACTCTCCACTTTTTGTACATGCAAGCTTTTAAAATGTTTTGGTCTATGTTTGTAATTATGAATGTGCCATATTACATCTGTTTTAATGTATCTGTACATAGTATTTAAAATTTATGGATCAAAATAGTATCTTTATGCCCAACTACATGGTGGAGTACTAATACTCTACTAATTTAATCACATCCTTTTTTATTATACACAGCAAACCTTTATTTTTCTGTTAATAATTTAAATATATGTATATGTTGTTAATTTATACCTTAGATTTTTATGTTTGATATTTTTAGTTCAATTGCAGAAGTTTAGAATTATTAATTCTGACAGTACGACATAAACAGTGGAGTGTAAAGCGAGTGTCAATTTTTAAGCACATTTGTGTTGCTCTAACAAACTACTGTAATCTTTTTTCCTTTGCATACAAGCACAGCTTTGAAAAACTTTATTGAATTGTTTTAGCTTGGACATTATCTGCTAACAAAGACTTATGAAAGCACTGAAATATGTAATGAAACATAACTCAAAGAAATGTCTGTGATTAACTCGGATACATACATATAGGAAAATTTTCAAGTGCCGAAAATAAACTAATTAAATATTTGGTTGATTATACTGAAATTTTTTTTGATTTACGTAATGTACAGCGTATTTTAAAATTTTGTAACTTGTCTAATTATGTGTATAAAATATATCAAAAAGACGTATTATTGTGTTTTGGTACTACTAAAACAAATAAAATCCTAGTAAGTACAAACTTTTCAAGGAGAGACATACCTATCTTCATAAATGTAACAAATTTAACAGAAGTTTTGTTTTAAAATTACGATTTTTAATCAAATTTTAATTACAAAAAACCTAAACACTACTTGGAAATGAATATATTAATTACTTTGTATGTAAATAGGAGTCCTAGTATTAAAGGCAACAATCTCCACTTGTTCAAGAATGGACTAGCAATCAAATATCTACTATGGGAAATCATCTAAGCAGATTTTTACACTTTGTTCTTGAACCATATCAAAATTCCAAAAGTTGGAAATACTCTTTGGCTAAACTTTTCCATGCATACAGATAAGATATCAGTTCAGGAAAATCAACTAGCAGGTTGCTCTAGCACGTGGTATAGTACAGTGCAATAGAAGGTTTACTTTTACACTTGATAGAGTTTTCAAACCAAATCAACGTTTTTCGTCATTTCCAAAAGTGGCCAAAACTCTTTGTCCAGTGTGTAATAGGGCACTGATTAGAACTAAATATTTCGTAATTATTTCAATTAACACGTTTAAATTACTCCAATTTTTTTTCTGTATAAATTTTGTCATTTAAAATCATTTATATACCATTAATAACTTATATTAATTAATTTTTTTGTAATTTTCTGAAATATCCATTCAAGCCATGAAAATCCCTTTAAATGTTACAACTTTATCTACGTTCTCAAATGACCTTGGGAAGGGAAGGCGTTTTCCTCATTCTTAATCTGGATGAAAAACGTGAAAATGATAAATCAAGCTGCTCCTCTCTGTCTTACTCACACCTGTAATACGTTAAAAGAGAAGCAGTTCTGAAGAGATTCTACAGGTGGCTTTAATTTATAAATTTATTGGTTATATAATTAATTAATACATCAAGAATTTTGTGTTTTTAAATAGAATTTTTATTTGAGCCTAAATTAAGATAATTACAATGTCTTATGATTGTTGTAAACAATTTAAAGTTTTTTTAACTGCATGTGAAAATTGGTGGAAAAGGTTACTTGAACAAAATAAGTGTTAAATTTAAGTGTTTCCTAAGTTTTTGCTTTTATTTACATGAAAAATCTTTCCACGTTATTAGTTTTGTGTATTTTATGTGGGTGTAGCAGAAATTTAAAAAACTAGCCAAAAGTTCCGATGCAAGCAAACTGCCAGAAGCATTCGAGGCGAGTTATGATTCCAAAAATTAGGAATTGATTATTTAAATGACAACATTTATGTTGTATGTATGCAAAGACACACGTTTGAAGTTAAAAGCAAGGTATGCACACACAAAAAAATGTTGAATCAACGTTACTAAAGCGTTTGGGGTTGCAAGTCTTGTAATAAATATAATAGTGTTATGTTCGGAAACTCGTAGACACGTCCCAAGGGAATTTTATTTTATCATAAAAACTGAACAAAAAGTTTTGCTGCGATATTTCGATTCGACTAATATTTTTGGAGTTATTAAAGTTTTTAAAAAAACGCAACATATTAAAAAAAACGTTCGAACTCGAATTTAAGTGTTTGATGAAGTAATAAAAATAAAAATATGATATGGCGCAGTCAGTTTTTTGATTGGACGTCAAATGTCAAAACAGCGATTTTCAACTGTTTATTTTTAAATGGAACGGTACGACTCTTTTTTGCTTAAACGATGCTGTATGATGTTTACAATATGATCCTTACTGAATTTGTCACAATTTTTACGATTCGGCCGTAAAATAAGCATTCATTATGTTAGTCTAGTAGGCCGGTACGTACGCACGCGTCATCATGTTTTTGCGTAAAATAAGTAAACTTTTGATGAAACAATTGCTTGTAAGTATAAACATTTCCACTTCTTCGAGTTTTTAGTTGGATAAAAACTAATTAGTTGTTTATTTAAATTTTGTTTAGTTTATAATCTTATAGTTTTCATTCGATGTTATCCTAATATTGAAGTAACTATTATTTAATGTAATCTAAATACCTGAGTTTCTGTTTTCTGACAACCATTAAATCGTTTTGTGCAAATACATCAAAGTACGTTCCATAGGTCTCGGCCTACTACACTAACATAATGAATGCATATTTTACGGCTGAATCGTAAAAATCGGGAATAAATTTAGTAAGGATCATATTGTAAACATCATACAGTATCGTCTAAGCCAAAAAAAGTCGTACCGTTCCATTTAAAAATAAACAGTTGAAAATCGCTATTTTGACATTTGACGTCCAATCAAGAAACTGACTGCGCCAGGTTGTAGAGCACCCTTCGAAACATATGCATACCAAAAATTTTTAATATATTCCTAATAATAAACCCACTAAAAAAAAGGCGTATAGCTTGACTCAGCCTGTATTACAAAACCAAAAAATAGTTTATATGATAATTGAGAGGAAAAATTACAAACATTCTTTAAAATGTCTGAAAAACTCAAATTTAAGTGTTCAATTAAGCAGTGGCACACTATTGGCTGTTGAAACAGCACGTTACTATTTATTTATCTATAGTTTGTCATTTGCTTGACTTTAGTTCCTAATTTTGCATTGTGCAATGCCACTTATTATGTTAAAATCGATGTAATATGCGAAAGAAGTGCGTATAAACGAACCGCTCGTCCTGCTTGTTTATTAGAAGCCCCCAGTGCCATCAGCATATCATAATACTCTTGGTTTGCGGTTGTTCTGTCGTACTTTAGAATTAAATTTAAACAAATGACAAACTATGAAATGAAATTACTCTAGAGTAATGAACAAATTAAGATTATTCTTAAAAATATTTTGAGTACATAATATAGCTAGCAATACTGTTATTACAATTCTGTGTAGCAGTTACCTGACCGTGTTGACAACATTGGAAGCGTTTGTGAAGAAACAGACTCAAATGCCTTTCCTGGCGGTCGATTTGGCTTTCTTGTAGTAGCTGGAGCTTCTAAGTGGCTCATAACTAAAGTTATGTTACCCACTGCATCAGTTGACGATATTAAAGATGATGATATTTCTTCTTTGCTTGTTTCTTTAAATAACTCTGAATTCAATGGCTTATTCGTACTTATTTCATTGTGTGAAGAAGGTATATTTTTCCTAGCAGATGCATTAATTGTTTGGTTCAATAACGTAATTATTTTTGATAGTAATTTATCAGTGCTATTTTTACATGAATTACGACTGTCGTTTGTTGCCGGTTTTTGTCCCTTTTGTTTTTTTGATTTTGCTTTACTTTGGTTATTTTTTACTGTGGTCTTATTGCTGCCTTTGTTTGGCTTATTTTCTTTTAATGAAAGGGGTTCCAAAGTTTCTGAATAGGTTCTAGTATATTTCAGATTATATTTACTCAAAATTGTTAACAATTTTTTACTTAACGAAGGAAATGTTATATTTTGTTCACCTAAAATGTTTTCAATAACTTTATCAATAGTCGCAGTTTCATTTGGTTGTTGATTGACTGTTGCTTTCGTTGTATGTATACTTGAAATTTCAGAACTTGATGTAGCTGCTTTTGCTGTATCTCTAGTCACAATAATTTCTTGTAAATCATCAAAAACCGGCATTTTATCAAGAGCTTTTGGTGTAGAATAATGTAAAGATGATCCAGAAAACGTAGTGGTTGTTACGTCGCTGTTTGCAGAAGTGATGGAATTATTTTCAGTAAAATTTTGGCTATCTGTCATAGTTTCTCCTATTAACTCTGATAAATTATAAAATTTTAAGACTTTTTCAATAACTGTATTTCGCAGTGCGGCTGGAATTTGATTTTCTAACGGTTTCTCAGTATTATCAGATTGGAAGTTTAAATCCTCTCTTAAGTTTTTCAACTCGTTGTGCACTACGTTTAAAGTTGTTTTGTTAAGCTGTTTATTTAATACCTGTAGAGGAATCTCTAAAGTATTTCTTAAGTCTGTTAAACCCGTTAAATTGGAAGGGTTCGCGTTCGGAACGTCCGCAACTGCAGTTGGAGGACTAACATTGCTTATGTCTGAAAGAATTTTTGGTTTACTTACGTAAGATGCATTATTAAAAAATTCTTACCCGTTACGGAATCAGGAAGTCCATACCCCTTGTCATTGTTGGATAGCTTTATAACAAAATAATTATATAAAAGTTTTAGTTTGGATATATAAGTAATAAATTTAGGGTGGCAAAATTTTGACTTTAGAGCAAGAATTTTAACATTGTTTTTACTGCCTATGCTGTTTCACAAAAAAGGTGGTCTGTAGGTGGGTGGGTGTGTCTGCAGATGCATCATAACTCCCGAATGGATGGTCCGATTTCGATGAGCTTTGGACTGTGGGAATGTCTCAAAAATTCACCGACAAAATAAAGTTTTGAAAAACATGCTTTTTTGGTAGCATTTCTCAGAAACCCAATGTTTTAAATAGGAAGAAACAGTCTGATAGAATACCTTAGGGCAAAGTCAACGATTTTTTACGATCTTTCTAGCTGTAAAATGACGGCCGCTACGATTTATCGAAAATTTTAATATTAACTCCTTTTATTAGTTATTACTCAAAAACTAATAGGCAAATCGGGATCAAATTTGGTATTGTAGTGGCTTTAGGGGGACACAATGTTAATACAAAAAAGTTTGAAAAAATAAAAACTATAACGTAACACACATTTTCAAAATTTTAAAAATTTTCAAGAAAAATATTGCAAAAAACTGGCTGCTAAATTATTTTGAAATTCTGTAGGCTTATAGATCTGAAAATGAGCTACAAGGTGGTTTATGTCCCAGTCAGTTTTGCGACGCATTCTACGAATTTTGAAAGGCCGAAAATGCATGCCACTTTGTTTATTACAAATTTTTTGTTACAGTTAAATTTCTCATGAGTGATAGTAGAATAAGATTCACATTATAATTTTTAGGTGCGGCAGTATTTAGGGGGTAATTTACTCCCTCCCCCTTTCTCCACCACCAAATTATGGAGAACAAATTTGTTCTTCTATTTTTTGTTTTTTTATCCCAAAAATCAAACATCAATTTTTCTCTATAGAAATACAATAAGAGAGCAACCGGCACGCCGGATAATCATCAGTTAGGTGGTAGTTTCAGCTTAGCTCATTCTGACCACGTCATATTTTTTTTTGTTGCACGGCCAATATTTTCCATTATCTGTTTACATGTTCCATTTGCGCTTTGCATTCCCACTGTTGTGGGACTGCAATGTTGGGGAAAAACCTTTTGACAAGAAAAGTAAAAGTTTCTCATGTATATGAAAGTACAGGCGATTTCATATAATATCCCACATGATTTTTTGAAAAATGAAATATTTTTATACGTTTTTGTAAAAATATAAGTAATTTAAAGTAGTAAAAATATTTATTCATTTAGAAAATGATACAAAACCAAATAGCTAACAACTCAGTTGCTTTTATGTGGGTGGTTAATCTCCGTGTATGGCGAATAGCAAATACGCATGAATTGCACAAAAGTTATTTGTGTTTACACAATTTCTATTTCCAAATTAAATTTTTACAATTGCGGTTCGATTTATCTGTAAAAAACCAAAAATTTCCAATGAACAGCTAAACAAGTTTTTCCATGTTATTGTACACTTTATTTCTACTTTAAAGTTTAAGAGGGATGATAAGATTTCTAAAAGTTTTTGTTATAAATATTTTTCTCTTTTCTGCAGTTTTTTAATTTTAATAATAATTTAATCGGCGATAATACACGAAATAACTTACCGTTATCACAAATATTAAACAAAAACGCACTAAGGTTCGAACCCTCATCACGTAATCAAACTATGACCGCTAGAAAAATTTTTGATGCATTAGTTATGATGGGGGTTTCTTTTGCTTAAATATGAACGAATAAGTATACACTGCATTGTGGAATTAATCATTAGCGTTTGTTCGGTAGGCATTTTTACAGCGAATTTTTCCGATTACACGTCAATGTGTTTGTTAATAAATTTGCGCGTGACCAAAAAATAAACAAAAGTCTAGATCACCATTTCTTCGAACACCAGAAACACCCTCAACGCATGTTCAGTATGAATCAAATTTAATGTTTCGTAGATTCCTTTTTTTTAATCATCTGCAGAAATAAAAAAAATATTTCAATTTTTCCTAATTGTGTTTTCTCGCAGTGTTTTTCTCTGGAAACTTTTCAGTCTTTGTCCGAAAAATAAATTCGATTAGTAAATTACCATGGAAGCGCTCGGTCGCGGTTTCAATTTCTGTTTATATATTATTTTATTTTTTTGTTGTAATTTATAGTTTTCGTTCGAATTATGTGTTGTACAGGGAGCTATACGAGCATTTATCAATATACAAGATATATTTTGTTTTAATTTTATTTTCTTTCACTTTCCTTACTTACAGTATGGGCATGTACTTGTTTTAGGATTTCAACAGAAATACACGTTTTTGTTCTGTAACTTTGCAAAAAAGAAGTGCGTGTCAAGCACACAAGTTCTAAATAAAACTTCTTAGCGTGTTCTCACTGAAAGTGTGTTTTAAATTGTATGATTTAATAGAAAACAATAACGGTTATGTCATGTCTAAGTTAGTTATAGGAATAAAACTTAATATACAGGGTGTTAATTAAGTACGTAGACAAACTTTACAGGGTGATTCCTTGATTAGTTCTAAGACAAAAAGTTTATCTAAACATGGTACCTAAAGGGCTTTGTTTTTAATATACAGGATGTTATTAAAGTTTAAAAAAAATAGCTTTTTTTCAAAAACCTGGAAAATTTGTTTGATTATGTTATTTTCCAGTTTTGTAGCTCTTAAAACATTTCCTTTAAAAATAATTAATAATTATAATAATCATGGCTCACTTTATTTTTATGGAAATTGTCCTATTTCGCAAATTTCACTTTAACTTCGTTCTGTAAGTTTTTGAAAATTTTAATTTTAACAGCTATTTACTTAAAAATGGGAAATCAGACGGGAATGAAATTAACTATTGTAATAGCCCTAGGGGTGCAGGGTGTGTGTGACGCCTCTAAAGGCGAAAGTACTGGATCGATTTTGATGAAATTTTAAATCAAGGGATATGTCAAAAATTGTACTTTTAATTAAGCTTTTCAAAAATATTCCAAACCGGAAACGAAAGTTAAACATGTTTTTGTGATAGCTTTTTTTCAGAAACACAATTTTGAACATTTGAGCACAGAATCTGAGAAAAGAACTTAAGGCAAATCAAAAACTGTTTTATCGAACTCTCTAGCTTTAAAATGGCGGCCAAACAACTTTTTGGAAATCTCGACTTTAACGCCCATTTACTCAAAAAGCAGTTGTCTTATCGGGATCAGCTACAACTTGTTTGAGAGCCCTTCGTGAGTAGTATATGACGATTGATTACTTGATATTAATGTCTTAATAAACATGTGGAAAAATTGCATTTTTTCTTTCAATCGCTGTAATTTGAAAACCAACCATCCCAGTTTATTTATGATGGTAGAGTTGAATGCAGTGTTTTGCAAGCTTTTCAACGAACCTGCACTAAGTATAGATCGCTATTTAAAAAACTAAGTTAATGTGGGTGGGGGTAAGAAGGTTGACGGGGGAAAACAAAAGATATCACATGAGGATGCAGTTATATTTAAAATCAATTTAAATGTCCGAGCATTTATCAAAAGCCAAAGCGCTACTGAAATACGAATTTTATTCCTTACTTTTGAATAAACCTATACGATATAATCAATGAGATATAAGCTTACGTACATTTCAAAATTGTTATTTATAAATTATTAAAAAATTTACTACTACCAGTCATAGTTCAAAATTCAAACGTGATATTATTGTTAGAATCGCTTATTTGTTGTTTTTTATTTTGCCTTTAAAACTAAAATCATCACAGGTCCAGCCATACCTGCTCTTATCATTCGGAACAAAACGTCCATACAGCTTTAAGGCTCATCAGTAATGGTTTAGGATTTAGTGTCATTTCGTGGAAGAAACGTCTACTGCCCTGCGATTTTATTATAGTCACTGTTGGTGCAATGAAAAGGTCTACACAGAAATAATTGTAAAGTAACAATTATTAAAATATGGGAAATTCTAGGCTACCTGCTTTGCCCATTTTTTCAGATATAGAAACTTGTAAATAAAAAACAGATATCGATAAAGTGCTTAGAGACAAATTGAATACTTTCTTCCACACTCTACTTTCAAAATGACTACGCTACGATTATTAGACAATTTTGGCCATAACGCCCGTTTACCCAAAAGAAAGGTTACGGATCAATACAAAATTTGATATCGTATTAGTAAATTGTTATGATAAAAAGTAATTTCCAAATTCTAGAAGAAAAAAATTAAGATTTTCAAAATTTTTAAATGGTTTTGCGAAAACTGGTCACGATATGTTTTTTTTTAATTTATTAGGTCATAGAGCTATAGGAACGAGCTTTGCTTAGATTATACCTTAAAGCCCTTACTTGCCTATTATAACTTCTATGATTTTTTGAAATTTGAACATTGCTACTTTTTTATTCAGTACACAAGTTGAAATAAAAAATTAGGTACAGTGAAATGATATTGCAAACTTATTATTAGGAATATTTAAGGGACTAGCATTTCTCTTCTCTCTCTATATTTTTGTTGGCGAATTATTTAATTTTATCTTCCGGTGCTTCTTAATTTGGATTATTTAATTGGAAATTAAGGTCCTGATACAAGCTTTGGGTATTTCCTGTTGGCGTAATGACAACTTTGTTTACGGTTTTGCACCGTACTTTTCTTTGTATGTTACTCATTGATAGGATAAATGAATAAAATCACGTTTTCTTGGTGTGAGCAGTTATTAAAAAATGCCGATTGATCTGAGAATTATTACACATTTATACCTACGCTACGTAACTATAGGTTTCTTATTATTGCAAACAATATTGCAGTCACGTTTTTACTCTTTATATGCCAAAATTTTTAGAATAGATTTATATGTAAACTCTTTTATGAAATTTTGGTAAAAAAAGTTTGAATTTCTGCGCTCAACAACATTCCGAGAGTATACCAATATACGTTGTTTAGCGTGGAGGAAATTAAAGAGTAAATTTTTATTGATTGTTGTTACATAAAATACTTTATTACTTCATTGTTAAAATAATAAAGTATTTTATGTGCCTATAATCAATAAATATGGACTTCAACGAAGTAAAGCTAGAATTTATAATTAAAGTAAGCTTTTATTTTATTTTTTTTTTAATTTGTCGTTTATGAGTACAATTAAATGATTTTTTTCACAATTTACTTCTTTTTCACTACACATTTTTTAAATATATTTCTGATATTACCCTGTGTAGGTACCCTTGTTCTTTCTTCTTCACATATCGTAAATACTGTTAAATATAATTAAAAAAACAATGTTATAAAGCTTCACTACTCCAAATAAAATTTTAATTGTAGAAGGTTCGTCATGATCTATGATTACACAAATATGGTTTATGTAATACAAAAAAGAAACATTTTTTTGTTTTATAAATTAAACGACGAAGTTCAAAATGTGAAAACACACTAGCAAAATTTAATATTCTTCTTTTTGAGCGACAGGTTTTTTCTTGGCGTTGAATCCGTTTCTAAGCAGGGTGCTTGCATAGGGATCACCATAAGCAGTAGCGTGGCTGCTGGCTACACCTCCTTTTCCCGTACTGAAACTATTGGCTATGGCTGTGGCACTTCCAGGATAACCACCTTCAGAACCGCGAGCTTTGGCACCTTGATAACCGCCTAACATGATGGGGAAAAATGCATTATAGGAAGTTCCTCTGCGTCCTAGTTGGAATGGCCAAGAACTTTCATCATCTTCATCTTCTTCTTCCTGTTGAGGTTTTTGCGGTCTGCGTTTAGGGATGCGTTTAGGTTTTGAAGCACCACTTTCTCCAACAGCTTCATCCCCTAATCCTTCGCCTGCTTCAGATTGAAGAGGTCTTTCTGGTACTTGTTGCTGAACACCTTTCCGGACGTTTTCTTCGATTGGTACATCCAATTCTTCTGATTCTTGTACGGGGTATCTACTTCCCAGATAAGAATTTGTGGCCACAGTTTCACCGGAAACAAAAGCTGTCATTGCTCCTTCTGGTTCGTATTCTGAACGGTGAAGGGATGGACGACCGTAATATCCACTAACCATCACAGCGCGATGGGGTGAACGTCTTGGACGATAATCTAAGGCATAAAGTGAGGAGTTAAAAATTTTGCTACTTACAATTTTAGTTTTTCGAAGTAAATATCCCTTACCATCCACATTGTACGGAAATGGAAGTCCGGAAATCGCGGCAACTTCCAGTAAAAGCATGCACAAACACACTAGAAACTTCTGCATGATTCACTGCTATTGTAGGAATGTTGAGGATTACAAGATTCGCTTGTTACTGAAAACTGCCAAATCTTGCAACGTTATATATTGCGAAACTACCTCCCACCCTTTACAACCCTATGCACACACCCAAGTTGAAGAAGGATGTTCTCATTGATAATAAAAAATTCATTGCGTGTATCATGTTCATGTAAAATAAGAGTGCCAGACTGATTTTTAACGTTAACAGGCTATGTGATTTGCTTAGATAAGGCGGAACTCATTGATATGAGTTGTTCGTTCGTATCTTCACGTTACGTTGTAGACAATGTGCTGTTCTTAACGTATACACACTTTAGTTGCCTGGTAAAGCTGCCATTTCTGGGAATTCCGCAGTTATTGTTTTATGCTCTTATAAATAACATTTCTTGGCAAGCAACGACAACACACCTGCATATTTACTGTATTCACTTCATATCCGTTCCACCTCGAATAGTTTGTAAACCTGCGTCTAAATTACATTACTTCGAAATTTTTCAATAAAAAATTGATAAAATTTGCTAAACTAATTCATTCAGAAGGATTTTTCCATGGTTATAAAATCTAAAAAGACTAGAAAACTTAAAAATCAAAACGATTATTTAGAAGATATTTAGGAATGAAATTGTTATGTTTAATTAAGCAATCGATTCAGCGCCATAATTTAATTATAGGCGAACCATTCCCCAACACATTTTTGAATTTACTAAAATTTTGGAATAACAACACTTGAAAAATACAGAACTTTTCCACACGAGTAACTAAATACCAGATACGTATTTCGACAGCCAAGCTAAAATCACCAGTGGTAACCTGACACTGTCAGTGTCAGTTTACCACTGATGATGATAACTACGTATTACTTAAAACACATTATATGGGCCAAAACTTTAATAACTATTACTTCCGGTTTCACCGGAAATGACAACGTATTGATTTTTAATGAAACACTCTGTATATTTTTGCATATTCGGAAATAGGATGCAATTTTGAGTCTGTTTATGCTAATTAAGTAAAATGACATCTAAAAGAGATTGTTTTTGTAATGTTTGTTTAGTATTAAGAGTGCTTTGACTATCCAATGATTCTAATCAATTTGCGTACCGTCATTAATTGTAATTTTTTTTTTCTTTTTACTTATTAAACTTACTACCAATGCTACTTCTAAGTTTTTTTCATTTCTTTCAAAAGGACAAGGTGGTTTGAACCTTCAAAATAATTGTTTGCTAAATAATAATTTTTAAATGTTGATTAAAGACTAGCATTCCAAAGAAAAACACAAGTTATGGGTACAATTAAATTCCTCCAAAAACTTTTAATTTAAAAATGCGTCTCCATTTTTGCATTTGAAAAAATGAAGTTATTTTGAAAATTTAGTAAAAAAATTTATTTTTTTGGGCGTATGTAACTTGATTAGGAACAATGTTGGTGTGTCAAAGCACTCTTAATAGTAAACAAAAATTACAACAAAAATGTTATTAGAATGTCAAAATTTCACTCAGAATTTTATTCTAATTTCGAATGTACGTTAAAAATAAGAAAGTTGATGCCACTTCCTGTTAAACTCGAAATAAAAACAGTCAAATGTTTAGCTCATATAATGCGTTTTGATGGTCTATAAAACATACTAAAATTTCATTTGTTCCTCCATAAATAAAGTAAAAAAACGGGCAGCGTCATGTTTCATTAACATCCAGTATATAAGACGTTCTGTTAAAATAACGTAGGTTTGGTAGACGGGTTATACGAAATCCTCTGCATAATTGAAAATTAAATTAAATTAAAATGCGGTGGACACGTTTTTTGTATTTTAAATGGAAGAAAATATCGACCAATGTGTGTAAAAACATGAATATGTATAAAAATATGCAGATATTGAAATTAAAAGCTTTGATAGAATATAACCAAATCATTAAAAGCAAGTTCGTGTTTTTTCAAATTAAAAGAATAGTAAATAAAATCGGTATCTTTAGAAATAATTCAATATTTTTTAATATTGTGCATTAACATTAAAATGTACAACAAATTAAATTATATTTTATTTGCATCTAAAGAAACTCGGGTGGTCATGGAAATTAAGTTTATATATAGACAGCCTTCTTTAAGTATTTGCGATTAAACCAGAAGATTTAAATGAACACGTAATTTTTAATGTAAATAAGAAAGCTATAGAATAACGTAGTAACAATAACATAATTGTAATTAATCTGAAAATTTATGGTCTCTTGCAAAGTGTGTGGATTTGTTTCAATATAAAAATATGGGTGCGATAAAATAAATATCAAAATTATAAGTGAACATGTTTTAGAAATTAGGAATATTAAAAAATTATAAACAAATAATAAATCTGCACATTGTCGACAGTGCAAAGTTGTTTTCTTTAGTTAGCTTTAAAATATCGCAGAAAGTATAGCAGCTGTGACTTTTTGTACAATTTTTTTAACGGTGTACATTTGTTGGAATGGGATTTTATTTTTTCTAAGTAATCTAAATGTTTTATCCAAAAACTTGACTTCACAAAGACATTAAAAAAGCAGGACCGTGAGCTTTGTTACCAGAAGACAATTGAAAAATACCGCTATAATAGTTCACTGCAACCTGCAAAGTAATAAAGGGTAATAATAGACCAAGGAGTGTAGTTTTATTTCTTCGGTCCGCAGAATTTTAAAAATATATCTAAAGCAAGGAATCTCACAGAATAGAGGAGTACCAAACTAGAATTCTAATTGCCTACTTAACGACGGAATGTTTAGAAAAGTTTAAAAGGAAAAATTTTATCGCAAAAAATAATATAGAATAAAAAACACAATAAATATAAGATTAATTTTTGCTTAGTTTATGTACTATAATTACCATAATTTATACAAAGTGAGACAATGAGTTGTGTTTCTTTAGCAACGACTTTATTATCTAAAAAAATTGAAGTCTAAAACACGAACTACTCTAAACGTAAGTTATAAGTACACGGATTGTTTTATTTAATTAATATGCTAAGAAATCGATATCTTATTATTGTTAATAATTGACTGAGATTAAAACTACCAATTCGTTAAATTAAAGATGAGCCAAGTCAAAATTGAAATTGTATGTGATACCCTGTAATTGAACAAAACAAAACATTTACGAAAACGTCAAGTACTTTTCGGTTCTGTAGATACTAGTAATAATAAATAAAGAACATCATATACGTAGTTTTTGGATAAGAATTTTGTAACATTTTTAAACGTTTTTGGCGGCGTGTCCATGTGGTGACTATGGAACGCCGTTTTACTCTTCATTGGCGGCGGTATTTGCAAATTAAAAGCAAAAATGTAAATAATATACACATATCTCTTAGATATTTGTAATTATTCCAAACTATCTTCAATATTCATAAATATTTAAAAATATTTCTACAATATTTTTAAATTGCCTATTTGAAAATATCTTAGAGATAATTTAAAATCATTTTTAAACAACCTCGTGTTATAATTTAATAGTTGACATGTGTTTATTATGATAGGTACTTAAATTTAAAATACCTCTATTTTTTATTTTTTTTTGTTTAAAACTTTCAAACGGAAATTTGTAAACAAACATATTAGCACTATCGTAGGTATTTTTTTATTTTTACAATGGTTTAGGTATTTTTAATAAAAAAATAATTTTTACAAGATATTTGTAAATTAATTAATTAAAAATATTCCTAAAATGTTTTTGTTGTAAATAACATTAGTCAAAAAAAAAGTCTTAAAACTTTACAACTAATTTGTTTCTGCCGATTGTATTACAGATATCTTAGATATTAATATTTTAGTTTTACCTCTATAAATTTTTTATGTTTTAGAAATATCCACAGGATATTAATAAATAATTAAAAATGTGTTGAGAATATGTCGAATTTAACTATTTAGGACTATTTCAAAAAATATACTTCAAAGAAATTTTATTTATTTTATAGATATATCAAAAAATTTTAACATTAAATATGTTGTAGGTATTTCAAAACAATTTTAATTTAAAATATCTAATCATAAATTTTTTAAATCTTAGATAGATATTTGAGTATTGGTCTATTTAAATAGTTTAGGTTTAAATAGATAATTAAAAATATTTGGTTAAAGAGAGTTGGCAGCCGTAGCCCATCCAGCTTTCTTTTGTTAGTGAAGGGAACTAGTGTTGTTTTTGTAGGATTTACTGTATAGTCTTAGAATACATCTTATACCTGTACTTACGTGATATAAAACATTTTTGAAAACAAAAAGGTGATTAATTTGTTTTTGAGTTAACTCTGTAGATGTAAATAATAACTAATAAGTTTTGGTTATCTCTAAAACAAATAATAGAAAACTATCTTATGTTATTTCAGAGACGTGCCGAAACAAAGACCGAAAACCGGAAAAACCTGCAAAATTTTCCAAACCGTAACAAAAACGAAAAGTAGAATTGAAAATTTCTTGAACCGTAATCGAAAACCCGTAACCGTAACTATTTTTAAAATATACCGGTATTTTTTCGTTCAGAAAATGTAAGACCGACATTAGTATTTACTATTTAATCTTCGCATTTCACATGTTCAGCCCTTTTGGTTGACCCTTAGGGTTGTAGCCAAAACAATGATTTGAGAGTTATTAATGTTTCCCAAACGAGAATGCAAAGTTTTTGCCGGTATAACGACATCGTATAACACTATATGAATCCTTTTACCAGCAGGATAAATTTTTTCCTTTTACTCTTAAGTACTGAATTTTTGTTTTATTCGCAGCCAGTGTGCACATTGCTGCGCTTGCGGCGCTGGCACTATCGCTAAAGATTTCAGGGAACATAAACAGTAGCATGTCATTATATAAACAACAGGCAACAACAAACAATAATGATAGCGTGTGTGCGTGTATCCTATTTAAAAAAAAAATTAAAATTTTTAAATTGTATCCAACTCGGGATTCAAACTCTCGACTAAACTATACCTCACAACACTGTACACGCATGCTAGCACTGAGCCACCGCGTCTGTTGATGGCAGACGTTAAAATATGAAACGCATACCTACGTAAACAACACGTCATCCGCCGGCCAAATTTAAATCACCGGTAAACTGCGCTGTATGTTATCCGATGACGGTGTACTGTATACCGACAAAATATTGCCAGACAGCACCGGCCAGCTAGTCATCGTGATATATCGCAGGGAGCTAGTTGATTGAGCATTTCATAAAAAGTCCTGGCATAGTCTCAGTCACATAGACTCACAGATTTCTATATAGGCTTACTAGATAGAAGACTTCCAATTTCTGAACAATTAACTAAGTAAAAGCCACATCATTCGTTTATTCTGTACACTTTTGAAATAATCTGAATAACGTCCGTACGCGCTGATTTAGTGGCCATTTTGTAGGAGGTCAAAATATCAACTTAAAATGCAATGTAGCACGCTTACGGTAATACAGCTACAACAAATAGTACTACATTTAACGTATAATTGCTTGTTACTAACTAAGATTAGTTTAGTCAGGAGGTTTTTCTACAGTTTGACATAAACGAAAATCTTTTTACTGTTGCCATTTTTTCGTGATAACTTCAATTTTTCTTTTAATTGCAAGGTTAAATTTTTTCCGCGTAATCTTGTCTAGAATTTTCTTTGCTTTACATAAAAAAAAACAAAAAGATACCGGTAACCGTAACCGAAGCCGAAATTGAAAAGTAGCAGTAAACCGTAACCGAGGTATGTGCCAAAAGCATGGAACCAAGTAAGGGTCGTCTTTATACCAAAACCTGGGCGGAACTCATACACCCAGGCAAAGGCATATAGACCTATATCCCTATCATCGTTTGTGTTGAAAGCAATGGAGAAACTGCTTGAAAAGCATCTTAGGGAAACCTGTCTAATAGAAAGGCCACTACACCCTAATCAGCATGCATACCAAGCAGGAAAATCGTGCGAAAGCGCATTACATCTGCTAACTTCAAAAATAGAGACAGCACTGACCAACCAAGAAATAGCATTAACTGTATTTCTTGACATAGAGGGTGCATTTGATAACACCTCATTTGAATCAATGATACTAGCTGCTAGTAACCGTGGAGTTGAAGACACCCTATGCAGGTGGATGAAAGCCATGTTACAAGGCAGACAGATTCAGACGACATTGGCAGGTGAGACAGCACAGGTGTCTGTGGCCAGAGGATGTCCTCAAGGCGGAGTCCTATCTCCCCTGCTCTGGGACTTGGTCGTAGACGAACTACAAGTCTCACTGAACAAATCTGGCTACTACACACAGGGGTATGCGGATGATATCGTCATACTCATAGTGGGGAAATATGCCAATACAGTATCAGAGCTCATGCAAAGAGCTCTAAAAACTGTTGAAGGGTGGTGCATAAAGGAAAACCTAAGGGTAAATCCTACAAAAACAACACTAGTCCCCTTCACTAACAAAAGAAAGCTGGATGGGCTACGGCTGCCAACTCTCTTTAACCAAGTAGTACAGATGAGAGGAGAGGTCAAATATTTGGGCGCGTTCCTAGACACCAAGTTGATCTGGAATCAACATCTAGACAACATAACCAACAAATGTAAAACGGCATTAATGATGTGCCGGAGAACAGTTGGAAAAACCTGGGGATTAAAGCCACACATGGTGCACTGGTTATACATTGCAGTGGTAAGACCCATGATAACCTACGGCTGCCTGGTTTGGTGGCCGAAGGTCAAACAAAAGCAGGCAATTGCAAAACTCACAAAAATTCAGAGGCTAGTATGTCTATGCATAACAGGAGCAATGAAAAGCTCACCCACGGCAGCCATGGAAATAATGCTAAACCTACCCCCCCTCGACATTTTCATCAGGGGAGAGGCCAGGATGGCAGCATACAGGCTGACATGTAACATGAACTGGAAAACCCAGAATAACCTTGGGCACAAGAGAATCACAAATAATATCGCAAACCCTCTTTTAAACATGGGTAGCGACACTATGATTCCAAAAATTTCATACGACAAACCATTTGAAATCCAAATGGACTGGGATCAATGGCGTCGTAGGGAAGAACAGAATCCGTCAAGAGGGCTGATGTGGTAGACAGATGGGTCCAAGATGGACAACGGGTCAGGTGCTGGAATACACGGCGAAACCCCAAGGCACAACATGCATGTCTCACTGGGGCAAAAGACCACGGTATTCCAAGCGGAGATATTGGCTCTGGGAACCTGTGTCTGTGAGAATTTGAGAAGGCAAACCAAAGGCAAACCTATCCACATACTCACTGATAGTCAGGCAGCCCTAAAGGCATTAGCATCAAAGCAGATAAGATCCAAGCTAGTCTGGGAATGCCTGTAAAACCTGAAAACCCTGGCAAAACACAATCAAGTAACACTGGTGTGGGTGCCAGGTCATAAGGGCATAGCAGGCAATGAAAAAGCAGACCAACTAGCGAGGAAAGGATCTGAGGCAACCTTTATTGGTCCTGAACCAGTACTAGGTATTACAAAGGCAATAGCACGTGGAGTAATAACTGAGTGGATTAAACAACACCAGCAATATTGGAACCACGTGCAAGGACAAAGACACAGCAAACTGATGATGGGAAGACCATCTCAGACTCTAACAACTGAAATACTGAAACTCAACAGAAATAATCTTAGAATTGCGACGGGGCTACTAACCGGTCATTGCAGTCTAAGGAAACACATGCACAGAATGGGCGTATATACAGAAGAACCCATATGCAGACTCTGTAATGAAGAGGAAGAAACTGCCTCTCATGTAATCTTTGAATGTGAAGCATTAAACCGCCGACGTCACAAACTGTTGGGCGAAATAGACCCACAGGTAGGCATACCGGAAAAAGATCTGGTCCACAGGCTACTAAACCTAATAAAGGGTCTTAACCTGTTCACCTAAATCAAAACGCAAAGGCAGAGAAACACAATAGGCCTTATTGGCCGGGGTGTTCAGGGACTCACAAAACCGTGCTCTGCAATTGCTACTACCAATAACCAATAACCAATAAACCGTAACCGAAAACGTAACAGAAATTTAAAAAAATTTGAACCGAAAACCGAAAACAGAAACGTGTTTTTGTACCAGGTGTAACACAAAACTGTTGTGTTTGTATATTAAATATTATAAAATATTTGTGTAGAATTTTAAAAATAATGAAGTGGTTTATTGAACCTCTGTCTTATCTTACTTCTCACATCCGAAATTTAAATGCGAATTGTGTCGCAGTAAAATGATTTTTGAGCCCATGCTATTTGGTTACGTAATTGATAATATATAAATTTCGAAACGGTACTCAAATAAAACTTAAAGGAGCGTGTATGCTTTATTGATTGTTTCATTGCATTTTATTATAGATCAATAAATCACTGTGTGGCCAGTGTTCATTAATAAGATATAGCTTACCGTAATGTTGTTTTTGGCAATACAATGTTTGTCAATAATAAACAGTGTTATTTTAACAGGTGTAATTGGTAACGTTTATGTAACAAGGTAGGAAACCAGTTAAAACTTAAAAATATTGTAAATCTGCATTACATAACAACAAGCCTATTTGATTAGCAGTAGGGGAAGTAAAGTATAAAATTAAGATTTACATCTTGCACGTGTCTCTGATACACAAATCAGAAATTCTTGTTGTTGAATGTTACATATGTATTATAACATGTCCCAAGGACGCTATAGTTGACATAAAACATTAATCAGAAGTAATTATTGATTAATGATTATAAACGGTTTTTTGATGAAGCTCGGTAAATAACGATTTCAGCGAGTTACGCATTTGACTTAGCTATGACATAATTTTTCTAAAATTTGAAAACCGACGCGGTCGGATGAAGAAAGCTCAATTATGCATGCCTATCTTTATGATTCACCATAATTTTTTTATTGGTTTTCAATAAAAACACCTGCGATATTAAAATTTAAATTTATTCCAGGTTACGATTGTTATCTGTGTATGCAATACATGATTAGATTTGCAATATTTCTGATTAAAACTTAACTATCCTTTGTTGTTCTTAATAAAATTTATAAGAAATGCATAATCAGTGATGTACGCTGGATTTCGTGATGATATTCTAATCTTTCCTAAAGTTATAGTACCTACGTGTTGCAATGTTTTTTATTATATTTTTGCGTTTTTCCTCAACTTATTACCAGTATTTTATACAAATTGACTTATTTGTGGTTGTAGTAGCTTGTACCTTGCACGAAACCGTTTGCAGTTACTATTTTATTACCTAATATACGTCGTAATAAGTAGCTGCGTATAAAAAAATGGGTTAAGTATTTAGACAGAATTGCCCCATTACTTAAGAAAACTGATTTTTTGCTCTTTTTAAAGTGTTTTTTATATAAACGTTTTAACTCCAATGGTTACTATAAGATTAGAATACTTTTTGCAGCTCGCAATGCTATATTTTATGGTAGGAAAAGCATGAGAAGTCAGAAATTAAAATTTGTTAGCCAAACAATTAGAGGTTGGCACGAATAGCCTTTCTAAATATTATTCTGCATTTCAAAAATAAATTTCTAAACTTATTCTATCATGACCAGGAAGAGGGACGTAACAACGGTCCCACCCACAAATGTATTGGCCCACCGGGCTAGGAACTTAAAAACTAAATTATGTTTCTCCTAATCAATTTGGTTGGAAAAAATTAAAATTTGTTATCATTCATTGATTAGTCATCCGCAAAGTATTTGGACGTCAAATTACTTTTAAAATACAACAAACTAATAAAGAATTACTTGGTAGTTACGTGAATCTCTACAGGTGTATGATATATGTAGTGTCCGGATTTCTAGTATTTAGTCACTACTTGAATTATAAGGCAATCAATTAATAATAATTCCTGGCATAATTCCTCTAAATATATAGTTGGGGCAATGGTAACACATCCATATGTTTGACCGTATGCTAGCTTGTGCAAGTAGTTATTATTTATTTGGTCAGCTAGAATTGATGCTTGTATAATAGTAAAATAAAATAGAACAGGGTTCATAAGTGTAGAATATGAATGGTCAATTGGTCATTTTAAAATACTTCCCGAAACAGAGATTTTATGAAACTGCAAAAATATTTTTTTTTATTGAAATGTAAAATAGCAACGACGAATTAATAAAAAAAAACGTGTAAATTCATTAACACAACGAGAAAGTTCTACGAAATAAAAGTTTGGATGATCAACATTCATAAGGAACGGAAAACCAGCGTTGAATAAAAAACTTAAGAATTACAGTACGCAGCAACAACTTTTTCTAAATTCTCAACCAAAAAATTAATTTTCTTGTTCGACAAAATACCTTTTAAGCATTGAAAATGGTCTTTCAACGTCGCAACTCGTTAACGGAGCAAAACCATAAAAGTTGTCCGGTGAACAACTGACTGGATTATTTGTCGACTTTAGTATATTTGCAATTCTAATAAATGTGAGTAACCACCAGGATTGTCAATAATAGAATGAAAGTGGTCAAAAGTTTCTTATAGCGACAAGTTTTTGCCTTCCAATAATTTTATAACTGTCGGAATATTACTTATTATTATTAAAGTTCCATTTTCTATAATAAAAAGCACATGCATGTTAAAGTTTATAAAGCTCTGCTGATTCATTTCTTTTGGGACGCTCATTTCTTGCAAAACCAGTTACTTTACAACATTAACTTTTAGTAAATGTTGCAGTTGTAGAAACCTTGCATAATCGCGCGCAATATGGACTTAATGGATTTGAGTACACCCATGGTTATTGTTTACTTATCCAATTTTAATGAACTTTGTTGCTGTTCTGCGACTAAAAGTTCGATCTTGGATATGGAACGAATTTTACTTATTAGAGTGACTATCTAGATCGTGGCGATTTAAGTACCAACATTGCTACAACTATCGCGTATACAGCGTTATACGCTAAACGATAAGCAGTGGGTAAATTGACATGACATTTCATTAAAAAATATACAAACATTTTAAGGAGTTTTACGAAAAATTTTAAGTTATTTCCGTCGTCCGTCGCGAATAGCAAAACTTATTAACACTATAATTTCTATTATTGTCTTTTCTGGTCAAAATTTCAAAAAAATGATTCTTAAAAAATGTCAGCCTATGGATAGGTGAGTAGGTGGGTGGCTGGATGGGTGGGTATGTGCGCTCCATAACTTCCAAACAAATGGTCCGATCTTATTGATGTTTGGAATTGAGAGATATCCAAAATTCATCGTGGAACAAAACTTTAAAAAAATCCAAAACCGAAAGCAGAAGTTAGGCATGTTTTTTTGGTAGCATTTTTTTCGGTTAACGAATTTCCTAAAATGAACTAAAGAATGCTATAAAAGACCTTAGAGCAAATCTAACGCTTTTTTTGCCTAATTTTCTAGTTTCTAAATGACGATTGCTACAATTTTTTGAAGATTTTGACTTTAGCGGCTTATTACTCAAAAACAACGGATCGAGTTCCAATTTTCTATCGTAATAGCTGTACAGAGTTATAATGTTACTGTGCACGAAATACTAAAAGCTATGAAATGTAAAATATTTTGAAAATATTAGAAATTTTCAAAAATACATAGCTCAAAAGCTGGCCACACGATTTTTTTTTAATTTTATAAGCTTAGAAAGCTAAAAATGAGCTGCGTTTTAGTTTGTGTCTCAGCTTACTCATTTATATGCGAAACCCTCTATGAATCTTTGAATATTTGTGTTTTATTTTATTTGAAAACATGACTAACGACAGCAAGGTTTCGTTCATTTTTTATAAACAGTTTTTGGGTTTCTTGAGCCCTTAAACGTGTTGTTTCGTTAAAATTTTAAAATCTAATATTTTGACAAAAATAACGCTTACAGATACTGAAAGTATGATTAAGTAAAAATTGCCTAAAACTTTTTTATTTATATGAATTTAAAAAATATTGCTTGGACGAGAAAATACAATCATGTTCTAGTTTAAATATTTTAGGAAATTGATGTTATTGCCGACAAAATTTAGTAAACCTAAAATAGTGAAGTTGAAACAATATTTAAAACAAGTAATTTGAATCAAGAAATGTAACAACATAAAAATCACCTTATAATACAGATTTTACCGAATTCAAAACGTCAATATCTATTAAAAATCTATAGACATTCACATGCATGTTCTTTTTTAAAAAGTGTCGTAAATAAAGACCATGTCATCGTCAATTATTAGAGAAAAGGCAGTCAGTATGCGATAAACACTCCTTTTCAATTTTATTATTTTTGGCTGAAAAACTTTTGCCTAAAAATTCCCCTCTATTATGCAGGTGTTTAAACTGCAATAAAAGTTGTCAACACCAATTATTTAACCATAAATATGCATGGCTGCAGCTGTACATTATCAATTGTATGCACCCCTCTATTTTTAGTGCTTTTCTAGGAATTAAGTCTATTTCATTCATAAAAAATTATTCGTGTAAATACAGGATGCTTTGATTTTTATGCACGAAAACAAGAAAAATATTATTAAAATTATTAATTTATTTAGAAATATTCTGTTGTAATGCGTTAATCAATCAGCATCGCCATAATTGGTAAACGTGGTTTAAAAATTTGAAATTAGTTGCGACGTTTGACACCACGTTAACAGTTTGGAGTATCGGTCTGGGAGATATGAGCACACGAACGAACCAGTGAATATGTTCCTAAGCGTATTGAAAGAATGAAAAAGTGAAAAAAAATTGATTTAAGAATGACAAACTATTCTGCGCCTTATTTTTTTTTGCTTGCTACTGTGCACAAAAAGTTTCGAAATACTAAAAGCTATGAAATGTAAAATATTTTGAAAATTTTAGAAAACACATAGCTCAAAAGCTGGCCACACGATTTTTTTTAATTTTATAAGCTTAGAGAGCTAAAACTGAGCTGCTTTTTAATTTGTGTCTTAGCTGGCTCATTTATATGCGAAACCCTCTATGAATCTTTGAATATTTGTGTATTATTGTATTTGAAAACATGACTAACGACAGCAAGGTTTCGTTTATTTTTTATAATCAGTTTTTGGGTTTCTTGAGCCCTTAAACGTGTTGTTTCGTTAAAATTTCAAAATCGAATATTTTGACAAAAATAACGCTTACATATAATACTGAAAGTATGATTACGTAAAAATTGCCTAAAACGTTTTAATTTATATGAATTTAAAAAATATTGCTTGGACGAGAAAATACAATCATGTTCTAGTTTAAATATTTTGGGAAATTGATTCTATTGCCGACAAAATTCAGTAAACCTAAAATAGTGAAGTTGAAAAAATATTTAAAATAAGTAATTTCAATCAAGAAATGTATCAACACAAAATACACCTTATAATACAGATTTGACCGAATTCAAGAAGTCCAAATCTATTAAAAATCTATAGACATTCACATGCATGTTCTCTTTTAAAAAGTGTCGTAAATAAAGACCTTGTGTGTCAATTATTAGATAAAAGGCGGTCATGTATGCGATAAACACTCCTTTTCAATTTTATTATTTTTGGCTGAAAAACCTTTTGCGTAAAAATTCCGCTCTATTATGCAGGTGTTTAAACTGCAATAAAAGTTGTCAACACCAATTATTTAACCATAAATATGCAGGGCTGCAGCTGTACATTATCCATTGTATGCACCCCTCTTTTATAGTGCTTTTCTAGGAATTAAGTCTACTTCATTCATAGGAAATTATTCGTGTAAATGCAGGATGCTTTGATTATTTTTATGCAAAAAAAGCAAGAAAAATATTAAAATTATTATTTTGTGTAGAAATATTCTGTTGTAATGCGTTAATCAGTCAGTATCGACAAACTATTCTGCGCCTTATTTTTTTTTGCTTATAAACATAAGAACAAATTAGTTTTACAAATAAAAACAATATCGCATTATTAAATCTTTTAAAAGTAGTGAAGATATAATAGGTATATATAAAATGAGAAACGTTGCTAAAAATCTGAAAAACTAAAAGAAAACAGACTAACCTTCAGTGATACAATAAAAATGTGTCCGGATACTTAGTCTAGTATTTAGTCAGCATTGAAAGTATGAGACAATAAATTAATAATAAATTTCTGCATAATTGCTGTAGATATATAGATATAGCTTCCATATAATTTTAAACGAATTATCTGGGGGAGTACTACAGCATCAAGACTACTATATGTTTGACCTTATGTGAGCTCGTTAAGTTACTTATTATTTATTTGGTCAGCTGCAGTTGATGCTTGTGCAATAGTAAAATAACATCAATGGTCACGGGTTTTGAAAGTACTACACGAAACAATTTAAGAATTTGACTTTTGATCTATCTACTTTTATCTAATACCATACCAATGTGGAAGTATATCAAAAATTCATCGAGGAACAAAGCTTTAAAAAAATCCAAAACCGGAAGCGGGAGTTAGACATGTTTGTTTTGGTAGCATTTTTTTCGGTTAGCGAATTTCCTAAAGTGAATTAGAGAATGTTATAAAAGACCTTAGGGCAAATCTAACGCCTTTTTTGCCTAATTTTCTAGTTTCTAAATGACGACTGCTACAATTTTTCGAAGATTGTGACTTTAGCGGCTTATTACTCAAAAACAAGTTGACGGATCGGGTTCAAATTTTCTATCGTAATAGCTGTACAAAGTTATAATGCTACTGTGCACAAAAAGTTTCGACATACTAAAAGCTATGAAATGTAAAATATTTTGAAAATTTTAGAAAACACATAGCTCAAAAGCTGGCCACACGATTTTTTTTAATTTTATAAGCTTAGAGAGCTAAAACTGAGCTGCTTTTTAATTTGTGTCTTAGCTGGCTCATTTATACGTGAAACCCTCTATGAATCTTTGAATATTTGAGTTTTATGTTATTTGAAAACATGACTAACGACAGCAAGGTGTCGTTCATTTTTTATAAACAGTTTTTGGGTTTCTTGAGCCCTTAAACGTGTTGTTTCGTTAAAATTTCAAAATCGAATATTTTGACAAAAATAACGCTTACATATAATACATAAAATTGCCTAAAACGTTTTAATTTATATGAATTTAAAAAATATTGCTTGGACGACAAAATACAATCATGTTCTAGTTTAAATATTTTGGAAAATTGGTTTTATTGCCGACAAAATTCAGGAAACCTAAAATAGTGAAGTTGAAAAAATATTTAAAACAAGTAATTTCAATCAGGAAATGTAGCAACACATAAATCACCTTATAGTATAGATTTTACCGAATTCAAGAAGTCAAAATCTATTAAAAAGCTGTACATTTACATGCATGTCCTTTTTAAAAAAATGTCGTAAATAAAGACCATGTCATCGCCAATTATTAGATAAAAGGCAGTCATGTATGCGATAAACACTCCTTTTCAATTTTATTATTTTTGGCTGAAAAACCTTTTGCCTAAAAATTCCGCTCTATTATGCAGGTGTTTAAACTGCAATAAAAGTTGTCAACACCAATTATGTAACCATAAATATGCAGGGCTGCAGCTGTACATTATCTATTGTATGCACCCCTCTATTTTTAGTGCTTTTCTAGGAATTAAGTCTACTTCATTCATAAAAAATTATTCGTGTAAATACAGGATGCTTGATTTTTATGCAAAAAAAACAAGAAAAATATTATTAAAATTATTAATTTATTTAGAAATATTCTGTTGTAATGCGTTAATCAATCAGCATCGCCATCATTGTTAAACGTGGTTTAAAAATTTAAAATTGGTTGCGAAGTTCGACACCAAGTTAGCAGTTTGGAATATCGGTCTGGAGATATGAGCACACGAACGAACCAGTCAATATTTTCCTAAGCGTATTGAAAAAATGAAAAAGTGAAAAAAATGGATTTAAGAATGACAAACTATTCTACGCCTTATTTTTTTTGCTTATAAACATAAGAACAAATTAGTATGACAAATAAAAATAATATCCCATTATTAAATCTTTTAAAAGTAGTGGTAATAGGTATACATAAAATGAGAAACGTTGCTAAAAGTCTGAAAAACTAAAAGAAAGCAGACTAACCTTCAGTGATACAATAAAAATGTGTCCGGATACTTAGTCTACTATTTAGTCAGTATTGAAAGTATGAGACAATGAATTAATAATAAATCTCTGCACAATTGCTGTAGATATATAGATATAGCTTCCATATAATTTTAAACGAATTATCTGGGGGAGTACTACAGCATCAAGACTACTATATGTTTGACCTTATGCGAGCTCGTTAAGTTATTTATTATTTATTTGGTCAGCTGTAGTTGATGCTTGTGCAATAGTAAAATAACATGAAGCCATAAGCGTAGAACATCAATGGTCACGGGTTTTGCAAGTACTACACGAAACAATTTAAGAATTTGACTTTTAATCTATCTACTTGTATCTAATACCATACCAATGTGGAAGTATATCAAAAATTCATCGAGAAACAAACCTTTAAAAAAATCCAGAACCGGAAGCGGGAGTTAGACATGTTTGTTTCGGTAGCATTTTTTCGGTTAACGAATTTTCTAAAACTAATGCGAGAATGTTATAAAAGACCTTAGGGCAAATCTAACGCTTTTTTGCCTAACTTTCTAGTTTCTAAATGACGACTGCTACAATTTTTTGAAGATTGTGACTTTAGCGGCTTATTACTCAAAAACAAGTTGACGGATCGGGTTCAAATTTTCTATCGTAATAGCTGTACAAAAATTTCGAAATACTAAAAGCTATGAAATGTAAAATATTGTGAAAATTTTAGAAATTTTCAAAAACACATAGCTCAAAACTGGCCACACGATTTCTTTTTAATTTTATAAGCTTAGAGAGCTAAAAATGAGCTGCTTTTTAATCAAGTGCCGCGTCGCCCTACTACGTGACTGTTACATAAACATTCACTGCAAATATTGATAACTAAATAATAAATAAGCTGTGTCGGTAAGTAAGAGCATACCCCGCCGTCACGTATAGTTGAGACAATTTCGGATTTAATATATAGAAGATAGCTACTCCAACATTTTGTTTTTCTGTAAAGCGCATTAATTAAATAATTGCTTTTAATTTTAACTAACTTTTTTAAATAATATTGATGTAATCATTCTGTACAAAATAAAATCAGGAAATTACAGTATTAAACTAATTGTAGGCGCCTATTACGTACTCTTTGTAATTTAAATTACGTTCACAAAGAAAGCATAGCAAACAACAAGGAAAGGCCGAAGGACTCGTTGTGGTGGGTCTTTCAAGGTTCAGACCCCCCGCAAATACTCATTTCTTGATCCTGACTACGTCCCTGTTAAAGGTGGAATTACAAGCAACTACTTTTTTTTATTCGTCGCGTAATCAGGTAATATCTGGTCGGAATTTATATTCTGCCGAGTTCTCGTCGGGGTCAAGTTCAATGGTAATTTTTGTTTTTGGCCATTTTATGGATTGTGCACTGGTCGGACACTACAACAGTTAAGAACATGCCATTGTTCACTCAGGTTTTATCTGAGGCATATTGTACGTGCATAGAGTACTTATGATTTGCAAGCAGACAACCGGGTTCAACAGACTACTATTACCGACAAGCTTTTGTGCACTTCTCATATTTTGATTATGAGCTGATTAAATGGTAGTCCACATCCACTATAAAGGAACGGATTTACTTTTTACTGGTTGTAACTATAGCGAGCACGTCATATAACTATTCCTTTTAACGATTTCTACCTACTGGTGTTAGTTTTCACAATTTTTCTTGTAAGAACGCGCTTATTTTGTGAAGGTACACATTAATCGAAAACAGTTGAAATTAAAGAGCGGATTAAGAAAATTGTATGATAATGATAATCAATTGAGAGAGAATTCGAAAAAATAGTCAAAATACGTTGCTTGCACTTTCCTGTATTTTAACAACTTAATGAAATACTTTTCATAATTTTTAAAATATTTTGTATCAGTGTTCTAGCAAGAGTGCTAGGTTTAAATAACTTAAATATTTTATTATCAATGAAATAAATTGTTTAAAGGCAGCACAGCACGGCACTATCACTACTGGGACTAAATAGGAAATTGGATAAGAATGTTACTACCCTCCAAAGACCAGACTTTTAGTTCCAGAACGGTAAAAAATTCGTTAAAATTTAATAAGTAAACAGAAAGACTAGTCGTACTCAAATCCATTCAGTTATAAGTGAAACATGTTGCACGATTTTGCAGGGTTGTACAACTACAACCGCAATATTTGAGATACATCGTTTGGTTCAGTGTTACTCTATTGTTGAGCTAAGCTAGAGGTTCTGCACTTAAAAATATGTTTGCAAAGTTTCATAAAATTGTTTCCTGTATATTCTACGCATATCAACTCCGCTGTCGAATAGCTCGAGATAATAAACCAGCCGGCCAAATGAATAATACGTACCTAAACAAGCTCCTACGGTCAAACATGTGGGAGTGTTGCTATGTTAAACCCGTAAATAATTTGTTTAAAATTTTAATAATATTTAAAGGAATTATGCCAAAATTTATTATTAACTGATTGCTCCATAATTTAAAGACTGACTAATTACTATACTAGAAATCCTGACATTGCTACTCCAAATGCAGGTAAATAAACAAAAACATAAACACACACGCACATATAACGAAATTGCGCACATAGTTTTTAATGGTACAAAAATTATTTTACATAGTAACATTGCGTCTTAGGTCTTACTACAACTACATTACAAAATTTGATCCCCATCTGTCAACTAGTTTTTGAGTATTAAGGCTTTAAAATTAAAATTTTCAAAAATCGCCCGCTTTTTTTAAGCTAGAAGGTTTGAAAAAACGTTGGAGTCACCCTAAGATTTTCTATCAAATTCCGTTATAATAATGAGTTGGTGGGTGGGCACGTTCGTTCCTTCTTATCTCCGAAACAGTTAGTCTGACTTGGATGCGCTTAGGAATGTGGGGGGTATATCAAAAACTCATCGACAAAATAAGCTTCAAAGAAAACGAAACCAGAAACGAAAGCCAGACATGTTTCTTTGGTTAAGTTGTTTTCCAAAGCCGAATTTATAAATCTGAAACCGGAATCCGGTAGTAGGCTTGCAACACAAATCCAACGCTTTTTTTTCCAAACTTTCTAGCTTTAAACGGCGGTGCGATTCATCATCATCATCATCATCTGGCATGGAGCTGACACGAGGGTCGATCCTGGATTACGCCAGGCCCACCCCATGCCAGTAAGGTGGGTAGGAATTTATGTGATAGGTGGGATCGGGTGGGGTGTTGAGCCGCGTTAGCATGTCTGCAATGCATACCGCAAGACACCGCTGCTGCAACACCGGGTAGTTAGTAGGCTACGCATCAATGGGGTTTTTGAGTACGCAACCAAGACCGTTATGGAAAAATTTGGCTTTAGCGGCTTATTACTAAAAAACAGGTAAAAAGATCGGGTTAATTTTTTTTATAATAATAGCCCTAAAGAGACACAATGTTATTATACACAAAAAGTTTTAGAAAGTTAAACGCTATGAATTGAGTAATATTTCTAAACTTTAAAGAATGTATAAAAAAATATTGATCAAAAACCTGTAACACGATTTTTTTTAAATTTTGTCAGTTAAGACAGCTGGAAATAAGCTACAATTTGGTTTGGGTCTCAGCCCACTAATTTGTCTGTGATGCATTCTATGAATTTTTGAAAATTAGAGAATGACGCAGGTACTCACAAATGTTTCCCTAATTTTAATTTTAAAAAACTAGTAGAACCCGTGGTCTATATGTAACTAAATAACCTGGCTCAAAAGTAGTCTCCTATAGCAGCCTTTGATTTGTAATATTTATAAGTACTAATTTTAGGTGTTGCCTGTAAATATTGTGAAAATTGAATTGAAATTAAATTGAATTTAAATTCAGTGCTATATTCACTCTGAAGATGCAAGCTGCAATGTCTTGCGAAACGTTAGTTTGTATGGGTTCACAAACAGCTAACAGGCATAAGCCTATCAAGTATTATTGTCCTGGCAAACAAAATACATTAAGATCAAATCCTTGTCCGCCCCAAGGTTTAAATACGCTAAGCACACGGCCTTGTTTAGGCAGGCAGAGCCTACGAACAAATATTGCTCAAATTGTTAGAGCAAATGCTTGTAAAGGCAGACATCGGCACAGGTCGGTCCTTACCTGATTATGCTGGGTGTAGTTCCCAAATGACGACGCGGTCTAAGCCGGAAGTAAATTGTAATATTGACATTTTCATAAAATGAATACTTCTCTACACCGAAGGTTTTGAAAAGTAAAAAATTCAATAAAAAACGTGTTTAACTTCCACTTCCGGTTTCGGATTTTTTCAAGCTCATTTCCCTGATGAATTTTTGATGCACCCTCACATTCAAAGTTTATTAAAATTGGAGCATCCGTTTGGAAGCTATGGAGCGTAGATACCCACAGACAGACATGGATGTTCCAAACATGTATTTCTGTCAAAATCTAGAATTGGAACATAAAAACAATAAAACAATACTAAACTATACTATACTGAAAGTATAGGAAAGTAAAAAAATATATTACATATGTTTAATTTCTAATTAGACAAATCAATTAAAATAAAATTATATTTTAGCATTGAAAATTTTAGAAAAGTACTTAAAAGTTTGTATAAAATTAAAAATTTATTGCTCGTCTTATATAATTTTTAATACGCACTTAAAATGGTTAAAAACTAATATATTCGAATTTCAACATTGAAATTAACTTTGAACCGTTCTGAATAAAAATTACAGTGCCAATGAATTACGCCAACGTTTTTGAACTACAAGGGAGTAATGTAAATGTAACATTTCAATACATATTACCATGATTATCCCGTCTAATTAGTTCTACTTGAAATGTTTCTTTGCTTATTGTAGAGTTTTGACCTAACATTAAATCCCAAGGAAGTATTTAAATTCTCTCTGAATAACCAATAATTATGGTAACTACAACGATCGATGAGGCGTCGTACCTTGCTTCGATTAATTTAGAATATCAAATTGAACAAAAACAAATATTTAAATGTGATTTGCTTTTTTAATAAAATTACAAAGAACGTACAACAAGCATTTTATTGTCTATATTATAATATATGGCAACTATTCACATAACCAAATACATTAACAAAAATATGGGAAACAAATTTATTTAACAAAATCTATTTATTATTCTAAACTTTTAAATTTCCTATTTGGTTGAATGTTACGTAATTCTTGCAGAAACCAAAATCCATTATAGCTTTAGAGATCAGCGAACTTGTGCGAAGCTGAGAATAATTGCAGTTAGTTTATTTATTACTTTAGCTATGTATTTTGTTAATTTATTTTAATAACGGAAGCTAACTACAAGGATGAAATTGGGTTGTATCTGAAAAGAAAAAAAATTAGATATCGCAATAAAAACGTTTAGAGATTCTTTTCAGCAATTAATCTTTCGCACATTTAAGATTCTATCTTTCCACATTCTAATGAAGTTCTCGATTGCTATCAGATTGATAAGTATTAAGTAGTTGAATCGGCAATCAATTACCTATTGTTTTTATATTTGACGGCTGTCGGGAACGCTATTAGAATATGAAAATGCTGATTTCAATCGCCGAGCACTAAACTCTAATCCAGTATCACGTTTTTGGAAATACCAACCTAGTATCAAAACTTATGGCTGGTTGTCTCTTCTCTCTCTTCGATCCTGCGATGGAAGCGCTTACACCTTCAGCAACATCTTTGTTTCTGCTTTGTCTTGCTCCACCACTCTTCCTTTTTACTGTCAACGAAGATTCTACGACGATTTCGTCAAACGGTTGCCCGAAGGCCGCTAAACAGAATCAACACCATGAATCACTTACGTTCTTGGTATGCGATTTACATAACTACATGGTGAAACTAACATATACAGAGTCGGAATGTACCGGACAGTTGTAAATATTGAATATATCTGGAATTCTGAAGGTTGGCATCTGCGTGTTTTAATGCATTCATTGAATTACTTTTGTTTGTATGTTACTTCCGTATTTACATTAGATACTTCGGTAAATAATGATCAGATCTGCAGCCACGTGACTGCGGGCCCACCTAAAAAAATATTGGCCCACCCAGTTAGCAACGAAAATATAAAAGCATTTTTCTCATAATTAAGTTGCTTGAAAAAAATATTTATTATCATATCATTTATTTATTACACGCCCCCAAAAATTTGGACGCGAAACGCATTTTACGAAAAAAAGGTGTACCGCAAAAATTTTTTCTTTGTCCCGAAAGTTAAGCGTCATAAGTAATTTTTACGTATCTTAAACAGAGGGTTGAATATTGAGTTTATTTATTTTTAGATTTGAAGTAAACTATTTTTTTTACTTTTCGTGCGGTTTTATTATCACATATTCCGCTTAAAAAATTAAGACTAGATATATTTCATGTCACCCCCTGCTATCAGTTTTATGATAATTCAAAAATTTAGGAATTAGAGACTTCGAAATCGGCATATACATGTTAAATGACAATAGGAACAACCTTCCATTGTTCAGCGAATCAACATTTTATTGTAATTACAAAATTCCAGAATAAATACTGCAAGAAATAAGCGCGGGCGGAGAGGACACGCTTGAAAAAGCTTAAATTCGTATTCTATGCATAGCCGTCCTTCCACCGATTTTTTGTTTTTTTTTAAGTTTAATAATTTCGAATTCAAAATCGGCATAAACAGGGACAATTTTACATGAAGAAAACGCCTGGAGGGTTTCATTTTAGTGGTTCACTTAAACAGTTTCATTGGATAAAAAAACTACCAAATTATGACATCGATCGATCGATTTTAGATGTTAACAAATAAATATTGCTTGCAATTAGAAAATACTAAATTATAAGTTTCAGAATTTTCAAAAATTTCTAAAACTATTTCCAAATATTTTTAAAATGTTCACACTCTGATTTTTAGTTTTCTATTTTTTTAAGAATTTTCATGATTTCTAAAATGTCCATAAATTTTCAAAATTTACAAAAGTTTTCAAAATGTTCGTTTTTAAAATTTTTTCGTTGTCGAATTTAATACGGCACACAAAAACTGCAGGCTAATTTTGCACCCCAGCAGTGGTCCACCCTAACAAAAACTCTAGTTACGTGCCTGGTAATAATGTTAAATTATTAATCAAATAATCAATGCAAATACGTCAGTACACATTTCAATCATTTCGTCAGTTTATGGCTTACCTATTGACTATTAATATAATTTTTTAAACATTTTAAGGAAATAACAATAACTCGTTTTAAGACTATAAAATTTACATCCAAAGAATTGATTATTAAGTGTTATTGATTAGTCACAATACCAAGAAGTTATAATCGATATTGTTTTTGCCCAAAGCTAAGTACCTAAAGTAATTATCGTAGCAAAGCTATTTTCTGTCTTTTTCAAACACGCTCACTATTTTTTAGAAAACCTAATGTCTATTAACCTAAATAGTGAATGAAAATAAATTGTTCAATGCTGTTCGGTTTATGACAATTAACATTGAGAAAAACCCACAACCCCACAATCTTTAACAAAATTGTTTACATAAAATAGATCAACCCCGAATGAAACTTGTTTGACTTGATATGGTGCTTTAGCATAGGTTAAATTTAAATTTATGCAAATCGTAACATTTGATTTAGTACACTTTCTATATTTAAAAATTTACAGTTTCTAGGCATGTCGAGGTATACTATATGCTGTATAATTAAACCAAAGAAGTCACAATCTCAAAAAATTGGGTAAAATATGGTTTTGGACGTATATGTAATAAAGAACATAACTATTTTTGCATGATATGTAGGTAAGAAATTGTAATTTTGCAAGTTCAAGTTCAAAATTCAAAGTTTATTAAACATCTTTTCAATTTGGACTTTACTCTTAAATTGTTTAAATTATTTATAGTTTGGTTATTACTAAGATACATTAAGTTTTAAAAAGATGTCATACGCTTTCAAATATTTCTAATTTCTAAGCATATGGAAGTGAACAGTGCTAATAACTTTCCTACTTTCACTTTTTGCCATTTCGCAACAGTTTCATTAAAATCCAGTAACAGTAACAATAATTTTGAAAATTCTTATACTTACAATTGGCTTCCTTTGGCGAATCTTTGATATCAACAGGAGCAGCAAAGCAGGCGCAAGCAAAAGCCGCCAAAAGTAACACAATAATGCTAAGTAACTGCATTCTGCTGACACGAACCTCGACAGGAAAGAGAATATGTTAAAAACTAACAGTCTCGGTAAAACTCTATGAACTCGTATTACTGCTTTGCTACTACACCGACCTCGACTTTTTCGTTGGCGGTTCGTCGCATACAAAGCGCATAAAAAATGCCACTCATTGAAAGCGATCGAAAATTTAATATTATGGGAATGAACCGGATTTTGCAACGACCGGTTCTTGTGGATGGCCCTTTCTAAACGGGCAATAACCTCCCAAAGACACTCAAAATTTAATTAACTGCACAGGAATCTTCAGGCTGCATCTCGCCGAAATTCAATGCTCAAACAAAGAGATTCATATGAAAACGATTTACTATTCAACTCCAAGACTAGCTTAACAAAACTGTATTTAAGAACTTAAAGGTAATTGCAATAACAATAAATAATACTTAAGTAAAAATAAGTCGGTATCACATGCCCAAGTTGGATCTTCTTAATAATCGTAACTGCAAATTAAAAAATAACAAATAACACACCACAAGTAATTGAGTTCTCTTACAATCCTGGACCACGTCCTCCTCCTCCTCCTCCACCAGCTTGACTCTGTGAGAACGAAGCTGCAAATGGGCCAAATGCAAAACTGGCAGACTGAGATTGACTGGGACCTCCGTGACCCCCATGGCCATTACTTCCTGCAAATGCTGCGCTTCCGGCGAAATTTCCACCGCCTCCATGAGGTCCGCCATAACCTCCTTGGGGTCCACCAGAACCCCCATGGGGTCCACTGGAACCCCCATGAGGTCCACCATAACCTCCCTGCTGTCCACCATAACCTCCATGCTGTCCACCATAACCACCCTGGGGTCCGCCATAACCCCCCTGCTGTCCCCCATGACCACCACCATGGTGTCCACCAAAACCTCCAAAATGACCACCGCCAAATAGATGATGTAGTTTAGGAGAACGTGCTATTCTAATAGATTCTGAAAAAATGTGATTTAAGAATTCATTCTTATGAGTATGAGATATAACTTGTATAAAATTTTAAGGTTAAAGTTCTTTTTAACTTTTGCTTCCTTTTTTGCACCAAAATTATGTCTGCATTTTCTCAGTGCCGAAGAAGCACCTCTAGAGAAAACTACCAATAATAACACCAAAATAGAAACGTCGTAATTTCTAAAGTTATTAAAGTATACACAGGGCCGTTTCTACCTTATGGTAGAAACGGCCGAGGTGTGCAATGCACACGAGCGGCCGATTCAAAGAGCGGCAAACTTCCTTTAGGTGATTTTTTTTATTTCCCATAAATAATTACATGCATTTATCAATTATAAATCTAATCTCGTAAAACCAATTCAAATTTTAATATTAAAAATAACATTATGTACTCATCATGATTATTAAGGTATACAGAATGTATCAAATTGCCTGTTGTCTATTAAAATTGAATTAGATAAAAGGTTTAAAATTTAATGCTCCCTAATAACCTCAAGAGAAATTGGAGTTATCTTCCTTAGTTTCTCAACAAAACTGAAATTTTAGATATTATGTGTTTTGACATAACTACTACCATTCTCGACTATTAACATCTTTTTGTCTTATAGACGGCATTTTAATTTTTTTATGGTTACTATTTAGTTTATTCTAATTTTAACTGGGCTATCACACTTTGCATTTTGTTTAAGTTTTGAGCATTTTATTGCAAAAAATAAAAATCTTACAAGATTGCCATAGGAAAAAACGACATTTGATTTATTAACTAAACCTGATTATGGAAACACTTCTTTTTTTAATTTTATTATATGCATTAGATAAACGCGGTTTTTTTAAATAAAAAATAATAAAGCAACTTAAAATCTTTAATTTAATAACTCATTAGTGACCGGGATCCTTAAAAAAAGAGAAAGTTTCAAGTGAAACTTCTTAGCGTGTTCTCACTGAAAGTATTTTGAATTGTATGATTTAACAGAAAACGAAACAGTTATGTCATGTTTGAGTTAGGTTGTAGGAATTGCTATAAAAACGTCAATGCGCATGAGTGAATTACATTGAAACTTGGTATATGTAATTAATATTATCTCGTATCTATCTTAGGTTTAGGTTTCTCGTAATTTTAAGTTTTAAGTTTAAATTGCCTAATAACATATTTAATGTAGGAAACGAAATCAAATATAAATGACGTTTTTTGTTTAAATTAATGTTAAATGATCAGATTATCCATAGTTTTGATTGCGATACTAAACATTTATTTCTCTCTTCGACAGCTGTTTACTGTTAGCTAGCATAGATAATACGATTCCTTCGTCTGGTCAAGTATAGCGTAAACGCGTGCTTACAACGTCAATGCGCACCAACTTCCGTACAAGCCGGGCATATACTGGCGGGCCCACGCATGTCACAACCAAGGAAAAATTGCGAATAGGTGCCGCGCATACCAAATTTCATCCAAATCGATCAAAGGTCTCTTTAAATATTCACCAAAAAAATACGGTCTCTTAATTTTCGGTGCCTAACGTATGCCCAAAGCTACCAACAATAAAATTGGAACACCTTGTATTTTATCTTTGTAATTAAAATAATACTATTACACTTATACTTATAAAGCATTATTATTATTATTATTATTATTGTTATTATCTCTATTGTTGTTATTATTATTATTATTATTATTATTATTATTATTATTATTATTTTGAGTTATCTCAGGATTCTTCTTCCTGGAAATATTTTCGGTGGGGCCTTAGCCAATCACCGGAAAATGTGATGTTGTTTTTATACTGAGTTTTCAAAGATATTAAGAGTTTGTCGTACTATTCTACATGTTTCTAAAATTACAGACTTTTGGATGGTGTTTAAGACATTTGAGTCATTTGGATTTATTTTTTCCAAATTTTTTACGGCACTTTCTCCTACAACCCCAGTACACGATATGACGACAATTTGTATATGCTTTTAACTTTTTGGGCTAGGTCTTGATATTTAGCAACTTTGTTTTTTACCGTGGCCTGTCGGTTATGATCATTTGGATGGGCAATGTCGATGAGATAAGCATTTTTAAATTTTTTATTTATCCATGTAATATCAGGCCTGTTATTATTATTATTATTATTATTATTATTATTATTATTATTATTATTATTATTATTATTATTATCTCTATTTTTTCTCAGAGAAAAATCTCTGGGTTTACGATACCTACGGAGTTTCACTCAAGGTAAGTATCGGAGTAATTATATTGAGTAAGCATGAATTGGACCTTTTGTTTAACACCTTTTACTTGTTTTCAGATTGTTGTTTAACCTAAGAAATCTCTCACTATATTGCAGGTGCTGAGGATCACTGCCTTTTGCATTCTAGGGATAATATTCTTCGGTATTTGGAGCGTTTCTAAGGCGTCTTTTAATTGCTTTGGAATCACACCGGTCGCCGAAATTACTACAGGAACGATTATTACCTTATCCATATTCCATAATTGTTTTATCTCTCTTGAGAGTTCTTGATACTTGGTTTTCTTCTCGACAATTGTAGCTTCCAGTTTAGATGTTAATGGAATTGCAACGTCTATTAGGTAAGTTGTTTTTGTATTCTTATTTAATACGATCAGATCAGGTCTATTGTGTTGTACTGCGACATCTGTTAATATTGTCCTATCCCAGTACATCTTGTATGATTCATTTTCTAGAACCACTTCAGGAGTATGTTTATAGTAAGGTGGCGGGGACTTTAAGAGTTCATATTTTGTTCCTAGTTCTATGTGGATTATTTTTGCGACTTGGTCATGACGTTTTTTATATTGAAGTTGTACCAGAGCACTGCAGCCAGATGTTATATGCTGTATACTTTCGTGAGATTTACTACATTTCCTACAATTGTCGTCGGCTAACTGTTCTCGCATTATGTATTTCCTGTAGTTTTTCGTTTTGACAACTTGGTCTTGTATCGATATTATAAAGCCTTCAGTTTCAGGATACAATTCCCCCCTGCTGAGCCATTCGTTCGACGCTTCCTTGTCGACATTGGGCTGTGACAGTTCGTGAATATGTCTTCCATGTAAGGCTTTTTGTTTCCATGCTATTATCAATTCCTGTTGCGATGTTATTTGTAACTGCACATCTCGATCTGCCAGATTTAGAGGTGTATATCTGGTATCGGCGTTTACTATTGCATGGTGCAGTATGGAGTTCTCTGCTTTGTCGTAAAAATATGTTCTTAATGCATTGATTTGCTTGTTATGAACGTTTGTAATTTTCAGAAATCCTCTTCCGCCCTCCTGTCGCGGCAAGTATAGTCTCTCCAAAGCGGTTCTAGGGTGGTGATAGTTATTTTGGGTAAGTATCTTAGAAGTTTTTCTTTCTAAATTTATTAGGTCTGTTGGTGTCCAGCGTACAATACCAAAAGAATAGGTAAGTACGGGAATGGCGTAGGTGTTTATAGCCTTAGTTAAATTTTTTGCATTCAATTTGGCATCTGCTATCGCATTAACTCTTTCCAGGTATGTTCGTGTAAATTTGGTTTTCATTACAGAATGTTCTACTAATCTTGATTGTTGGAAGCCCAGGTATTTATACACTTCATTTGTAGACATACCGCCAATAGTGTCTCCGCTGTCTAGAAGATGTCCCGATTCCTCCAGCTTTCCTTTGTTTATGTATAATGTCTTACATTTTTCAGTTCCAAATTTCATCCGTATATCTTCCGAGAACTTTTCAGTTATTTTGATTAGTTGTTGTATTTGTTTCTTAGTGCCACCGAATAACTTGACATCGTCCATATACATTAGATGTGACAATTTTACCTTCATATTTTGATCTGTTTTGATGTCAAATCCTAAACCTGTGTGCTTTAGCATATTAGATAGCGGATTGAGCGATAGACAAAACCACAGCGGGCTTAATGCATCTCCCTGGAATATACCAGTTCGTATCTGGATTGGTCGAGTCGTTAAGTTGTTTAGGTTTAATGTTGTTTGCCATTTAGTCATTACATGTTTTAAAAAATTCTTTATTGTGGGATTAATTTTATAAATATCCAGCACTTTGGTAAGCCAGCTGTGAGGTACCGAGTCAAATGCTTTGCGGTAGTCAATGTAAGTAATGTACAGGTTTCTTTTTTTATGATAAGCTTGTGATAAGGCTACCGAATCTATTACAAGCTGTTCCTTACTGCCTTGCGATCTTTTTATGCAGCCCTTCTGTTCTTCGGTAAGTATGTTGTTGGTCACACAGTGTTTGTAGATCTTCTCTGCAATACACGACGTAACAATTTTATAAAGAGTCGTCAGGCATGTAATCGGTCTATAGTTTGCCGGATTTTTGGTATCTTCGTCCTTTGGGATAAGGTAAGTAATTCCTTTCATTAAGTAGTCAGGAGCTGTATGTGGATGGCGTATAAATTCATTAACATATTTGGCAAGTTGTTTATGCATAGCGGTAAGTTTTTTGTACCAATAGTTATGAATACGGTCCACTCCGGGGGATTTCCAGTTATGAGTTTTTAATAGCACTTCATTCAGTTCGTCCTCACACAGGTCTTCATATTGAGTTTCGTCAATTTGTGCTGCTCTGCGAGTTTCTTCTGATATCCAGCTAGCATCCTGTTTATGTACTTGGTTGCAAGACCATATAGATTTCCAAAATTCTTCCAAATTTTGTGCATTAGGTAGTTCATTATTCGCAGAGTTTTCATTCCGCAGTTCTTTTTTTAACGTTCTGTAAAACCTTTTTTCATTTGATAGGAATGTTTTATTGTCTTCTCTTCGTTTGCGGCTAGTTGTGTATCTTTTTAATCTTCTCTTATTATTATTATTATTATTATTATTATTATTATTATTATTATTATTATTATTATCTCTTTGATCTCGGCTGAATCCGGGTTTATTTTAAAATCACGTTCTCTCTCGTTCTGTAGTTTAATCAGTAATTCATATGAAAAGTGTTTGAGATTTTAATCTTGTTTTTGACAAAATCTAAAGAAGTACACAACCTATTACGTGATGATTGATGAATAAACAGTGACGTTGGTGAAGTAGAAACTATATACAGTCGCAAACTTGCATTTGAACAATATAAAGATTTTTTTGTCAATCTAAATTTGAATAATAAATTTGATTTATTTAGTATTTGTACCTGGAGAAGCTTCCTGATATTCCAAATCCACAGGGTTAGCCAACACAGACGAAAGCAGCACGGCAACCACTACAAAGTTGAAGCACATGTTTAAATAACTCATTTTGTATGTATAATAATTATAATAAAAAATAAAAGCAATATTAACTCTTTATATAAGTACCAGTCCCCACTGACATCACATTTTCTTGCTGTACTTGAAAATTGAAAATTAATGAAGGTTGGCAATATGTAGTGTTGTTTAGGTCATTATCTTTAAACAAATTATATAAGTGGGTGGACTGAAAGGGTCAGTTTGTTTTAAAATGTGAAACGTGGGAAAATTGTGGGATTTACTCTAATTACTTACAAAGTAATATGTGAGTCACTCATTTCGACGGTTAATGAATATTCGGAAATGAGTTAGGTGAAACAGTTTAATAGAATTTTGTGTATTAATAATAATTGGAAAACCCATTAGTTAATATTGTTTGACGACCTTGTTAGTTGAACCTTCTTTTATAATGTCATGATAAAGGAAGGCATCCACAAACAGACATTGACACACAATTTTGCAGCTTTCTTATAAGGAATTACTTTATTGTGTTTTAATAGGTTGGATTATTATTTATTAGAACACAAGGTTTTGGAAATTTTTTCACTATCTTCACGCTTTTTATAGAGCTTAAGCGACACATCACGAATTAAAAGAAATAATTTTTCCAAAAATAGCTGTATTTCATTTCCCCTACCGGAATCGGAACCGAAAACGAAAATTAGACAGGATTTTTTGGTATCAAATTTTTTTAAATATTTTTGTAAACGGTGTTGTATAGTGCATCTAAAGGTAAATCAAATTTTTTTTTCGAAATACTGTATGTTTAAAACAAAGGTCGCTCCGAATTTTTGAAAATGTTGACTTTAATGCCCGATTACTCAAAAACAAAATATCCAATACAAACTGTTATACTATTTAATAGCTCTTAAAAACTATAATTATGTGCTTTAAAAATATTTTTTTAAAATACAAATTGTAAAAATTATAGCTGTTCAAAGTTTCGAACATTTTCAAAAATATTTCTCAAAAACTGTACCAATTTTTTTAACTACAACTTAATTTTTTTAATATCTCAAATTTTACTCTGCGCCCTCCGTGAATTTTTGAAAAATATGAAATTGATTAAGTATTTATTCAAAAACACGAACGCCAATCGTTATAAACTTTAAACAGTTTAATAGACTATTTGAAGTAGTCTGTTTGGATAAAAAGAATTCGAACCATTTTAAAAATTAAGAGACCGTTCGAATAATTTCTGTTTGGGCTAAATTGCTCATGAGTGATAGTAGAATAAGATTTACAGCAGCTTGATTTTTAGGTGCGGCAATATTTAGGGGAATTAATTTTCACCCTCTATTCCAATTTTTGGCTAATGAATTTGCTGTGCCGTCTCTAGGTTTGTTTAATACCAAGGAATCAGTTTTCAATAAATCTATAAATTTGATTTTTTTCTCATAAGAAACGTGGTTTTCTAAATTGTCAAACCATGCGAGGCCAACGTGGCGATTATAATAACTTGGATAATTATACTTTTATTTTACTAAAATAAAATGCTTGTAAGTGTTTAGAATTTCGTTTTGACTGCATAGTTTATGATAGTCAAACGGGCTATGTATATTTAAAAAAACATCGGTTCAATAAAATCAGAAAATTGTTTACAATTTCGAAAAAATGTATTTTCGCAACTAACTACTTTTTTTAATTATTTCGTAACTTTAGCTGAGAATCTCAAGACTGCGGAAGTTATTCTCGACGAAATTAGCATAAATAACACAACGAGTGATTGCCATTTTTTTTAAATTGTGGTGTAAGTTCACACTGAATCAGTTGGAAATGCTTGGGTGTTTTCGGGAATCGGCGCTCTTAACATGGTATTGTTTGCTTATTTTCAAATGTTGTGTAGTGGCGTCGTTTTGCAAATTTAATTTTAATTTTGACTTTCTTATTTACTGTTGCTGTGGAGTGTTGTTGCAAAAATAGATCGCTTTGGAGCAAAATCGTTAAGTGGTATTTAATGTAATTGTTGAGGTTATGTACATTATTGTGGTCTAAGATGTTGGTTCATATTATCTGTCAAACAAAACACAATTTTAATGTAAATATATATGTATGTTTTATAATGCATATTAACATGTTATTATTATATTTATTATTGATGTACAGTGAAACTTGGGTCCGTCATGATCTGGACTATGATTTGAACACTCGCGATTCATGTTGGTTGACATCGTTATTATCGTCTACCGTCGACATTTCTTGTATTATGGTTTTTGCTTGCAGACGACACAAACAATTATTGTTTTTAATTCATTAATTATGTTATAATTAAATATGATAGTTCTGGCCGAAGCATTGAAAACCTGTAATAAAATAATAACAAATATATTACCCAAAAGTCAGCGCACATCAGTTTTAAACGCGTTAATTTAGGACTTAAGAGCGATTATCCGAAGCTACTGTGGGTTTAATCACTTATTTAAACAACACCATGCAGTTTAACCAGTATAAAACAAACGTGATTGGTTCATTTTATGAAAGAGGAAATTTGTGATTGGTTTGATGAAATACGAATGTTGTAGTCACTAATAATAATTTAAAGCAAGACTTACGTATGGCTCAAGTACATCAAAATGAAAATATAAAAATTAAAGCTTAGTTTTTTAAATTTTGTCAAATTCCAAAAATTAAAAATACTTTGCCAGTGAAAATAATAATAAAAAATTAAGTTTTAAAGATTTTCTGAATTTTAGGAACACAAATTTGCTATTTTATTTCTTTAGTTTTGCTTTTGTTGGTGGAAAAGTTTTGCTTTTTTAGAAATTATATGTTCATCTATTTCGTATTCGTATTATTTAACAGTGATTCACCATACCATACCCTTAGTAGGTTTTAGGAATATAATATGCGTGTCTTTCTTTCTTTAACGTGCAAAACAATACTTAAAGTGAATATCAAATACTTTTAGTCATTCATTGAAGTTACAGCTGATGAATTCTCATACGTTATACCTGATCCGTATGTGCCTTTTCATTATTCAAAAATATTACAATGTTGCGTTGAATTTTATACCGTCATCAATCAACGATTTTTTGTAAATGTACTGGAAGAATTAAATATTACTCTCTTACTTTTTTCTTACGATATGGCAAGCCATTATACTTTTTACTCGGGAATTTTAAATATGTGTCAAAATGTTGAAACGCTCGTGTAAATAATAACATAAAGTTAAGCATATATTAAATTGAATTATAAATATGCCAGTCATGTTTTTATTTCTATTAAACATATAACTGGCATATTTATAATTAAATTAAAAATATGACTGACATATTTTAATTCTATTTAAAATATGCTTAACATATTTTTAATTTAATTAGAAATATGCCAGTTATATGTGAAATTGAAATAAAAGTGTGACTGGCGTAATTTTAATTGAATAAAAAATATGTCAGGTATTTTTTTAATTTAATTTCACATATCAGTAGTTTCCGCCATCTGGTGTTACGTAGCTGACGTAGTTGAAACATTTCATGTCGATAGAAATGGCGGGAACGTCTCGTTTCGCACTTACTTTTAACTCGCACGCAAATTCCTTTTACAAACTGAAAGAGGGGCATTTACAGCATTTTTAAAGGTATACATTTAACTTCCCTACTGGTGGGCACTTACATGAAGAGGATAAGGTCATGCACAAATAAACTCGAAACTACGAATTTATCTAACTATAAATGGCAGTCCATTTCGGTCAATAACTTCGATCGATTTATTAGATAGTCAATTTGCTAGCCCATTATAGTGTCGGAGTTTTAATTGTTAAAATTATGACAGGAATATTGTTAACTGAATTAAAAATAAAACAGGCATATTTTTAATTAAATTAAAAATAAGACAAGCTAATTTTTAGTTGTATTTCACATATCGCAAATGTGTAAGTGTAAATCATTTTATATAGGTAGTGAAATTATTTTCCATATGTAAAATTGAAATTGTGATATGTGAAATTGTATTTTCGATATGTTAAATTGCTGGCACATATTTACAATTTCTAATTAAAAAGTAAAACGGCTTGCCCTATAGATATAGGACTGCAGAAAATTAAACATTTTCGTGATAAAAACAGAAATATTATATTTGCTCGGTAGGTAGTACTTTATTTTGTTGCCAGAAAAACCTATATTATAATTTTAATAGATAGATAATACCTTATAACTAATTAAACACCAAACTAGCGTTACCCTACATACTGAAGAAAATTAAACTAAAGTTAAATAAAACGAAATTGAACTACTTGTATATATACTTAATAACAATCACTAAAAAGATAATTATTATCAGTCTTTAAAACTATCGCCATTTTAAGAAAGTTGCTTTGTAATTTCTTACTTACTGTTTCGAGTTTTTAGGATTTTAGAGACGTTTCACAATTTTTGTGTTTTATCAAATAATGTGCAATAGTATATACAAACAGATGCGAAGGGCCGGCAAAACCATAAAGAGTGTCTAGAACTGGGTGGCCTAATATGACTATCTTTCTTATTACAGAAGATAGATTCGGTTAAATGGAATATTAATTAAATTAAGTACTTTAGTTCCACAAAATAATCCTTAATAGAACTAAGTCATTTCATCCGGGCTACTTTTGTTCATAAACCATAAACTGCCTTTTCCAAATCTATGTCAATTATTGTAAAGTTATTAAGAATGCTGATGGAATTTCTCACTTCCTAATTGATAAAACTATATCGTTAATACTATCTATAAAATACTGATTAAAACCATTAACAATGTGTTTCAAGTGATCCAGTTCTTTCCCATTAAAACCGATATTTTTATAGCTTCTATCCGTCTTTCCAGTTACCAACTGTTTTAATGTTCATATTTGCTTGGGATTGTTTTTGTTCACATCCCTTTAATACCTTTTCTCTTCTTTTATGATTTGTACGGCCTCATTTCTGATTAGTTTTAAATTATTGCCAGTGTACCTGGTTATTAGTACTAGTAAATTGCTTATGACTATGAGCTCTGTTTCTCCATTTTATACTCTTACTGTAACAGTAAACCATGATTTCTTATTTTGTATCAAAATATCTCTTTGGCAGTATTAATTCAATTGCGTTAAAAAAGTTAGTAACCAAGTTATGAAAGTACATTTTAATTATAAAAATACAAAAGGTTTTACAAAATAGATGAATACTATTAATTTAAACAAATAATTGTTTATAGTCTAAATTAATTGTCATGTTGTCTTACCAAACAAATTGTAAGTCTTACATTATGTTCGTTTGCGCACTTTATTAACTAAATCAAACATTTTTTTAGGCTTAGTTTTTAAACAAACAAATGGTTTATGTAAACTTTATGGGAGTTTACAATTTACTCTAATATGGCACTCGTTTTCTTTAGGTAAAATAAAAGTAAACAAACATGTACAACTTACAATTCGTTTCTTTAAATAACAATAAATACTAAATACTAAAACAAAGAAACAATACATGCATGCTTCAGAACACATTTTAAAATGAACAAACTAAAATTGCTTTAAAATGCAAACAAGTTGGTAGAACAGCTAACAAATAGGATATTGATACGTAGAAATATTTAGAAATACTGAACACAGATGGGGAAAAAAATCAGTAAAAAAATGTCGTGAAAAAGTAGAAGTTCCGAATTTTTGAACATTACAAAATAGTCTTTGCAACTAACAATAAATCTTGCTGAAAAAATCTTATACATTTTATTACCAGTTTTAAGGAAAACCACATTAAGACTGTAAACTGAGATCTCGCCTAAAGCAACAGTCCTCAATGCCAGTACAATATTTCTCAATGTTCATTTGTTTTGCAATGATTTAATTAATAATCCAAGTTCCATTTTTATCCTTTTTTGTATAAGCTGTTCTCTTCCAATTTATGAAGATATTAATTAAAAATGTTATAACTCGTACATATGTTATTAAAAACTTAAAATTCTTCTGTAAAACAAATAAAAAGAAAATCTGAAGTACAATGTTGCTAAAATTAATTTAAATTCTTTCAATTGAAAAATTTAAATTCTTTTTAACATTTTGAAGAGCAACATGTCTCACTGTCAAAAATAAACAGTTTTAGTGTTGTATATCCACTTATAATTGGCAGCCAATTGACATACTTGTTTGTGTGCTATATATAAAAAATCAAAGGCACAAGAAGAAATAAAAAATTCATATTAGCCCATTTAAAAGTATTATTAATTTTAAAAGACTATAACTAATTAAAAAATAAACTTTTAAATTTCTGCAACCAGCTTAGAACACATAACAGAAACAACAATATATAATAAAAGACACAAAATGATGCGATTAATTCATGACATAATCGCCTGTTTCATTAAATCCTAACAAGAAGTTTCCGTCGTCTTCTTCTCCTTGCTGTTGGTCTTTTTCTCTTTGCTGTTGGTCTTCTTCAACTAACATTCGATTGCCTTTGGGAAGAGCTCCACGTTCATTTAAGTCTTGTAGAAAATCCTTAACACTATTATAACCACTTTGGAATGCTACAGGTGCAAGTATTCCTGTAGGAGCCTCTCCTCTACGAATTTGACAGAAGGAACAGTTACATATATCACGACAATAAGGACATGACCAGTTTGGATCCAATAGGGCGACGACCACTTCTTCTCCATAACGATTTCTGAGACATGGTCCACAGAAGTAACCACGTACTCCAACACATGTTCCACTGCGACAGAAGGTTTTTGTGTCTATAGTTTTTTGACGACACTGATGGCAAGTAGTGCCATTGGAAGAGTATATTTTAACACTTGAATTCTTAGCTACATTGTCAAGTTGCTCTTTTGTAATAGACTCAACAGGAACTATTTCTGCCAGTCGTGCTCGTGAAGGATGAGTGGACTGTCCCCTTGGCTGTTGCCAAAGAAAAATATTTAATCATAGCGATGATGTAATTATAATTTAAATTTTAAATAATAATTATCAATCAATGCTTAAAGAAAAAACTAAATACCTGATATGAACGTCTCCTTCCAATTATTCGATCTTCATTTTCATTTAGATTTTCAATATTTTGGTTTTGCTCTGGCGATCTGTTAGCTAAGCGAGCTGAGCTTCGACGCTCAGTTGGTATTTGGCCACGAAAACTAAAAGCTTCACTGCCACTAGTTCTTCTTCTACGTCTCGGTGGTGCTCTATTCATTGGTTGGAGTGCTAGTGAAAGATCATTTAAATTCCTTATTGCTTCAGCTAATTCTTTGGTATCCTCATCAGCAGCCATCTAAATCAAATAAATAAAAATAACTTGGAGCAATCTGATAATTAAAATTAGTTCTAATCTAGTATTACAAAAAAATTCTACGAACAAAGCTATTTTACAAAATTTATCAAAATTAAACAAGTTTTTTAAAAAGTGCCTAAAATGACTTTTATTTTACAGAAATTTGCAATACTTCTTGTTTAAAACCCATTTTTTTTGGCACCAATTCTTTTCTGATAAATTCTGAAACAGAATTAATTTCGCTATTCAGTCATGTATAAAAGTTACTAAAAAAAGTTAAAATGTTATAAACTATGGAAGGCAACTAACAATTCAAGTTTGCCAGGAATTACATATTTAAATCTGCCCAAACTTTTTAATGGCGGTCAGTGCCGCTTTTACAAGTCCCGAAGATTCACAAATATAACTTTAAATTTCAAAAATTATTTTTAAAGTAACAATTAAATTCGTAGGAACAATTTAATGCACATCATGGCACTCTCAACTCGAAACAGTAAATTTCAATTAAAAATTTTGAAGCTGTCAGAAAAACAATTGAAGTACACTACTGTACTCAGAATTTGATTCGGATTTAAAAAATGCAAAAATAACAGGATGTTCCATTTGAAATAAGAACGTTGTGGTTACTTCTGGCAAAACCGAAAGTGCAAAAAAAATTTAAGTAGTCATATAATGAGAGTTTATATGCATAACAACTTCTCAAAATTTTATTTTATTATATTAATAAATAAATAAATAAAAGGGTGAGTCTATTTTGACTGACACGCGGTGTAGAAGCCGACAAATAACCAATACTGTAACTCAATGGCGAAACTTATATGCTGCACACCTAAACAATTGTAGACCTGCGGCACCCCTTTAATCAGTAGTCTGGCACACAGCTTGTGCCATCAGCAGTGAACGTGTTAAAAAAAGAAAAACAAAAATAAATAGTTGACGTGAACAAAAAAAACAGTGTAGAACAAGAGTTTATTTTTTCCTCTTCCCTTTAATGGTAAAAAAAACATTATTTAGCTTAGACCTAAGTAAATTCCTGAAAATGGCTTGAAATTACGTTTATTAGCACAGTTGGCCACTTAACACTAAAATTAGAATTTAAAAAATTTTACATTATATATTCAATTTTCTAATAACACTGCTTTGAAAAAGTTTTGGGTGATTTAAATATGAAATTCATCGCCAACTTGAATTTTTACTTTAACACCCTCTAGCAGGTAACGGTTTAAGTTTTTGAATAACTTTTATACATGATGGAATAGAGTTTAATGCTCTATCAGAAAAAAACAGAGGAAAAAAAATTGACCTTACTTCGCCTGTAGCTGGAGTAAGGATATTTTGTTTATTAAGCGAATTTAAAAGTTGGGACATTTAGGCTAAATTACCTGGTATACAAGCTGTTCTGAAAAAAGTAGTAATAAATGATAAAATATGTTGATTTAACTAAACTCACCAACTGCGAGCCCAAAACCATATATTAGGGCCTAATCGATCATGTTTTTAGGCCCTAATATACAGGATGTATCAAGTTGCATGTTAACTATTGGGATCTCGCTTATTTGAAGAGATACAACAACGGTTAAATTAGAGAAAATATGTCAAATTGTATGCCTACTAATAATCTAAAAAGAAATTGCAGCTATCTTGCTTAATTTCTGAAAGAACAAAAAAAAAATTAAAATTTCGGATTTTTTGTTTTTGGCTATAATTCATTTGTTACTTATATTACCTATTTCTAGTTAACGCATTACTAAGACACTTTTTTATGCTGAATCTAAAGTTTTTTTATCAGATTTGGTATAACTGCCAGTACCATCCTAACCATTGGGCTATAGCCCTACGGCGCAGAGCCCAAAAAAGCATCGGGCGATGTCTTATAAAATATACCATTTTAAATAGTTATTCTTTACGGTACGAGTACATTAAATAAAAATCTTTTTTAACTATATATTTGTTTTTTCAATTTTTTACAACAGTCCGCTTAATGGATCATAAATATATTGGTGCACCCACTAGTGGAAGTTAATCCTATACCGCTAGTATCGCTATCAATCTACCAGGTTGGTAGACAAAACACATCTGGTCTGGTTATAACACAGCGTTAGTGTGCCTGTCTGAGTGCTTGTTTGTGTAAAAATTGCAAAGAAATTATCAAAAACTTTGCAGGCAGCAAATGTAGAAAAAATATATTTAAGGTAATCTTTTTTTTAATATGTTTACTGGTTACTGAACTCACTCAGCTGCTTAAGCATGCTGAAAGTAAGTATGGGTGGGTATCTACCACCAGTAAAGGACGACCTTTTCTATTATTAGAATTCTACAGTCTTTTTTTATATAGTTTATTTGAACTGCATACATTATAAAGTAATTTTTACTGCTGCACAAATTCATATATAAAATAATTATTAATTCTGTACAATAATTTAAAAGATCTGGGAGATTGGCACGTTAACACCGGTGCTGCCATGCTCCTTCACAGGTTCAAAATTCAGGCACGGGATTTTAAAAAAATTCTGTGCCATCCAGATTGAAAAATCCGTTAGGAATTGAGGTTGGGATAAGGGGGTAGAGCCATTGTATAGTCTTTATGTGCTTATCCAGGATAAGTGAGTCAGGGAAAGATCATAGAATTACTTAGATGTGATTTTATCTTTCTTTAAAAATAATATAATTTAAAATAAAAAAATAAGATACATAACATGTGTATGTCAAACATTACTTTACACTTATCATTACAATAATTAATAAAATTTTGCAGACAATAGGTTATTAGTTTGTGCAACTAACCAGGGTACTTACACTTTTTTTAAATGAAAAAAATCAAGTTAAATCAAAACAGTCAATTTGTATCCAAAACATCCGATTTTAATCAAATAAATTGATTTTTTTTAAACATTACGATTTGTTTGCACTTTTACTTTTTTCAGAACACTCCGTATAATGAAAGATAACAAGGCATTGGTAACAACAAGAAATGAATAAATTAGTTACCAACAATTTTAAACAAAAAAAATGACAAAACGCTCAAAAATTAGAAGCTTCCGGAAAAATTATAAGCATAATGTTATGTCACAAGTTATTAACTGAGTGGAGTTTACTATTTTATTATAACTAATTTGTATTATACAATAAAATTCGATACTTACAAATGCTTCCAGTTCTCGAATATTTCTTTCTCGTAGGAGTTCATATTCACACTTAGGTTTGTAATCCATTTTGTAGATAGTGGGTTATAATATGTGTTATACCTGCAAAAATAAAAAAGTTTTTGTGTTAAGGCATAAAAAACTTGGGAGACGCCTTAAAATATCTAGGGAATCCTGAAGTTACATTTGCGCAAAATACTGCAATACTCTAGTAATTTAACCGACTTCGTAGCTCCAATAATAATGAAGTTAGCAATTAACTACTAACTAATAACAAAACCTAATACTACATTTCTTTAAAAATAATGGTTGTCCAAATAAAAATACAATCAAACAGCTAACAAAAAACGTGTTTTAAAAATCTACCAATATTTTGTAAGACAGAAGTACTTTTGTAATTTTTCCATAAAATGTACCGCTCTTCTGTAAAATGTTCCAAAGTTAATAAATAACTACGAAATAAAAAAAGTTTTATCATATTCTGAAGAAGAAAAATGTTTAAATCAATTGTTTTTGGAAAATGGCTAATCGTACAAAAAAAATTAGAGTTCCATTTTTATGCAATTTTTAACGCAGAATCATATTACTGACTCAAATTTGTAAAAAAATTGAAGATTGCAAAAATAATAAATAAAAATGATCCAGTCCCCCAGTTTCAGACGGCCCTGGTTTAAATAATTTTATTTTGATGGTGTTTACATAGTACTAAACCTTATGCGAAATTTCATTATTTTATATTAAAAAGTGTCGGAGATATTATTTAAAATTTAAATTAAAAAAAATGTCATTCTTCCCCTTCAAGGAGCCGTATCTTCCATCAGAAGCATTTTAGGACACATGTTCATGGTAACTTTTTTTTTAAATGGTTTATGGAATCACCTACCGAAGTTTGAAAGGTAACTTTGAACCACCCTGTATAGCTAAGATATTAATTAAAACATGATTACGCTGTTTTCTCTTAGGAAGGCTGTAACTTTGTGGGGTAGTGGTTTACGACGTACATTCACAAAATACAAAACTGTAACCATACAAAATTCATAATCAAGATTGAAAATATACTTGCAAGCAAATTAAACACTTCGTTGGACGGAAAAAACGGTAGGAACATCTACAGGTGGTGATGACAACACCTTTTAGCTTAAATTCAGGTAAATCAATCGAAACATCTCTCTAAAAGGAATCAATTTTAAGGTTACTGAAATATACCGGTTATAATTTAATTTAATAAACGTTACACGATACAAAGAATTACAAATTGTAATAATCAAAGTACTAAATGTAGGAAACTTTTACAAAGAACAAATATTTTACCATAAAAAAATCACTGACCTGGTAACCTAGTATACTGGTTTGTGGTGACAATATAAAAATTTTAGCGGACCGGATAAAAGGCGCAAAATGCAACCAGTACAGAATGCCACAAAACATACGCAAGACGCTATCTCTTAAACATACACTTACATACAACATACCATTACCTATACTGCTCATAATGTATACTTAATTTTATACAAGGTGTTTCAAAAGTATGAAATAAGAAATATTTAGTATCTAATTTTTTTTGAAAAACGCTTTTTTAAGAGTTATACTAATTTAAGCTAATAGAAATTTGTAGGTAATATTAATTTAATTTTGCTGTAAATCGTATTCGAGTGATAACGCCATTTTTAAAAATACAACATACATTTTTTCTTACAGTTTTAGATAGTTTTTAACATTTTTTTAATAATAATTACAGAACGTTAACACTTTCTTTTTTGAGAAATTGTAAACAAGGCAATCATAATTACTTCGAAAAAAAGTGATCTAAAGAAGAGTAAGGCGTTGCAACTCCCACCATTTGTTTCTATAAAACACAGATAAAAGATAAAAGCAAGCATATTGAGGCCAAATGATCTTTAGAGTTCACATAATATTAACGTAATAATAATGTAACAAAACAAATCCATGAAAATATTCATTATTTTTAAAAATAATAGGAACAAAATTAAAAAAAATAAAAAAAAAAATATGGATTTTCTTAATATTGCAGCATTCATTAAATCACACAGGCAGATTTCTTCTTTAAATTTATATTGGTAATTTTTAGGCAACAAACAATAATGGGTTCCGTGGAAGACCACGCCCAATAAGAGGTGCCGGCAACCAAGGCGGAAGTGGTTTACGTGAAGGTGGAGGAGGTTTCCGTGAAGGTGATGGAGGTTTCCGAGAAGGCGGAGGTGCTCGAAATCCTGATGATCGTTTATTTGATAGGTTGGCCAGTTATCTGGTCCAACGTATGATCTTCTGCCATTGGATACCACTGAGAAGAAGTTCTTAGGAAGGGCTCGCTTGTGTATTGGTAACCTTGCTCTTGAAGTTTCTGAGGAGGAGCTTGACGACCTTTTTAAACAATATGGGGAAACCAGCGAGTTGTTTGTTAATAGAGAAAACACAATCTTAACAGGCGACAGTGCCGGTTTTAGGTGTAATCCGTCCCTAGGCATAGCTACCTTTCACGCCCTTATAACGAAGGTTAGGGGCCCGATCGGGGGTTCTCTATACTCTATCATGTAACTGCATTATGCGTTGTGGTATCAGAATAACCATGTGTAATGTGTATGCGAACATTAAAATTATTATTATTATTATACATGACGCTTTTTATTTTATGATTACTGTTGATCTTTTATCAATATATTTGTTGAAAAATTCCATTTTTCCTTTATTGTTTCCTTTGTAGCAAAAATTTAGAGAAAGATGCACTCCTAGAGTGATGTAAGGATTTCATCACATCACTACTCCTAGCTACGCCACTGGTAGGTCTACGTCGAGCCGCCACTGAGAACAATCGCCAATGAAAAAAAAATGTGCCAGCCAATTTTGATTCATAGAAAAACACATGACGCTTTAAATTATTCCATATTAAAGACGTACGTTCGTTTTGATTAACAATTAGTAAGCTTGCGGGCTTATCAGTTTGTTTTAAAACTTTTATCGCTAAAGAAAATTCGGAACTAGCACCAGCAGGCACCAGCGGTTTTCTTTACCGACTAAATAGTGACATGACACCGGCGTCAGCACTGTCTCCGCTAATATCACTTCTGTAGTGATTTGTAAATACCTTATAGAAATAATTTATTTTTCCGTTTTTTGATCAGTTTTTTACCAAACAGGGAATATATATCTGCATCCAAATATCAGCGAAAACTTCCAATTAGGTACGTAAATTTATAAGCAGTGGTTGTCACGTATCTGTCAAAATTGCTATCATATAGGGGGAGGGTCCATTATGACCTTTTAATGGTAAGAGGGTTGAATTGGGATTTGTATCGATGAAATTTTATGTTTTCTTTCAGATTTAGAGTGTGATTGATAAGAACAGCTTGCCAGGATGCCGGCTGTTCGAGGAGATGGCATGCGGGGCCTAGCTGTCTTCATATCAGATATCCGAAATTGTATGTAATTCTACAGGTTTTCCTATAAAAAGTTAATTTATCTACTTTTAGGTAAAAGCAAAGAGGCGGAAATTAAACGAATAAACAAGGAGTTAGCCAATATACGCAGTAAGTTCAAAGGCGATAAAACACTTGATGGGTATCAGAAAAAGAAGTATGTCTGTAAATTATTATTTATATTTTTACTTGGACATGACATCGATTTTGGCCACATGGAGGCAGTTAATCTATTATCATCAAATAAATACTCTGAGAAACAAATTGTAAGTTTTAGACGACTTTAAAAACAGGGATTCAATAACTTCAATATTTGCCAATTTTTAGGGCTATTTGTTTATATCTGTACTAGTAAATACCAATAGTGAGTTGATTAAATTGATAATACAAAGCATTAAGAATGATCTGGCTTCTCGAAATCCAATTCATGTTAATTTGGCGCTCCAGTGTATTGCTAATATTGGAAGCAGAGAAATGGCCGAAGCATTCGGAAATGAAATACCAAAACTGCTTGTTTCTGGGTAAATTAATGTAACTTATATCCTATGGCAATTATTGATTATTTTTCTTTTATTAGTGACACTATGGATGTCGTAAAACAAAGTGCAGCTTTATGCTTATTGAGATTATTCCGTACTTGCCCTGAAATTATACCTGGTGGAGAATGGACGTCCCGTATCATCCACCTTTTAAATGACCAACACATGGGAGTTGTAACGGCAGCCACTAGTCTCATAGACGCATTAGTTAAGAAAAATCCAGAAGAATATAAGGGTTGCGTTTCTTTGGCTGTTTCCCGATTAAGTAGGGTAAGTTTTTTTTTGTTTGACGTGTAGTAAATTGAAATTAATATTTCTGGAAACTCTTAGATTGTTACTGCTAGTTACACAGATCTGCAAGACTATACCTACTATTTTGTACCCGCACCCTGGCTATCTGTCAAGCTCTTACGCCTTCTGCAGAATTACACCCCACCAGGTAATTAAAAATTTCTAATTTAAGTATATACAACATGATTTAAAAGTTTCCTTTTATGCTTATGTGATTGCAAACCTGTTTGAATAAATTTCAAAAAGTTTGGGTAAATAACCAGTAAAAAGTGAATCACTTTCAGTGATTTTCTAGTGCCCTTGATTATTATGAAGGATGTTTTTATGTTAATATTCATATTATGTAGGGTGTCATAAAGTGTACATAAATAAAAGAAAAGGTGCTTCCATCGTTAAAAATGGGGACCGTTCTTATTAGAACTCTTTAGGCAGCCACAATCGTAATCATAATGGAAATCAAATGAGACACCAGTAATATGCCAGAGAGACAAAATCTTCAATAGGGTTATTGCTTTGCAACTTTTCCTTCCCATAGAGTGCGAGAGAGGTCTTAACTCTTAAACAATTGAAATTTAGCGAACTAGACGACGATCAAGTTCACTATTTAAGTACTTCCTGGTTTCTAATGCAAAATGAGTTGGTACTCCGTCTTGCACGAACTAAAGTTGTTATAAATTAGCAAAGCAGATGACTAAAACCTTGGGAATTTTATCTCCAACATTGGTTAACCCTTTCGCTCTGGGGAAAATTTCAAACGCCAAAGCTGTCCAGACGGGAATTTTGGCGTTGCAGATTCGTACGCCTCTCGCAGTAAATGTAAAAATAGAGAGGCTGATTCTCGTAAGCTTTCTGTAGTGAATACAAGAAAGAACGCGCCGTATTTGTACGTTTCTCGGTGTTGACTTGTAGTTATTTGTTAGCTTTATAGCTAAATAAAGATTTATTTATTTATTTATTTTAATACATATGCAACAGCGGAAGCAAGCATTTCCTGTTGCGAATGCATTAAAAAGCCTTGTGTAACAATGTCTCCCACGTATTTGGCTGTCAAAGTATTGTGGAATTTTCCTGCTCCTGTAGCGAAAAGAAACTATTCTAATTTTTTTTAAAGTCCTATTATAGCTTTACTTAATTATTTACTTGTCAAAAGCTCTTTTAACCCTTTATTATGCAATTATATTATGACTTCTTATGACAAACTTGCATGCAGGCACACTCTTAAATTTTTGGGTCCAAAATTTGATGTAATATAAAGTTTTTTTAAAGAAATTCAGATGATTTAGGTTCAGGGATCGAGGAGGTTAGAGCATAGGTTTGTCTTGATTTTAATTGAAAATTGTGGAGTTAATGTTCTTTTTGAAAACATGTGTAATAGTTGTGGCTCATTGAACGAGTTCCAGTTGTAGAATTTTTTCTAATATCTACTAGTAATTATTATTATTGCAGTGTTATCTTTTCTGGATGTTTTCAATTACGCAATTATTGCTTTGTCTTTTGATTTTTATAGTTGGAATTTATTGTAATTAATGAGTTGTTGGAAAAAATCAACAAACTGATTTTTTGACAACTATAATGTAAAAAATGTATTACAGCGGAAGATCCAGGCGTTAGAGGTAGGTTAAATGAATGCTTAGAAACTATCTTAAATAAGGCTCAAGAACCACCAAAATCCAAGAAAGTTCAACACTCGAATGCCAAAAATGCTGTTTTATTTGAAGCTATTAGCCTTATAATTCACAACGACAGGTATATTTTGCACTGTAGTAACATAAACTAAAATTGCAAATATCCATAATTTAAATAATGGTTTTTGTAGTGAAGCAAATCTCTTAGTAAGGGCATGTAATCAGCTGGGACAGTTCCTAAGTAATCGAGAGACTAATCTGAGATATTTAGCACTTGAATCCATGTGCCATTTAGCCACGTCAGAATTCTCTCACGAAGCTGTGAAGAAGCACCAGGAAGTTGTTATTTTATCAATGAAAATGGAAAAAGATGTGTCTGTTCGACAACAAGCAGTTGATTTACTTTATGCAATGTGCGACAAGACTAATGCAGAAGAAATTGTTCAAGAAATGCTGAATTATTTAGAAACTGCTGATTATTCAATTCGTGAAGAGATGGTATTGAAAGTTGCCATTTTAGCAGAAAAATATGCAACCGATTATACCTGGTAATTATCCTATAAATTTAAAATATTCAGTATTGAAATAAATATAATTATTGAATATACATAAAAACACGCCATTATCATTATATTAAAAATATATTTAAAATAAATATTGTTGGAGTAATAAAGTATTTGATGTATACTCGATAAATATGGACTTCAACGAAGTAAAGCCTAGAACTTATAAATAAAATAAATATAATTGTAGGTATGTTGATGTTATCCTAAATTTGATTCGAATAGCCGGTGATTACGTATCAGAAGAAGTATGGTATCGTGTAATACAGATCGTTATCAACAGAGATGAAGTACAAGGATATGCAGCTAAAACTGTATTTGAGGTATAACTATTAAATAAAATTTTTTTTATCAAAATTTTAATATTATTATATCTAGGCACTGCAAGCTCCAGCTTGTCATGAAAACATGGTAAAAGTAGGTGGCTATATCTTGGGAGAGTTTGGCAATCTTATAGCTGGCGATCAACGTTCCTCGCCACAAGTTCAGTTCCAACTTCTGCACTCAAAGTACCACTTATGTTCACCGATGACCCGTGCTTTGCTGCTATCGACTTACATTAAATTCATCAATCTCTTTCCAGAGATTCGTTCTCAAGTTCAAGAAGTTTTTAGGCAGCATAGCAATCTTAGATCTGCAGATGCAGAACTGCAGCAAAGGGCTTCTGAATATCTACAGTTAAGTATCATAGCTAGTTCAGATGTACTAGCTACGGTGCTTGAAGAAATGCCCGCTTTCCCGGAAAGAGAAAGCTCCATTTTGGCTGTTCTTAAAAAGAAAAAGCCTGGTAGAGTTCCAGAAAATGAAATTAAGGAAGGAAAAAGTCCTACTCCTGTCACTAATCACAATAATGAAGTTAATAATACAAGGTAAGAAATCAAACTTAAATAAAGTGTGGAAGAATAAATAACAAATTTCACTCCTTTGTTAGTCGTATAACAGGGCTGATAAATGGTTCTCCTTTAGGGAGCTAATTACCCTGTTTGGGACAAGGAGAAGAATCAATCTAAATATTACTACAGCTAAAAAACATATTTAGAATTTTATTTTGTAGAGACACTAGGGCATTGGGAAACAAACCAAACTATAGCCCATCCTAGCCTATATTTGCTAAAAAAAATTTAGAGAAATGGACGAAGCACTTTCCTTGTACTTTTATTTATATAAATAGCCCTAACAATGACAGACCTTCTAGTTAAGAAGTGTTTTTTGGGTTTTAAGGATTTATAAATGTAAACCCCTGTTAATCGCTCGAAACCAAAAAGTATATTTGTCAGCCAAAACATTGAGGGGGGAGGGCTAGCCTACCAAATATTAAATTATGTAAAAATCATGATTTGCATCTACGACGACTCTTGACTAATTTAGCTAAAACAAATGTTTTCTATGAATGATTGGTTTTTAAAATTTCATAGAAGGCGTAACAAAAATTAGCAGATTAGTTCACCAACCAAATACGTTATTGATCCCCGATACAGATTAGAAATAACCGTGTTGTCAGCTTTTGGGCAATAATTTAAATAAATGTCTAAAAAGTTAAAAACCTTTTCATTTCTGAATTGTCATAGTTCAAAAAATGCTCATAGATCAACAAAAAATTTTAAAAGTGTATGTACGGCGTTGCAGAGAAATTACCAAATTAGCAGGTTAGGGCAAGTGTTTAGAACATTGTGAATTGCCCTGTATTTTTGGTTTTGATACTTTAGGGCAGTGGTTCTCAAACTGCTGCGTATTTTCTAAATCTTTTTTTTATTTGCTGCTACATAAATAATTTTTTTACGTAAATTAATTAATCCACTTAATATGGCGGCCGCTACAATTTTTTGGAAATTTTAACTTGAACACCCTATTACATAAAAATGAGTTGACAGATCGGGATCAAATTTGATATTGTAATAGCTCTAGGGGGGAACACAATGTCATAATTAAGGGAATTTTTGTACATGTAAAAGAAACTGAGGTGAATAGTTTTTTCAAAATTATGGAAATTTTTAAAAAAATTTTGCTTATAAACTGGCCACATGATCTTTTAAATGACATTTAACATGAGATACAATTTGGTGTGTGTTCCAATCTGCTAATTTTTCTGAGGCGCTTTCTATTAATCGAAGCTTTATATCTCTTTATTTAATAAACAGAGGACGATTAAACATTCCTGTTTAACACATTTGCTTATGGCCAGTAATAAGTAGGTTCAACCCTTATGCTATGCTTTTTGTTGCAGAAAATTAACCTGAGCTTAAATTTAGAAATGGCAATTAAAATACAATATTATAACACTTTACTAAGGTCTTGACAAAAATATGTACACTAAATTCCAATACTAAGGTTGCACAGAATAATGCAACTAGGTCTTTAACCGGAAACGGAAATAAGACAAGCTTTTTTGGTATAGATTTTTTTACACTTTTTTGAAATTCTCAAAACATTGCCTTGTAGTGCATCTAAAGGGAAATCAAATAGTTTTTTTTACTGAATGTGGTTTCTTCAAAACTAAGGCCGCTAAGAATTTTTGAAAATTTTGACTTTAATGCCCTTGATTTATCTTTAGATGCACTACAACACTACGTATTCAAAATTAAAAATCGGCTTTTAGAAAAAAATCGATACCAAAAAATAGGTCTAATTTACAAAGAACTACCTGCAACTAAAAAACTTCCACACGTCAAATCTTATAAATATTAAGCAAGGGGTTCCGGAGATATAGGGAAATGAACGCACCCATCCACAGACACATTTTAAAAACCGCTTTTTTGGGTTCCTGGGACCCCAAAACGCGTATTCCGTTAATATCTGAAGTTAGAAAATTTGCATGAAATCATAACTTTCCTTATTACATCAGTAGAAGGATGGGAAAGTAAAAAACGATACTTTTCAATATCAATAACGTTTTAAGTGTTAAAAGCGAAATCACCCATAAGTGATAGTAGAAAAAGGTTAACAACTTTATTTTTGGGTGTAGCAATATTGAGGGGGGTAATTTTGATCCTCCTCTAAATTATTTGGAGACATAGTTGTTTTTCTGTTTTTAATTTTATTTAATACCAAGCGATCTTTTACCAAAAAATTAATTTTTTCTCTCGACAAATATTCGCTTTCTACATACAATAAGACATGCTCGTAGGCATACACTAGCAGGTATCTAGCTTACACTCCTGCTCGTCGAGCCCGTAGATTGCAGCACTGGTGCAATCTTACAAGTCACTGTTCATGAGCAAAAGTGCATACAAAGTTACAAACAAATTTTGAAATATGATACAATTTCTAAAGTACAGGAAAGTCCAGGCGATGTGCTTCTCTAATTTTTAAATATGCGATGAAAGCAATCTACTATACTACCTCTGTAACGTGGTGTGAGTATTATATGGTGTGCCAGCGCGCATGTCTATATCTCTCTCTCTCACACACTGTGACGTCACGTTGGGAACAGTTCTATAAGAGTGGATATGTTACCCAGTGGACATTAATGCTGTTTTGGAACATTTTCTGTGGGATGTAATATTGTAATAATTCAAAATTAAAATAAAACGAAAAATTAATATCTGTGAGTTTATTTTATTTCTACCATCAACTTTACATATGATAGCCTATCAAGAAGAATGAAAAAGAAGTATGGTGACAGAAATATATTTATTATTATGCGTTATTCTTTAATCTTGTGTTAGTAAATTTAGACATTTTTTTTCGTAATTTTCTTTTACAATTTTCAAAGCTGAGCTTTTTATTTATTTCTCTCAACCTTATATAGGTTCTAGTTCGTGCTAAACAGACAACAACCTCTAGTGGTATATTTACGCCGACAGGTAACTTTGACATAGTTAAATCAGCTACTTTTTTAAATATCATCGTTTCCTTAGAAAGAGAATTTTTGTGGAAAGATAAAAACTCATTATTTAAAACTTGTGTGACTCGAACTAATTCATCACTGGGATACATAAGATGACCCCTGGATAAAAATTGAATCCAGTCCGGAGCTTTACTATCATCCAGTTTTCCTGTAGCCGTGCCTAAATTATAATTTCTGTATTTTGTCTGAAATCGATATGCAATATAACCGGCTAAATATTTTAATCCTTCATTAGAAATAATTTCAGAAAACGTGACATCTTCAAATTCTTTTAAAATATTTTCAAGTTCTGTAGTTATTTGTTGAGGTTCTGGTTCGACAAACATATACGTTTCCATAAAAGTTTCGTCATCCCCAATGTTTGTTTGTTCGCATTTTTCTATTACATGTTTGAGTAAAGATTGTGAAAGACAAACAGTATCATCGTCTATAATTTGACTAGATTGGAGAGGTTTAACTAGACAAGCTTCATTAACATTTTCTTCTGTATTCCTATTCATTGTAAAAATTGCAGCAGAATGCTTGCCAAGAATGTACCAACGTAATCGGTACTTAAAGTCTAGAGGAGTTGGATGGTCATTAGTTGCTCCCATTAGATTTTAAGTAGTTATACAGTTGTACCAGAGAGTTGTTATTAAGAAGTATTCCCGTTTGGAAAGGAATCATGTTGAAGTGTTTTCCGACAGTCATGGATGTTAAAAATTGAGATAGTTCTTTTAAAACTTTCTCCTGGTTGTTTTGGTCAACACCAAAACCGTTTACGCCTGGATGTGATCCAAATTTAGCCTTGGCATTGAATATGTCAAACCAATCATTGAACAGTTTAAATATTCTACTTGTTTCTTGCCAGTTTGTATTTTCTAGAAAACCTGTTTTTCCACACCACGCAATAGCTTTAGCTGTAGTGGCTGAAAAAAGCTGTGCAGCCGGTCTTACTTTCTGTCTCTCTGAACCACGAATATCAAGATGATATCGGTTGACCTTATGTACAATTTTTAAATCATCAGTAGAAGCTGATATCAACCTTTCAAGACATGATCGGTTTATGTATTTACCATTATAATTATATCCACCATCAAGCAAATGGTTTCGAGCAAGTTTTAGTAAATGTGGGGCATCTGCGAAAACAAATATTTTTAAAGTCATATCTAGTGGATGGCAAAAAAAGCATTCTTTTCCATAACCTACATTTAACTTGGACCATAACGATTGATTTGTAGTTCCCATGTCGCTTGTTATGGAAACAACTGTAAACCCTACGTTGTACAATTCGGAAATTATATTTAAAAGTATTTCTTTTTTCATAGGTTGATCAAACATATAAAATACTGGTTGCTTCCATTGAGCAAACAAGCCTCTTGCAAACACAACTTGGCATGTTCTGTGGGGACCTACTACTTGTTGATTTATAGGATCTATACATACTTTATTGGAAACATATATTTCGTCAAAGGACAGTACGGTAACACGCTCTTGATCTTTGAAACATTTGGCTTTTTGTTTCATTAAATTTAATACGTCACCAAGTAACCCTTGCGTTAAATTTAAAGAAAGTGCCCAGCTCCGTAATGTAGATAATGCTGGCAATGGAAGACCATTTTGTCTTAAATATCTGTAGGCTTTAGGGCTGACAGCTCTCAAGGATATTGCAGCTGCAATATCTGTAGCACCCCATCTTATTTGCTTTTTGGCAGGGTTTAAAATTCGTTGGACTTGGCCGGGAGTAAAATAATCATACAATCTTTTTTTTAAATCTTGTGCTTCGTTTCGTAGATTTAAGTTTTCTTCTTCCAATTTTTTCTTGGTCGATTTTAAGTGTCCATTTTCCACTTCTAAATCTTTCATTCTTTCTTTTAGGAGAAGATTTTCTTCTTACAGTTTTTCCCTAATCAACAAATAAACCATTGTTAAATATTGACATTCCTTAGTTAGAAATCAAGTTTCATTTCGTTTAACAAGGAAAAAATATGTACTTACGAATTTACTCCAGATTCAATGATAGTTGGGCAAGGACATAAGTCAGGTTCTGCCAACCTAATCACTTTTTCGGCTGTAATATCTACCTCAATATTTTCCTTATTTTCTGCTTCTTTTAAAATGCTGTTAACAAGAAGCCGACGAGTCTTAAGTTTCATTCTATTTTCTCGATCAGTAGAATGGTGTTCTTTTAACAGAGGTAAATTTTCTGTGGGGATTGCGTCTGGTTTTAGATTTCGGCCATTAATTGGTGTATAATGCAGAAGTTGTTGCCGAAGGGGTATCAAAAAACTGTCGGAAGAAAAGTGAGCTGAGCATATTCGAGCTACAAACAAAAACATTTCATAGTTAAAAAAATACGGCAGTGTAACTCTATTCACTTTAATAAAGTGAAGCTTATTATCCCTTAAAAGATAATAATAAAGTGCAAATTTTATAATTTTCGTAATACTCACCATGATGAATATTAAATTTATCTTTACGCTTGCAAACGGTGATCCATTCTTTACACAAACTACTGTCTTTGGGAAAACTAAAGTATTTTATATTTGAACCTTTCGTCTTTTTTGAATAATTATTGCATCCGTACACTGCACAAGACGGCATTTTTTCAAATTGAAGCACTGTTTCTTTGTTTAAAATAATTTACAGTGACAGTGATTATAATTTAAATTTATTGCTATACTAGGCAAGAAAGGCATGTCGAACACTACGTTATCTAGGGCGCACGTCAAACTTAGTTCCCAGCGTGACGTCAAGCGCAGAACGAAACGCATTTTCGATACAAAGCTGGCACACCATATAATACTCACACCACGGTCTGTAAATAAATTTTTTCTTATATTTACTTTAAATCAACATCTGTTTTGATTGCCTATTTTGTTGTTCAACACAACTAAGAGGCTCTTAATAAAACAAAGAAGCCTTAAGGTCTCTCTTTCAATAATCGTACTCCCTGCTGTTTATACTCATGTCCCCATATTTCATTAGTTTTGTAATTGGCAGCTGCAAGTATAATATTATACATTATTTATTTTTACTTAATGATAGTGCTACATCGGGTGATCTGTTGGGATTGTCAACCCCACCAACTTCTCAGCCACCATCGGGCAACACAGGTATTTTGCTGGATGTACTGAGTGATGTATACAGTTCCAAACCCACAGTCAACAATGCAAATAATACTCAAGCACTGAACCTATATAATCCTAAAAAGTAAATTGACCATTCCTATAATTAATAGAAACATTTATTTTACTGATTTTTCTGTAGGTTTGTTTGCAAAAATAATGGCGTATTATTTGAAAATGATTTAATACAAATTGGTGTAAAGAGTGAATTCCGACAAAATCTAGGCCGTCTTGGATTGTTTTACGGAAATAAGACCACTTTTCCTCTTCAAAATTTTGTACCAACGCTTATGTGGTCTGATGATCAATCTGCTAAAATGAGTATACAAATGAAACCTGTCGAACCAACCCTCGAAGCTGGTGCACAGATTCAACAACTAATTAATGCTGAATGCATTGATGATTATACAGGTAATTAAAAAATTTTTGGGTATATTTTTAACAATAAAAATAAAATTTTTGCAGATACACCTAGTATGGCTATATCATTTATATACAATGCTGTACCTCAAAAAATAACGATAAAGTTACCACTGACAATAAACAAGTTCTTTGAGCCTACAGAGATGAACGGTGAATCGTTTTTTGCTAGATGGAAAAATTTGGGCAGGTGTGTATTTAGTTTAGTTCTTTCTTATTTGGTTAATTTAAGCAAAAGAACTGCATAATTTTCTAGAAGGATTTGTTAAGTGTAGGTTTAGGTAATTAAGGTGTTGGATTTTTTTAGTTCAAATCAACAAAGGTCTCAAAAAATATTCAAGGCAGCTGGAGGAATGGATCTGCAGGCTACTCGAACTAAACTTATGGGCTTTGGAATGCAACTTCTAGATGGTATTGATCCCAATCCCGACAACTTTGTATGTGCTGGAATTGTGCATATGCGTACACAGCAAGTTGGCTGTCTTCTTCGCTTGGAACCGAATAGGAATGCTCAGGTAAGTTCAAAATATAGTTTATGTGCAAGCAAGTAACACATTTTATTTTCTTAATAGATGTACAGACTTACAGTACGTTCCAGTAAGGAGAGTGTATCGGTAGAAATTTGTGATCTCTTAGCCGAACAATTTTAATTTACAAAATAATATATAATTAGGGTGCATTCCATTATAGGATTATTAGTTGAAATCACTTTACACTCATATGCACTTGCCAACGACGTTATGCGCTCTGTAGCTCCTACTCTTTCTTCTAACAAATTCTGTTACATACGTATAAAACAGTAAACTAAGGACCTATCATGCATGAATTGAGACAATATGTTTGTGTGTGAGTATGTGTCTGTGATTGTTAAGTGTTGATTGTATAAATAGCGAACTTTATTTGCTCTTCCTTCTCTCCTTTTTCATTTGAAGATTAATTTTTCATGGTCAAATATTGCTGGTTTGAAGCGCGACTTGCAGGTTGGTGCACAACAATTTACAAATCGCACAGCATGTGTACGTACGTATGCTAAATTTTAAATTACTTTGCAAAAAGCTGTCAATTGCTCAGTCATGTTACAAATTTGTTATGAAAAGTATGCGGCGCTTGTTACAAGCAACATTGTGCATGATTAATTACTAACATATTTTGGGTGCACTGTAATTATTTATGTTAAGCGTTATAAAATTACATACCCAAACAAATAAGCATGTAATTGCTCTGTTATTGTTTTATTTTTGTGCAAAGTTATAAGTTTATAACCTATTTTATTAATTTAGAAATTCAGTTACGGATAATTTTCTTTCCAAAGTAATCTATAACTGTGTGGCAAACTTGTGGCACTTTTTCGTGGTATATTCTAGCACTTTTCCAATCCTAATGAGATTCTTTAATCGGTCATAATATGTAAATGGAATTGAAAGTGTAGGATATTGTTGGTTGAACTGTACCAAAATTATGCGGTACAACTATTAGGTAACCATGTTACTCGTGCAGTGTTTTATGACCTTGATCGAGAGTCTAATAGGAATAGAAAAATGCTTTACTACATGTTTATTATGTGAAAAGATAACCACCTATATAAATGGTATTTAAAAATAAAATCTTATTGAGAGTAAACAAATCTTTCTGAAAATTTAATATATATCCTAGATGATATTTTTAGTTGAATCTTATTGTTGCTGTGTTTAATACTTTGTTTTGTAGTTATTTTCGGTAGTTCAGATATTCACATGAAACAACTCATTTTACTGTAACTGACTATATCATAGAGTTAAGATATAAGATGTTATAATTTGTATATGTTGTTTGTATAAATGCCTATATCATAGCGAAAACCATTACATGTGTCTGTCTATACAATTCCATTTCTATTGTTTATATAAGTTATTCTTTTTATATATCAGTAGTTGTGTGCATTATATTCCCTGTAAAAATAATATGTCATGTGTAATATAGATTGAAATACAACTACCGAATCTTGATTATTTGTTGTACATGTCCTTGGAATTGTCAACCAATCTTGTTTAAGTAAGTACCTATCCTAAATAAATCATCTATAATGAAAATTTATTTATTGTGAATTTATTTTTGCCGTAACACATTAACTGCCCTAGCATTTTTTCATATTTTGTCATTGGCGCTGAGGCGTCGTTTTGCCCATAGATACTGCTTTATACTGGGTGACCAAGATAAGGGCCCCATGCATGGGGTCTTGTAAACGGCAAGAGATTGAGATTTGGTTAAATTAAAAGAATTATTCAGCATCTCAAGTACTACTACGATCCATATTCAAATTCTAAAATATTTACTTAATTTTCAGTCCAGTCTGAAAAAACTAATATTTTCAGTTTTTGTTTTTTGTTTATAATTTGGTTATTACCAAAGATAGTGCAAAGCCATTTCGACATTATTAAGACACTGTTTTACACCTAATTCGAATCTCAAATTTAAATTTTTATAGGTACTTAAATTTGCGAGAGTTACATTATCCATCATATTCATATATCATCATTGGATAGGGCTCCTTTTCCTCTTTTCTCTGATATAAGGTTTGATGGGTCTATTTTCACAAATAACGAAGGTATAACAGGGTTCCCACTGACCCTGGATAACCTGGAAATCATGGAAAAGTCAGGGAATTAAAATTTTAACGTGGAAGTCATGGATTTTATGCAAAATTTGGCAAAAGTCTTGATTTTTCTCTTGATTTACAGGAAAAAACCTGATTTTCCTGCAGTAGTGTTAACATAATTTAAAAAACTTAAAAATTTTCCCAATGAAGTTTTAAAACTGCCGCTTATAAAACAATTGCTGTTAAAGGTTTTTAAAATATCATTGAGGTACCTTTCTTTTCCTTGTTAGATTCCAAGGAACGTAATACCTATGGCTTATGATTAGGTGCAAGTGAGACCACCATATACTGTCTTGTGAATTGATAAAAACGCCTAAATGTGACCATTTTTACGTCTCCAATTTTATTGATTTTTTTTGTTGAGAGTCATGGGTAAGTATGATTTTTGGTCATGGATATCCTGGAAAAGTCATGGATTCTAATTCTTGATAGTTAGTGGGAACCCTGTAATTAAGTGAAAAATTGTTTTCTTATAGTAGGCTATGAAAAACCGTTTTCTTGTAATACACTAAAATTAACAGGTAAAAGAACAAAGGGCTGCATTTGTTTACATTAAGGTTTGAGCAGTTTATCTTCCCAAATAATAAAGTTATAAGTAGGAAACTGTTTTCTTCAATGGAAACAAATGCAGCCTTTTGTTTTTTTTTTCCTTTGTTAATTCTCAGCCGAACTACAAGAAAACTGTTTTTCACAGCCTACTATCTAAAAAAAAGTGTTTCGCTTATAACTCCTTCATTTGCGAAAATAAACCCGTCAAACCTTATATTAAAAAAAAGAAGAAAAATAGCTCTATCCAATGATAACAGCCTTTGACGTCTACTTAAAAAAGCGAAGTTGAGGTCAATATCTTGAAAATTTAAAGACCTATAAAAACTTTAACTTTAGATTTGAAATCTGTCTTAATGGTGTCCAAACCGCTTTGCGCTATCTTTGATAATAACCAAATTATACACAAAAAGCAGAAACTGAAAATTTTAGTTATTTCATTCTGTATTGAGAATTAAGCAGAAATTTTAGGATTTGAATGTAGATCATAGTAGTACTTAAGATGCTAAATAATTCTTCTCATTTAACAGAATCTCCATCTCTTACCATTTACGAGCTCCCCATGCATGGGGCCCTTATCTTGAACACCCTGTATATAAATAGCTGTAATATGAATGTATGTGTGCTCCATAACCCTCAAACATATGGTCCATTGCAATGAGCTTCAAAAAGCAGAAGCTAAACATGTATTTTTGGTAGCATTTTTTATTTTCAGAAATTGGATTTTCTAAATCTAAAAACGGAATCTGGTAGAAGATTTTAGGGCTAGGCTTTTTAATGCTTTTTCTACGGAACTTTCTAACTTGAAAATGGCAGTCGCTATGATTTTTCAAAAATTTTGATTATAACCTTTTCGCTGCTATAGCCTTTAAATAGCAAAAGCAGTGTACCAATATCGTAATCCTATCTAAATCCATCCCTGAATCAGAAATATTAAAAATGATTTTTTCCCCTTTTGAGGGGTTGTCACTTCTAAGAGGTACACTTTTGGATATATATGTTGAGTTCCAAGGGTAGGCAGTTAAAATCAACAACTGTATTTCTAAATCACTCTGTATAACAATCCCCTATTTTCAAATAACTTATACTTGGTAATTCATTATAAAATTTTAATTTGAAACAGTATATTTACATTTCCTTACATCATATTTTAGAAATTCAAGTAGAAAAATTGAAAAATTTAATGCCCCCTAAAATGCTATACTGCCCATGCTACTGGTGCTAATAACAATTGACTTTCGGGTACTTGGACATAACCTCACAGTGGGGGGATAACTATCACTTATTTATGGCTACCGTGAGAAAATGAGGATACATTAATTTCTACCTCATACCGACCAATCCCGAAAAATGGTCGGAGTTTACAGATTGGACTAAATTTCAAAAATGCCCCTGTTGTTTAGGCAACCCACGATACACTTACGTGTGGCAACAAGCCAGCATTTTACTTTTGCTTTATCTTTGCGCGCATTGACAGTGTGATTGCAACTTTGTTCTCGTATTTTTCTTTAAAAATATAACTGCTCTTAACCATAACTTCGGTTAGACAGTAAATATAAAAACAATGTTTTAAAAAAAGCAGTATATAAAATTAAAAAAAAAACAAAGGCGGTGCCCGGAATTGAACGCAGATCTCCTATCATGCTACGCGGTGCATCACATCTTTACCCTATCGAAAGTGGCTGCCACGAGAGCCTTGAAATCGGTAAATAGGCTAGTACTCTGTATGACGTCATGGAAGGAAATTCTGACCATTCTTCGAAATTGGTCGCGATGGGGCAGAAGGTAATGTATACTGAGAAAATGGCGGACCTACTCGATAGCGAGTGAACACGCTAGTACGTTATTAGAATCGCAGTTTGTCAAAGAGATGGCGTACTCGAAGCGGATCAAGTAAATAGAATCCGTGTAGAATCCCTGCGCTGCATTGAAAACACATGCTGATGAAAATTGATTGTAGTTAAAATTAAAATAATTAATTGCAGTTACTGAAACATGGATGCTAATATAAGAAATGTAGGTGTACTTATTAATTAATTATATTTTATAACAAAACCAGTTTGTAATTTTTAGTTTAAAGACTTTCTACAAATCTATAACTCGCTGTCGGAAGCTTGTTTTAAGAGCTGCGTAGATAATTTAAATAGTCGTTCATTAGAAAACGATGAAGTGCAATGTGTGGAAGGTTGCGCAGAAAAGTTCATTAGATTAAATCATCGATTTATGGCCGTATACGTGGAGAGTCAACAGCTCCTTGTAAGCAGACGAGTGAAAGAAGCTGAAGAACAAGAAAAGCAAGTATTAGTGGAGGAAACAGTCAATACAGACTTTGCTTCAATAGACAATAAAAGTGATATACCTGTAACTGACAATTTAATGCCACAAGCTAAAGATGTTTCTTTACCTGAAACTGTACTTCAAGAGTGATTTATTAGTTTAATTGTTAGAGTTTGTCACTAAAGTATTGTAAATTGTTTGCTATTATATATATATACATTAAAGTTATTAGATACATTGTTTTTATGAACAGTAATTTATTTTGAATTTCTTAAATATAATTGGAGATCTTTAGTTTAAAGTAAAAAATATTAAATAATTATTTTCTGCACGTTGAAGTTTTCATCTGAGACAGGTACTTCAATCACCTTGCCATAGTTTCGGCCCTGGGTTGTTGTATTCTTTATTACGTTTAAAGGGAAATCGTGATCTATAGTGTATACAAGGTGAGTTTCAATACGAAAGTTCTGTTTAAACGCATGGCAAGTACCAACATTTCAAAACAAGGAAAAAGGTTCTTATAAACATAAAAATAATTCCTTATAGATATTTTGAATTGATTGTGTGGTAAGCACGTGGTGAAACATTATTAATCAGTATTTAATTATTAAGAGTTAATAATAAAACACTTGGTTGTGAAACAAACACCAAGTGTTCTATTATTAATTTTTATTAGTTAATTGTTGATTCCTTGTAGAGGTCCACGAGTGCGGAATAGCCATTCCAAATGTGTAACAGACTATACTTTTTCTACAACTTAGGAAAGTTTTAAGTTTTCTATCTAAAACAGGCTTTGATTCTATATTGGTTCTATAACAAATGTGTAAGAATATAATTATTCTTATTATTAGAATGCTTATATTCTAAAATAGTGGTAGAAAAAATTATTTCTAAGACCTTTAATAAGAAATGTTTATTTGTTATAGTAAAAATAAGAAATTAAAAACCAACTTTTTAGTTTGATTGCTGATAGGGCATAAATATAATTACATTATTGTTAGTAAACTGTTTTTTTATAAGTTGGGTAGGTATGCCATAACACCAATGAAATGCAGAATAGCAAATTATGCTTTGTTTAGCTAGCAAACATCTGTCAGGATGAGGTAATTAGTTATGTTAACGAACTAAATTATTTATTAGTCAATTTTCAGGTTTAATGCAAAGTGACAATTGCGCAACATAATTTGTGACCAATGGTCAGTCCGCCCCTGCATATGTAGTTTTCTGAAAACTGTAACACCTATTGGTAGTATTAGGAATCTTTGTAAATAAAGCTTCGTTTACATTATAGCGAACATAAGCGAACGAACGAACTCGTTCGTATCAATTCGCTAGATGTAAACGGTGAATAGTACACGAACGAACGAATTTGTTCGCAATCGGTCATGTTCCGCCCGGTGTCGGTAAATGAGCGAATCATCAAAGAAAATTCGTGCTCTGTGTAAACAGTTTAAATACGTAGACGAGCATTAGGCAGTTCCTTGCAGAAGTGCAACACGAATCCCACATGATGCTTACGAATGTATGGATCATCAACAACAACTGCGAATGCTCTGCTAAGTGTAAACAAGAAAAGGTGAACCCTACCAAACGAACGAATCCATTCGTTCGTTCGTTCGCTTATGTTCGCTATAATGTAAACGAAGCTTAAGTAATATCAACACCTGTGTATATAGAGGGTAGTTCAGTTTTTTTAAAATTTTTTATAAAGTAATTAAAACGCTTTTTTAAATTAATTATGCGGTGACCTTCATTCGAGAGGCAATTAAAATTATACTATATACTACACCCTTGCTTTATTACTTTTTTGTAAATTTATCATCACCTAATATTGGTGGATCTAAATTAATTAATCTTACAATAATAATCATAATTTTATCCATATAAAGTAAAATCTTCTATAATAATGTGTCTTTAAATTTCTGTGCAATCTAAAACTGTTCCTGTTCATTGATACCAATCAAAACAAAAAAATTATTTAAAATTTTTTCTTTTGTAGGAAAGTAATTAATGGCTTTAAAACTATGCTTAGCTCTGGTGTATTATAAAAGTATGCCCTGCTGTCTTCGAACTAATTTTAAACAGCACTGATAAAGCTGTGAACGATAAATCTACTTTTATTTTTTTTAGATTAATAAATTTTTTGCATAGATGATACATTTGTGTTATGTGTTATCTGTCAACAATTTTAAAAGAACATTGACCAACACATCAAAAATTGTTAAATAAATTACGCCCGTTAACACTGACATACAGAACAATTATTTTTGGTCTTTGAACATAATTTAACACGCGAAGCCATTCTTAAACGTATAATTGATCAATGCAAACGACCGTTACAAAACGTAAACGCAAATTTACCCGCGCTTCGTTTAGTTACAAAATTTGCCGCATGGCGCAGTGGCGAGCGCCGTCTCTGCCGAATCTCGAAGGGTTCTAGGTTTCTGCATTATCAGTTGGGAAGAAATCTCCATTTTGTTTCGGCGGACTCATGCGCTGAAGCTTTTTGCGTTTGCATGTTTGCGTATGAGTCGTATTCCGATAGAAAGTAAAGAAGGCGGTTGTGTGGCGTATATGTTGGTGGTCTGTAAAAAAAAAGCTATAAAGTATCAGTGTTGTAAATAATACTCGACTTTGAAAACGTTAAAGTTGAATGGTAGTTTGTTGCGGTCATATTTATCGTGTATACGTGTGTGGCATACAATTCTTTAGGGTCTTCTTGGTTTGAGGATTTTGTTGGAGTAAACAACTACAAATGGCGAACCAGAATCCTGACACCACCAGTGTAAAAGTGGAGAGCTCCACTGAAAATGGAAATGCAGCTGCACAACCAACTGCCGAAGATGGAAGTGAACCTACCGAAGCTAGCCATGGCGGTCGTGGTTTTGGTGGCGGGAATAGGTTTACCGGTGCAATTCGTAGATTTTCGAATAATGTAAGAATCCCTTTTCAATAAATTTGAAAGCAAAATACTTTATTGAGGCCAAATGATTTTTAGATGATTCAATGATTCGCGTTTAAGCCGTAAAATTTCAGAACTTGGTTAAATACTTGAAAACATGGTAGGTTTTAGTCTTATGTAAATTTTCTTTTGGCTAATTGCAGTCTGATATCCACATTACCAAGTGTGGCAAAATTCATAAATTTTTCGTATAATTTGCCGATAAAAAATGTTTTTAAACTTTAATTTGTAAATGTTTAAAGTGAGTCACACTGATTTTACACTACTATGCATCTTCAGAAAATAACAAACACGGGAAACAGAAGAAAGCATTTCTTATATCGCATCTACAAATCCAATCCGACAAATCATACATTGACTGATTAAAGTACTTGTGAACCTCCTTATTTGTACACGGTTATGTGTTTAATACTTAGAGTTAGTTTTGGCCTTCCGTTTTCTTTTAACTTCAGACATTCTTCAAAATTTAAATCACTTTAAGCATTAAGTTCCAAATTTTTTTGCAGACATTTTACATCACTAAATTAAGATGTACTACACAAGAACGTTTGTGACACAAAAACTTGCCTACGAAAAAATCCCTGATCAATTAAGATTTACACAGAACGTTTTTCACACCAACATAAAACCCACTTGCGAAGAAACTCGCCAACTATACGTGATTAGCATGCGCTGTTATTCAACTTGGTTATTAAGAAACTGGGATCACTGACTCTGAAGTCTTTAATATGCAGAAACTTCTCTCCTTTCTCAGCTTGTGTAATCCGTATTTTACGGCGATGAGCTATCTCCTTCACTCTTATTATTTAAAGGCCTTTTAAGCCTGCAGCATTATTCGGTGGCGTATAGCTGCATTGGGGACAACCAGTCAAGTGACCCTCGCATAGATTTGTTTAATGCGTGCGAAATATTCAAACGTTTTCAGATTCTATGGCAGCTCTTCTAGCATAGAAATCTCATACAAAAGCTAACTTAATAAGTATTTTTTTAATATTATAGTGTAATATGGTATGTACTCATACAAAAATTAATTATTTGTTTTATTTTTTCTTATTGCATTGGGAGGTCAATGACCATTTGACCCAATAGAGAAACCGCCGCTGTAGTGGGGGCTGGCGGTGGAGTAGTGGTCAAATTCGAGAACTTGCTACTCTGTTAAATGCGAGTCTGTTTATATCGCACTCCTACTTGGGGTTTTTTAAGTGTTGCTCAGAAATAACATATTTGCTGCTACGTCGAAATGCGTTATTACTTCTGCTATGGCAAGTCCATATTCAGCAACATAGCTTCCTTCAACAGACACCAGAGTTTGCTGTGAAATGCTATTAAAAAAAATTCTGTTTTTTTTTTTACTGCACCCCAAAGAAGACACCTCACAAGACACATTTTTCGGGATTAACACGCCATATCAGACACATAAGTGGGCACATGCATTTCAGCAGACTCTGTCTTTGGTTAATATGTATTAGCTCTGGTGTGGTAACGTAGATAAAAAAAATTTTGGCAAGCGCACAGCAGACACAATGTAGAAATTCTGAATAATAGTTTTATTACAAAACCACATAAGGGAAGTTATTCGTCAATGCCTTAGCAGACTTATGTAAGATTAGTGTCTGCGAGACATGAGCGCAAGAAAATTGCAGCAGACATGAAGAAGTAGCCTAGCAGACACTAGTACATGTTAAGGTATAGGTGGGGACATATGACCTCAGTTGGTGCTCCCTCCCATAAGTACCACGAAAAAAAATGTTTTTATATGTATTTTTTTAATAGGTATGTCTTTGCAGCATTCATTAAATCAGACAGGCAGATTTCTTCTTTAAATTTATATAGGCAATTTTTAGGCAACAAACAATAATGGGTTCCGTGGAAGACCACGCCCAATAAGAGGTGCTGGCAACCAAGGCGGAAGTGGTTTCCGTGAAGGTGGAGGAGGTTTCCGCGAAGGTGGTGGAGGTTTCCGTGAAGGTGGAGGAGGTTTCCGTGAAGGTGGGGGAGGAGGTTTCCGTGAAGGTGGGGGAGGTGGTTTCCGTGAAGGCGGAGGTGCTCGAAATCCCGATGATCGTTTACTTGATAGAGTTGGCCAGTTATCTGGTCCAACGTATGATCTTCCGCCATTGGATACCACTGAGAAGAAGTTCTCAGGAAGGGCTCGCTTGTATATTGGTAACCTTGCTCCTGAAGTTTCTGAGGAGGAGCTTGACGACCTTTTTAAACAATATGGGGAAACCAGCGAGCTGTTTGTTAACAGAGAAAAAAATTTCGGTTTCATTAGATTGGTAAGGCATTTTATATGACTTTGTATAAACGTTTTGTCTACTGTTGATGGTTTTTCAGGATTACCATGCAAATGCCGAGAAAGCAAAAAAAGAACTTGATGGAACAGTTTTTAACGGTAGAAATTTAAAGATACGTTTTTCTCCCAATGGTTCTACCATTAAAGTTAAAAATCTCACCCCATTTGTATCCAACGAACTCCTACACTGTGCTTTTAGCGTTTTTGGAGAAGTATGTTGTATGTTTTACAAAACTGTTCAGGTAATGACATACACTTTTAAAATTTTAGATTGAACGCTGCATTGTAGTGGTTGACGATCGTGGTAAGAGTACAGGAGAAGGAATAATTGAATTTTCTCGTAAAGGTTCTGCTGCAGCGGCTATTCGCAAGTGCAATGAGAATTGCTTCTTTTTAACCTCGTCATTATGTCCAGTTATTGTTGAGCCACACAATATTTTTGATGATACTGACGGATTCCCCGATAGGAACATTCAAAAGAAGTTTCCAGACTTCACGCACGAACGTGGAATAGGTCCGCGTTTTGCAGCCTTAGACAGTTTCCAGCATGAATACGGTATGCGTTGGAAACAATTACACGAGTTGCATTCGCAAAGAGAACAAGCATTGAAACAAGAATTGGAGATGGATAAAGGTAAGCTGCAAGCACAAATGAAGTTTGCCCGTTACGAGCATGAAACCGAAATGTTGCGCGAACAATTACGTGCTCGTGAAATGGACCGTGACCGTCAAAAACGAGAATGGGAAATGAAGGAACGTCAATTCGAGGAATCGAAGCAACGGACTGAGGAACAAATGCGTCGTCAAGAAGAAGAAATGCAGTCAAGGATTGTACATCAGGAAGATGAACTGCGTCGACGCCAACAGGAAAACAGTCTTTTCCTGCAATCACGTCAGTTGGATGACATGCTTGACCAGCAGGAGCAAGGTGGCGAACAGGCAGAGGGACGTGCAATGTACAATTCCAATAGTATGTATTACTTTCTTATAGAATTTTTATTTGGGAATTGTGAAAATTCATATAGATTATCACAATCAAACTAAAGCTTTCTAGAAAAAAACCATACTTAAATATCTGAGTACTATAGGTGTAAAATATTTTGAAAGACGAACTGTTTGACTATATTCAAAACTTTTACAAAAAATATTTAGAATTAATTTTCTATCTATATAGTAATGCAGTTATATTTTCAGTGCCTTCTGATATGGCTGCACCAGATGATGCACATATGGTGAGTGTTTTTTAAATTATTGGGGGGAATTTTTAAATGTTTAGCAACAGAATAATGTTTTGTACTGGTATGCTTTTATCTAATAATGTGATGCATTTAATTTTCTATACACTTAGGTTATTATTTTCAATGGTAATGGGGAATTTTAAACATGAGAAATGATTTTTGTTGCAATATTCTCTTGCTTTCATTTGATCACGTTTTATATGCAAAATACAATCATTTATTTAAAACTGTGAATGTATATCACAATTTGTAAAGGATGGAAGGAATTAATATGATACAACTTTCGTTTGTAAAATGTTTCAATTGTGTTTGCAATAATTAACATTTAAATAGACTTCTGGGGTTTAGTTGGTCATGTAGTTGTTACTCCCATTTTAGTCTCTCACATTAATCATGATATACATAGACAGTGTGAAAAACACAAATGAAATTTCAAATTTGTATGTCTCATGGTTCTTTTTTGCGCTCCATAAATACAGGGTGAATCAACAAGGCTACAACAATTGATATCTCCTGTACTATTTAAAATACAGAAAAAGTTTCAAATAAAAGTAGGGGACCAAAATACCACATTGTACAATTATTTTCAATTATACAGGGGGTTCCATATAAGAGAGCCATACCAAACTTGTTTTTTTTTTGTTGAATATAACACCCTGTATATTTTTACATCTTGTTATTTGGTTTTTAATTACGTTTCTGAATATGTTTTGTTTTACAAATTCTGCTGTGGCGTTGCCAAGTTATTTTTTGAATTATTGAAATATTCGACGTTTGCAGACCTTGCTAATAACATCTGTAAGATCCACAGATTAAACAAACTTCTTTTAGTATATGTTAGTCAACCACTATAGTCAACCACTATGTACTATTCTCCAGATATTATAATAATATTATAAAGTTGGTTATACAGGGTGATTGCAACAGTGCAAACAGTATCAAATAGTCTTGAACTGTTTAAAATTTATAACGATTGGCGTTTTCGTTTTTGAACAAATCATTAATCAATTTTAAATTTTTCAAAAATCAGAGTAAAATTTGGGAAGTTAGTAAAAAACAAAGAGTTTGTTGCAAGTTTCATCGGCTCACAAAATTTAAAAAAAAATAGTGTGGACGTTTATAAGGAATAATTTTTTGATCATTTCAAAAATTTTGAGAACGTTCCAGTTTTACAATTTTCATAATTCCAGAATGTTTTTACACCACATGATTATATACTTATTAAGGGCTAGTAAAGGATATGATCATTTTTACAGATTCCATATTTTCTTTCTTCTTCTTCCAACAATTATAGTGTTCTAGTAAACGAAAGCAAAACATAAGTTTGGTATGGCACTCTTATATGGAACCCTTTGTATAACTGAAAATAATTTTACAATGTGGTCCTCTTGGTCTCCTACAACTTTAATTTGAAATTTTTTTCTGTATTTTAAATAGTAAAGGAAATATCGACCAATTGTTTACTCATTCTGTATATGTGTAGTTGTTTGCGTAAGACAAATAGTTAATGATATGAGTTTAATGTGAAAAGTACATCTTCTAATGATTTTGCTTTTACTATTTGCTCTCCAACGTGGTTTTGAGTAAATTCACTTACTAAACTTTATTGTTTCTTACTACCATTCTGTAATTTGGTATAACCTACTATCTATATGGGCAATATTAATTAATTGGTTTAAGGTTTGTTATATGAGTGGTTTCGGTGTATGATTATATTATGTTGCTATATCATTCCTTTTACTAGACTATTATTGTCTTATTAATAAGTAGTAATACTTAAATACTTAAATAAGAATGTATTGTCGCAACTGTCTAGTATGTGCTAAAAAGCACTTTGTTAAATAATGCTTATTTATTTATACCAGATACATTTCTATTGAGCATTAGAAATGCACTATATCTACGATAATTAACTATTGTTATTCCATTTTAACTTTTATCTTTGTGCATGTCGTTAGGATCCCAAAACATTCTTGAATGCATATCGATTTGCTGGCCGTGGTATGGGGCATGGGGGCCCCCATTCAGGAAATATTCGGGGCAGAGGTCAATGGGTCAACGAAAATTGCGATGGTCCCTCTAAAAGACGCCGTTATTAATATAGTAGTTAGTGTTTTGTATTGAAATGCTATAATATAAAAAATGCGACTGTGAAGTTAGTTATATGACATTGAATTTACTTATTATCAAATTGAGACACTTGATGTAGGTATTTCATTGAGTAAAGTTATTACGAAATTTCAATTTTTATACGGTATTTCAGAGTAGTACCGTCCACAGTACTAATCTTTTAAAGCTAACTGGACTTTTATTATTTAATATAGTTCCCTAAACAATATAAAGCACAAATAATTGTAACTAACTGTGATGTTGTGATGTTTGTGGATTGTACTGCTTTACAAAAATATAAAAGCATACATCTTTTGTAATCTATGACTACGTATACCCCAGGAGGACCAAACATTTGATCCAGTGATCAAATGTAAACCCAAACGCGGTGCGGTGTATACCTTGAGAGTAAAGCGGTTCACATTTGGTTTAATTGTTTAATCTTTGGAATTGCGTTGTATCACTGACAAAACAAATGCGGTATAAACAGTAGTATGGCAAACAAAAGAACTAAATGCAACTTACACATTGTAATTTCTAATAGTGCTTACCACAATTTATGTTGGTATAACACAAATTATTACAACTTCACCTTGTGATTTCTTTTTCGATTTGCAATTACATAGCTTATATTTTATAAATGGTATAATGACTATAGCAACTAGTACGCCACGCACGAAATGCGGAGCAAGTGAGAACCAAAATAAGTCAAGTGTTTTGTTTTTCTTTTACTATGTTGGTGTATACAGCTTGAAACAAAATAGGATTTTGTGCTAACATAATAGTTCTCACACCAAAATAGTACTCACGGTGTATACGTAGTCCATGAAATTCTGGTTGGTTCTACAATTTTCAAGAATTATTTTTAATGATGTTCCTATTGGAATGAAATCTGCGGAGTTGGGTTTATACTTTTCTTTAAGATATTCAGTCAAAGAGTAATGTATTCGAAAAACAATTATTCTAAATTGGTATTGTACAGCTGCAGATAACTATTACGGTGCATTTTTGCATTTCTCCGTAAGAGTATCAATAGCTTTGTTTCATTTTATATTGGGAAACAGAGCATCTTCGACTTTTACTATTTTTTGGTATATTAAATACATTTTTTGCTGATACAATTGAGGTACAGAGTGTTCAAAATTATCGGGACACCATTGCTAACTTCGTTATTATTGGAGCTCCGAAGTCGGTTAAATTAGCAAAGTATTACAGTTTTTTTTACGATGCTGTAGAGGCACAGGGTGTTCAAAATTATTGGAGCATCATTGCTAATTTATTAATAATTGGAGCTACAAAGTCGGTTAAATTAGCAAAGTATTACAGTTTTTTGGGCTGATTACGATGCTGTTATTAGGAAAATAATTGAACATCGCGTTTACGAGTTATTCACAAAAACAACATTTTTTTGAATAGAACGTATATCTTTAAATATCCCAAAGAAAATTAAATTCTGCATATAAAAGTTTCCAAGCAATAGCAACCTCAAGTGGATAATAAAAAAGTTATTGGCGATTATTTATGGCATTTATCAACAAATTATTTCTGTGTATGAAACAAATTTTGATTCTGGTCATAAAAGAATTTTACCAATCCTTTTTTTATTATTCACTTAAGGTTACTATTGCATTACAACTTTTCTATTCATAATATCCAAAAACATGCATGATGTTCAATTTTAAGCAAAACTATTTTGTGGAATATCTCAAAACAAGACATTCAATTATCAACAATCACCAACCTGCCAAAAACAACTCTATATAATCTATTTTACTTCTATGAAGAGTTGCTTTAAAACAGACTCAAACCTGACTTTGAAGATTTTATTCCAGTGCGTTTACTTCTCAAATGAAATACCAAATACGTGCAATTTGCATATTATGATGATATTTAATGTGATTAGTGTATACAGGTGTTTTTTATTCCTACGATTAATTTGGTAGTACCATTTATGCAAGTTTATACAGATTGTTCTGAAAAAAGTAGTCATAAATGATACCATAAGGTTCTGGGCGTGAAAATATGAAGATTTCACTAAGGCCATATTACACTATCAAAGATCTTCGACAAAGATTGTCATCAAAGTTTTTATAAAATTAAACAGCACAAACCTCTATTTTATTAACAATTTTAGCATAGTCGACTGTAAAATATTTTATAGAAGATCTTTTATCAAAGACTTGTCAAAGATAACGGGTGTCCAGAAAGTCTCTCAGTCCTGGACAGCTATGGATTGTATAACGTATGTCTTTGGATATCTTTGTCGAAATTCTTGTTTACACGCATTGATAGAATAATTCCAATTTCCGTTTTCTAATTGTTGAGCGTTGCGAAAATAAGATTTCACAATAAAAGTTTTTTGTTCTTGCGTAAACATTTTATAACAAGAAATATGTAGAAAGTCAATAATTCAAAATAAAAACCTTTTAATTTAAATTGACTTTGATTTATGTCAAATAAATTACTTAGATATGACCACGGTGTCGTAAGTCAACTTAAAAAATACAATCGTCAATTTAGTTCTGACTCTAACCACCAATGGCGTTGATTACAGAATATGTTTTGGTTGCTAAGATACGATAAGTGAATTACTTGTTGACAGTTCGGTGTTTTGGAATTATCTGACAGTTCTTTTAAAATTTGAAATGAATTTACACACAATTTAGATTACAGATATTTTACATTCAAGTTAGACTATTTTATAACCATGGTGTGTAAATGTTGCGTTTTAAATTGTAAATTTACAAATAATGAGAAGAAAATGCATAATTTTCCAAGTAATTTCTCTACATTATCAGTTTTATGTAGTTTTCACAAACTTTTGTTGAAATAATTATTGTAAATTAATAGATTTACAAGAAATGGATTGAGGCTGTAGGACGAAACATTGTTTTTGAGAAGAAACAGAATTTTAGAGTCTGCGATGTACATTTTAGCGAAGATATAAAATTTCAGGAACATCATAACAAGACCAATCTAAAATTTAATAGTTTTCCTACTTTACATTTACCAGAACATCTTCAGTTACCTGGGACATCTTCAGATAATTTGGATGCTTCCCAAATTTTACCCGAGATGGAAATACAAAGAAGTCCACCACCAAAAATTCTAAAAATGAATAACTCCCCAATTTTATAAGCACGAAATTTTCAGTAAAAACCTTGAGCAAATTTTCTTAAAAATGTACCGATTCAGAATATTTTCTCAAGAAAATGTCACCCCACATCACTGAATGTAATATTATGTAATCGTAGCGGAACTGATAGGGACATGTGTTTGCCAAAAGATCCTGTAATAACACCAGTAACTGTATTGTACGAATTTAACTTATTTCGTAGGTCCTCATTTATAAATTTTCTTGTATGGTGTTAAAACGCTTTATTTATGATATATTTGTAGTTTTACTAACACATTTAAATGGTCTAATTTTACCTACAATTTGAATTTCCCGCTGTACAATGTTTAGCGCCATTTGCGATCATAGTCGGTACTATTTCATGTATTGTAGTTAATTTTTATCTTTGGATATGACTGAATAAAAGACATGCGTTATACAATCCATAGCCGCCCGACTGAAAGACTTTCTGGACACCCGCTATTTTACAGCGTAATACGGGTCTAATATTACCTATTTATATAAAAGTGCTTCGTTTTACAGTTTCACTTAATATCTTTAAAAGACTATGAGTTATAACTTTGAAATTTGACATTGAAAAATAATTTTACGCAAGGCACCAATTTAAAAACCCAATTACAAAAGAGTGGCGTAGATACAGGGAGGAACGCCATATTTTTTCATATCTTTTTAATCTAAAATCTAAAACTGGTTACAGATTTAAGTAGTTTCAACTAAAATACATAAAAGTCTTTTGTTATTTTTTTATCAGACTATTAACGGAGATATTTGACCACAAAATGTTCCGCATGTGTAAATGGGGTTTAATTAAGAATTGAAGTAATCCAAAAATTAGGTGTGCCATGATTTTAATTGCCAACCGATCCATGCTTTTTTAAAGCAAATGAAAAATTTGTTTGTTTCACGTTGATGAAAGTTTCTCTTGTTTCTAATAATTTCTTGTTATTAATGGTTTCTGTTAAATTTTTCATTTTTTAATTGTAATTAGTTGGTTATTTAATATTCTAAGAACATCAGATTGATTATCAAATAGAATTTAAGTCCAGACACCCTTAATATTTTGACTATTTCTTTTTATATTTCAGTCAAGTTTACACATGCAAAACACGGTCGAACATCTCTGTATTGGTTAGTTTAGCAAAAAAATCTAACTAGTTTTAAAAAAATTACAAATTACAAAAAAATTAAGAAGCATGGCATTTCTTCATGTATCTTCGCCACTGATCTGTAATTGGACTTTTTATTAAATTGGGGGGAAGTAATTATAAATTATATTTCCATGGCAAAATTCAAAGGTATAGCCGGAACCTTTCAAAAGGTATTAATAATACTGTTTCATCAACATCTACTTTAAGAGGTCGTAACTCAGAAACAAAGCACTTTTGTATATAGGTAAGTTTAGTTAAATCGACGTATTTGTATGCCCAGAATCCATGGTATCATTATGACTACTTGTTCAGAAACGCTGTATAATGATAATAATTTTATTTTTTACTAATTTTTCAGAAGTTATAGGAAATAGGTGATGTACCATTTTATTCAACTTTAATATTAAATGTTTGTATAAAAACAATTTTTAATTTAATATATTGTTTGGGCATATTTAACACTGAACTGGTTATTAGAGATGTATGGATAGTGAAATGCAACAATATATAAATGTATAAAGCTGTTCGTCCAGACCTCCTCAGGGCCAGACCTCAATGTGTTATTCCAATATGATGTTACACAAGCCAAACCAATATGGGGACGTAGGGCAAAGGTATACACATGGTCAGCTATTTCTTTGTTGGAAAGTTGTTTTCCTGAGTACAACGCCTGAAATAAAAAATGCCAGTATTTTGTTGTCTTGTGGTCAAACCAATACAAACACCTAACTTTTGATACTTTGCGTGCCCTACGTCGCCATGTTGGTATGTTACTTGTTCTGGAATGATGGATGTGTTAGTCCATAGCAGTATTCCAGATATGCTCAAAAATTGGGAATTTTTTAGGAATAGTTAATCTTGGAATATTGTCTCATTATATAAAAGAACACGGTTGTACACCTAAATTTTTCATGTAGCACACCCCCTCCTCGTGTTTTCCGCCTTTTCTTGCCCGCTTACCCTTCCTGGTCGAAAATTGCAGTTTTTTTGATGTATGTAAAATAACTATGAAAGCTACGGTAAAGTCAATGCAGCGCATCTATGCATTCCACTAGTAGTCAATGAACAATGGTGATTTTTGCAATATTCCTGATCACTAAAGGTAGTCTGCCTCTGTATTCCAGCTCATTCACCAAACAGAAAATATGTTGCCGCATATTGCGCCACTGGACTTCAAGTGGGTACTTACGATGTTATCACCATTGGTAACCTGGACGTTAAGGGGTTAAGAAAACAAATTATATGATTATGAGTGTGACATGTTCTTTGGGTATATAGTTTTTTAAAGAAAAATGAAAATTAGTTATGAAGAAAAATAAAACTTCTTATAAAAAATTTTTTTAACGAAAAATTAAATTCCAAAAAAAATTGTTTTGGAAAAAAAATTTAATTTATTCCTTCTTATTTTGTAGTTTCCTTGAATTTTCTAAACCTAAAAATTCTTTTTCATTTCATTAATTAAACTTCACATTCATGAATACAAAACAAATAGAAAACCCGAGAACGTTAATTCTACTGTAGTCACTGTTCTTTAACAGTTTTTATTATATGAAACTTTTTTTGGATGACTTGTGTCATAGTCAATGCGAAATGCGTCTTATTTTCAGTGTTTATTTAAGCTAGAATTCAACAATTGTGAAAAATAAAAATCAGAAGTTAACTGTGCAACAAGGAAGTGAAATTTTACTTACACCAGAATCCTTAGTGGTTGTAAAAACAACAATGATAAGGCTGGTGTTATGTAGTAGAGCTATAATCATCATTTTATGGAAGATTACATTAAAGAATTTTCTTGCGACTGGAACATGCTACTCATATTTCATTCATCATCATAACATAACCAACATACATCAGAGTTATTAGGATTGTTCTATAACAACAACCCTGCTTTGATGATATTAAACAATGTTTCTTCACATCAAGAAACATTTTGGGCTACCGCATCTCACTCATCTCACTATCATCGTCAAATATATACAGTATACCTATAAAATTGGAGAGAACCTTTTTTACTTTGAATTACCTAATTACCAATGAAGAGCAAATGATGATGCTTTCCTTCAAATTTGGTAATAATATTTCTGAATTTAAATTGTAATTATTTTTTCATATAGAATGTTTACTAAGTAAATTAAACAATTAATTTATTTTTTTGCAAGAGTTGGCTGGTATATTTTCATTAACACGTTAGGTGCCATGTGGTCCACAGGCGGTACTAAAGACTATGCCATTTATAAAGACAGCTAGTTTAAATGGTACATAGTGTACATTAGTTTTAGTTTCTGATGTGTCTAACAGGGGTCTTCCTTGTACACATTTTACTTAACCTCCGAGTCACTACAGTCATGGTGGGGCCGAAGAAAGTCACATTTACTGCAGTACTTGACTGTGTGGTGGTATTGTAAGTGTTATATGTTATGAACTAAAATAATTTTTAAAACTAAAACTGAAAAGGAAACATTTCAAAGTTTTGACATTTTCAAAAGGATATAACTCTAAAGTGTTTAAAATCTATAAGCTAATAGAACTAGAAATTAACTATAACTTAGTTCCTGTCCCAGTCCGTTAATTTCACATTGACGCTTTCTATGAATTTGGAAAATCAAAAATGCATGCATCTTTAAATAATAAACGGGGGCCAATAACAAATTTCAGTTTAAGCTAATTCTTCTGTTTATGGTTTTCTTCAATACCAAAGAATTTTTCAAAATATCAAATCGATTTTTCTTTTCTCAGGAACAACTTGAATAAATTCACCTACCTACAGCTGACTTATTTTCATTATTTTGAGTTTTAATACACGTTTCATTTTTAAATTTTGAGTTGTAGACGTGTGTCTAGAAATTACAGAAAGACACATTGTTGCAATGTACATCTGTGATTGAACGTTACCTTTAGTTAAAGTAGCGACAGTGTCGCGTACCGGTAGTGACATTAAAAACTCTGTTTAGCTGTCTTTATAAGTGGCATAGTCTCTGACGCTACTCAGATTGTGATAGCAAAATGCTCCCTGTGCTTTTGTGCCAGCTTTACTAAACTGCATGTTCTTAATAACAAAAAAAAAACTTTAAACTCTGCTAGAGTACATAACATCTTTTGTATGTTGCAAAATGCTTAATTTCGGACCATACTCAAAACATTCCATTAAGTAATACACTGCATGTGAGATACCGGCAGTCTGCTTGTTGCACGGGTAATACAAATTGGTGGGATACTGCCGGGCCATGCAGGGCTGTTGCTAATGACATTTGGATTGGTGGCGCTTAACGTGTTACATAGGATGTTGTCTTATAAGTTGCAAGCGGTCAAACACGACCCATAAGGTTTTTTTTGTTTTAATACGTCACTCCCCACCATAGAAAACAATGTTGATAACTCTGTCTACATGGGAATTTTCCATAAAATTTTAAAGTACCAAATAGAGGCATAGATAGGACTCTACACTATGCTTGCTTGTGTTATTGAATCTAAAAACCCATACTGCTAGCTTACTGACGTAGAGTCATAACAAACATTATACAGTGTGAGTCAAGTGTCGCCCTACTATTATTTCCTAAACTATTGGGAATACATTTTTTTTTAATTTTATTTTTTTATAACATTACCAATTATACTGGGTGTTAAGTTATGCCTGTCAAGCACATTACTTTGTTATTTTAAATAGAACACCCTGTATATTATTGCATTTTTAAAGTCCACAATTTTAGATATAAAAGTGCTGAGGTAGTATGATCTTAAAATTAGTAGTTTTCAAGTTAACCGAGTTTTATCAAAAATGTGTACATTATGGAAGTACCTAATAAATATTTAAAAAAATTTAAACTTCCCAATAGTTTAGGAAACTGAAGAGGGAGGAGCATTATAAAATAGACAGGGAATGTAATTCTACACTTGATGGTGTTAAAAAATACTGGGTGTTCCATTTGGAAAACAAAAGTTATTGACATTTGCAGTTTTGCAAAATGGACATTAAATTATGAACACCCTACACAATAATCTGCTGTGCTTAACATACTGCTGAATACTTTATAATGTTTTACAAGTCTCTGGAAAACAGTGATGGCTGATGGTTTCCGTTATCTAAAATATTAATTTTGTAATATTAGTCCACAAATATCAAAATGTTTGAAAAAGTCAAATAACTCTAAAAACCACTAATTTTGAGACCATAGTACAGTAACACTTTTATATCTAGAATTAAATGTACAATCAAAAAATGCAATAATATACAAAGTGTTCCATTTAAAATAACATAGTAATGTGCTGTATAAGCATTACCAAACACCCAGTATAGTTGGTAATAATTTAAGGTTATGCAGTAGTTAATTATCAACAACTTTTATTAAGAAAAAAATATTGATATTCTCAATGATTTAGAAAATAATAGTGGGGTGGCACTTTAATGACTCGCCCTGTCCTGTGTAAGTCGCGACCATTTTTTTTTAACATACCTACTACAAATTCACAAGAGAATATAGTGTTTTATGCTTGAAAGTGTATAAGTAAGCACCGAGACTGGTTGAAATACTAATATTCTGAATTTTAAATAACATTTTTACTACTTTTTGGGCCTTCTTAAAGTAGAAAAAGGTTGATTTCATGATACTACATTTGACCTTCATATGGGCACAGCACTGCAGGGTGATCAAGTCTGCGACCCATATGTGGGTGGTGGGGCAGTGTCAAAGGTTGTGTGAATAGAAAGAGTGCCAAAAACGTTCTAGCTAATTATCTCCCCCCCCCCCCCCAGTTTGATACAAGTAAATTTTTTCCAAATTATTATAGTTCCTAAAATCGGGATCCGGGCACAACGCCCATTGACTACAACTTCCACTATATATTTTGTAGGTTCATATTGCCCCGAGGATGCAACGTCCTCTTTGCATATTGGCCGCAACGTCTACCATGTCCACAACTCCCACCACTGGAACGTCCACCAGTTGTGTTTTTCGTCACTACAAACGATGGTCGTTATGACCCGTTGCAGTAGTAGGTAAAATGGTCGCAGTGGGAGTTGTAGCCACCACAAGTGAGTGGGCGTTGTGTCCGCTGTGAACGTTATGGCCATTTTAAGTGTTGGGCGTTGTGGCCAATGCGCAAAGTGGGCGTTGTGTCCCTGGTGGACGATACGGACCTACAAAGTACATGGTGGGCAGTGGGCATTGTGCCCTGTACCCCTAAATGGAACTTGCAAAGCTCTTCTTAAATGCGTACAAATTTTACTTTTACGTACTCTTTTAATTAAAAAGAAGGTAGTACAACCATTGTAATATATAATTGAACGAAATGATTGATGAATTGAGTGAGTTTCAAGTTCAAGGAAATTGTAATTGAAATTCTATATTTTCTGAAAACGTCGATTTGGATTAAATTTGTACTTGAAACAATATGGAGTTTAATTTTGTGTAAGTATATTTATTTTAAATAGTGTAAAAACTAATTTTCGAAATTCTCTGCAAACTCGCAGCCAACCAGTGTTTTTGAACAGTAAATTGAATAAGTAGGTGCGGTGCGCTCCTAGTATTGGATTCAGTACTACTTCCAGGCATTAGAGTTAAAACAAATCCTGTACTGCAGTGTTTCTCAAACCAGTATGTGTACCCTTAGAGGTACGCGAAAGAAATTCAGGGGGTTTGACGCATTTAAGATGAAATGCACTTGTACAATGCATATATTTTGCAATTTTATTATATTGGTCTAATAATCTTATGATTTGCATCACGTTTACCTGATGCAATTTGGGAAAATACAGCAATTAGGAATTTCATGAATTATTGCTCATATTTTAGATAAGTTTCAGTTATGCAGAATGTTCCCAAAATCATTTTAGTATTGTGAAGTCAGATAGCCGATCAAATAGCATTAGGAAAAAATCGTATAAACTTAGTCCGGGAACGCTTACTTATGGAGTTACAATTCTTATTATTCATACACAAGCAAAAGGTACTCTTGTTGAAAGTCGCCAAATCTAACAGTTCTCAAGATCTTGTGTTTGTTTAAAATGCGAAAATAGTTGGTACAAATTTCTGGGGTAAGTTCTAAACAATCGATAACCGTAAAAAAACATAGGCCCGGAAAAGCTTTAAATATACAAATAATAGAAAGTTACAGCTTTCGTAACGGGCAACAGTCCCAATAGGGTGTGTAAAAAATGTGTTGAGATACCTAGAGCACCCCTTCTTATCTACGCACCCAGTTCATGGATTAAACAAAAAAAAACAAGTGAAAATGTTAATTATCCACAGCAAAATAACCACACAAAATTTCAACAAACATCTCAATTTCTGGAAGAAATAATTATGAAAGTGACTACTGCAAGGTCCGAACGGACCGCAATTTGTTTTTCGTGCATGGTTGGACTGTGCAGCAACAATAAGAACATAACGGTAAAACAATGTTGTTGGACTTTGCGGTGTGTCCAAGGTTATGATTAAGAGCAGTTATATTTTTAAAGAAAAAATACGAAAACAAAAGTTGCATTCACTCACTGATAAATTACTTCTAATCAATTGCGCATGCGTGGGAGTTCATAAGCAACAAAAGGTAGAGGCCATAACAACTGCGCAAGTTGGACCGTGTCCTAAGAACAAATTACTGTGTGGTCAGACCGTGCAGTAGTCACTGTCAATAATTAAACCTTATTAGATTAGGTTAGACCGTCTTTGGAAGGCTGTAAGGAAGCATTTCGGGATCCACTCTTATAGTATGAACTTTTCCTAATGTTTGTTTTTGATCAGACTTTAAAGTATTGACTATCATTCAGTGTATAAAAAAAATTTAACCTTGTTTGTATATCCATAGAATGTTATCGGGATAGTTTAAAGAATATTGTAAAACATAAGGGTACATAATGATATAAGTTGAAGAAACACTGCTGTGGTGGATAGTTGTTACACTGGAAATGCATTTCTTAGAACCACATATTAGTTTAGAATAACATTTGATGTGTGCTAGTCCTAGGTTTTTGTCTTGGTGATTTTTTTTCAATGGAACTGCTTGTCTGCGAGCTTGTAGTTAATTATTTCTGGAAAAGAATACATTTCAAAGATAATTATAACCGTAAGCCATGACCTAATTGGTTTTGAAGGTAAAAAGATTTGTTTGGCAATGGGTATAAACTAGTGCTGTCGAGAAAACCCGGCATGAAAAAATTGGTCTCAATGCCTTCGTTAAACATTTTGACATAATCACTATTCAATTCAGTAATTTTTCTTGATATGTCGATATAGATAAGAAAAATTATGTTTGAATGATAATAAATAAATAATAAGGCATAAGAAGAAGTATAGAAGTTTTAGTTTATGTATATCGACATGAGTATGTCAAAACTAGATTAATTATGCATTGAGAGGTTTATTCAGGCTGGTTTCAAACCGGTTTAAAACTGGTTTTTAGAAAATCGTAGCTGTCGATTCCCACAAAAAAACTGACCGGTGAACTGTCGACAGCACTAGTGTAAACTAGTAATGGATTCTCTTCAATTACTCGCTTTACACATATGTTATATTCTTCTTCTTATTGGTTGAGCTTCATATACACAGTGAGTCGTTTAAGGCTCATCCCACTAATATTTCCTAAACTACTGTGAATATCAAATTTTTTTCTTTAATAAAACTTCTTGATAATTAACTGCTGCATAATCTAAAATTATTACCAATGTACTGTGTGTTTAATTATGCCTATAGACCACATTATTTTGTAATTTTAAATGCAACATCCTGTATATTATTACATTTTTAGATTCTAAATTTAATTCTAGACATAAAAGCCTTGAGGTACTACAATCTTAAAATTAGTGGTTTTCGAGTTATTTAATTTTGAAAAAAAATTTACACCTGTGGACTAATATTGCAAAATTAATATTTTAAATACCAAGAATATTTACCCTTCGCTATTTTACATAGACTATTAACAGAAATTATTTAGCGGTATGTTGAAAACAATAGTGTTGCATAGGGTTTCCATAATTTAATGCTCATTTTGCAAAACTTCATATATCAGTAACTTGAAATTTTTTTAACGCCTATTGCGCAGGACGGTTTATTGAAAACTTGCAGATTTTGATCTTTAAGGCATAAGGAACATTTTTGTGTAGATCATAGCTTTTTACCTCTCATGTACCACGACTGTCAATTTTCTTTGAACCCTACTAATAATATTAGTCAATGAGTGAAAAGTTTTTTGAAAAAATTAATAATATATGTTGCTCCTTTTAAAATAACAAAGTAATGTGCTGTATAGGCATAACTAAACATCCAGTATAATTGTAATAATTTAGGTTATTTAGCAGTTAAGTACCAACAACTTCTGTTGAGAAAAAAAATTGATATTCTCAGTAGGTGAAGAAATAATAGTGGGGTGACACTTAAATTACTCATTCTGTATTTTGTTCCTGGGCAGTTTAAATGCTGATTCTTAAAAATTGCGATTAATATTGTGTTGTTTTCAGGTAAAACTACATGGAGCACTGAGATTCTATCAAACCTGGTTTGCTATTTAGTGTTTACATAACAGGTTGTAAGTAAAAATTTGAATGATTATGAATGTTTTTTTTAATTTTTGATCCTCCATAGAAAATGGAATATATAGGATCCTTCAGAATATTCAATTCCTCAATGTAAACACTGAAGAAAACTAGGAATCGCCTAATGGTAATAACCTTTATATAACTAAACAGAAGTAACTGAAAAATATGTTTTCTTGTAGGTTGATGAACAGACGTTACCTGAACGTGCCGAAGCGGATAGATAGGAAAGAAGATTTGTTTTAAGTAATTAGGCAATTAAACCATGAATAAATGGAATACTGCCAATTTTTGTAAATACCTTTACAAATTAAATTGTTTGCATTGTAATTTGGTTTATATAGGCCAGACAATTAGACATTTTCATATTAGGTATAAAGAACAGGTACGTTGTTACCAATACAAACACCCACATATAAATCCAATTGTGCTAAACGCTTACTAGAACACAATCATTCAATGACATCTAATAACGTGATGATAAACGTAAATTAGATATATTAGAAGCTTTTGAAATTCACAAACATTTAAAAAGTACCGTTAACGACCGAGCAAATTGATCGCATAAATTAACCTCTATTGGACATTTTGAAATAAGAAGACAGGTCATCTGCAGAGGATTACCTAGATCAAGTCACCAAGGTCCCTTTTTGCTATAACTGTTTACTTTTTCATATAACCTTTTGACAATGGCATGTAAACATGTGGAAATAGGTATAAGGTTAAAATCAATAAGTATTGTTGAAGTAATAAAGTATTTTATGTATACTCAATGCAATATAATTGATAATAAAATTATGAACCAAATTAATATTTGGTTTTATTTACAATTTTTGCTATAATATACAAAATCAAATTTCTGTTAGATGTATTAACTTCCAAGGCAAACCTCCAACCTTGAGTAATGGTATATAGGCAACACACATTGCTTATACTTCCATTTCGATTAAATTTTATCTGCAAATTGAGTTGTCTGTAGCTAAAGTTGTTTAGTATTCACTGTTCTATGGTGGTGGTTTACTTACAGTGTAATACTTTTAATAATAATTTAGAAAATTAATGATTTATTTTTGTAATTTGTCAAATAAACTATCAAAATATAATTTGAATATTTATTTATTCGATTAATTACTGGTTTCGGTAATTTTGAAAATGCGTCCACAGTTTCTTAGGAAGAAGTAGAAGAAATTACAAGGGCCACCAAATTTGTGTGGTTATGTAAACATTAGCTTCACATAGCCTAGCCCATAGTGAGGATCTTCCCAGGAAAAAATAAAATTCTAGCTTGGCTCGTCAGCTGGCTCTGGTACAGTTGGACAAGAATTAAAATAGAATATCTGAAACTCGCATAATTTACTGATTGTAGTATTTATTTGTTATGTAAGAGTAGTAATTTGTTTGTTGTCTTTTGTTACTTGTTCTTTTAACGGCTTGTCGGTAAATGTATTCGTTGTCAGTTTACAATTTTTAACAGTCAACAACGTTGTTAATGCTGTCAAATAGTTATCACTTCAAATGGTATTATTATTCACAATGTTTAATTATGTTTATCTGTGACGTTCTTCCTCCATATCCTGGCGATATAAAGTTAATAGTCCATTGGCATTGGCACGCATGAAATACTTCATAGTGTGGATTCTTTTATGTTTCGACCAAGTCAATGATTGATTAATACGGGTACTGGATTTCTCTATTTGCTTTTCAAAAAGTCTATAATCGACCACATTTATAAATTTTATACTTGTTTCAATAATCTCTAATGGTTTGTCTGTTTGGATGGAGATGTCGCACATTACTGCCTTGTTTGTTATTTCGCTTCCTGAAGATTCTTCCGTAAAATCAGATATTTTTCTGCGTCCATTATTTTAAAACTATTAAAAATGGTGAGTTGTCCTTAGCCATTGACTCTAGTTTTTTCTTAAATCTATGGGGAGTTCTATGAGATTGTAATTTTAATCACCTACAGATAGTTTTAAATTCAATCCAGTTTTCAAAGTCTGTTATTGGCTACAAAAGAATTCGATTACCTAAAAGACTTACTTTGCTTGTCTTTTAAGTGTTTTATATACATCGAAATGATCTTCGCAACAATATGAGGTCGTCAATGCACGAAGTGGTTCATCGTATGCAGTACTTGCTGCTTTAAACCATTCCCGCCTTCTTGTAGGATTTGAGCGCGTTAAAATAAAAATTTAGTCGGGTGTTTTAAGGCTATTATTACTGCAATAGGGCACAAACCACTTTTACATTCATGTTTTTGTGAGGTTATGTAGTAGTTCAAATATATTCAATAATAACACTGTCTGTTGATAAAAAGGAGACTTCCTATTACGTGACGTACTATGCGCGAAGAAAATTAATATTTTAAAAGAAATACAAAAATATATATAGTCCACTGTAAAACTAAATCGGAACCCAGCTTCGAAAAACTAGAAATATTTCACCGAACCCGAATTGTACCCACATTTTGTTTCAAGTGAAACTCGAAATCAGTACATAAAATATCGGTATCTAGAGCAGAAACATAAAATGTCGGTAACTGGAACGAACATACCTACAAATCCCTAACCAACTTGTGTTTTAGCTCGGTTGATATTGCGTAGACGAAATTTTTGAAAAAAGCTTAACACAAGCAATTCAAACAGAAACAAAAAAGGTGAAGTGTTACCTTCGAGTGGACTTTCCCATACTAGGTATTAATACTTGCTGTATTTGCAAAAGTGTGATTTTTTTATAATTATAACGTTGTACAGTTCACAGAGTATTACATTTCTCTTCTCTCATTTCACCGTATTTTAGATTTCTAAGAAAACAATTTATATAGGCAACCTTAGGATGTCGCATACCGTAGAAGAATAGTAAGAACAAAACCTCCCACACTACAGCTGATTACAGCACTTTGGATTTCCGACTAAAAATCGATGTCAACGGTTTACTTAAAGTCATCAAAAACATTCAATGAAAAATTTATTTTTTAACTAGAAATTGATAGGCTTAGTTAAAATAACGCAACTGCCGGAAAACACGTTGATATTAAAAAGTATCGGTTTTTTTCTTAATTTTAATTTATATCAACACATCCTAAGAAAATTTCAATCAGTACATTATAACATTTTTATTAATACTAAATTTATATTACAAAAAGTATTACACCACTCGTTCCTTATAAAATCTCGTTAAATAATATGTAATGTTAAATCCAGCAGCAAGGCTTACTATATAAAGCAAAACGATTATTGGTAGAGGGACTAGTAATAAATGAGTGCGCTGCAATATCTGTAGCGAACTGTATCCAAGAAAAGTTATATAAACATAGTAGCTAACGGCAATTAACCAAAACGTATTCCCTATGTATCTTGAAATAAACCATTCGTGGCTAATTAAACCTACAAGAAACAAAATAAATATGTCAGGTTATTAAAATTTTGTTATATTTACCATTGTAGAAAAATAACTGGCAAAAATGTAATATTATTAGCGGTGGAAAAAAAGCATTTAGATGAACATCAAAGGCAAAACCCCATTCAATGTCTTGATCTTCATTAAGACGAAAGTACTTATTCAAAACGTACCTGAAAGACAAAACATTAACCATTTGAAATTTTAAGATTTATTCATACCAAAACACTGTTGCAATAAGGAGACCACTTCCAATGCAGTCAACGAATATAACATACAACCAAAGGTGAACAAACTTCCAAAACGTTAAACGTAAGACTATGGCAAATCCAACAGACGTTACTGCAACAAAAACTTGTTATATTCAGAACTATAAAGGGTATAATAAATTTGATTAGAAAATATTTTTAGACTTACTACATAGCCAAGCTGTAAAGAGTACTAGAAATGCTGGATCGTCCCTTGCAAATTGGGATTTGGTTTCTAAAAATAGTTTAGTTGCACAATATAAAACAATATATATAAAACCTACGTTTTCTATAATGGAAGTTTCTGTACACTTTTTGAGGAGCAATAAATAAGTACACCATTTGCCAAAACGCAAATTCAAAGTCCATTTGGTCAAATTTAAACATCCGCCGGAGATACTTCCATCGTTTTGTAGCAGCTGACATACAGTCTCGATGATGATTTACGGGTAATGGTAGAGGAGAAGTACTTCTTGAATAATTCATTGTCGAGATATTAGCAGTCTCTTATAGCATAGAAAACAATCTACAAGACATTTAAAATTAAAAAAATAGGTTATTAGACAACTTGTTCACTTACTTCATTAAATGATGCAGCAAAAATACTTTGCAAATTACGTCAATATTAATATCATTTTTACGTAGTTATCAAAATTTTCTAGAAACTGTAACAAGTTTATAAGTAAATTTATTAATGATAATGTTTTTAAGTTAAGAGAATTTGACGTTTGACGCCGAACAAGTTGACAACATACGAAATAGAACAACATCTGTGTTGGTTGACATTTGACGGCCGATATGCAGCCGTTATTGTAACGAAAAACAGCGGGAGATTCAAACGGAATAATAATATAATAACCGCTCCTCTATAGCAAGCCGTTTTACTTTACAATAATCAGTATTACAGAACATTGATAGTATGTACTTTTTATATCAGATTACAGGAGTCCATTTCAGATGTCAAATATAGTTTTTGATAATCAGAATGTGTTCCCGATATCCGGAATGAATGTAATATCATTAACAAAAATTACGTTGTACCCATTTATATTATATTATATGCATTTTTTGTTTTTAATATGACACTTATAAATGCATATCATATATTTTAAATTGAACATTTTCAATTTCATTTCAATATTTTTAACGTTTCTATCTAATAACACAGTGATAATATAAATGACCACATATTTGTAATCAACAATTTGTAACTTGACACAGCAATATTATTCATTTTTTGTCACAGTCGTAAAGAATTTTATACCACATATTTTTAAATGTAATATTTTTAATTTCAGTGTGATGTTTTTGTAATATCGCACTGATATATAAATGACTACATCTTTGAGATCAACAATTATTAACTTTGTAGTGATATTTTTCATTTTTTGATACAACCGTTATTGTTACGTCGTCTTTAATGATAATTCGTCGTCTAAATCAATTAAAATCTTTTCTAAATTTGTATTTATTTATTTTTAAAGACGGTCACAATATTTGTACATTTTCTTGCTGTTATTTCGTCGTTAACTGAAACAATGATCAGATTGCAGCGCCCACTTTCTACCACTGCTTGATGACGACCTAACATTCTCCCCCATCGTGAGGAACAGGGTCGTTTTCCTCACTATCTTCAAGGTCGAGGCGGCATAACTTTGTTACAGGTCGTCGGTATGTCCCAGATTGCGTTTTTACCTCAGCAACTCTTACCTTGCCATCTGGACCAGGAAAAACTGCTGTAACTTTCCCTAATTTCCAACGATTTCGTGGAGCATTTTCGTCAACTATTATGACAATGTCATTAATTTTCAGAGTTCTTCCGTCATCTGTCCACTTAGTTCGTCGTGTTAGGGTAGGCAAATACTCTTTTATCCAACGTCTCCAAAAATTATCTACAAAATGTTGTGATTTTCGCCATTCTCTTCGAAAACAATATTTGTCTTCAAATTTCCCTGGTGATCCTTCGCCACTTGATGATCCCAGTAGAAAATGATTGGGCGTTAATGCTTCTGGATCTGCAGGATCTACAGAGACGTGCGTCAATGGTCTGGAGTTGACAATATTCTCGGCTTCCGCAAAGAGTGTTAATAGAAGTTCATCCTTTAATAATTGACCATTTAAAATAACGTAGAAAACCCTCTTAATAGAGCGCACTAGTCTTTCCCACGTGCCACACATATGAGGTGCACCAGGCGGTATAAACTTCCATTCAATACCTTTTGAGGTCATCGTTTGATTCAGCTTTGTTTGATCTAGTTCTCTGACTGCTTTTCGAAGCTCTTCATCAGCTCCTCGAAAATTTGTTCCATTGTCAGAAACAAATTGTTTTGGTAGGCCCCTGCTAGAAATCATTCTGCGGATTGCCATAATCGCTGAATCAGTCAATGAGTGTGATACTTCCAGATGAACTGCTCTCATCGTCAGACAGGTAAAAATCACCCCCCATCTTTTCTCTCGTCGCCGTCCAACTGTTACCATTAGCGGACCAAAGTAGTCAATTCCAGTATAGGTAAATGGTTTTACGTTTGAATTTAGTCTTTCAGTAGGTAGCTGTCCCATTATTGGTACTTCCGGTGTTGCCTGTTTATTCCGACATTTTTGGCAACATTTAAAGGCTAATTTCACGACGGCTCTACCATCTATGACCCAGAATTTCTGTCTTACTTCGTTCAACACAGATTCTATTCCTTGGTGTGCAAATTTTTCATGGACATGTTGCAACAGCAGTCTGGTGAATTTGTGTTTCGGGTGCAAAATATATGGTCGTCTGGTAGTGTTTTCCATACTGTCGGCAAAGTCTGTCCTACCACTTAGTACCAACAAACCACGTTCGTCGATCGCCGGCGAGAGTCGTTTAAGTCTACTTTGACGACTTAGTCCTGTTTTCTTTTTCAGTGCTTCGATATCGTCTAAGAAGCTTTCACGTTGGCACTGCTGTATCCATCTAATTTCTGCGTCTGATAGTTCTTCTACAGTTGGTTGCTGTAAAATTTGGCAAGCAGTTTTTCCAGTTCTTGTCGTTAATAACCTAACAAATTTTAAAACCCAGGCTGTAGTTCTAATCAACTTACTCCATTTTGAAAAGCATTGAATATCTGGCAGACCTTCATTAATCCCAATTCGTCAGCTGCATTTAATTTAGAAGGAACCCAATGCCAGTCGCTTACGTCACTTAACTCTTGAATTTCTCCTACTCGATGAGACTCAAACTGTCCCAACCGACTTCCGTCGCCATTTATCCAGTGCAACACTGTTGTCGAGTCAGTCCAAAGGTACGTTTTGTCGATGTGAATTTCAAGTTCTCGTCTTATACAGCTACTCAGTCGGCTTCCCATAACTGCTGCTTGCAGCTCCAACCGAGGAATGGAAATCGGTTTTGTTGGTGCTACCTTAGCTTTTGCAATTATCAACGATATGGTAATTCCATTTTCAGACAGAGTGCGAATGTATACTACAGACGCAAAGGCTTTCTTACTGGCATCACAAAAAACTTGCATTTCAATTCTTTTAGCTTTTGGGATGTTCAATGAGTAACATCTGGGAATGCGAAGTTGGGTTATATTATGCGTAAGGTCATCTAACCAGGGAATCCACGTGCAGTGAAGTTCTTCGTCAATACTGTCGTCCCATCCAATTCCCGTCCGCCATATGTCTTGCAGTAAAATACGTCCACGTATGGTAAAATTGGCGATTAAACCCAGAGGATCAAATATTGACATCACCAATTTTAACACGTCTTTTCGTAGGTCTATGGTTTTCATTTTGGCTGACCATGTCTAACTTTAGTCGAAATCTGAAATCGTCCATGTTTGCATCCCACATCCTAAAACACGCTGAACTGTCGAATCACAGTCGATATTTAAATCTTTCATTGTCTCTACCTTCTCTGAAAGAGATTTCATGAGATTTTTCGAATTACCAATTTACTAGTTCAAAACCTCCAAGTTTCTGAATGCATCGCACTTCCAAAATGGTTGTTAACGCTTCATCTTCGGTGTCCTTGCAGTCGAGATAACGTAGTGCTTTTGAATTATCGCACTTAAGATTTCTTTTGATTTTGTCTGTTGTCTTGCATTAAAATTTTTAACAAATTGAGCGCAGGTAGGTGAGCAAGTTGCCCCGAACGTCATAACCTGCATCACATAAACATCACATCGTTTGTCCACGTTTCCTGCGCGCCATAAGAAACGTTGGGAGCTTTGATCGTCTGATCGTATTCGTACTTGATGGAACATCTCCCTTACATCACTGCAAAAGGCAATTTTTCTTTGACGAAATTTTATTAAAACGGCTACCAGAGCTTGCAATAAGTCCGGTCCTGCAATTAAATTATCATTTAGGCTTATTCCATCTGACTTCGCTGCAGCGTCAAAAACCAAACGTATTTTATTTGGCTTATTAGGATTTACAACTGCGAAGTGCGGAAGATACCAACACCGGGGTCTCTCTATGGCGGCTTCTTCTGTTGTCAATTTACGAGCGTATCCTTTACCTACATAACTTTGTATTTTTTCGCAGTACTGTTGTCGAAAATCAGCATTCTTCAACATGCGCCTTTCGACACACTCCAGTCGTCGCATCGCTGTTGGTTTGCTGTTTGGTAGGATAATTTCTTCTGCCCGCCACAATAACCCTATTTCAAACCTGTCGCCTATACGTTTTGTAGTTTTTTCCATTATCTCCATCGCTCGAACTGCGTTTTTGCTATCTTTCGAGTGCGTTACAGTCACACCAAAGGCTTCAGTGGTAAAGGATTGTTTAACAAGCTGATGAAGGTCTTCATCGGTTCTTTCGTGCTCACAAACATGAAACATGTACTCTTGCCGTGGTTTGTCCATCGTAGGTCCATGAAGTGTCCACCCAATATTTGTCTTTGAAGCAATAGGCAAATTTTTTGGACCTTGGTACACCTTCCTTGCTACCGTTAAACGGATATTATCTTGACCAATTAATATCATAGGACGTTCATTTATGTCCGCTGGAGGTAGTCCTCTCAGATGTGGATATCGGAACCATTTATTTAAAGAAATTGTCTGCGCAGGAAGTGAGAGATTTTGTACAGATCGAACGTCTTTCATGGCAAAACTTTTTGCATTGTTGGCGATTCCGGATATACTCACATCAAACCGAATTGAATTCTGATGTCGAGATGTTACCTCATTGGTCCACTGTACACATAACGTGTCGTTCTGTCCTTTTATACCTAGTCTGTCAACAATTGATTTATCAACTAAAGTCACAGTGGATGCTTTATCACAAAGAGCAACAGTCTCAAGTTCGGTGTCATTTCCGTATAACTTCAGTCTTACCAATCGCAGTAGAACATCGTTACATCTACGTCCCACAGTAAGCACATTTTCATTTGTATTGGCATCCCTGGTTTCTTTTGTCTGTAGGGCGGGATGCGTCAGTCTTCGTGGCTCTAATTTTTTATGTAGAAGCTTATGGTGAGGGCGTGTGCATCCATCAATTCCACACGGACGTCTAGCTCGGCATTTGAATGTCTGATGGTTGCCTTTCAGGCATGAGAAACATAATTTTCTTGTTGTCGCAGTTTTCCATCTCGTCTCTACGTCGTCTTCCTTTAAAATGCTACAATTTGTAGTCTTGTGTTTCTTAGAATCGCAGTATTCACACAGAGGTTCTGACGTGGTATCCGTCGCTACTAAGGTTGTTTCTTTTCTTGAAATTGTACGTTGTCTTCGATAATGATCATCTGTGGCAAGTTGCATCTTGACACTTCTTGGCGTACTCACATAACATGCTGCAGTCGGTACTTCGGTCAGCCAGTTTGAAAAGTCTTCCAGGTCAAATTCGCCATTCTTCTGGACTATCCTTTCTCCCCATCGAAGTTTTAACATGTCAGGCATACAATAAGTTTTTTAGTAAGTATGGATTCTGTAAATGATTATAACATTTTAATGAATTTATAGTTGACACAAGGCTTTGCACGTGATTTGAGAAATAAATTAAATGTTCGATGTTACTGTCTTTAATCGGTGGAACTCGTTTCACCTTAGAAATGAGTATATCAATTATTTGGTCTGGTCGTCCAAATCTCATTTCCAAGGTTCGTATGACTAAATCAACATTTTTTGGTGACATCATCATACCGGATACCGCTAATTTAGCATCACATTTCAAACACTTCTGTAACTTGATCATCATTTCTTCAGGGGTGTATTCGCATAGCTGTGAAATACGTCTAAATTGTGCGATAAAAATTGGCCATTCTTCCGGGTTTCCGTCAAATAAAGGGAAGTCCTTCTCCACCGTCTGTCTAGTAATAAGTCTGTCATGCTTTGGTGCAGAAGTAACATGCTTTATTGTATTACTAAGAGCATTGCATAGTAATTTTATGTCTGACATTTCTTCAGTTTTTTGTTCTGGTTGGAAATCGGAAATATTTGGTTGAGTTTTATCCACCCATTCAGCTACAGATTTCATGGAAGGTCCATGATGTGGTCTAAAACATTTGTCATGCGGATACAAAGGGTTTGTAGACTTACTGGTGCTAGAAAGTGCTTCTTCGGTGGAACAACGTTCTTCGGCTTCAGCGATTTCAACTTCTCGGACATCGTGTTCTAACTGCAATAATCTCAACCGAGTCTCTAACTCACGCTGTTTCATTTCTAATTCTATGTTAAGTTTTTCTTTTTCTGTTTCAAGAGCAAGCTTCTTTCTTCGTAAGTCTTGACTGACAGTTGTGCGTTTCGAATTCACTGACGTTTCGACAATTGCTATTTTTGAACGCCGACTTGTTTGGTCAGTTTCTTTTGAGTCAACAATATCCTTTTGTAAAACCTGTGACTTTTCCTGAACAAATGCGGATTCTGATTTTGCTTTCGGCATCCCAAACCCAGGTGGCCACATATAGTCTAAAGAAAGGTTCCTATTTACACCAGCACCTCGTCTACGTTCACGTCCACTCATAATTTGTCAAGAGTTGGTAATATCCAAAAACCAGATCTTTCGGTTCGAAGGACCAATGTTACGTCGTCTTTAATGATAATTCGTCGTCTAAATCAATTAAAATCTTTTCTAAATTTGTATTTATTTATTTTTAAAGACTGTCACAATATTTGTACATTTTCTTGCTGTTATTTCGTCGTTAACTGAAACAATGATCAGATTGCAGCGCCCACTTTCTACCACTGCTTGATGACGACCTAACAGTTATAAAGACTTTTATACCACATATTTAAAATATAACATTTTGGAGTTCATTGTGACATTTTGAACCTTTCTGTTTAATAACATAATGATTATATTATAAATGACCACATATTTGAAATATCAACAATTTTTACTGATATTGATTTCATAAAATTTTAGAAATCGCGATTTTGACGAAAGTACATGTTTGTGTGTACAGGAACTAAAAAAGGTAGTTTTAAATAAATGCGTGTCTGTGAGTGAGTGTGCGTCTATGTGGTGTGCGCGCGGTGCGCTCCATTACTTCCGAACGAGTGGTTCGATTTCGATGAGCTTTGGAATATGGGGCGCATCAAAAATTTACGGGGAAATAAGCTTTACAAAAATCCCACGGAAGTTAAGACATGTTTTTTGGAGGAAAACGAATTTTCTAAATATGTAGACAGGATCAAATAGAAAACTTCACGGGAAAGCGATAATGCCTTTTCTAGCCTAAAAATGGCGGCTGCTCCGATTTTCTGACATTTTTGACTTTAACGTGTTATTACTTAAAAGTGAATTAACAAATCGCAATCAAATTTTGTATCGTGATAGCCCAATTATACAGATACAATGTGCACATACATTTTCAAAAAGATGAAAGTTATGAAGTGAAAAATATTTTGGAAATTTTCAAAACTTTGCTCAATAACTGGCCATCCTATTTTTTTTAAATTTGGTTCGTTTCCCAATCTGATAATTTCTCTGCGACATCTTTTTATGTTTTTTTAAAAATCGTAAATTTCTACCCTTTTATTAAATAAATGGGGACCGATAAAGTTTATGTTCGCGACTAGTTAAGTCTAACAAAATTTCTTTTTCTTAATATTAAACGGTCGAAATTAGTTAGTTTTAACTGTATCACTCACTATTGTTGATGTCTATAGCTAAGGTATATTTTCAGTTTCTAAAGAGGAGTTAATTATATTAAACAAAAGTCACCCCAGGCCTTTAAAATTTTTTGTCAGCAGCCATATACAGTGACTTCCAGATCAAGTGGAACATGGCAAACGAAAAGCTTTATTTTATGTTCCTGGAAGAATTTTAAATTATTATTTTTTAAGATATTGAAATTTAATATATTGTATTTAATGTTCTATTAAATAATATATTTAAAGCATTATTTCTAATGAATTTTTAAATAAATTGACATCAAGTGATGTAAAAGAATCTTTCCGTTTAGGGTTACTGAAAGTAATAAAGTTCTTCTAGGGCCACAAATTGAACTTTTCACTTTTGTCATGTTAATCGGCCATGTTTCACTTGATTTGGAATTCACTGTATTTACCTCATTTGGTTTTTATGACTAAAACTATTTTTTAAAATACGCTCATTTCTCAGATCTTGTCAAAAATACGTTTTGAACCTCTAGATATTAATTAAAAATATTCGTATATCATGTATCATTTTGATGGGATTTAAAACCAAACAAACAAATAATTCAAGGATTGTTATTTTAATAAATAATGTTGTAAAATGTAAAGCAATATTCATTTATCTACAATAACTATAGAGACAATAATAACATGCAATTACAATAATTGTTTTTGTTTCCTAAAAATTCCCAAATATCCTATAAAACAAAAAGCGAAAGATAATAAGCACATGCCCAAGATATTAACTAATATTTGAGAGCTGTTTGTATGAAAACCTAGTTCTTTCAAAACTTCTGTTCCGTTTCTGTAGCAAGGTAAAGATGTCTTGTTCGAACATGCTGAAACATAACAATTGTGAACACTAGACTGTGTTTATTTATTGAACTTACTTATGTCAGTTACATTATTCCACTGTAAAATCGATAAAGATTCATATACATAGTAGAATGGAGACGAGTATTTAATCCAGCTCAAGAAATAAGGTATTGAATCAATTTTCAGCAATATTCCTGCTAGTAGCATTGACAAAAGATCCAAAGGCATTATGAAGAGTTCTATGCATTCTAAAGATTGAAATACAGATGATATACATAAACCTAAAAAATTAAAAAAAAATTTCCAGGGTTTTAAAATAAAAATATTCTTACCAAAAGCTGTTGCTGATACACAACCTATAGACAATACAATACAAAATTTAAATAATAATGAAAATCCAGATGAAAAATGAACTTGCAAAAAAACTATGCACATAAATACAAATGGCTGAATAATACATCTGGGTACCTAAAATTGTATTCGTTTAATTATCCCTTGATAAATGCAGCATTACTTTATTTTCATGCTTACTAGTGCAATTAATTTTGAAATAAAATAAGCATAAGAAGAGTAAATAGATTCCTCTCGAATGAAAACATTTAATTCTTCAGGAAATGTGTATATAACGGCGTATAAATGAGTAAAAATTAACTCGGATGTTATGAAGAAAAGCAGCCCTTTGTAATTTTGTACACTATTTTCATCATTCGCTTTGATATTTGAATATATGATGGCTATTATAAACGCTGTTAACTGTAATTAATAAGTTATTATAAAACTGTTACAGTTTTTTTGCAATAGTATTAAGTACCACAAGAAGACTAAAATGTGCTGCATGATACCCAACGTTTCTTTTCGTATCGACATAACTTCGCCAAATTAACCAAAAAATCTCCCTAAATAAATGTCTTTTTCGCTCTATAAACCTAAAAGTAATGCAATTTAAAATGTAAAAACATTTGAAAGTGTAATTATACGAACCTGATGTGTAAATTCGCTGGCAATTGTGGTACAAAACCGTTGCTGTTACATTTTCTTTGGTTTTCAAGGAAACGGTTACTGCACGTTTCTAGATGTTTCAGACTAAGGGAATTTTTGTTTGATATATTAATGTGCTGAATATAAAAATCTGCCGGATTATACGGTAACGTAAATTTTAAATTCATGCTGAAATTAATTAGAACGATTATATTAAATAAATCCTTATGATTTTCTCACACCTGCCAAAAAAATCTTGGGTTTGTTCTTTACTTCCCTGAAATAATAATTTTCCTCTGTTTAATAAAATTACTTGATTGAAATAATTATATAACTGAGAAGAGGGTTGATGAATAGTGGCTATAATTAGCTTTCCGGAAAGAGCTTTTTCGTGTAATATTTCAATAACTCCATTGGCACTTGTACTATCCAAACCAGTTGTGGGTTCATCACAGTACATAATGTTGGGATTGCCTAAAAGCTGACAAAAAGTTTGCAGCTACCGTTTTCAGGTTAAATATTATTCTGGTAAAAGCTTTAAAAATGCTTTACTAAAGGAAATATTGAAAAAGTTATATTGAGAATAAAAATTATGCTAAAAAGCCTTTGGCTGGGCCTATGAAAAAAAGATCGTATCGCGCTACAAATTTTGAATGAATGATATCATCAATGACAGCTATGACAGGTAAAATTTCATATCATCAGCTTAATAGTGATTGATTATTTTTATCTATATTTGTGTGGACTATAAAACTGACCTCAACAGCTAATGCCAACCTTTTCCTTTCGCCACCAGATACGTTTCGAATGGGCGTGTTAATACAAGATTCTAAATTTAATTCAAAAATTAAATTTTTCACAATTATGCGCCTTTCTCCATGCTTGACATTTAACTTTAGAGCGCTCTGTAACACAACGTAATTATAACATAAACGAATTTGTTCAGGCAGTAACGACTTACCATGAAAATCAAATGCTCTTTTACTGTTAACGATTCCATAGCAATAAAATGTTGATGCAAGTAGCCAGAAATATATTTTATTTCAACGTTGGTTAATATTTGGTTATTCATCATCAACTGTCCCGTATCACCTGGCAAAAGTCGTTACTTTAAATTATTCGAACTATTAGATATAAAATTCTACTAACTGCAAATTTTGCCTGCAAGAGTAGCCAAAAGCGTTGTTTTGCCAGCACCACTGAAATGACAGAAATAACGCAATGTTAAGAAAGAACACCAGGATTCAATATTAATCGATTTTTGCTGAAATAATTCCTATTGCCACTTAGGCATGAGAAAGTAAAAATGCCTTTTATAAAATAATTATTTACCTGGGTCCCATAATGGCAACCAAAGAACCATTTTTTGCTTCACCACTTACTAAACCAAATAATACTTTTAAAATCATGTGCTTGATACTGATTAAAATAAAACCAACCTCTATTTAAAATGATTTTATCTTCCCTATTACTTTTCCAAAATGTGTTTTTGGTTTTTGCAACTGACACCACTATATCTTTCCAGGATAGAACGAAATTACTTTCCTCAAACATGTTTACTTTTGTAACTAAAATATATTTAATGCACCATCTTAAAATCCACTTCTATTACCCACCGCTCTTTTTGTTATGAAGCACTTGTCCTATTATCAGTTTTCTAAACGAGTTTATACGAAATTTAAATATTTACTTCATGACGTAATTTACAATATACAAGTAAGTTTAAAACATTTTGTCTGATGCTTATAAAAGTGTAAACATTCAAGATTTTAAGTACAAATATGTTACTAGGCGATACATAGATTATAACATGATATTTATAAAAATACATTATCCGAAAAAGAAAACTCGAGCCATTAAAAATTTTCTTTCGAGTTCTCCTCTTCTCAGATTATTGCTGCTTTTAAAAACTAAACAATTCTAACATAAACATAAATGATTAAAGGTTACAGCTGCACTAATGGTAAAACATATAAATTATAAATAGCTTAGACAGTCCAATTAGAACCAAATATCTCTATAACTGCCTTTAGAGTAACTGCCAGGATTGAAAACGTTACAAAGGTCAACAGGAACACGATTTCTTCTTCAGGTCGTTGGAATTACTTGCTAATGAAAACTGATCACCATCCTTATTTGCCTCATTTATTAATTTATCATTCATAAGAATCTAGAATATTTAGCATAATTATAATTTTCTCGATTTCAGTTGATTTTGGACAATACCTGACTGACGAGAGCTCGAGCAGCTTCGTCGATATTTATATTTTCTTTTGCCGAAGTCTCATACCATGCTGCAAATCCCTTTTCTGTACAATAATCATCCATTTTACTTTTAGAATTTATCAAACCCTCTTTTTGTTGGTCGCACTGTAAAATTTTACTTTTATAATATGGGAAGAAAGTGGAATTTATATTTCAAATTGTATCCAAATCGGATCAACTGTTCCGCGAAACATACCTCGTCTAATGAAGCATGGAAAAGTAAAAATAAACACTTTACCTTATTGGCTAGAAGAACACAGGGAATAGGTGAACCATCTGGTAATTGTACTTTGGAGTCGAGATCAGCCTTCCAATTAGAAACGGATTCGAAAGTATTTACTCTAGTTACATCAAATACAATAAAAGCCCCTACAGCTTCTTTATAGTACACTCGAGTCATGTTGCCATATCTCTCTTGGCCTAATTAAAGCGCAATTAAATTAAAATATAAAAGTTGCGTTAATTAAATTAAATATAAGGCCTTGTACACATTTGAACATTCTGGCGTAACGTAACGTTACGGTTACATTACATTACGAGGGTTCGAATTCATCGGTCTAGGATGTTTGGGCGCGAGCAGTTTTGGCGCAGGAAGGTTTTGACGCAATAAAGAAAATTGTTTGATATTTTTTCGATGACATGAACCCCAACAAATTACGCTTGCGCCCAAATGCTCCGGCGCCTAAACGGCTTGTGCCAAAAAGTCGCTGAGTCCAAACGTCCCTGCGCCTAAACTAGTGCGTCCAACCGGCCACGCCCCAAGATACGATTATTAACAAACTACGCTTGCGCCCAAACGTCTCGAGGCACCTAAACGACTTGCGCCAAAAAGTGGCTGCGCCCAAACGTGTTTGTGTCCAAACGGCCGCGCCCAAACATATGATTTATAATACACAATATTAACATCGTGAGCATTTGAACAAACGTGGTGATCACTAGTGATCCATCAGTTGTTCGTTAACTCGCGTTCAACTAGCAACTAGGGAACCGTCTACATTAAAGCAGATGCGGTTATGTATCCTTCTTTGATGTTTGTTAAAAACTGACAAAATTATGGATCAGGTACGATTCGCTGCGAACATGATACAGTAACACCGTCCACACTTGAGCTTTTGTGTTACATTACGCTGTTTCCTTACGGCAGAATGCTGAAGTGTGTACAAGGCCTAACAACATTTAATCCTCATCCCCATGTACGTCATTTGCGAAATGCGATTCGCAAAACGCCTTCATTTATTTCGCAAAAAATTACCCAATCCTCATGCACGCAAATATTAAATTCATATTCTAGTAAAATTAACTTGTATCGCCAGAAAAAAACGCAGGGTTCCCAACACAAAATACCAACATTTTAATTATGATTTTATGACTTAAAAAAAATATTGACTATTCTATGACTTGGCCTTTTAACAGTTTCCTTATTTTTGACAATTTGAATTTTTACCGATTGCATTAAAATCTGACCGTATAAAATATAAAAATTATTAGCATAAATAATAAAACCACCGTCCTTTTTAAAACGATCTACCTCAACTACCTACTGAATAAAAACATATACTGAACTGCGATAAAAGTTGCAGGGTGGAAAGAGGGCCACAATATGATATTAGAATTAATGAGTGCCTGCTTACCTCTTCACCCCCAGCCACTCCAACCTAAAAATATTAAATGGGTAAAATCATATTCCTTGCGCATACCCACCTCTTCTCCATCGGCCACCACAAACTGAAAATATTAAATGGCAACATATCTCTTGCGATACATCAAATTAAAGCCCTCAAAAACTACCAAGCATCAGTAAAAAAAAATCAGACAATCCGTTTCCAAGCTATGACTTGAACAAATTTAAAGAATTTTTATTTGAGAAACACTATGCCAAAGTAACAGTACTATCAACGCAAGGGAACAAAAACATTAGTCGATTTCCTTTTTATGATAAACTTTCTCAAATAAAAATCCATTAAATTAGTTTAAGCCATAGCTTGGAAAGGGATTGTCTGATTTTAATTTTCTTTTTATTGTTGGATGGTATTTTTTAAGCGCTATAACTTGATATATAACAAGGAATATGTTACCATGTAATATTTTTAGGTTTGGGGTGGCTGGGTGTGAAAGGTTGAGTAGGCACAGCAATTCTAATGCAATATTGTGGTCCCCTCTCCACTCCGCAAGTTTGCTTTTACCGCAGTTCGATATATTTATTAGATCTTTAAGGTGAATCGTTTTAAAAAGAACACCCGGTATTAGCTATTAGTATGTGTTTTAATACTTATGCAAATATTTTTCACATTTTATGTGGTCAGATAAGTCGGATCTGAAAATTATTAAATAATTGTATCTGCAATGACAAATCTAAAATAAAACACAAATTTTATTACTTTCTATGATGGGACTGTTGGGACTCCTGAAAACGTTGGTTATACGTTATAAGCAAAATCTCGAAGATACTTAATAAAATCAATGTAAGCATTAAAGCAAACGTTACTTTGCAGAATGTCATCTGCCAGAAATAAAAACTGTTACTTTGAAAAAGACGGAGCGAAAATATTCGCAAGAAATTTCACGCTAGTTAAAATTCACATATTTTCAACCAATTTTGCTAAAAATTATTCGCAGATTCGCTTTAGATTATTTTTATTTTACTATTTAATAAATTATTGTTTTAAAATTTACAAAAATATAAAATGTTAATTGTTCGAGCTCATATTACCTGCTATATCCCATAATTGAAGTCTAATGAGAGTGTTAGCATCCCAGTTTAAAACTTTGAGAGCAAAATCTACTCCAATGGTTGCTCGGTAGTGTTGAGAGAAAAATTGATGTACATAACGCTTAATAATTGAAGTTTTCCCGGTTCCCAGATCTCCAATGACAAGTATCTTGTACAAATGGTCCTTTGGTTTCACTCCAGTTTGGTGAAGATTTGACTTTAAACAAAAAAAACAAAAAAACTTTTTAGATATAGGAATAAAATTAGGCAATACTCGTTTGTGAGCTTAAAAGTTCAAGGAGCTAACAAGTTGTGTTTACCATCTACATAGAATAGATATCATTTTTTATGCGCTTATCATTGCCGTGCTATTTACAGAATACCTTTTTTTCTACTGCTTGTTCTTTTTGAATCGACTTGATACTAAATAGTGGAAATTTTCCGAGAATATTATTTCACACGCGGTGAGAGCCAATAATTTAATGCTATCCTATAACGTTGAGAACGCGATATTTTTTAATATTGAGAAATCCTTGATTGAAATATTGTATTTCTTGGGCGATACAATTACATCATGTTATTTTTCGATACGCTCTACGTAATGGCGTTTTCATATTATAACTAAAAATGTAATTTGAAGTTGTAGTAAATTTTTAATGATAATTTTTAATTAACTTTTAAAATTCAGTTACCGTAGTGGAAGAAGAATCCAGTATCAGATCGCCGTAAGCTGGCATCTTCTGCATGTTTTCTAGCGATTTTGCCCGCTCAATGGGTTTGAGTGCCGGAAATTTTTGTGCTGATAACAAATAGTTGCTACTTTCCACACTGATAACGCTCCTAGTGCAAGACTTCGAATCACTACTGTATTTTTCAGAGCTTTCGGCAGTTTTCCACGATGTTTCCGTCAGATTGGCGTCCGATTCGGATTTGCTGTAAGTTAGACCTTCGTTGGTGTCAGAAACTGGCAAATTTGGAAAAGAACTCGGTCCTCTGAGATCAGACGAAGTAAATCCACTTTCAGTTATACTGGCAAAAGAAGCCGACTTTCCCAACTTTAATCGTTTATTAAAAGAATAGTGTTTTTTGGCTTTAAAAAGTTTTGAGATTTTAGAAGCATTAGCATCCTTTGATTGTTTTTCGTTCTTCACTTCCTCTTCTTCGGTATTTTTTTCTTGACATGCGTATTCTTCTTGATCACTACTAGTTTTCATTTTACTTTTCGGACCAATTTTTTTACAACATTTCAGTTTTATATGCGTTACGAAATATGATTTAAGCTTACGCGCTGACGTTAAAAAAAAGCTTAAAGTGTTAAACTCAAACCGACATTATTATACGATCGTGCATCCACGCAACTTAGAAAACACAAACTGTTTTTAAACCTAGTTATATATTAAAAATAAGGTTTCTCAATTCCCTTATGTAATATGAGGCGCAACTACTTTTGCGGCTTCTTACTGCTTTTAGTAATACGATACAAATATATCCAGAGCTGAATCTACGTTTCCTGAAAAGGGCTCCCTATAATCGAATAAGTACTGTTCTTTTAAAAAATGAGAAGATTCCCAAATAAGCGAATAAAAAGGGCGCGAGAAAGTAAAAAAGCCACTTTGATTGAATTCACTTCATTTAAATCAAGATTTTAAAACCGGTGAACTAAGTACGTTAATTTGAAAAACATTAAAATTAGGAAACACTCTGTATAAAAATTACTTAAATTGTAAATAATGAATTTTAATTTATAAAAAATCATAACAATCTACCAAATACAAAAAAAATTAAACTTTTTAAATCAAATTTATTCGTAACCTGTGTTACTTTATCCACCTGATATAGGTTAGATGCTTTAAAGTTGTTGCTCCCTGTTTAACACCTACTTCATAGACGCCGGGTTTTTGAATTCTCAGGTGGGGCTTAATAGAAATGCGCCGCAAGCGAAATTTTTGAATTTTTCAAGGTCAAACAGTCTTAAATTAAAAGTTAGGAATTTGTGTTAAATTATATTGCCTTGGAAAAATAGGTTTCGTGGGCACAAGTTTTCGATTTTTTGCTTTATTTGTTAAAAAATGTGGTATTGCTTATTGCATACTGATTTTGTAGGAATTTAACAGAAATAAGCTATGTTGTACTCCAATGGTTTTGAAACGCGTTATTTTAAGTACATATTTTCATAAAAAAAAACATGAACAGTAAATCTAATTAGAAACATAAAGTAACAAGAAGGACATTACTACACAAAAACAAAACTTACTCTACAAAGAAAGTATTTCGTCTCACTTCTGTCTTGGCGATAAATAAATTTACAATTTTGTTTATATTTAAATCTGTATTTTGGTTTCTGTGAATATGAAGTAGAGCGAAATCATTAAGTCTTCTTTGTGCCATAGTTGACCTTAAATATGTCTTGAACCTTCATAAAGCTGAAAACGACCGCCCTGCGCTATACGAAGATACAGGAATCGTTAATGCTACTTTAATAAATTTAACAAATCCGATTTTTTAATCGCAAAAAATATATATGATAAGTTTCTGGGGGGGCTTGAGCCCCGGAGCCCCCCCGTATTCGGCGCCTATGACCTACTTACAATAGTATTGCTAAAAAAAACAGCGGCCCTTTGCTAATAATTATTGCTTGCAATTTAAAAGCAGGAACGTGCACCGAAATGAAATAACGTTTCGGTTCTAAATATATTAAATTTATGTTAAGTTTTCGGTTACCGTTTGATGCTACATACTTTAAATTTACGTTTCGATTACGATAACCAAAAAATGCCTTCCAGAAGTAAAGCATAATTTGAGCAAAAAAATCGTTAAGTAATTATAATAAACATTATTATAAAATGCCACTTATACGCAAAAATTATCACATAGTTAAAAAAAAGGTTACCAAAAGGAATGATTTCTTTTATACCGCCAAAACAAATTACGATTGTTACCAAAGTATGCGTAAAAGATAGACGTACCTATATTATTATCACTATTATTATTAATGAGATAAAGGGCGGGCAGCATAACTGATAAGCCATATACATGACAGATAATCTTAATTATTTCTAAAATAATTGGTTTAAATTGGATAAAACCTCGGACCTCGCAACATTTTCGTGGAATGAGTAAGGGGAGCCAGGGTTCCCACTGACCCTGGATAACCTGGAAGTCATGGAAAAGTCAGGGAATTTAAATTTTAACCTGGAAGTCATGGATTTTATGCAAAATTTGGCAAAAGTCTTGATTTTTCTCTTGATTTACAGTAAAAAAAACTGATTTTCTTGCAGTAGTGTTAACACAATTTAAAAAAATTAAAAATTTTCCGATTAAATTTTTTTAAAACTGCCGCTTATAAAACTTTTGCTGCTGAAGGTTTTTAAAATATCATTGAAGTACTTTTCTTTTCCTTGTTAAATTCCAAGAAACGTAATATGGCTTATGATTAGGTGCAAGTGAGACCGCCACATACTGTCTTGTGAAATGATAAAAAACGCATAAACGTGACTATTTTTGCGTCTCCAATTTTATTGATTTTTTTTTGTCGAGAGTCATGGGTAAGTATGATTTTTGGTCATGGATATCCTGGAAAAGTCATGGATTCTAATTCTTGATAGTTAGTGGGAACCCTGGGAGCCCATAGATTACATAAATTAAAAAAAATTAAATTAAATTTCAAAATCACACCGTGTACACATTACCAAATAGTCACATTCGTAACTTTTTTCCACAAATTATTTTTTTAAAAGGAAAAGGAAAATCCAGATTATTGTTTTATGTAAATAATTTATGCATGCGGTTTCACTCTTTCCTTCCCATTTGGTAGAAACACAAATGACCACATTACTGTCGCTGATTCTGACACACTCACCCTAGAAAACTTCACATTAAAGAACATTTTGGCCTACCTTCTTACGCCCGTGCAGTTCACGTTGGCATGTGCAACATGAATAAATATTATCATTATTTTGGCTAGAAACCAATTGGCCAACCAAAAGGGCCAACACGCCGAACACAAAGGTTAAGTACTTACGAAATTATTTTTAAATTAGCTAAACTTAAAAAATGCGATGTTATAATGAGTATGCGTAAAACTTAAATACGAGCTTATTGTTGTTTGTTACAATAAATAAATACCGATTCAACATTTACCGGGACCATAAAATACCGGTAACTTACCGAATGTAATTAGGGTTACGGTTTATTGTATTATTGTTAATTTGGGTTTTCTTTTGTTTTCGTCGGTGGCATAACTATGGACCCGCGAGGGAGGAGGTGGACGAGTATTTTAGGGCGTTTTGAAGGCCCCAAACTTTATAATTTCGCCCGACAATATCTGTGAAGGGGGACCACAAATTGCAGTTACGCAGCTGAATTACGATTACGTTTCGGTGCATTTCTCTGTCCAAAAGTTGTATTTACACGAAGATAAGTATTATGTCTATTTGTTGTGTCAATTATCACTGTCACTCAAATAATTTGTTTATTAAATATGAATATGACTTTCCATTACAAATAAATAAGAAGTTATTTTAGTACCAAATTCTAATACCGTAAAGAGAAAAAATTAATATTTATCCCAAAACAACAATTTTTATTAAAAAGAAGTATTTTAAAATAACTGTAAAATAAACGCAGATATTGACACGTATTTGTAAAAATATTTGCTTCTTTATCAAACCATCATTTCATCATCACTGCTGATATACCCTTTGACTTTATTATTGTTATTTTTCAATTATTTTATTAGGCTATTAAGGACAAGTAGTTTAATGAATTTCGAAAACGGTCAAGGCCAACTCAAATAAAATTTTATATTATCACAAACTTTTACGAAATTGGTAGTTTTCAATAAATGTTTACCTACTGTTATGCTTTTCCATTACCTTGTTTTAACAACATTCTAGTATACGCCTTATAATCTTATAATACGATCATTACTTTGATCACCGATAAAAACGTGTTTTAGAATTTATTTTCCAGTAATAATTGCATTTAAAAATATAAATGTATAAATATATTTTATCACCCGGATAAACCGTAACCTTGTGCGAGAAATTTTATAGATCTTGAACACTTGAACTTATATTTTATTGCTTTTCATATAAATGCCAAAACAATAATTTTTATGTATTTTTAACCAGTTAATTCCAATTTTAAAGATCAAAAAGTAGTAAATTAACCCACATCAAATATAAATAAATATAAATGAGCAACTGTGAGAAAATTCAATTAAAGAAAATTCAAAACCCTTTAGTTCTCACAAGAACTTTTGTACTCTAAATGTACATTTCGAGTTCTGAGTTCTGACTTACCAAGCAATAGGGACGTTTCTGCACCGTAACTGTGATTTCAGTTTTCGCTGTAGTTTTCCTTTTTGTATTTTTTCTACTGATGATGACTGCTTAGCAGTCGAAATGTACATTTAGAGTACAAAAGTTCTTGTGAGAACTAAAGGGTTTTGAATTTTCTTTATCACATCAAATATATAGATCAAACCCATAGATTTTTGAGACCACCCACCTAATTGAATAAAAAGTAACCAATAGGAACAACGAAGTGCAAAATAAAATTAAAGGGCTTCACTTTAGCACTTTATTTATTTTTGGATATCTTGTTAGTATAGATTATATTCTTTCTCCCCAAAAGTTCTTAACAATAGAAACCGATTTTTAAGCAACGTAAAAATAAAACCGTTTAGAAAAGATGCTCACCGGAAGTGGCTCTCTATCCTTAACTCTATCCAAACGTTGTCGGCAATTAAAGCAGTTGTTATTGTCCGCAACTTCGGAAGGTGATGATGATGGTGGTGGCGGCGATTTGTCCTCCAAGTTGCAGGACAACGCTCCATTATGCAAAAGATATCGTTCTCTCCTTTTGGTACGTTCACCACGCGTCCTTCTTTTTAGAGGCCTCACTTGCACTTCCTCAATCATCACGTTCCAAAGTTTTACCACAGACTAAATCCGCAAATGGGCCATGATAAACCTTATCGTATATTAAAAATGATTGATAAGAGAGGGGCACTGACCCTCGCGTTATCTCACTGTTACGACCTTAGGCCGAAGGTAATTTAAATAAGTGTGCAAGTCGTCGAACATCTACATGAAAAATGCATAGACAAAAATACAGTAATTGTATCAACAGACGGCTCCAGATACTGATTACAAGAACGTCATAAAATATTAATTGTTGTAAATATGCGTAAATGAGTATATTTTCATTCAAAGCAGCCAACAAGAATGGACCGGACTTTCCCCCCTTATTTTCATGTGCAGATTCAGTAACGGAAATATCAAAGGAATTTTTGTTTTTTTTTTAGAATCATGTTATTAATTTGTAATTTCCTATCAATGGGGCCAGCTCTGAAAGGAAGGCACAATATTAAGGCCTGGGGTGAAAAAATAACATATATCGGGCAAGTTCAAGTTCAAACTGAAGATAGAACAGTATCGGCGAGAACATTTCCATTACTGTTTAAGTCAAATCTTTTTCTACGACTGTTATACTGATACCGTATGCCTCTTTGTCTATACCGGGTGTAAACGTAATAAGGTACAACTAGGGATTGCAATACCGGTTTACAAGCAAATGGCTTAAAAATACCGGTAAATCAGTATTTTTTACCGGTAATTTCAGTAAATTTTTACGCGCAATTTGAACCAAACAAAGAAAGAAATTGGCAGAAAATACTTCATCCCAATTCCTAACTCAGTTTATTTTTTATTGTGTTATACTTATATATTTCTGTTCTGTACTTAAATTTGATTCGTTAAGTAATTTTACTATACAGGGTGTCAATTTGAAAACGTACAATGTGTTATATCTCTGGAAGTAAAGGAGGTATCGAAAATTTCCTAGAAACCGTTTCTACAACATAGAGAAAATGTTTGCTACTACTGGATAGCATTTTTAAGAGCTTTTCAATAAGGTATCACAAAGTGGGTGTTACCGTTTGAAATTTTTTTGTTGGGGTAGCTAGAACCTAGGGGGTTGAATGGGGAAGGTTACCTTATGAGTCATGATGATTCCCCCTTCATGTTGTAGAAACGGTTTCTAGAAATTTTCAATACCTCCTTTACTTCCAGAGATATAACACATTGTACGTTTTCAAATTGACACCCTGTACATTAATTCTTTTGTGTTTCAATTTCGTTCTATTTTCAAGCCTTCAAAGTTTAGTTTTTGTGCTTTTCTCAACTTTAATCTTATAATGTTTTGAAGTACAAGTGTTATTTATTTATTTATTTGAATTTTTGATGTAAAAAATTTGAAATTTACCGGGAAATTCCCGAATTGCCGGTAATTTCAAAAATCGGCAAATTTGCAATCCCTAGGTACAACCCTCTTTTTTCCATAATTTTCGATTTAAGAAAATTAAACTTAGGGATGTTTTACTGTTTATAAAACTCATTATATTATGATGTATAGGTCATTAATCTAGCACTTCCGGTTTAACCGGAAATGACGTCAACTTTATGTTTTTATCCTGTATATTTTTCAACAAATTCTTGCAAACATAAATCTTCTTTTCTATTGCTGTTTTTAAATTTTAAATTGGTTAATAAATAAGGGCGAAAATGCAATTGCTTTTCTGCAGGAAGTTGGCCATGAAATGAATATTCATGTTAGCAATGTTTGGCAAGTAGGCGTTCTTCTTCTTTAGGTGCCGTCTCTGTCTCGAAGGTTGGCAATCATCATTTTGAAAAAGCCGATCTAAATAGTTGGTTCGTCTTACAATTAAACCATTCTCTTTAAAATTTCTTAACCATGAGTGACGTCTTTTTCCAACACTGCTTCTCCCTTGGATCTAGCAAATGGTATCTTTCTGTTCTCATAATGTGTTCCAGGTATTACAATTTTCTTTTCTTGATGGTAATTATAATTTCTTTTTCTTTGTGTATTCTTCTCATTACTTCTACGTTCGAAAAATAGCGGTAGTGAATACTACCCCCCACCCACGCCCTCAAAATTATTACATCTCAAAAATAAGTTTAGAATCGTATTCTACTGTTAGTGACGGACCATTTTATCGTGTTCCGTTTATTGAAACAGTAATGAATATAATTATTACAAGTATTGGAAAATATACTTATAGATATTTGGACCTTACCCAAGAAGCTAAATGTAGAGCTTGTCAGAAACAGTAATTAAAATGTTGTTATCAATAACTACTTTTAGAATGTCCTCGGTTAATATTACGAGGTTCCTAAATTAATCACTGTGTGGATAAAATGACAAAGTATTTAGTATCTAGATAATCTCATTACTATTATATATGCATTTTATATACACAAAGTCATTATTGATAATTTAATTGTTTCGTTTATTGATGCATAGTATGTTAGAAATTTAAAATGCACCCAAGAACAAAATATCTGAAAAGATTTTAGACGGATTTCAGGATCTAAAATCACTGAATTTTTCTATTTGTAAGGCAGTTGTTCAATACCAAGAAAATTGTTAGTCCGACTCTGTATTTTAAGAAGTTAAGCAATGAAGTGGCTCGTTTATTTATAGTATGCCCAGTATCCGTGTAATTGCGTACAAAACCAGACTAAATATAGTCCATGTACTATGTACTTGAATAGTATATGTTTTTAATAATTTATCAGTAAATTTATTTCATTACTTATGATAGTACAGGATTTTAAAAAAATTTTCTAACGAACTATTACTGTAAACTGCAATTGCTTTATCCTTCGAAAAGTTATGTCTGAGAATATATTTACACTTTCTATTGTGGTTTTTACGGTAATGAAGATTGATAATTTTAAGTTTACTTTTACTAAACTTTCATAATCTACATTCACTTTATGAATCGCAGATTCGTAATTTACTTAACAATTTCACATTTTTGGAAAACTTTAATTCAATTCAGATATATTTTTTTGGAATAGTAAATCATAGCGTTCTTTTTTGGTTTTGTAATTAAATAATTAAATAGGTAAGAAGAAAGTGCATAAAAATTTAAATTCGCACGTGGTGCTACAACTAGCACGTGGAAGCATAAACAAAATAATATTTGAAGGTTACTCTAAAAGCAACGATAATAATTTATTATATCTCTGGAGTAAAAAACAAATTAAACGTGTCTGGTCTATATTGCAACAGACTACAGTTAAAGAAAAACATTGATATTTGTTCAAGATGCGACTTTTCTGAAATGTGGCTCCAATAATCAATCTACTATAAAACGTTTGCTTATCACAACAGACGCTTTATTATATTCTAGCAAGCAATGGCAAATTATTTAAAAAAACAAAAATCAGGTTTAATCTGGTTAGTACAAAGTCATTAAAATAAGCGGTTTTCTAAATCTGGTAAATAAAGGAATGTTATAAATTAATCTGTTGTCCATATAAAGAGAAGAGAAGCTGCCTGTACATATTTAATTCATGGTGGAAAGCAAATAGAAGAGTGCATAAAAATTAATTTCAGGTGACAAATATTTTTTTTCGGCATTTTGGAGCTGAACTGTAGAATGAACTGCAGCCAAAATCATATTAATAAATATAAATTTGCGAGATACGTGGCTGATACAAAACACTTCTAATTAGCGTTAGCCAACAATTCGAAAGTTTCGCAAAGGTTACACACACCCATTACATGAACGAGGACAATCGTAATGATTATGAATATAACACAAATATATACAGCGTCTTGTTTAATTGATGGACATATATTTGAACCATATGTAATTCATAGAGGATGTAACAGACCACCCACGCGCTATCTTTTACAGCTAAACTATTGAACCTACATGGATGGCATAGAAAATTTGTTGTATAAATCGTACGCGAGGTACTCAGTAAAAATACTTATACATTTTTTGAAGTTCCGGAAACGGTAGTTGGGGAGGGGTTCGAGATTTTCAAATACGGTGGGTCTATTTCAACCACTTCAAAATGGCGGCCAATTATATAAAAAAAAACGGCCATTACATGAACCTATTCCCAACCGCACCTGAACTATTGTACCAAAAAAATTGGCACTGATCGTTAAAGTGCATTAAATTAGCTTTCCAACGATGTACCACATGAGGACACAAAATAAATATTAGTACCCCCTCTCCTTCTCAAAAGAGCGGGAACATTCAAAAAAAATTATCTCAAAAATCTTAAATAGGACGAGGGGTCAAGTGATACCTTATTTTGAAGGTCCCATTAAACTGAACAAAATGTTTGTATTTAAAGTTTTTCGATATTTCTCACCGGTACAAAACGGCGGCTCAATTGATAAAAATTTACTTCCTATTATCGGATGAATCGCTCCCTCTACCGCATCCCATCCGACTAGGTTCAATGGTTTGGTCGTAAAACAAAGTGCGTGCGTGGTCTGTTATACACGATATATCGTCCAATTGATATACACATAAGAATTCTTTAAACAATTAGTAATAACTGTACAAATGAAAACAACATTTCGTGGAATGTTTGTATAAATATGACGAGCAAATATGTTGATTATTGCCGCAATTCATCGTCTGTATAAATTTAAAAATTTGACCCAACTCAAAACATCAGCTGTTAAAAAATTTCATACCATGAATAAGAGAGTTACGGGGAGATTAAGTAACGTAGGATAAAACTAGTGCGATTTTGTTTTCGTTTTATAGTATTAATTTGATTAATGTTACGGTATGATTAAGAAAGATACAAATTATAATTAATCACAATTTACAAGCACTATTTAACTATAGGGTTTCCATTCCTAGTTCTACGTGATTTGGTGTTAAATGATATCAAATAAATAGCTCGACTGCTAGAGATAACAAAATGATGTTTACATTATTAAAAACAAAACTTACAAAAGTAAATTCCATCAATCAATTATTAATCTAGTTAATTGATTACTGTGTTTTAAACAAACATCAGAACTTGAGCCATTTTATAAGTAGCACTTGTAGGTTGAGTAAAAAGATTGATAACTATGTAAAAAGTTACAATTGTGGCATAGTTGTTTTGGCACATCTTTTGATACGTGAATTTTTCTCAAGATCGGGAAAATACAAAAGCTCTATTTTATTTTTCTCTAAATTATTTTAAGTATGATAAAGTTGAATTAAAAAAAAACTTGCTACATCTTTATGAAAATATGTGAGCTCGGACAATCATTTAAATAATGGCGCATAAGAAACTGCGCAATGAGCGGGAAGTACCACACATACCATCTCAAAAATCCTGCCTTGCCCCTTCCGCCAATTAAAAGTGGATTGGGTTTGACGCCAGGATGGAGCCGTTGAACAAATCGGTTTTGCAGAAGCGCACTTACGAGTCACCACTGTGGTTCTTACAATAATGGCAGCGCCCATGTAAACATTCCACACATGCACTACCACTACGAGCTTCCACGACTGTGGTAACACGCGAGACGTCAGCTGAACATTGCTTGGTGATAAGAATGAGGATAGGTCGGAATAGATGAACGTTCTTTGATAGTGATATCAGCATTCTATTTGCTAGAAACTCAGCGACACCCGTTGTATGCTTATTGTAGTACATGTCCGTGGAAAAATTTCGAATTACAGAAACCGTACGAATTTTCAGTCGCGAATCCTTATAGCCGTAGATATTACATTAATTTATTTAAAAATATTAATATGATAATAATTGTTATTATTATGATTAATATTATTCTTATAATATAAATATCTCCAATTTATAGATATCAAGCAAACGTTTACAATTTTAGAGCTTGATAAAACTTATCCTTCATTATGTATACTCTATATAGTATATAAAGAGTACATATATAGTTGATAAAGTATAAATAATTAAAGGTGATATCTATTTTTCGAGTCAGCTTATTCAGACGCAATAGCTCTCATTAAATGCTGCTTAATAATTAAAAAAAAGTATGAAAAGCATATATTTCTAACAATGAAAGTAATTGATTTACATTCACTGTATCCAGGGTAACTTAATGTTGTCATAGATCTAAACTCGCGTTAAGAGTCTTGTTTTAGTTCCCATGAATGCGTAACAACTGCAACATTAAAATGCAAAAGAAATTTTTGGAAACTGGTTATTTTGCTTTAAAAATACATGAGTTACTCTATTACAGTTTATATAGCATTTGCGAGTGCCGGGTGCTTTTTCCTTTTTCTTGCAATGTTTTTAATTCTGTTAGTCTACAAACAGTGCTACAAAAAGAAAACTAAAAATCGCTTAAATGTGGAAACTATAGTGCTATATGTTACTTCTAATGGCTTATATTTGCGACAGACTCATAAAAAGAGACACGGATCTGGAAGTGTTTCAATTGCAAAGATAAGAAAACGAAGCAGTGCTACTGTAGATATTAGTCCAATGTATTCTATTAAAGTTTGTGATTCGAAAAATAAATAATAGTAAGTAATTATTTTCGTTTCTATAAGCTGAATGTTAATAGCAAACGGCCAATTTTCACACTTCACAAAGTATTGTTATTTAATGTATTTTAATAGATTGGCCAAGGATATACATTAACAGGCCGCGCTTTTGTCAACTTTAATTAGCAAAAGTGCTGCCATCGTGGTTAAAGATTTCTTTAAAAAAACGGTCAAGGGGTGATATTAAAATCAATACCATAGCCAAAAATCCGTTTTATAGAATAGAAACAGCAACTTGTGAAAATGTTTTGGTTAGGTATAGAGGGGAAATGAAACTTTTATACAAAAAAAATACTTCAAACATTTCTGAAATTTATTTCATAAAAAATATAAAATCAATGGTTGCACTATTGTAGTCACTAATTTTACAGATCAAAGTAGCATTTTTCGACAAGTAACATTATCTGGTACAGTAGAACTCCAATTATCCGAACCAATTGGGACCGGGTCCCATTCGGATAATCGAAAATTCGGATAATTGGAGTTTTTTCGAAGAAAGGGTCTATTAATTAACTTCTGTATGTATATTGAAAATGGGAGAAAAAAAACTACATATATATATATATATAAAGAAAAAGAGCTATGTATTAATTAATTAAAAAAAATTACATACATACTTTGATAAATGACAGTTATTGCTTACTAAACATGTCCGTCAAAGTAAGCTGCTTGGCTGCCTTAACCCGTTTTCGGGCAGCCAGGCGATTCGGATAATCAGCGATTCGGATAGTCGGAGTTCGGATAATTGGAGTTCTACTGTAATTGGATTAAGGTTCGTAGAATTTTTTAGTGGGGACAACCAAAATTATAGAGATATATCCCAATTTAAGTAATACAAGCAGAATGTATGACAATGCAGGGTGCGATGATTTAAATCAAGTTGATTTAAATCGTGATTAAATTTTTTTATAAAAATCACGATTTTCTTGCACCCTGTGAAAAATTGTTATTCTAAATATACAATTTACACTAAAATAAAAAAGCTGCAGTGTTAACTTGAATGGACTAAATATTAACACTTACCATATTTGCAAAAGTGTAAATTTTATAATTATAACGTTGTACATTTCACCGACTGTTAGATTTCTAAGAAAGCAAGCTATATAGATTTTGTTTCTACTAGTGGTGATGACCAATACTACGTAAGAAAGAAACTTTTATCGGATCCCTATTTAATAAATACCCATTATCGATTTTCAAAAATTCATATAAAGCGCCACAGTGAAATAATAGCTTTCAGCAAAAATAGAATTGTAGCCGATCTTCGATTCTAGCAGCCTATAAAGTTTTAAAAACATCGTTTTAAGCAGTTTTTGAGAAGATTTTTTTTTCTGAAATTTGAAAAATATTGGAAAAACGCCATTGCGATTGTTTTTAGAATTACGAAATAGAGCAAAACAAGTTGTAGTTGATCCCGACCCGATAACTATATTTTTGAATAAATGGGCGTTAAAGTCGAGCTTTTCAAAAATCGCAGCAGCTGTTATTTTGAAGCTAAAGAATTCGGTAAAAAAGTTTTCGATTTGCCTTAAGTTCTTCTCTCAGATCTCGTGCTTAAATTTCAAAAATTTAGTTTTGGAAAAAAAATGCTACAAAAAAAACCCGTCTAACTTCTGGTTTGGGATTTTTTGAAAAGCTTAGCTATATTTACAATTTTCAATATATCTCTTCATCTAAAATTTCATCAAAATCGGTTTAGTAGTTACGCCTTTAGAAGCATTACACACCTACCCACCTACACAACTACCCACCCACAGACAGACATTTTTTAAAAACCACATTTTTGGGTTCTTTGGGCCCCAAAACGTGTATTTACGTTAAAATCTAGATTTCGAAGATTTTCGTGATATCAATACTTCCGTATACCGAAGGTATGGGAATGTAAAAATGGATATAGAAAAAAAGAAATAAATAAGTATTCAATATATATACAACTTTATTTACTCATAAAAAAATAAATTTTTAATATTTTACAATAAACACAATTATTATACTTAATCAACCATACAATTATACAAGTTGTTAATAGCATGAGCCTTATTATCATTAAACCTTATTCCATATATCACTTTAATTGTAACAAAATAATATAACTGGTAGTTCTGAGCAGCGTGCATGTGCATATGTTGTTACTAAATTAAATTAATAACATAACTGAACAGCCTGGAACTAAAACATAAGAATAACATATTCTAAATGCGAATCTCGACTGTGCTGTAACCGATTGCAATTTTCAAAAATTAAAGAGCACGTTTATTATATATAAGCAGGTTTTTATATTATTAAAGTTTACTTATTAAAAATAAAAATATGACTCCGTGATAATACTGTATTCAATTCAGCATTTTGAGTATTTAATATAATACAAAAAGGACATACTCTGGAATGTATTTTTATGTTGTTACTATGAGTACAAATAAATGAAGAGCGTGGTTTACAATTGTTTTTCATGCAACCAATCAATATAGGTATCAAATTACAATGCGCATAAGAAGATTTTCAAGTTTATTATATAATTTAATTACGAATTCCTTTGTTCTTTTTCTTCTTATGCATAGCATATTACATCCAGAAAAAAATATTAAATCAGAAAATTTAACGACACATCTATTTGTACAACACTTAACGAAATTGAATCTAAAGTTTAGAATTTCCTAAATATACTAAAGGACTAGACATGTGGGCTTACATTAATTTATTTCTTTTAGTTTTTACCTTGGTGATCAGAAATAAACTGCTAGATGAAAATCGCAATTTCTGCGATTAGTAACATGAAAATTAAGGCTCATGCAACCCTTATTGCGATTGTATTTTCTGTGCATAAATTATTGCAAACCCACATAACCTATACTCTTATTCTGTGAATTATAATAATCAAATCATTAAGTCGCTACGGTAAATCAATACTGTAGTGACTTAATGATTTGATCAATAGCATCCTACTAGTACCGTACTGTAAAAAAATATTTCAGGAAGATAACTTAGACCCAAATAAGATGCATATAAATTGAAAACTTTTAATTATTTTTAACAATATATATTATATAAATTAATTTGCACGAAATTATCATTATAAATGACTGTTATACCAGCAAATTTACGCTAAATTATTTTTTTACATTCTTCATCAGAGAAAAAAATTATTGAATCATTGTGACCTAAAAAATCAATTCTGTAACGTAAATTGACTGAATAAACTTCTGCATTTATTGCAATAGCATTTAGTCATCTTACCAAACCAGCTAGGAAAAAGTTGTAAGCGTACAAATTTGTTTTAACAAATAACAATGCAGGAAAATTCAGCTATATCAAAATGTGATGTCATTCACCAATTATTGGTCCCCAACTTCCAATATTTTGCAGTTTTACAAGTTAGACTTTAAAAATGGTTTTAAATGTAAATCGAAAGATTTATTTACAGGTTCAATATTTAAAGGACTTTTTGAAGCTTCTTCAAATAATCTTTCGTATACATTACCGTCATATGCACCCAAAGCAGATGATAATACTTCATCGCGAATATCAAAACTATCTACAATTCCAACAGCGTTTGGTCGGATAAGAGCCAGAAGTTCTTCCAACCAAAATTGCAATTCTTCCATGTCTTTACCAGTTATATTCGTAAACTGAAAATTATTTTTAAACATGTAAATACTATTCCTAGACAAATGGTAATATTTTATTTACCCTTAACAAATCTCCTGTACATTTCAAAGCGATGTATACACCGTATAAATTCAACAGCTGTAAAAGTACAGTTCGTAATGGTTCAGACACTGTCTTCCCAATTGTCATCATCATAGTACAGTATGTATTAACAACAAAAGCTCTACAGTGAGCTTCTGCAGCAGCTGTAAGTTCGATTGATGTCTCATTCCAAGCATCTTCCGAAGGAACGCCTCTTTTAATTCTTTCATCCATGTGTCTCCAAGCTAGTTCTATTTTGCTGCATGCAATACTAATTAAGAAATTGCTTGAAAATATAACAATAATATTTTTACCTAGCAGCTACTTGTTCTAAAGCCCAAATAATCCAGGAAATTGACCTTTCGAATTCTTTGCTACTATTATTTTTGCTTGTCTCAAGGTATTTAACAGTAGGAGTCATTTTTTCGCCGTCCCTAATATTTTGCCAAGCTTTCATAAGAAAACGCGCCGTTTGCAGTAAAAGGACTGTATTTTCTCCTTCATAAGTGCACATAGCAGTTACTAAACCATATGTAGCAGGGAAGTTGGAACAAGTCATGTAACCATGACCACCACAAGCTAAGCGACAGGTTTCTATACCTTGAGCAGCATCTGCTGTGCTCACAGCTTTTAAACAACAAGCGATAGCATGCAACTAAAAAAAGGAAAAATCAGACATTGAATTTATACTGCTATATCAAAACTATACTTCCGGTAGTTGATCAAGCAAACCAGCTTCTAATTCAGAGCTAACATTGTTATACATATTCCATATCCACTCAGCACAATAACGGTAAGCAAAATATGTTGCTATCAGGGGAAATAATTTATATTGTTGTGTGATGTAGTCCAATATCTGAGGTTCTGGTTCACTGTAAATATAAAAATCAGCAAATGTATATTGATAAGTTATGAAATTTCACAACATCTTGCAATATATACAGCAATCTGTGATATATAGTAAACATATCAATAATGAGGAAAACCGCTTTAGCAAGAATAAGAACTTGTGAGAACTAAAGTAGCTTTTCCTCCAACTTTGGCGAGGGGGAGAAAAGGCGCTACTATTAAAAGTTTAAGTAAATAAATAAATTGATGCTCTGCACTGTGCACCGATTTCACTGTCTCAACAATCTTCTCCCCATCACCATCTAAACGTACACGTGTATTTTAAGTGTGTCGAGGCCCAAGTTGGATCCTGTGTTGCTGCAAGTCAAGATGGGATGAGAAACAGCATGACTCTCGTTGTATCTCGAAATTTCGAGACAAGAAAAAAAGTCCGTTTCGTATCGTACGGTTTAATTTCTCGCCTCGTCTCGATTCTCGCTTTAAAACCGAATAAATATGATTTAATAGAATAAAATCGAAAAATATACAGGTTAAAGGCAGTGTCATGACAGTATACTATTGAATAACTTGTTGACATTTTCAATTGTTGACTCAAGGCGTTGCTTACATAGGTACGGGCGGCACGCACTCCTACTACGTAAAAGGCGCTCACGAAAATAGTTATAACAACTTTATTTATAGAGTTATCAAAAATATGCATAAAATAAAAAATATTTTTTTATTAGAGCTAATTGATAGGCGTAGTTAAAATTACGTAGCTGCGTTGTTGATATTAAAAAGTATCGTTTTCTTTCCTTAATTATTAAAATACTTGAAAATTCTTGCTGATCCTAATAAAGTATTTCAAATAGTCTATCGAACTGATAAAAGTTTATAGCGATCGACGTCTGCGTTTTTAAATAAATAATTAAACAATTTCAAAATTTTTAAAAAGTCCTAGAAGGCGTCAGAGTGAAATTTGGGAAATTAGTAAACAACAAATTTTGTAGTTCATTGCAGGCTGATAAGTATAGACGCGGTACTACGCCACTACTTCGAAAATGTGAGAAAATGTTCATATTGAGAGTAACATTAAACACGTTTCAGTTAAAACTTTATATAAGCACATACTTTGGCTTTGGTTGTGATTGTCGTCTTACACAACTATATCTAATAGCAACAGTAACTGCTTTCTTTAAATAATCAGCAGCATCTTGCACTAAAACCACTCTAACAAACATCATAGTTCCATATGTTAATTTGCTGCTAGGAGATTGGACGTAGGTTCCATCCTGCAAATTAATATAACATGTTAATCATGTGTAATAGTTCATATTTAAAAAATAATATATTAACTAATAGATACTTACTTTAAGCACCTTGTTGTTTTTCATAAGCATATTAACACGGGGAATGCGAACATTTTCAAATCCTAAATATCCATTGTTTGTAGCATTCATACCTAATTTGCAACCAATTTCTCCAATTTTAATACCTGGAAGAGGAAGATGGGTTTCTTCATCCCTTAGGTGGACTATAAAAGGGTGAATTCCATGGCATTTCCCTAAAGTATGCAACTGTGCAACAACTATTGCATAATTAGCAGTGTGGCCCACTAAAAAATAAAAATATGTAACTTTTTCCTAAGACATTTCTAAGTTAAACCTACATCCACCTGGCCACCATTTGTAGGATGTTAAAGTAGGACTGTTTAAAACAAACTCTTCAGTTTCGGGATCATATGTGGCCGTTGTTTCCAGCCCTCTAATGAATGTTCCATGACCTAATTCAGTCTGCAAACATTTAACATCAAATAAACGACACTATATATTTATCAAACATATTTGTTACCTGTGCGTAAGTTCCAACAATATCACAGTTCCAAGCTCTTTGTATCCATTCTGCTTGCTGCTCATATGTACCTTGACCCATAACAGTTGGTATAAACATAACATAGTGCAGGGCCAAAGGATTTCCATCTTTTAAAATAGCTGAGCCTAATTGACCTCCAAGTACTTCCCTACAATTATTAATTTTATTAATTATTTTCAAAAACAAAAACAGTCACAAGAAATTTTACATGTTTATTTTAATTTTTTTTATCTTAATTTCGTACCGGATTTATATTATTTACGCTCCTAAACCCTAGACAATTTATATATCTGCACCCTCTTATGAAACGCCGTTTTCCTTTTTATAAAATATTTATTGACGTCAAAAATATTTTTTTGCGCCAGGAAAAAATTTTTGAAGTCAAAAGATGGTTTTTGTACATAAAACATGATTTTTTGACGTCAAATACTATTTATTGGCGCCAAAAGACATTTTTGACGTCAAAAATGTATGTTCTTATCAGTAGTTCGACGGCAAAAAATAGTTTTAGACGTTTAAAACTTGTTTATGCCGTTAGAATTGATTGAGTCTATGATTCACGCATCACTTATTCGCACTAGTGCGCATGCCACATTGTGATTTATTATGGTCTGTTTTTCAATAGACTCCACTTTCAGTCAATATTTGCAGTATGGTTCTAATTCACACTACTACCCAGCCCCTTATTAAAAATCGAGATAAAAATTATTAAAGCAAAATTTCTTGAACTTAAAATAAATAGAAACTGAGAGGCAGTCACTGCAGAACCAATATTCAATTGAAAGTTGAACTTTTAAAATATTTTTAAAAAATATTAAAATTTGCAGTCAACGAAGTGCTGTTAATATACTGCTAATATTTGCCTCTCTCCGTTCTTGGCCCACCCAATATTGTAGTAATTAATAAATTTGTAGCGATTATTATTTTCTTTGTTGCTTTGCCACTTCTTTTTATTTGTTGTTTTTTCGCAAAAAATAGCCAATTTGGTGCGTATTTTGCCTCAAAATTTTCCGGGGGGGGGGGGGGGGCTAGGATGAGGGGTACGGATACCCTCAGGTCCCCTGGTCACGGCCCTACCTCATACTTACGGGGGCGCATGAAAATGTTTTGCTTAGGGCGGCAAAACGTCTAGCCCGGATGATAGTTCAGGAAATAGTAGGGGGCGACACTTAAATGACTCACCCTATATTATCTAAAGACAATGTGATATTTACACGAAAATCATTTCTCATGAGTAAATTTTGTTTAAAACAGCATAATTAATAATTTTAATTTAATTTCAGTTATTATATATCAGCGAACTGAGGATAAATCAAAACAATTCAGCTTTTCAGTAAGTAGATCAAGTACCTAATTAAAGTAAGTACATATAAGTACCTTATTAGAAATGAATTTATTTTTTGTTACTCGGCTGATGTTTCAGACCAATTAGTGTTAAGTATTTTTTAGAACATGTAAACCACAAACTGTGACGAATAAATATTACTGTGATCTTTAGTTCCTTGTTAGTGATTTGTATGTGAGCATTTCCATCTTTCTTCAACTTTATTACCCTACACCGCATCGAATTACTTGCCAGCTGCCAGTCTGAACATGTGCTTTGATGACTTGTGACCTCATCTACCGATCCTACTTTTTATTGGTGCATTTCTATTGCGCACGCATTCAATTGGCACTTTTTTAGCGATAAACGCTAAGTTCGTTGTGGCACAGATGGATATGTGGGTGTGTTCGGGTGTACTGCCTTCTAACTGCATAAGTAGTTGTGGGATCGAATCTCGGTTGGGACCAAAATTTTTTTTTTATTTTATAGTTTTTTTTAAAACACTGTTGCTGCGTTTTGCTGTTTACGCGAGGTTATTTGTTAAGAGCAGTTATATTTTTAAAGAAAAAATACGAAGATAAATTTGCATTCACTTACTGATTGACGGCATACTAACACGCAAGTCTGACCTTGATGAGGTAGGATCGATTCTATGCCAAGGGGCTAGACGCTAGTTTCAATGTTAAGCTTAGTTGTATTAAAAGTTTTAATTGAGAATTTATTCAATAAACATTTAAGAGCTTTAAACGCGTCTTTTTATTGAGCAAGCTCATATGTATTAATTGTATTATTTGTTACTGCGTAATATAGTTTGCCATTAAATTGTTTGTTGAAGTGTAATTTTAAAAATTAACGATAACTAGAAACTCTCATTGATATTGTTTTGGGGAAAATGTTTAGTTATTAGTACTAATTACACTTCAATTTTACGTTTATGTTAGATATTGCGTAAGTAAGAAGTTTGTCAACATTTGAGTAACGCTACATGAATGACGTACGTTATTCTTATGCATAACTTGTTTTCTGTAATATCGTTTAATCTTGTTTTGGTCAAAGTACCACAATTAATACGTTTCTTGAGTATAAGCGTGTTTTGCATTGAGTTTTTATATAGGTATTGTTTTTCAACACGCTTCCAGTATCAAAATAAAACAAAATTAACCTACTTCATAAAAGTAAATATCTAGGTAGGCTTACCGAAAACTATCCATTCCAGCTTTTCCTTCGCTCTGCAATTGTTGAACCTTTCTAAAAATAATACAAGTTTTTCGAATAGCTTCTTCATATTTTTCTTTATGACTTAAATATTCTGGTGGTACGGTATACTGCAGGTCAGGATCATCCAGAAAAAAATTTTCTGTAACAAATGGTAATTGTAAGAAAGAAAACTTGCTTTGTAGTTACCCTATTTTGAAAATACATAGTTTATATTTAAAAACAAATGTCAAAACTGTTTAAAAATAAACAGCAATATTTTATTCATGTTTTGCTTCGTGTCAAATTAATGAGGTTGTATTAAATTGTTTTCAAAACAAAGTAAAGCGGAATCCTTTAAACAGTTTTGGTTTACTTTGTGATATCATAAACAAACACAAGTTAATATTTACCTTTTGTTAAAACTTCACTTAGAGGAAAAGTAAACAGATAGACAGTGGTACAAAAAAGTATGAAACCAACAGAAGCTAGAAACTTATGAAAAATTGCAATCCAAACAGAAAATGGTGAAACACTTTGAGAAAATAGCAACTGCTATATAATCTTAACAAACTTAAATCAAATACGAGTTTTGAAAGAGTAGAAAAATTTGAAAAAGTAATAGGAAAACGACAACTCATTTTAGAGAAATTGTGCATTCCTGAAAACGGCATAGCAGTGTGTTGTTTTTATTAAAAATATATTAAAAGATGTTAGAATTAAAATAACTTGAAACATCATTCGTTTATAATCTATTTCTTATTGAATTTATTGTAAATAAAACGATTCTTAACTTCAACAGGTATTGTATTTTAGCCTGATATGTATTTCAACGTGTTGACATGTCAATAACATCTAGACTTCCTGGTTGGAGCCGCGTCATCGGTACATGAACTGCCGACGTTTCGTGCGCGGTTGCACGGGACATCTGGAACACAACTCAACCTGAAGATGTCCCGTGCAACCGAGGACGAAACGTCGGCACATGAACGTACCGATGACGCGGCTCCAACCGGGAGGTCTAGATGTTATTAACAACGGCCGCGGAAGCCTGCAACTTAAGTATTGACATGTCATTTTCAGAGGCAAGATTAAAAGTAAACAGTTTCTGATGCTATAGGAACAATAAATCTTCAAAACTTGATCTTGATCAGAACGTCTAATAACAGTGAATTCAGAAGATCAATTTGCTCATTCATTAAAGGTACAGTTTTAAATGTTTATGAATTCTAAATTCTTCCCGCATATCTAATTTACGATTATCATCACACAAATGTAAACATTTTATTGCGTTATTAGATTTATGTTGGTGTTTATATATGTAACAGCATACGTGCTCCTTGTACTTATTAATATCAAAATTTCTAATTGTTTGTCCAATATAAACTAAATTACAGGGCGAGCAGCAATTTAATTTGTAGATGCCTGATTTTGGTAAATTGTCTGTTTTTTAATAAATCATAAAAAATTGACAAAACTATAAATAAAACTAATAAATGCAAAATAACTTTCAAAACTACAAAAACCATTTCAAACACTTTGTTTAATGTTAAAGAAAACACAGACTATTTACTAAAATCAGGCATTTACAAATTAAATTGCTCGCACTGTAATTCAGTTTATATTGAACAAACAATTAGAAATTTTGATATTAAGCACAAGGAACACGTACGTTATTACAAATATAAACACCAACATAAATCCAATTACGCTAAACACTTATTTAAACACAATCATTTAATGACATCTAATAACACTAGAAAATGTGTACACTTTTGTAATAATAAAAGTAAGTTGGAAATGCTACAAGCATTTAAAATTCAGAAACATTTAAAATCTGTATCTTCAATAAATGATCACATTGATCTCTTAAATTCACCATTATTGGACGTTTTGGAATGCGAAATCAAGTCATCAGGACGCAGATATAGAAAACCAAGATCAAGTTATAAAGAATTATTGTTTCTATAGCAACACCGTTTACTTTTAATCTTGCCTGTGAAAATGTCGTGTCAACACGTTGAAATACGTATAAAGCAACATAAAAAACCTGTTGAATTTAACAATTGTTTTATTTACAAAAAATTAAAATAAACTTCAACCAAGTAAAGCTGGAACTTATAAACAAATTTCTTATTCATCATTTTGTATATTCATTCCAGATAAGATTATAAACATTACATAGTGCTCAAAAATAACTGCTGAACATTTTATATCTGCTGTTGTTACTTTGCAAGTTTTGAATATTATTTCTACACTTCAAATGTAGAAAGTTTGATGTATTTAAATATAACGAGTTTAGGGGATTCTTCTTAAGTTAGTCTACAAATTTAGTACTTAATTTGCGTATTCAGGAGCCTGTAGCCAACAGCATCTTTTTCAAAAATCACTACTACTATTTCTCTCTATTAATTGTACTAATTTTCTGATTTTTCCTCAAATATTTCTTAGGGTGAATTTGTTTATCGAATTATGTAACAATGAATGAGTAAGTACTATGTAATTAGTCCTGATAAGTATTTTAAGTAACTTTCTCCTATGTGAAAGTAACCTTAAATCTACACTATTATATTTAAAATAAATAATTCAAAATGCGTAAAATAAAAATCTACGAACCTCTATTCTTTCGCTCCTGGGTTTTTTCTGGGCCTCCATCCAGTAAATGAGTAAGTTCCGAATTGTCAAAAGTGCACCTTTGTCTCTCTCTCAATAAATCTGGGTTTACAGTATTGTTTCGATTATCCATTATAAGGTATAGGAATTTTGGAAATTTGAATTTCACGTTTCGCGGCTTTACTTCTGCGGTATAATTGATTAAACACTGTTGCTTGCCAACTCCGTTCGACACTGGCTCTGCATTGCTTAATAAAAGATGTACTGCCGTCACTCTCCCAGTTGTAATTACATTTGTTCAGATTATCACGTGATTAACGTAATTTCGTTGCTAACCTCGATAAAACATGTAGTATAGATGATATATATTAGGCAACACTATAGTTTTTAGTACAACGTTTCTAGCGCCACTGATTTATTTATTTATCATTACAGCACACGATCAATTTGGTTTGCAACTTTAGTGTAACTACCAAGTAACGAACTAGCAACCCAAGCTACATTATTCACTAAAAACAGAAAGTTTAAGATGATACCATACATTATCTACATTCACAATTTTACTATTACCATGTTTCTTCTATTGCTTTTCTACTTCTCTTTGTATCCTCCTATTTACACTATTTCTCTTTTGTTACTTACTTTTCTGGTCAGCATAGTAAGCAGATTTAAGAAAAAGACATTGTAGTTGACATGGGTCAGCCCAGATACCTCCAGGCAGAAATTTAAGTCAAAAATTAATGGTAATAGGGATGAATAATTAACATAACAAGGTCCGTTCACCAATAAGTGAAGCAGGTCTGCACCACAAAGATTGTATTTGCTGCAGCAGAAAACCATAATTGATCACATCGGCTTGTACCCATTTTAAAATTATCAAAAGTTGCTTAAAAACTAGGAACACGATTTTTTTTAAATTTTGGGCGAATACAGCTAAGGAGAAGCTAGAATTTGGTTGGTGTCCCAGTCCTTTAATTTGTATCCAAGACCTTTTATGAATTTTTGAAAATCGATAATTCATGCTTCTTTATTCAATAGTCGGGGCATAATAAAAAACCTTCTAGTTATCCTCAATTGCTCTTGATAGTGGTAGTAGAATTAGATTAACTACTTAATTTGTAGGTATCATACCGCTAATGGTCGCAATGCAATGGGGCCTCGAACATTTCGGGGCCCCTTGGGCTAGGGTAAAAAAGAAATATAAATATTGAAATACGAAATATCTTATTACAGATAGATTATAAAATAAATTAATGACTTACTTCCGGTTTCACCAAAAATGACATTAACTTTCTTTTTTTAAATTTGATTTCAACTGGTGTGTTTTCTAGCATGTATACTTTATTTTTTGGGGGTATGTAACTTGATTAGAATCGATTTGGGCGGGTTAAATCACTTAATAGTAAACAAAAATCATAAAAACATATTTTTAAATGTCAAAACTTCACTTAATTGGCATAAATAGACTCAGAATTTCATCCTAATTCGAATATGCAAAATATACAAGGTGTTCTGTTAAAAATAAGAAAGTTGATGTCAAAGTAGTTAAATTTTTAGCTCAGATAATCCGTTGCTATGTAACATACAAAAATTGCACTCGTTTATCTTAATATATTTTAGAAAATATGATAAATAACAATTCCTACAGTATAGGAAAGTCCAGGCAACGTGTTTCCCAGGCATCGCTCATTTTTTACTTTCCTATACTTTCAGTATATTATATATAAATGTTTGAAATCGAGATTTCCCGCCGAAATACATGTTTAGGACCACCAGGAACACAAAAAAGTGGTTTTAAAAAAATGTCTGTATGTGTATGTGTTGCATCATAACTCCCGAACGGATGGTCGGATTTCGATGAGCTTTGGAATCTGACTTATCAAAAATTCACCGACAAAATTATCTTTTAAAAAAAAATCGAAACAGAAAACGGAAGTTAGACATGCTATTTGGTAACATTTTATTCTGATAAATGACCTTATGGTCATCTAACGATTTTTACCAAATTTCTTTTTCAAAATGTCGGCCGCTACGATTTTTTGAAAATTTTTACTTTAGCGCCCTATGACTCAAAAACAGGTTGACAGATCGGGTTTACATTTTTTATCGCAATAGTTCTATAAAGACAACGTTACTATGCACAATTTTTTTTGAAAAGTTAAAAGGTATGATGAAGTGATAAATGTTTTCAATATGATGACAATTTCAAAAAAATATTGCTCAAAACCTAGCCACACAATTTTTTGAAATTTTGTAAGCTCATATATTTTGAGATAAGCTACAGTTTGGTTCGTGTCTCAGCCTGCTAAGTTCTCTGTGACGGGAGACTACACAAAATTTGTTTAAGGTAAATTGCTCACGAGTAATAAATAGTGCAATAAGATTAAAAACTTTATTTTTAGATGCAGTAGTATTTAGAGTGGTTAATTTTCCACCTCCTCTCCAATTTTGACGACAGAGTTTGTCCATACGTTTTTGGTGTTTTTTAAAGTACGAGGAATATTTTTCCAAAAAGTCGATTTTAAAAAAGATCATTTCCATCGCACTCAATTAGCATAGGAACATCGAGGACAACTTAAAGAGTGCACAAGGTAGATAGCAAAACACGTAGCACGTAAGAGATGAACATGGTAGAATCACATCATAATAGGCAGAAATTTGACTGCTGCGTAGAGCACCGCACTGACATTGCTACTTACGTAGTTTACAAGTTATGACTATTGTTACCTGTCCTTCTCGCAGTGACGTATTAGCAGGGGTTCATATTTAAATACCCTATAACATTTAACAGTTCTCATTTTTAAATTTTTGTTCTAATTTAAGCAGTTTTTTTTTAATTTACTGAAGAAAACAATTTTCGGACTTATTGAATAATAAATGACTGCTGGTAGTCTGGAACAAAACATACAAAGTAAGATTCCTACAAATGACTCGGTGAATCCCCTGTTGCATTAACACATTCGCATCAAGAACGTTTGAAAATTGGCAAAATCCTGAATGGGTGAGTATGTGCGCTCCCTAACTCCCGAGCGAATGGTCCGATTTTAATGATGTTTGGAATGTGAAGATATCAAAAATTCAAAGTGTAACAAAGCTTTAAAAAAATTCAAAACCGGAAGCGGAAGTTATGTATGTTTTTTTGGTAGCATTTTTTTCGGTTAACGAATTTTCTAAAATGAATTTGAGAATGTTATAAAAAATCTTAGGGCAAATCTAACACTTTTTTGCCTTATTTTCTAGTTTCTAAATGACGACTGCTACAATTTTTAGAAGATTGTGACTTTAGCGGCTTATTACTCAAAAAACAGTTGACGGATCAGGTTCAAATTTTCTATCCTAATAGCTGCACAGAGTTATAATGTTACTGTGCACAAAAAAGTTTCGAAATAGGTACTAAAAGCTATGAAATGTAAAATATTTTCAAAATTTTAGAAATTTTCAAAAACATATTGCTCAAAAACTGGCTACACGATTTTTTTATAATTTTATAAGCTTAGAGAGCTAAAAATGAGCTGCATTTTAATTTGTGTCTCAGCTTGCTCATTTATATGACACCCTTTATGAATCTTTGAATATTTGTGTTTCATTTTATTTGAAAACATGACTAACGACAGCAACAGTAATCATTTCTAATGTATAAGAAAGTTCAGGTTTCGTTCATTTTTTATAAACAGTTTTGGGGTTTCTTCAGCCCTTAAACATGTTGTTTCGTTAAAATTTCAAAATCGAATATTTTGAAAAAAATAACGCTTACATGAAAGCATGATTAAGTAAAAATTGCCTAAAACTTTTTAATTTATATGAATTTAAAAAACATACATGCTTGGATGAAAAAATACAATCATGTTCTAGTTTAAATATTTTGGAAAATTGGTTTTATTGCCGACAAAATTCAAGAAACCTAAAATAGTGAAGTTGAAAAAATATTTAAAACAAGTAATTTCAATCAGGAAATGTAGCAACACAAAAAACACCTTATAGTACAGATTTTACTGAATTCAAGAAGTCAAAATCTATTAAAAAGCTGTAGACATTTACATGCATGTCCTTTTTAAAAAAATGTCGTAAATAAAGACCATGTCATCGCCAATTATTAGATAAAAGGCTGCCATAAACACTCCTTTTCAATTTTATTATTTTTGGCTGAAAAACCTTTTACCTAAAAATTGGCCTCTATTATGCAGGTGTTTAAACTGCAATAAAAGTTGTCAACACCAATTATTTAACCATAAATATGCAGGGCTGCAGCTGTACATTATCCATTGTATGCACCCCTCTTTTTTAGTGCTTTTCTAGGAATTAAGTCTACTTCATTCATAGGAAATTATTCTTGTAAATACAGGATGCTTTGATTATTTTTATGCAAAAAAGCAAGAAAAATATTATTAAAATTATTATTTTGTGTAGAAATATTATGTTGTAATGCGTTGATCAGGCAGTATCCTCATCATTGTTAAATGTGGTTTACATATTTAAAATTAGTTGCGACGTTTGACACCAAGTTACACATTTTGGAGTATGGGTCTGGGAGATATGAGCACAACAAGGAACCTGTGAATATTTTCCTAAGCGTATTGAAAGAATGAAAAAGTGAAAAAAATGTATTTAAGAATGACAAACTATTCTACGCCTTATTTTTTTTTGCTTATAATCATAAGAACAAATTAGTATGACAAATAAAAATAATATCGCATTATTAAATCTTTTAAAAGTAGTGAAGATATAATAGGTATATATAAAATGAGAAACGTTGCTAAAAATCTGAAAAACTAAAAGAAAACAGACTAACCTTCAGTGATACAATAAAAATATGTCCGGATACTTAGTCTAGTATTTAGTCAGTATTGAAAGTATGAGACAATAAATTAATAATAAATTTCTGCATAATTGCTGTAAATATATAGAGGTAGCTTCTATGCAATTTTAAAGGAATTATCTGGGGGATTACTACAGCATCAAGACTACTATAACGGTGAAAAAGTTGTACATTTTAATATATTTTTAAACCCTAGCCTGGCGAAAATTTAAGGTTTGAAAAAGAGGACCTGTGGTAAACGTAGTTAATTACCCAATGCATTGTAAAGCTTCTTCACCTGTATATAATAAAATGTGGACCACAGATGAAAGATTTAGGTAATGTTTAAAAACGAACTCCTCCACATAAAGAATTATCCTTTGCTTAAATTTTTTATATAAAATAAATAAGGGAACAAAATAATTTTTGCAAAACCTGGCTGTTATGCAAATAAAAAATACTCCAGTTAACAGTGATGAAATATGCTATATTAAGATAAAAAGAAATAAATCATAAAGAGAAATTGTTCAAGGGCATTTATTTACAACATGTTATTCTAATTATTAATACTATACAATGTAATTCCAAAGTTATCTACCCTCCATTTGTATAATAAAAAATTTATTGAAATAGGTAAGTATATCAAGATTAATAAAAATATATTCCATATAACACAAAGGTTGAAACTAATAAATATAAACAGACTTCCCACTGAACATACAGCTTATTGTTAATAGAAAATGCTACCACTTGAAAAATAAATGTAAAATGTTTCAAATAATTTGTGGTATAAATTAATGCAGCATTTACTATCTACTAGAAGCTGTGTGATTTACAGAGGACATTTCTACACAAGAGGAAGTACAGAATTGCTGAAGGCCAGAGATTTGGTCCGAAACATCTCTGAAGCCTAACAACCACAGGAATTTGCAGGGCTCACACACCTAAACACTAACATCGAGTAAAAATTATAATTTACGTTCAAACAAGCAATCTGTAAAAATTGATATTAATGCGGAATGTACTACTTCCATAAATAAATCGGCTAGCTACCTTTTTAAGTGAGCACATGCAAAATCTTGCACGATGATGGTACATGGAAATCATCTACTATTCAATACGTCGATTATTTATTATAATTTAATAGATAGGTACTTTTTTATTTTTATTGTTTGAGCATATAGTACGATTATACAAAGGTAAAAATACAATTTCTTTGTAAATATCTAACAACCGCTTATTCAGCTAAAATTCGCCTTAAAGTAAAAGAAAAATTGTGATTCGTATGTGTACACAGACTTCACACTTAAAAATCCCTAAATAGAAACAAAATTCTACTTCATTAGTCATCTGAAAACTGGATTTTCGATGCAGATTTATGCCATCATTACAGTACACTTATATCAACAATTATTGAAGCTGCAGCTTTAATTAAGTAATAACTCACGCTCAAATTGTACCTATTCCTTTTATATTCCCTTGAATTGCTGAAGCGGATTTATCATTTACTGATGTACTCTTTCGCATATTGTATTCCAACTCCTATTGTATGTAGAATAGTCCTACTAGAAGTTGATTTTTGTTTTTGACACACCATTATCTTCCACTGGCTTGTATAGCGGCGCTTTAGATCAAAATTTTCATTTTAAGCACTAATTATAATAAACTTTCGTGTATGATCTGAAACTGTGGGTAACTGATCGATTTTCACAAACTACTTAAATGGCACTTGCACACTTATTTATTCAAACTAAAATCAAATTAGCACAATTAATATTATTTTTACAGCTGCGGTTTTTTGCATAAATTAAATTAAAACCTGCCATGGCTTTCTACATGAAAACCCAATATTTGCAAAAAATGACAAATGAAGAAGTCTTCTCAGAATACAATACATTATATAATTCAAGGTGATCGGTATCCTTCTATGCAAATATAGAAAAGTCATCACTCTATCAGTACTATATACCCAAAGGTATAATGGACGAACAACATTCAGTTAGTTTTTATTACGATATATACATGCAATCCAATATGGAACTTGTATTGGCAAAATGGTTGCCTAATTAAAACAAAACAAACTTTTTGAACTGTTCATTCACACCATGGCAGTTATTAGCAATTAGACCGAATTATATTTTTTTTGTTCAAAGAAATAAATAAATCAGAAGAATATCATATTTAAAACCAGATATAATTTTATGGTTACGGTTACGTATATATAAATTAAATAAAAGTAATGGCTTTTTTAAAAATGGAATTACTAAACATGTGCGCTTGATTTTTGAGTATATCTCGTTATAATTATAGTTGATATCGATATTGAAGCTGCACTACAAGCATGGCAGAAATTCAGTCATTAGCATATCCGCCTGACCAACTGCAGACCACCGAATAAGTCCATTATGAAAAACTACACCCTCCTGTTCAAGCGTAAAACTCTCTATTATTGCCCTTGCTATACGAGTTGGACGTCGGCGATCTTTTCGGCTCATCTAAGGCATACGAGCCCTCATCTTTCTTCCTCATTCTGTATACGATAAACATTACCACTAAGATGGCACAGAGCAAACCCACCACGGCACCCCCAATGACAGCTAAAAATAAAAGCAAATTGCTGTTTTAGATATACACATCGTCAATTAAGCGACATCAAGTACCTGCTAATATTCCAGGCTGAGCAAAGAACGAAGTTGGTTGATCTTCTGGTTTAGAATTCATAATGAATACCTCTGAACCACCACTAGAATATACTTTCGGACTTTCGTGATTTGGAGTTTTCTGGTCTATTTCCAAATCTGGAATATTTTGAGGTGGTGCTATTGTTGTTTCTATAGCTGCTATCTTTTTCACATCGACTGAAAAGTCATTAAAAAAATATTACTCGTATCGAATGGGGTCGTTCACTACTTTTTCTAAGTCAAATTTATATTGTTGGTTGAAAAATATTAGTTCCTATTTCTTTTTTAAGGGAAAAATTAATTATTGTATCTTATATTTTTGAAAGCGTTTAAAAAAATACGATATGACGTCGCTTAGCGGTAAATAAGCGCATGCGTAGTACTGTTTAGTTTTGTTTTGGTGTTGCTACTATTGGTATCATTGCATGCTGGTAACAGTGTGGTGAACATTCGGGCTGACGACGTATAGTTAATTATTATTATTATCGCCATACAGAGGGAAGAAGTATTAATTAACCTTTTTGGAATATATTGTAATAGGTTAAGTTTCAACAATCCGTTACACCCGTCAAAATATTCTAAACGATTCATACATGACGGGGATTCCCCCAACTATCAACGATCGTTAAGGAAATGGCTGCAAGTTAATTATTATTCCAAAATATGGCGCTGAATCACATTTAGGGTTTATATTCTACGCAGTGGGTAGCGTTGTTATGGTACCGGAACTTAGGGTAAAACACAAGAGTACATTCCAGATGTGCAAAGCAAAAATTGGATTAGGGTTTGCGCCATTTTTAAAAAGCTCAAAAACTTCTTTAAACATTCGTGTAATTTCAATTTCATTAATATACAAGCGCATTTTTTCGTGTATGAAGCAATACACATAGCATTTTCACACACAATATCAGTAAAGGTGCATTATTTTCATAGCAACCCATTGTTGCAACAATAGATTGCTATGGAAATTTGCACACCTAACTGATATTGTACGTGAAAATGGTACAGGTAGAAACAAGACTAATAATCAAATAATAAAACATTTTCTTTATTGTTACTTTGATCAATGACGTTACTGCACAGTCAAGGCCAAAACGAGAATATCAGGTAAGGTACCTAATGTACATAAATCTCTATAGGAAACATCAAAAACCGTCATTTACAATAACCGTAACTCAATTTAGATTACGGCCCACACCCAACTAACCTATAAAAATATTTTGCCGCAACAGGATATAACTTCCGGTGCCGTAACGTTATACACCGCAAATTTTCTATTATAGAACAAGAAATCGCTACATTTTATAAAATACACAGGGTGTTTCACAAACATAATCCATTAAGCGGCGCGTGAATATAGAACAATTATTTCACTGACAAAAAAATACAGTAACAATGGTTAACTATTATAAAACGAAATTATACTGTATTCAGAAAAAACGCACATCGATTTTGTATGTTTCTTGCAAATTGGTTTTTCGAAATCCCCCCCCCCCCCCCCCATAACACCGTAAAACTATAAAAGGATCACCTACCCTAGTTAGAGGTTACTTACTTTTAGGACGATACTAGGAGCTACAACCCAGATGCCCTTGATTGTTTTAATTAAACTTTAAAATTTAATTTTTTTGTGAAATGTGCGGGTATTCGCCGTGGGCGCATGTAACGGAGTGTTAATATTTATAAGTATTTACCAGTACTGCAACTTTACCGCTTAATGCGACGTCATATTCCCTCCAAAAATCCACGTTCAAATTAATATGATAAATTAAACTATATTTTGTAATTAATTAATTAACAAATGATCTTTAGTAATACAATTAGTATAATGGACATGCAATATATTTGCGAAATTCATATAGGTTTTCTTCGCATAGTTTAGAAGTAGTAACCCATTGTCTAACATTCCTGAGCTTGGGATGATTAACAGATATCCAAGAATTTTCTCAAGATACATGTAGGGCTTACCAGAATTCACATGTTGATGATCTTCGTCATCATCATCATAAGGACCATGGCCGGATCCACTAGCTTCTACCAAGTCTCGAGAGACTTCTTTGCCACCTCCACCACTGCCTTCAAGATCTGCATCAATGTCAATTGCATCGTTGTACTTATATGACCGATCTGTACTACTCTGTAATTAAAAAAATTCCTTAACATAACAATTTTTTAATATTTTGCAAAATAAATCGATTCCATAATGTAGGGTACAAAAAACATCGTTTATCAAAGAGATAGTGGGTATTTATTTAATGAGAATTAAACCTTAGCGCTGATAAATTATATCTAATTTACGAAATATCTTTATTGCTAACAAAATACACCGACAAAGCAATGAACTAGTTTATACAATAAAAAATTATCACACGCCCATTTTTAATTCGCTTTAAACAAAATGATGAACAAACTGCAAGCAAAAAAACATCAAATTTCGTTTGAAATACATACATACCCTACATCTATTTAGTTTACTCACTTATAAAAAAATATGTACCCATTAACACCGCGGTTGCTCTTGCAAAGAGCACGGACGCCAGAATTCGAATAGAACAAACTGCGAAATAAAGGTGGAAATGGCGACCAGGAGCGGTAACAATCAATACTGGGGACGGCGCTGTTACTACAACATTCAGCTCAAACATGACCGAACCCAGTACCATTTTTTTATTCTAATAATTAATAAAATGTGCAAAACTGCTTTGGTTCAAATTGTACCTAATGCTTCTTGATTTATTTCGTATCTGAACTTACGCCCTTATTCTATTCAGCTGCAGTTTCAGATTAATTAAAATGCAGCATGCTTGTTATTTATTTATTTATTTGTTTTTTAAACTTCCCAGCGTCTGTTTATGACAATACAAGACGGGAAAGGTATGTTACTTTATTGCCGTTGATTAGGTAGCTGTACGAGATAGAAAAGGGTAAAATGAATTTATAAAAACTAGTAGCTGTGTAAGGTAAAATCTCATAAACCGAGCAATAAACTCAGACTGGATAAATAAGATATTTATAAATATGATTTCAAGTATAAACAAATTCAGATAACATATCTCGATGACAATGTCTCTACAGATCTCGGGGCTTGCGGACTAGATAGAAATACACAAATTTACACTTCTGATATTGAAGTATGAAACATGCTCTGTTACACCGGATATTTCAATGTAAATATACACACGAAGCAATTTTAAACACCTATTAAATAAACAATTCAACCTAAATAGGTACGGACAAGTAAAATTATTCTTGAAAATATACTAGGTGTTTATGACAGCTAAACTATCTATATCGTCAAAGATAAATTACAGATAAATTTTTTAATTCGTCTGAATATTCGAAACAGCCCTTTATAAAAAAGCAACAAAGAACATTTCGAAACTAGTAGTTTAAACCATCACGGACAATTAAATTTTTGCCAATATATGACATCGAGTCAAACGTATTTATAGGCTATGTAAAAATCAGAGTTCAGTTAAAAATCCTCGTGTCGCATGTCAATGACAAATTATTTACTTTATGAATTTCATGGCCTATTTCATATTATTCAAAACATGGGAACATTTTTGAGTCAAGTGTACAATTTACAGTTACGTATTTTTTGTCTGCAAAAATTTGCACGACAAAAGATATAGAAACATGGGAGATTTATTTCCCAACACATTGTTGGTTTATACAGGGTGAGGCCGAGTCAACAAGGCTGCGGTGGTGGATAACTTCTGTACTGTTTAAAATACTTTAAAATTATTAAAATTACACAGGGGGTTTCACATGAGAGAGGCATACCAAACTTATGTTTTTTTTAATATCATGCCCTGTATATTTCTACTTATTCACCTTTTAATTGACTTTCGAAATATGACTTGTTTTTAAATTCCGTTGCGGCGTTGCCAAATTATTAAATTTATTTCTAAAAAATTTGACAATTGCAAACCAAACCTCTCATTGAAGTGTAGTACTACCGACTGTACTTGTACCTTTGCTTTTTTAGGGATGCAGCGAGCAATACTTTTTCAAAATGCCGGATAACGGATATTCGGTATCCGGTTGCTCAGCCGGATAGCCGGATTATCCGGCATAGTTATTACTTTCGAAGTAGTTTCAGTTCAGATGCAGTAAAATGTAGGTTTTAATCACAGAGCATAATACATACTTAAAGAGTGTGCAATGCACGAACCCTATGGCCTTATTCTGTAGTATGTTAGAGAGAGAGAGAGAGCACCGAGACAAGGAAACTACTAAATGTACTATTTCAAGGATGTGCTAATTAGCTCTAATATTGTTTTTTGTTTACAATTAAGATTGGAAATCTGTCAATGAAATTGATTGTAAATACAAGAATTAATAATTTTCAACAACTGTTAAAAACTAAAACGTGGTCTGTCCTGATAGATCCGACACCATCAAGAAATCAACTGACATAACCTAACATATATGGTTTTTATCGACATTTAAATAAAATATTGACGATTAACGATCGAGTGCTTTTTATAGGTTCCTTGTCTCGGATCTCTCTGTCACATGTACCGCAAAATTGAGACCTGCATATCATAGCAACAAGCGGTTCATGCATCCTCCTTATGTTATATATTACTTCGTGGTTTTAATAAATAATACTTATTTATGTTGTTTGAAATCATTTCAAATTTTTAACCGCATAAATGCTGATTTCAATAATATAAATTTAGTAATTTTATGCAGATCTGCAAAATACTGGACTTATGGGGTTTTTGCTTATTTTCAATTATTTTAGTCTATAATTCCAAATCAAATTGCATGCATAATCTCTTTTACTTGAAGAAACATCTCCAGCCGGATATTTCATATTATCCGGCCAAACCGAATATTCGGTGAAATGGCCGGATAGGCCGGATAACGGATAAAAACCGAATATCCGTTGCATCCCTACTTTTTTTTACTATAGATCAAGATTTAAAAATCAGAAAACCAAGTACATAATTCAGAAATGCAGACTCTACCCATGAGGTCAGGATTCAAGGGATTATGTATTGACATGAGTAACTGACCCAGGTTAGATCATTTAAAATTTCCAATCTTACTTTGCTCTTTTAATGTATCGATAAAGATCCTCATTGAAACTTTAAAACGCACCACTGGCATAAAATTTGTATTATTCATCACCTATTCGCGAAATACCAAAAATTTAATTGAATGGTAAATAAAGCATTTTAATTGAATTGAAAAATCATGAAAATTGATTTAAAATAAAAAATCCAATAAAACCAAAAAAATCGATTTAAATAAAAATATCTATTTTTAACTTTAAATTTAAAAAAATCAATTTTTTTTAAATTCTCTTTTAGATAAATCGATTTTTTATATCCTGATTTAATTTTTTTTTGCTATATAAAACCTACAATACAGCAAAAAGATTGGCTTCCGTTTCACGCGTATTTCGAATTCAAATCATGGTTAACCCGCAAGTTAATAATTTAAGGGTCATCTATAATCGGGCTGATTTCAACTCAAAGTTCGATTTCAACCTTGATTTTGCACCGCAAGTCAAATATTTATAATTTTGCGATTTATAAATAATTTAAACCGGTAAGCGATTTTCGCAAGTTGCGCTTGCAAAATGTACGTAATATGCAGCAGAAATTAGAAAAAAAATCAATTATGGTTCAAAAGCCAGATACTTGTTCGGTTCATTTATTTGCCGCTTTGAATATAGAGCTGATTTTGATAAATGATGAAAGTGAATAATTAAAATATAATTCGAAGATGCAATAAAAGTGGAATTGGAATTGAACCCGATTATAAATAATCCATCTTTGGGTGAATTCGTTTTAAGCAATGGGGCTAGCCTTAAAACTGTTCCCTTTAATCTTAGTTTGTACAGTTTTGGGCTAATCGAAACACCTCACCTGGACTTTCCTATACTTTAAAAATAATTACATAGCATTTTTTCATGAGTATTTAAATATTAACGTCTTACGGTCCAACAATAACAAAATAAAATCTGTTTGTAAAATTTTGAATAATATATAATATACGGTCTACTAGAAGTGAGCGGAGCTAGCTATGCATTCTCCCCGCACACCGACCCGCGCCAACTGCCAGCTTATACTTTTGCCCGGGGGCACGTCTTATTGTAATTAGAAACAGAATTATTTTTAAGTTTTTCGCTATTTAAAATTTACAATTCACTTCAACATTTATTTATAATCCTCGGTTCATTAAGCAAAAATGCATTAGTATTCGATTTTCAAAAATTCATAGCAGGCGTCACAGTCAAACTAACCCGATCTGATTATCCGATTTTAATAAGTAGGCGCTATAACACAAGCTTTCAAAAATTTATATATACAAATTAGCGAGCTGGGATACGAACCAAATTTGAGTGTTTGAAAAATTCAAAAATTTGAAAATTTTTTCACTTTGAAGGTTTTAGCTTTTACGAAAATGTTTGTGCATAGTAACATTGTGTCCCTTAAGAACCTATTTTGATAAAAAAAATTGAACCCGATCAGTCAACTTGTTTTTGAGTAAAAAGGCGCTAAAGTCAACTTTTAAAAAAATCGTAGGGGCCTCCTTTTTAAAGCTACAAAATTCGAAAAAGAAGCGTTGGATTTGTTCTAAGGGCTTCTATCAGATTCCGTTTTCAGATTGAAAATTTGTATTCCGGAAAAAATGCTACCGAAAAAACATTCACATCCGGTTTCGTATTTTGTCGGTAAATTTTTGATATACCCCCTCATTCCACAGCTCATCAAAATCGGTCCATTCGTTCGAGAGTTATGATGCACCACACACATACAGACAGACATTTTTTAAAAATCACCTTGTGGGTTCCTGGAGTTCCAAAACATGCATTTTCTATCCATAAATACACTGCCATGGTAAAAAGTATAATTTTACATTCATTGCACCTTTGTTATGATGCTGTTTATCGACTGCACCATGTCACAGTATATATTTACCTTTCAGTAGCGACACTTGTCTGTCGGCACTTTGATCTTTAACGTTGAACTTTTCGTGATCTTATGCGTCCCAAGCTCCGCCTTTGACGATAGCCCCGCCTTTGAGGGCTTTCTCACCCGCCAAATTTTAAATGCAAATTCAGAGGAAAGTCAAAGTCAAAATAAGTTTCTGAAATTATTGTTGGACACACAAGAAAGGACAAAACCAATTAGGAAATGTATAACACTTATTAAAGCATTTTTGGAAAGCTGAAGAAATGGAGATTTTTTGAAGATTTTGAATTATTATAGCAGTTGGGAACGGAACACCTACGGAAGCCCCTCTTCAATGATTTTAATTTTTGAAGACATGTTAATCAGATAGCACTTCAAAATCTTCTCGTAAGTTCTCTGTTTTTAGCAACAAATATAACAAACAACGAATAAAACCGTAACAGCCAAGTCAGAAATACAGGTTATGCACACCACGTGGGCGCGGTGAAACTCTAAATATGGCGCATGCGCATACAAAATTTGGACCAAGAAAATCAGCTAGTGTCGCTACTGGAATGTAAAGATATACTGTGACCATGTATACAGGCGATACATTACAATGAGAGGTTTGTTTTAAAATATTACTTGCTAGAAGGTAGCAGGGCTAAACCCCGTGGCAGACAAAAATTAAGCTTCATGATTAGCTGACATTACGTGCTGCTACCTATTGAATTATTATATATTTAGATATGAATCAATTTCTATATTACATCTATTACTGACATTGCATTTGTCATTTTGAGCGGAAGTTTATGTAGCAGTCAGGTAGGGCGGCGCGGCAGGCGTTGACGTGTATTACATTTCTAAGTTATCATAATCGCGTCAGGCAAAGCTAGTTATTTTTTTAGAAAAAAAACGAAACAACTGTTGGACAAAGCAACAATAAACCTAGCGAAATAGCGTGAAAAGCAATCTAAGGATAAAACATATTTTTCTTTTTGATTGTTGATAAATAAACTATGAATTTAGATTAAAAAATTATCGTTCTTTAGGTAGGCATTGTACTTGCAAAACGAACTTACTTTGGTTTTATCCTTATCAATAAAGCAGTAGGTAACTAGATTACAGATATCAATACCATAAATACGTTTTGTTATCTTGAAGTTATTCAGCTAAACCTCTTTGTTTGCCTCACAAAAGTCACGTTGTTTATTATTCTGCGGTGCCAACCAATATTACCTTACAGGTGGTGTTTAGACGTGCATTGTGGAATTTTCTTATAAACGTTCTTAGAGTTTACGACAGATTTCGATGCTCTTTTTTCAAACTAAGAAAGAATTCCGCGTAAAAATATTTTTTTTCCAATTTTTTTTGAAATTTTGAAAAAAACATTTCTCGTGTTCCTCATATTTTGTGCCTATCAAGAATTGAAGTTTATCTTAATTAATACCTTCCGTACCTATCAGACTTCCACTCACATACAAGTTTCAAAGGTTTCAAAACGTTTTGAACGCACCTGGCAGGTAGGTATGTATGACTAAGCAACCATGGATACCGTATTTATAGCCGACATTTTGGGCTATTTTTAAGAGAAAAAACCCTACTATTTGAGTCCAAAATTTCATATATAGTTAACAATAAAAATTTTTGCAATTTGAATGAATGACTATAGATTTGGCTGGGATTGGAAAAACTGCGGAAAACCTTGTTAGAACGTAAAAGCTTACTTCGACTACAGTCCGATGTAAACTTGCTTGAGTAACAAATATGATAAAAAGCATAACCAAAATTTTAAGCATGTTTACGTGCTGTGAAAGTTTCAAGTCGGCCCTGCTTGCCTGTAAATACGAGATAAGCTGCAGAAGGCTAGTAGGTCATTAAAAGGATGAAGATGAAGTAATCTTTGCCTACGCAAGAAAGTTCCAGGTAGGAAAAAGCATACGAACAAAAAGGTAGGTGCATCAGAGTGAAAGAAAAGTATTTGGGTACTTGAAAGAATGTAAAAATGCTGCAAACGGTTAGGAATTTTCTGTTTCGTATTCAGTACAACTAATGGAGTAGCTAATCAATAGAGCTACTTATTAGATTGGAATTTGCGTCGAATAGATGAATTAATTAAATCTTTTAATAAAACGTTGTTAATTTAATTGAAATTTATCAAGCAACAGCATTAAATTAAATTGGGTAGCGACCTGTAGTGTACACTGTCTGTGAAAAGTAGTGAATGGCCGGTGCGACAATGATACTTTTATAACAGCAAAACAACTTAAGAAATATACGATTATATACAATTAAAAAATTGCTACAATTACCTACCTACATTATGTGAATTGCTTAGTTACTTCAAATTTTTATATGAAGTTTAAAATTAAGGGGAGGTGGAGATAATCATATTAAATAAAAGCGGTACCATGAGTGACTATTTACGTACATGTGAAAGATATCTAATGTTAAGGTCACAGTAACGAGCACTTTGACCTATGAACCACATTTCGTCTTAACTAAATTTGCACTTCAAACAAACCAAATGACTTCTTGACCATTACATATGTGATTCATTATTTGTTAATACAATTATCAGAAGCGAAGCAATAAATAAATTTTATCTAAGTTATTCCAGAAAATATGGAAAAATGGAATAACCATTTAAAATTAATAACTTTGCATTCTGGCAAGTGTTTCAAGGGATTTAAAAATTAAAGTTTAATGTCGACCTTGTCTTTGAAATGAAATATCAAATACAAGCAATACACGCGACGCAAATAAACTAAAAAATGTCAAATATTAATTTTATTGTCCAACGAACGTGACAGCATGTGCTAGCAAAAGTTTACCTTTTTATCCAATGATAATATTATTGTCGAGGACTGAAAACAGAATATGTCGCGTACTTGCGCAATTAAGCTATCAATTAATATTCAAAGCTAGCCATCCTCTTACGCTATGCACAATGCCGTAATAGATTACCTTCGATTTTAATTATAATTTATAATAAAGCGCGCGCTGAGACCATACATGTACATAGGTGCAAGTTCTACGGAATTCTTGTTACTTTAGTTGCGAACAAAATTTTGCTAAACCCCTCTGAAAACATAATTCAGATCCGGACAATTCCAAACGATGTCAAAGGAGTGATGCAATATTTCTTACCAACAGGAAGTGCTTTATTACAAAACAAATGTATAAATTCATAAAGCTCACGGACGAAAAGAAATAAGTAGGCGTTAGTTTATGAGTAGGAGCATAGATTTTACATCAAGAGATTGGCAAAAACCGTACATTAAATAATCACTTTTTAAAAACATACCACATAAACGTTGGTGAATGAAAACTCGCCTTTTGGCGGCTGAAGGATTGGATGATTTTATGTACAAATTTAAGGGGCACATTCTCGAGGTCATTTCAAGCTCAAAATGCTTAATAAACATGGTTCCCGAAAACGCTTCCTTGCGGAGTTAGAGCTTTCCAAAAATTGAAGACTAATCACACTGCTTTAATTAATATCTCCGCCATAAATTGGGATAACCGATTCAAATTTTGTCTAAATATTATATTAATGATGATTTACGTTGTTGCTTGTTTTCGTTTAAATCCATTAACCAGGGAGGTAGGAGGGTACGCGACGCATCTCGTAACGTATTTTGGGCACCTCCTATATCCACGTCCCTGGTGAATGGATTTTAACGAAAAAATGTAAATCATCGTTAGTAAAATATTTATATGAAATTTAAATCAAACATCACAATTTTTGACAGAGATATTAATCAAAACGTTATTACACAGTTTCTCATATTCGGAAAACTGTCTCAGTGAGGAAGTGTTTTATTAAACATTTTCTACGTAAAATGACCACGGGATATGTTCCCCTTAAGCTTGTACAGAAAATCATGCAACACCCTGTATGAGCTTACAATCTGATTAGCTCAAAATAAACTAACAGAATTAGTTCGTCAAAGATGTTTCTGGATGGCGAAATGCAAACAAAATGACGCGTAAAGCGCTGCCAAAAACGACGGTCAACACAGCAGAAGCGTAAGAATAATTCAAATTCAATTCCAGTTACCATAAGTCGCAAATTACTTCCTCTCATCATTGTGTTCATTTGTATTGTTTTCGTCTCTACGTTGTTTTCGTACACATCTATTTAAATTAGAAACATGTTTCATATCCAGCAGCTCTTAGAATTTTGGTATGCCCTATAAAGATTAAAAGCGGCACCATAACGATTTAGCAATTTGTTTTTATTGTTTTAGTTACTTCTAACTGCTAATTTTCAGCTGCAAAAATTGTAAAACAAACCTCAAGTTCTATAAACAAATGATGATAAAAATATAAGCGAAGAAAAATACGGACAATAAAACTAGTCATAACATACTAATTTTCAAAATACGGAGCGATCAAATATAAACTTAATCGCAGTCGCCTTTGAAACAAACATGTCACGTCGATGATTAGTTTGCAAATTGTGGGCGGTTAATTATTTTACCACAATTGCTCATATTATTATTTAACATTTTTAACAACTAGCAAGTGAGCACGGTAAATAATTTTTAATATTTATTATTTCTCTTTTACGGACGTACATAATAAATTTCAGTTGTAAACCGTGGCCCATGTAATAATGGAAAAAAATATTAAACGGATTGGTTGGTTTAGCGGTAAAGGCGAGGGCTTGTAATCTGGTGACTTCAGTTTAAATCCCGTGACAGACCTGTTCGTTTTCTTAATTTTCTTTATATTCATATTTTGAAATTTCTTACTACCATCTTATTTTGGCCCATTTGTACAATTTATTTTATGCTGTATTTACAAAAAAAATATTTTTTAATTCTAATTTAAAAATGTAACGCCAACCTGTGGAATAATAGACGCGTGTAATAAAACAATGACACAACGACGTTTTCAATTTTTACGAACGTTTGTTACTTACTTTTCTAAACGGTATTTAATTTTGTTCGTTCGTAAAAATTGTTTTAACAAAGCAACATACATTTTTTAATTTAAATTTTAAAAAAATTCTTTAATAAATACAAAATTAAAATAAATTATAGACATGGGCCAAGACAAACTAGTAGTAAGAAATTTCAAAAAATAAATACTGAAATTAAGGAAAAAAACAGGCCTGTCAAGAGACCTGTCTTTAACGCTAAACATGTGTGTTAAATGGGTCACGGTTTACAACTGACATTTATTATGCACGTTTGTTAAATAAAAATAATAAATATAAAAAATAATTTACCACGCCCATTTGCTAATTGTTTAAAAATATTAAATATGAGCAATTACGGTAAAATAATAAGCCGCGCAACTATGATAACAGATTTGCAAATTAATCAACGACATGACGTGTTTGTTTCAAAGGCGACTGCAATTAAGTTTTTATTTGATCGCTCTGTATATAATTTACCAACAACAAAAGTATTTCTGGGCGTTTTCAGGAAATCAGTATTTGAAACTATTCCAATTTTTTAAGTTTTATTTTTAAATTTCTTATTACTGTATCCAAAATATTTGTTTTTTATCATGAAATGGTATGTTTCAAGAACTTATAAAAGGACATACTTTTTGTCAATTACTTAAGGCAAATCCAATAATCAAACAAAGGTTTGATTCCTTTGTTTTGCTTAATGCTTTATTTTATAGTCCTGTGTATACTTATGCTATGATAGTAGAAAATGTTTTTATAAAACAAAAAAAACGAGCTGTCGGTTAGCCGTCACTGTACGTCTTGGTTATTTTGTAATTAATTTTGCTTGCACTGTGAAATATAAGCGAAGATAAAGCAACTCGTGTCGCTCAAAATAAATTACTTCGTGTTTTTATGTTTACCACGAATTTCCTATATATTCTTATTTTTCTTTTATATCAACATAGTTAATTCCACGAACGCTTAATAATTAATTTCCCAGAAACTCAATTCCCAGTTTCAGTACAATGTCACTTTATTATTTGTGATTACATAATTTTCTTTACAAAAAAAGCTGTATCGATGGAATTTCTGGGTAATAACAAAATAGGCAATTACAACTATTCAATCGATTTTCACCTCTGCACGAAACAAACAAAATCGAGTATTATGTTACATCTAATTCATTTTCAATATTTGCCTTTGCTTCGTCTACTTTAATTTTTCTCTTTTTTGCTCATAAGAAACGAACCAGCGAGAATTTTTAGCTAACTGAAAGAAACTTGAAAATAGGGTAAATGGAATTTACAATCAACACTTGCACAAATATGCAGCTAATCTATTCCTACAGGATATTGCTACATTGAAAATGTTAATAAGTAGTACGGTGCATCATTACAATACCAAATTTTAGCAAGTAACCCCGGTAATGTTAACAATCGAAGAACCTTTTGTAATAAACATTTATTTAACGTCAACCTGTCTGATTTTAATTAATCACGCTGCGCGATATAGGTCCAATTAAAAATATGACAATACTCAATAAATATATTCATACAATTTTAGATCTTTATTTAATGCTGTGACGATAAGATAATGTGTTGTTAAATAACAATAAAAGCTCACAAAACACCTGCAGTATATAAAATAAGGTAAAGTGTTAACTTCAAGTGGACTTTTGCAAAATCAAAAATATGCAAAGAATGAAAAATATATTTTTAAACTAGAGCTAACTGATAGGCGCAGTTAAAATCACGTAAATACCGGAAAACGCGTTGTTGATATTAAAAAGTAACGTTTTTTTTTCTTAATTTTTATAATAATTGAAAATTCTTGCTGATTCTGATAAAGTACTTCAAATAGTCTATAAAAGTGATAAAAGTTTAAAAAGATTGGCGTTTTCTTCTTTCAGCTCCCGTGCTCAAATTTCCAAAATTTAGTTTTAGAAAAAAAAACGCTACCAAAAAACATGTCTTACTTCCGCTTCCGGGTTTGGATTTTTTTGGAAAGCTTAACGCGAACTACAATTTTTGATATAGCTCTTGATTAAAAATTTTATCAAAATCGGTCAAGTATTTTCGCCCTTAGAGGCGTCACAACACACTCACACACACACAGAGAGACATTTAAAAAAAACATGTTTTTGAGTTTTTTGAGCCCCAAAAGTGTATATTTCCGTTAAAATCTAGATTTCAAAAATTTCAATAAAAAAAATTTCCTATACCGTAGGTATTAGATGGATGTTAGGGTTTAAGAAAACAAGTTTATAAGAAAAGAGCGTTTTGAAGCAATAATTTCGCACTTCAGTTTCCGAATTTGTTTGTGTTGCGAAATTCAGGGAAACTGAAGTCACAAGTTAGCGCCTTGTAAAAATTTCAATAAAAAAAATTTACTATACCGTAGGTATGGGAAAGCAAAAACTATTTTGAAATTCATTTTGACATTTTTTTCTTATTAGATGGATATTAGGGTTTAAAGGCTACAAAAACGTTACAATGTGTTTTAGCAGGGTATGAAAAAAATCGATTATTTTTTAATTAAAACAATTTTTTTAATTTAAATCGATTTATTTGATTTTAACTGATTTTTTAATTACCATGATTTTTCTAATTAGAGTTCATTATTTACAATTTAAGTAATTTTTTTTGTATTTTGCGAATCGGTGATGTATAACAAAATTATCATAGCACTGCTGCATTTTAAACTTTTAATGGGGATATTTACTAACGGATGAAAAGACCAAAGTACACAATTGGAAATTTTAAATGAGCTAATCAGGATCAGTTCGTTTAAATCCATCATCCTTTGCACGCAGGCGTCATGGGGTATCTGTAAAGAGTACATTTCTGAGACTTGTACTTAATTTGCCAGTTTTAAAAACTTGATATAAATCATGATTTTCATTTAAAAAATCACTTGATTTAAATCTAGCATGGTATTCAATCGTACAAAATTAAGTTTTTTAAAACTTATTTAAATTATTATTTCATTAATCAATTATTGATGGTATTTCTTGATATTGTTCCCACTTGTTTATAAAATGATCTTCCAGACTTCCGTCAACTTGCCACAGATTAGTTAGTTAAAAACAACACATTTTAATTAGTCATATTTAAATTGAATCATTTTTATATTATTGGTCGGACAGAACGTCACCAAACTTCCTCTACAGCTCATGCTTCAAGAAGATAACTATTGCGTTACGTTTTGTCATATTAAATGTATGCTTAAATATGTACGTGGTCAACATTACAAATGTGCTACTACTCCCTCGCCAAATTATTAGCAAGTAAATAAGACACCTTTCCGCTTGCGCCGTGTTGTAAAAACAACAAATATACCAAAATTAACAGAATAGTTGCTGTTACTTCTATAGTTACATTTACAACTTTCCAACAAACTTTGAATGTTTCTTGATACTGAAACCAGTTAAAATTGAAGAAAAGTTGACGTAGATATTAAGTTCAAGCAGTAATTAATAGACCATTTTATAGTTTTTATTATTATATATGTATATATAAAAAAAAACACTTAGTAATGATGATGATCCAAAACTATTTGTGAAAATACCGACAAAAAATTATTATTTTGAAAACTGTATTCAGTGCGTGTGAATGTGATAAATCAGACTTAATTTTGTTGTTGGATAAATATCAATAGCAAGCACACCAAACCATTTTGGAGATGGCGAACGAGAAAAGGGTTTTTCCGTTCAATTAAATAATTGCTAAAGTATGGATATGGGCAGTAGGATAGCAGCTATCGGACTGTCTCTTGATCTTTTAAGGGGTAAGATTATAGAGCACGCCCAAGTAGATAAAAGATTCAGATTTAGCCCGTTTTTAAAAAGTTGAAACATTTTGTAGGAAACTATTTTATTTTGTTTTCGGTTGCGGTTTCAATTTTTTTAAATTTCGGTGCGTTTTCGCTTACGGTTTTAAAAATTTCGGTTTCTGGTTACGGTTACCGATATATTTTAGTTTTTCTTCATGAAAAGTAAAAAGACAAGATTATGTAAAAATTATGGCATGCAATGAAAAAAATTAATTTATCGGGAAACAGCTGCAGCACTAAAAAAATTTTCGTTTTTGTCAAACTGTAGAAAAACCTGCTGACTAAACTAGTCTTAGTTAGTAACGTGCAATCATATGTTGTAGCTGTATTACTGTAAGCGAGCTACATTGCATATAAACTTGACATTTTGACCTCCTACAAAATGGCCGCCTGGCTTCACTTAGTTGATTGTTCAGAAACTAGAGTAGTGTATTACCCCAGTTTCTGAACAATCAACTAAGTGAAGCCGGGCGGCCATTTTGTAGGAGGTCAAAATGTAACCCTATATAGAAATCTGTGACTATGTGACTGAGACCATACCAAGGCTTTTTATGATATGCTCAATTAACTATCTCCCTACGATATATCAGTGAGTAGCTGGCCGGTGCCGTATGGCAATATTATGGCGGTATACAGTATACCGTCATCGCACAACATGTAAAGTAGTTTACCGGTAATTAAAATTTGGCCGGCGGATGACTTGTTCCATATTTTAACGTTTGCTATCAACCAAGGCCGCGGCTCAGTGTTCGAATGCGTGCACGGCATTGTAAAGCATAGTTTCGTCGCGAGTTCGAACCCTAAGCTGGATACACTTTAAAAATTTCAATTTCACTACTTTTTGAAAATGGGGTACACACACGTTATCATTGTTGTTTGTTGTTGACTGTTGTGTACATGATGACATGCTACTGGTTGTTTCCTGAAATCTTTAGCGACACGCCGCAGGCGCCCCAATGTGCACACTATCAGCTCACTGACTGCCAATAACACAAAAATTAAGTACTTCAGAGTAAAAAGGAAACGTATCCTTCTGGTAAAGTTTTCATACCATGTTATAGGATGAAGTTATACCGGCAAAAACGGTGCATTCGCGTTTGGAAAATATTAATAATTTAATATTTGTTTTGACTAACACGCTAAGGGTCAACCAAAAGGGCTGAACATGCGGAATGCGGAAGATTAAATAATAATGTCAGTCCTACATTCGTCGGAACGGAAAAGTGCCGGTATATTCTTAAAATAATTACGGTTACGGTTTTCGGTTACGGCTTAAATAATTTTCAATTTCGATTTTCGTTTCGGTTACGGTTCGGAAAATTTTGCAGTTTTTTCTGGTTTTCGTTTCGGTTACGGTACACGTCCCTGGTCTTAATTTAGTTGTGTCTTACCGAAATTGGAAATTTATGCGTTTAAAATGGCAACTGTATATTTTATAACTTTAAAACCAGCAAAATAGATTTAAACCTTAATATGTGACCCTCGTCATAAATCGAGACAAGTTCAAGGTCTGCTTTCATTCAAAACTCTTGCGAAACCCTACTTACAAGTAAATGCAATTAGCAAAGATCCATTAACGTTAACGGATTTGTTAAATTTAATTTCGATGTTAATATTGATTTACAATCGCTTTCTGTTTTAATCATCTTTTTTGTCAAATAGGCTTAATTTTATGTGGTTTCTGATTTTCTGAAAAAAATTGTAAACAGATAACAGACAATTCTTTGAAAGAAGAAACAGAATTGCTTTCACCAAATTGGTACCCAACTACTACAGGCCCAAGGGAAATTTCTGCATTCCCCTAGGCCAGTCCAGCACAGGTTTTTTGAATGGATTTGGAGACAATGGTAGCCCTTTCCCCTTATTTAACCACCGCACACTTGTTACAGAGCGCACCGTTTAACAATACAAAAAACATTTTAGACACATTTTGTAAGTCATCCTACTAATCTTCTATGTTGAAGTAGCCTGTAGAATTGTGGTTAATCAAGAATCGCATACAACCATACATACTAATTGTAAGTTATAAACTACTGACGTAACGCATATTCGTACATGACATTTGTATGACTATTGATGTAACTGCTATAACACAATAGAAGATATAAATACGCAAACAAATCAAGATCTAACCAGATCTCTTTTTTTTTCTTCAATTACACTAGGGCATTATTTAGCTTTAATACACGAAAACAAAGCAGATCAAAATAACGGTAAACAAAAATTTTCAATTTTTGAAAATTCTGTTAGATCTTAATAAGGTTACTATGGTAATTATAGGTACATACATACAATAGAAAAACTTGTCTGATGGGCTGTTCTAATTTTATTTTAGTTATTTAGGAATGAGTTTGTAAAGCGTTCCAAAAGAAATGAATAAGCAGGGTATTATAAACTTCAACATGCATGCGCTTGTTATGAAAGAAAATGGGACTTATTTCCTATTATTGGCAATTTGGAATTCGGCGGAGAATTTGGCATCAGGTTGTCGCAATATATTGAACAAGTATAGCATCGCAACCCTGGTTACTCACAATTATTAGAAATTGGAAATATAGTACAGTCGACAAATAATCCAGTCAGTTGTTGACCGGCCAACTTTTACAGTTTTGATTCATTAACGAGCTGCGACGTTGAAAGGTCATTTTCAATGTTTAAAGGTATTTTATCGGACAAGAGTACTAATTTTTCGGATGAGAATTTTGAAAAAGTTGTTGTGTACTGCAATTCTTAAGTTTATTAATCAACGGTGATTTTCCGTCCTTTATGAATGTTGATAGCCCAAACTTTTCTTTGGTATAACTTTTTCGTTGTAGTAATGAATTTACACGTTCTCCTTTCATTAATACGTGGTTCCTATTTTACATTTCAATTTAAAAAAATCGTCTTTGCAATTACATATAAATGTTTCGTGAAGTACCTTAAAAACTCATGAGCATTCATATTCTACGCTTATGAACCCTGTTGTATTTTATTGTACTATTACACAAGCATTAATTCCAGCTGATCAAATAAATAATAACTGTCTACACAAGCTAGCATAAGGTCAAACATATGAATGTGTTACCTAAGCTCGTAGATAATTCGCTTAAAATTTTACATATGCGCGAACTATATATTTAAAGGAATTATGCCAGGACTTATTATTAAATGATTGCCTCAATTTAAATACTGACTAAATACTAGACTAGAAATCCGGGCACTAGTAATAGATCTATCTAGGTCTTTAATAAACTTACGTAAATATCTCTTACAAACATTGTTTGTAGGCTTTTAGGTATCGAAAGGTACGTAAAACACATAGTTAATGTAAGTACCATTAGTATGATAGTTTAGTTTGCTTAAACAGCTAAATGGAAGTTATTGACTAAGGGGGAGATATTCTAACTATTTTTGACCACACACCCAGGTACAATCTGTAGTTCCTTCCACAATCAAACTAATTATTTTTGGTTGCGGTTGTGGTTTATAAACATTTACGCCAACTAGTATACAAAAATAATTTAATAATTACCTTTTAGTTTCAATGCTACACTATTAACTAAAACGTAAATATGGATACCTAAGTAATGGAATTTAAAAGGTCCTTAACTGTGGGGCAGCCCCGACTTTTCAAAAATGAATTCTAAATAGAATTTTGGATTAGTTCGAACGCAAAGCTAAATAGAAGGCATCTTAACTGAATCAGCACTCGGCAAAGGTTAAGCCCAAATCCCTAGCAGCGCGGTCTCAGTAATCCACTATTACAAGGACCAGTTGGTACTTACTTGTGATGATGTTGCGAATCCCGTGAGGATTGCGCAGCATAACAGGGTGGATATCCTCAAATGCATCACCAATACTAGTTTTTACTAGTCGATTTAAATCGACTACCTGTACAAACACAAAAACTTAATGTGACACAAATATCCACTGTACAACCTACACAAACGCATAGAGATGACTGATCAATGAGTATGAGACAGAGAAGTCACTACAGAGTCTATATTCATTTATATACGCAAGCGCAGCGGTAATATCCGATAGCGTGGCGCCAAAATATAATTTTTCCGCAAACGTTATCACTTCGAATATTCCATGCAGGCCTTTACTTGAAATAACAACAAGGTTGTCTTTCAAATTACAATGAATTATTTATAAAAACATTCATTAATTCGAATGTCTTTATCTCACAACGTCATTCTAAACTTACGATTACAAGTTTATGAGAAAAGAGCGTTTTGAAGCAATAATTTCGCACTTCAGTTTCCGAATTTGTTTATGTTGTGAAATTCAGGCAAACTGAAGTCACAAGTTAGCGCCTTGTAAAAATAGCAATGCTCTCATTATTTTCATTCTGTTTTGATGTACTGTTGTAAACATTTTTGTACAGCGAAAGTTGAATACAACGAAGCAAGAGGAATAAAACCTACTAGATTTATTAGAGTGTGGTACTAGTTGAAAACAATCAACAAAACTCTTAAGCGAACGACATGCTCATAATCCCTACAAAGTCTGATACAGTCAAAAATATAAAGATCAGAACATAGACTGAACATGGCAGCTACAACGTAAATTTTATTTAGCAAGGCTGACATACAAATTTCAAGGGGCGTCGTTGGGAAAAGAAAACTGTGGGGGGACATGAACTAGATACGTATATTTCATATACAATTATGTATTTTTCTGTTTTTTATAACACAAAACCCCTAACGACGCCACTGATTTATTTATTATTTCTAACTATAATAATACAAAAAACAGTTCATTTAACAACTACTCTAAAATTAAAAATATTTCCCTAAATTTTAATGTGACTATATTTACATTCGTACTATTTTTTATAGTCTTAGATAACTTACCTATTATAATTTCTTAACGCTTTACACAATGCTGAATTTGGACTCTTTTTATATTTCCTATGGTGTTAGTGCAAGGTTTTTTTTCAATTTTCAGTACCAGTCCTGTGGCTCTGATCAAATTCTTATACTAACTGATTAAAATATACCGGCATTAAAACACATTTATATAATTAATTAATTTAGTTAATTAAAAACAAGAGCCTTTATTTCACGAAACTCTCCGGTTTTGATCAAATTCAATGATCTCATCATGAAGACTATGTCCGTATATCTATTTCACTTAAATATAATTCGTATAGAATGAAAAATATTACCCCTGTATTTGTCAATTTTTGAAATAGATATTTTATTGATCTCAAAATTAATTATTAGAATTAGTATTTTAAATAATACGCAAAAATATGAATTCATTAATCGGTAAATTTTTTAGTGTTTTGTTTTGCTGCTGTTGGTATCATTTGCTGCAATTGTGGTCAATGTTTTGAGTTGATAATGTATAGTTCATTAGTATATCATAAAGACCCTTTTCCCCTTTCATTTCCATATTTCCACTTATCTAAAGTAGTCTAAAGGAAGCATTAATAAACCAGGTTATGTTTTAATATTTATAAGTATTTAGCAGTGCTGCTACTTTACCGCATAATGACGTCGTATTTCCTCCAAAAAAATCTTTCATATTAGTATGATAATTTAAACTACCTATATTTTGTAATTAAATAATTAACAAATTATCTTTAACTGAAAACACTTGAACTGGGGAATAACAACACTTGAAAAATACAGCACCCTTCTGCCTCTGTCTACTCCTAAAAATTATACACTTTCGCACATTTAAAAATTCCTAAAAACTGACCATTCTTTTTCTTAAGCATCATCCCTCATTTGAATAATTTAATTAATACCCATTATCAACAAAGTAGTTATTAAATTTTTGTGCTATTTTAGTCATGTTTGTATAAGGAATACCATTAAATTCTATTTGGTGGTAAGGTTCTCTGTTGGCCTGATGCAGTTCCTAACTGATAGCGGTTTAATAAAGTTACTCAGGATTCTAGTGTAGTCCTGCTAAATATAAGGTAGAATCCACTATCCCAAGGTGCTAATGACGGCAATATCCACAAGAAGAAAGGAACTTTAGAACAGTAGGGGGGATCAAAATAATAAAGAAAAGATTTTGTGGGTTGAATATTTTTAAAAGGAGTAAATGTGAACTTGGAAGCTGGCGCCCACAAAGATAAGAACAAGCACTCTATGGGTGGACTATGTAATGATAATGACTAATGGAAGATTTGAGATAGATGCATACTGGAAAGATGTTTACCACAAGGATCAAACCAAACAATTTTTGGTTAGACTGTATAATGGATGATTGTAGATATAAATACGTACAAAAACATGGAAGATGGTAATGACAAAGACACGACTAAAGAATTCCCAATTGAACTGTACAGCGGAGTTTAAAAACGAAGGGAATTTGAAAAACAATTACCATGAAGAGAACTATACTGGACGATTAAAGTTGCAGTGGAAGCATCAAATTATATACTGTTGTACATGCAACTTCCTTTTTAATCTTAGAAAAATCATTTATCGTACATCAAAAAATATGCGAATTATTTATGATTAATATGAAATAAAATTAGATAGTAGAAGTTTCAACTTTAGTATGAGGATTTGCATAATAAAGTGGCAACATTATTCTGTAAGAATCTTTATTTTACAATACAGTAGTGTTAAACTATAAAGCGTACTACAGGCATACATTTTAAAACATGTTACAAAATACAAATGCAATTTTTAGTTCTTATCAATTTCGGTGACTCTCTGTTTGTGGCGGGCTATGGCATCTTGATGTCTTTTAATTTGTTCTTCATGAAAATTAATCTCGGTATGCAGATCAGACTTTAACTTCTTCAGCTGTTCCCTTTGCTGGAATTATAATTTAGAAACAAATAGATCAGCCAGTGGTAGTAGGTATACCTGATTATAAAAATATTCTTCTTCCTTAGCTGCTTCATTTTTTCCAAAGGAACCTCCAGCCTCACGGATAGATCCTCCACCGCCGCCTCCTTTTCCAGCCCCACTGCCTAAATCTCCCAACTGACCGCTCATGAGTCTCACCTGTCTGTAAAAAATAACTTCCAATAAATTTCTCGGGTAGTTACATCATAATTCTAAGGACTAATATAGAAAATTTTATTTACCTGATGACACTAAATGTTGAAGGACGAACTGCAATGCTGCGTAAACAACTCATTCTTCCTAAAATAACTCCCTAATACTTTCCTTATAAATCTAGGTAGGAATAAGTTACAACTGCGTTTCGTTGTGCAACTTCAGCCAGCCGACAAACAACAATTTTTGGCGATTTCTAGACGATCAACACGACGTGTCTAAAGTAACGTGACGGGCTAATTAACATTACGTCGACATTTGCAAATATATACGCCATAACTTCTTTGTATTTAAAATTAATTTTTTATTATAAGAAAAACTAACATTGTTATTTTTTTATGTTTGCTTTTACAAAGCACTTGTAGATAATTGAATAATGTGCTCGTTTTGTAATAATAATTTATGTTACCACCAATTTGTTATTAGACACTAGCAATTTTAGTGCCATCTCTTAAGAACAAAAAAAACTTCATTATAAAAAGTTCTGTAATAATAAGACAATAATAGTAGGTAGTTATTATTTCACATAGGTAAGTAATTTTAGTTTTTGCAGGAGTGCAAAGAAATAATCTGCAATCACGTGCCAATGTTTTCGATATTTTGGCATAGGTTTACATGTTATCAGTGATAAGAAAAGCGATTGGTTATGAAGGTTATGGATAATACATAAAAGCCTTCTTATAAGATAGCCAATGGAGTCTTCCTCTATATCATACAATAATTTCTAGGAATGCAATTTCTTAAAATTAGTTGTTTAACTTAAACAAAACTTAGAAATTTAGGAGATAATACATATATATGTAAAAGTCGTCACTTCCGGTTAGTATCGCAAGGCTAAGGATTGGTATTAAGAATTATATATGATTTTGGTATGTTTCCATTTATTAATATTTCGGGCTAGTTGATGCAGATATATATTTTTTTATTTACCTGTTTTTATGTAGCTAATATATTATTTTATAAGTAATTATAGTAATAAGAGACTTGAAGTATGCGCCATCTTCAATTTTTAACCAATAGTAGAAATTGGCGCTTATGATTATTTTTACAAATGCAGTAATTGCTGAAAAATTGTTAGGCGTTATAGTGCGATGAATTTTAATGTATGGAACATTAAATTTAAAACACAAAACTCAGCATTTAATTGTTTTTGGACTTATAGCTCTCAAAGTTATTTTCTATATGCTTGTAATTTTCTAGGAACTCTTCTGTTATACCTACACCAAAAATGCCAAATAATTATGAGCATATTTTTAATTTAAAAAATACATCAGGTACAAATGATGGTAACGAATCGTCCGACCATACAGTAACAGAGCCCAAAATTACTCTTATTACTAGTGCTTTACGTGATAACTTTTATGGTTGTGATATTTTATTGTGCCTGTTTATGGCTGCACTTCAATCATACCGAGTAGACAGGTGCTTGAGACCATTTCCAGCAATGTATATTAAAGAATTCAATAAAGACATTGACACATTGGTAGGTAAGCAGGTTATTGTAGCAGTTACGAGCCTGTACATTACAATAAATATTTTTAGAGAAGAACATGCGAATCCATCCCTCCTCTAGAAAATATTTTAAAAAGTCCACATACATGTTCGAATGAACTGGTTGAATTACTAGCATGGCTATTTTGTCAAAAAGAGCAGCCACAGTTAAAGAAGATAAACTACGTAAGTTATGATTAAAATCTGTATACAAAGATGATCAATTTTAACTGGTATTTTTGGTTACAGAATGAAGTGAATACTCCTAGTTCAATAAATAAGTCATTGCAACCACATTATATATATTCAATTGTTTACCCCGAGAGAGCTGAGGCCACATGGAAGAAACGGAAAGGCTCACGGAGTTCCTTTCTGGGTTACCATGGCAGCCAATTAGATAATTTTTATTCTATATTAAAAGTAGGGTTGCAACAAAATTTTGGTGCGGCAAAGGTATAATAATTTATCAACTATTAATGCACACATACAAAAGATATCGGAAACAAGAAGACTATCTATATTTAGAATCTAAAGTAGTTTTTATTATTAGGAACTTCTGTATGGAAAAGGAATTTATTTAACAACAGAAATAACAGTTAGTATGACTTATGCACCATTCAGCCAATCTTGGACAAACAGTGCTCAAGGGAATAAAAAAAGTATAATTGCTGTCTGTGAAGTCATTGATGACATTGATAAAGTGAAATGTAAAGGTAAGTAAGTTCTCATTAAAAGGATTTTTGTATGCTAACATTTCAAATTGCAGATGCAAAATTTAAGGAACGCGCAATGAATCAAGGCAGTATTTCTGGCAGTATACCAGACAAATATTTTGTAGTAACTGACAGCGATATGCTGCGATTAAAATATTTATTTGTATACAAAGAAAATACCATTTCAACCATGAAATCATGGATATATAACAACTTAGCACTAGTGCTCATTTCTGCGTATGTGATAATTTTGTTTTCTGTTGGATTTTTCCAAGGGCCTACCTGGACAAGGCTACAGAAAAAACTTTACCGAATGTTATATTCCGAACAGATAATAAATAAAATTTAATGTGTTTAATGCAAAATATGTTACTTATAAGTTATAAGTGAATTTAAAGAAAAAGTATTCATCACCAAAGAAAATGTTGAAGATCTCTGTGTTCGAAGCTTTTAATGTGGAATTGTAATGAAAAGTATAAATTCCGGCTAAAGTTTCCCCTAATATTTTATAATGTGTTGTGTGCTAAATGCACTTTTCTAATTGATTTTTGGTGCACTGGTGTGCATCTAATAACAGTTACAAATATGTTAGGTATATGAAGTTTTGAATTTAATAGAATATTTCTGAAATATTGGTACATTTAAACATGTCAAAGCTTTTAACTATTTTATAAATAACATGTTATATAGTGTAGGTAGATAAATTACAGTTATGCAGTTACACATATCCTCCTGAAGGTAGGCTCTTGAAATGTTTTTTTGTTGCAGGCAAAACTTGTATTAGTTTGTAGTAAGTTCAACTATTATACGTAACTGGTCTTTCATTAATAGTTAAGGTATTATTAGGTTACAGTATAATTAATAAGAATTTTGTAATTTAATGTACAAACACCTACCTACCTAATTAAAAAATCGTTCATTGACCTAATTTTATTTTTGGTACTCTATAAACATGTACAGCGCTTTCAAAGTTCATATTGAAATAATCTGACAAATACAAATAAATTATCTATCTAGAAACGAAAAGGCTCTTAGTTAAGTCAAGATTTGCTTTTGGAGCCGTATCTGCGACATGCAAACCTAGGCAAACAAAATGGGGCGCTTAAAGTTCAGAGTAGTAGTTGCATTCAGAGTTGGACAACCAAATACGTTTACGTATATCTCAAAATATAAATGCACAACTGCCAGATTAATAAATCAAAGCTATGAATTTTTTGATGTCCATCTTTCATATACAATTGAAATATGACGATGAGTAAATATGTTTAAAAAAAAGACTATCTCATTTTGTTACAAATTTTTACTTTCCTGTACTTTCAGTATAGGGAAGTATTGATTTCATGTAAAATTTCAAAGTTGAGATTTTAACGGAAATAGTCGGGGGGGGGGGGGGTCCATGGACCCCAAAAAAGTAATTTTTAAAAAATGTCTGTCTGTGGGTGGGTTACGCTCCATATCTCCGGAACGGCTGGACCGATTTTGATGTGCTTTGGAATAGGGGGTATATCAAAAATTCACCGACAAAATAAACTTTAAAAAAAAAACCGAAACCGGAAGCGGAAGTTAGACATGTTTTTTTGGCAGCATTTTTTTCAGAAACTGATTTTTGGAAATTTTAATAGTGGAGATTAAACATTTCGACTTTAACGCCCATTTACTCAAAAACCAGTTATCTGTTTGGAATCAACTACATCTTGTTTGGTAGCCCTTCAAGGGTACTATACCATGAAATATAATTAATTTTGAAAATATAAAAATGATCGCAATGACATCACTCCAAAATTTTGGAATTTTTCAAAAAAATGTTTCTCAAAAACTGCCCACACGTTTTTGTTTAAACTTTTTAAGCTGATAGAGCTGGGAATCTTCTACAATTTGTTTTTTTGCGCATTGCTATAATTTCACTGTGACGCCCTCTATGAATTTTTGAAAATTGGTACCCTTTTATTTAATTAACGGGGGCAATAAAATATTTCTGTTACTGTGAAATAGCTCACCATTAATAGCAAAATCCGAATATACTAATATTTTTTCGATAATTTCATATTTAGGGGGGCTACTGTTCCCCCTCCCCCCAATTTTTTTCGATAAAAAATTAGCAATTTGGTTTTTTGTTTTGTTTGCTCTAGGATAATCTTTTTACAAAAAATCAAAACATCGAATTTTTTGCCCCTTAATAATCTTTTTGTCCTTCGAAGAATTTCACATAATTTCTACAGCAGTTGTATTCTTGTACTAGTCGTTTAATGTTCAGTGTAGGCTAACTTTTTTATTTTAATAGATAGACTCGCAAACCCAAGAGCAAAGTTGTAGGGCAAATTCTTCTCGATTGTATTTAAGAAAACAACTTGAGTTTCCAATTTTAATATGGCGGCCATGGTAAAATATAACTTTTTTTTAAATGGAAACGTGGCATTTTGGCTTTAAAATCAGAAAGGTTTTGAATTTCTAAATACAAATTAATAAGAGTAATTTCTTGCTAAAAATGATACTTCTCGAGTTATTAATATATTTTCAAATATCAATTTCCGCGCTTCCGTTGATTCAGTCCGAATATTTTACCCAACCTTATGCTTGCAGCGCAGCGGTCGGTCTTTCTTCAACCGCTTCTAGATGTTACAACTTATAAGAACTATTTACTTTAACTAGTCGTGTCTAGACAGGTGTATATCGAAAGTGTTGGAAAATATAAAACAATGTATTTAAATGTACAGGAAAGTCCAGGCGAAGTGCTTAGCTCATTTTTACATCTATCCTCAGCACATAAGTGGAAAAAATAAACTTAAAAATATATTTTTATATCATTTTAAATACATTTCTTGTATATAAATATTCTTTCCTACGTCATAGTTAACAATTTTGAATTTGTGTGGTAAGGGGAGTGTGAAACGCCGTTTTACTTTTTATCTTGAATTGTGGAAATCAAAATCTCGTATTTCTCAAGCCGCTAAATGATTTATGATGTCAAAAATTGAATATTGGACGTCACAAATTAAATTTCAGACGTCAGAAATAATTTTTTTTGACGTCTACAAGTGTTTGAGTATCAGATTATTAATTTCAGACTTGTCTATACATAACGAATTAAATTTCAGATGTCGCGATTGATTTTTGAAAAAATCTTTGAATTTTGGTCTATTAATTCTGTAATTAAATTTTTGGCATCAGAAATTCATTTACTTACATTCAAAAATTTCTAGATGTTTGAAAATCGTTCAAGCAATTTTAAAATAAAATAAAAGGATGAAAAAATTATTCGTAAACTACAGCTATATTCTTTTCAAACGTCAATACATGAATTTTTTTCGCCAATAATTAATTGTTTAACACCAATTAATTAATTTTTGGCCTCGAGAAATGCTGCTACCTAACGGAATACCGTTGATAATAGTGTGGACTACAACCATACTGCAAATATTGACTGACAGAGGTATCTGCCAGAATCCGCACCGACTTGACCAAGCACACTGGACAGTAATTGATAATAATGTGGCATGTGCAGTAGACTAGGGCGAATGGGTGCTGCGTGAATCATAAAATTACAATAAAAATATTTTTTGGTGTGGCGCGTATAAGCTTTCGTTTGTATAAACCCAGCATAAAGCGCACTCTCGTGGCAACTAAATCAAATATTGGTAACAAATTTGTTGTAGCGACCGACGAAGACGTCTACTAGGCCTGCTCTTCCTTTAAATGGTAACATTTTCAGGCGTCAATGAAGGATGTTGCGACGTCAAAAACTAAGTTTTTGACCCTAGCTTTAGTTGAAACCAAAATATTTTTCTTGATTTACTTTTGAAACACGGCGTTTTGTGTGCTGTGTCTAGAGGCCGGTAGTGATTGTAGATACTTGCTTATGAGGTTCCTTTCACATCCAAATATCGTTTTGTTGCTTTGTAACTTTCCTAGCCGCACATCAGAGGGCATTACTGTTGTAATTCTCCTGTCTTAATTAAGTTTTTGACATTAAAAGTTAATTTTCTTACGCAAATAAGTACATTTTTGGGTTAATAATTATTTATTGACGTCAAAAAATCTATTTTATCTATTAATAATTATATTTTTTTTATTCCTACGTCAAGAAAAACTATCAAAGATAAAAACAATTTGGCGCCACGAAATCAATTTATGACGTCAAAAATAAATATTAGACATTTAAAATAACTTAGACGTCAAAATTTTATTCCCTGACGGCGTAAAGTATTTTTGTCGTCAATAAATGTTTAATAAAAGCAAAACGGCGTTTCGTAGCGAGGGGAGGGACGCAGAAATATAAATTTCCTGGATGCGCCGATGATATAAATCTGGCTCAGTTTGCTGTGAATGTTATAACTAGTAAAGAATCATCGGATATGCCTGTTCGATGAAATGCAATTAAATTCGAAAAACCGAAAACGATCGCAATGGCACTTCTTCACAATTTTGTAAATTTTCAAAAACTGCCCACACAATTTTGTTTTATATTTTTGTAGGGTCCTAGAACCGAAGATTGGTTGCAATTTGTTTGATTGCTGAAAGCTGCAATTTCACTGTGGCGCTCTCTATGATTTTTTGAAAATCGAAAATAGGTCTCCCCTTATTTATTAAACGGGGTCATATAGGAAGTCAAAATCAAAAAAATTTATTTACAATCTCAAAAACGCTGAAATTATCGCCGGAATTTGCATTAAACTGTGCTGGCATTAATTTCGAGAGGGCATGCATATAATACTGTGCAATTTAAGTCAGACTGTATCTATTTTTGGCTGTTTAGGTGGTTCATAATTTTAAAAACCGCGTGTTTGCAGCTATAATTTTCCGGTAAAAAGCTATCCGCTAAAAAAATATACAATAAACAATAACTAGACTATAAATAAATGTTCTGCCTTGTGAAATATTTTATGTAACTTTAATACACAATTATAATAATTGTGTAGAATTTCGATATTAATAGGCACAAATAATTTTTGGTTGGCTCATTGCTGTTTGTAAGATTGTGTTCTGTACTGCGTCATAGGTTTAACTCGTGGAGGGGAATTTCAGATTTCAGTAGTGTTCTCTGCTTCGCGGGCGGTAGATATATCAGGGGTCTTGGTACAACAGTTATAAATCGATTGTTTGCAAAAATGGAGACAAGCCATATGTTTCGTTTTTTGACAGTAATTTCTGTGATTTACTTGCCAATAGTTATTTGTGTGCAAGTGAAAAAATATCCATTGCTTATGCCTAATGTTCATCCAGATCATGTAAGTGTTTACACAAATAATTTTGGGGTACTGGTATATGGGTTGCCTATCGTTTCCAAATATTTGTACCTGGAACTGTATAATGAATTTTTCTTATTATGATAAGTACGTGGTGATTTTGAATTGGAAGTTTTGAAAAGCGTGTCATATCATCACTTGTCCCTTTATTGTGTTTTTGTATTAATGTAAAAAAAAACGAATGCTACCATATGTGTTAATATTTGCTTTTCATGAGTGTTTGATATAACTATAATTAATTAAGACAATAGTAGTGAAACCATAGCAACAATAATGACGTAAAGATACAGATATTTATTTAAAAAGTTTATTTTATATAGTATTTAATTAAATTAATTATTTTTTATAGGATGAATTGTACCTATGCACGCCAATTAAAGTGATTCCTAAAAAGAGTTTTTATATAGGTAAGCAGTCATGAAAATATTACTTACCAATTAGTTACCAGCAAGCATATTTATTATATTACAAATACTAATTTCAGTCGGATTTGAACCTAATGCAACAATGGAGACTGCCCATCATATGCTGCTATATGGTTGTACAGTACCGGGGAGTGACCAACCATACTGGTAAATAAAATATTATTCAAGTGTAACCAAATTCAATAGCTGCATTGAATTTTTTGACATGTAAAGAATACAATAGCACATTAAAATTACATTGCTTTATTGTATTACTCTTACATTTTGACTATATAGTCGATGTTTTTGAAAACACATGCACCATCAAATAAGCTCTCTTGTGCTAACCATTACATTTGTATCCACCACTAACATTTCAGGGACTGTGGGGAGATGGCACAATCACAAACTAACAACAATCTTGCTAGAGCAAGTCCATGTGCGGAAGGTTCGCATGTAAGTAATGAATAACAAACATCTGCAATTGTAGGTGAAAGCATTGCATACTTCTAGGTGATATATGCTTGGGCTCGAGATGCCAAAAAATTGGAACTACCAGAAGATGTAGGATTTCAAGTGGGACCAGGCACCCAAATTCAGTATTTAGTTTTACAAGTACATTATGCACATGCTGATAAATTTAGAGGTAAACTTTACATTGTGATATCTTATTTTTGTTAAATAGCCTATTTAATGTTTTTGTAGATGGTAGTACAGATGATTCAGGGATATTTTTAATGTACACGGAAAAACCGTAAGTTCATCAAATGTTATCACTTTGTAATTAAATGTTTCCGTTGATATGTTCAAATTAAGAGGCCACGGGAATTTCTTTATATTAATTTACAAATAGGAATTTGCAATTAAATTATAATACATTTTAGACCTCTCATTGAAGGACAAAGTACGACTAAGAAGTTTTGTGTTTACAATACTCAAATTGTTTAGCAGCACTTATAAATTGTGAACATACAAGCAGGTTTGATGAAGACACAAAATTATTTTTATGCTATACTTGAATTTAATATAAAAATTTTTGTAACTACTATAATGGAAATGTTTGAGAAACTACTTTGGAAAAGTGAATGTTCAGTAGTTACAGGTCTATATAAATACTAGTGCTGGGGTTCACCGGTTAATTCTTTCTCGAATTTTTTAAAAACCAGTTTAAAACCGATTTTAAACTGGCCTGAAGGTCTGGAAAAACCGTTCTAAAAAACCAGTCTTAAAAGCCTATCTTTAAAACCTGTCTGAAAACTGTTCTCAATGCCTTTATTAAACTAGTTTTGACGTAATTACTACTCAATTTAGTAATTTTTCTTCGTATGCCAATATAGATAAGAAGAAATATAAGTAAGGGGCTTATGCGTATGTTTTTGATTTAGTTATTTATTATCATTTTAGCTTAATTTTTTGTATCTATATCACCATAGGAAGAAAAATTTTGTAATTGAATAGTGGTTAGTCAAAACAGTTTAATGAATGCATTGAGACTGGTTTTCAGGGTGGTTTTAAGACACGTTTTTTAGACCGGTTCTTCATACGTTTTTTTTTTAGGTCGGTTTGAAATGGTTCAAAAATAGGTGTTTTAAGCAGCGGTCAAACATTGCGAAATCGGTTAACTAGTAAAACTTTTTTTTTGATAACACCAAGAAATACTATAGGAGAAATGAATTGTTTTGAATAAATAATGTTTTTTAGAAGAAGTAAATTAGCTGGAGTTATTTTGCTGGGTACTGGTGGAGCAATCCCTCCAATGTCTGTAACACATATGGAAACTGATTGTGAAATCACCGAACAGAAAACTATCTACCCGTTTGCATATAGAACTCACACACACAGCTTAGGTAAATATCTTGTTCAATGTTTTAGTTGACAATATTCTTTATACTTTTTTACAGGTAAAGTAGTTGCTGGATATAAAGTGCACAGAGATGAAAATAGTGAGGACCATTGGACTTTGCTTGGCAAACGAAATCCATTAACACCACAAATGTTTTATCCTGTTTTTAACAAAGAGCCCATTACGTTTGGAGACAAACTGGTAAAAGATTTTATTATATTGAAAAATTGGTGTATGTTTTAATATGTATCATCACTTAGGCTGCAAGATGTACAATGAAGAGTGATCGCACCACATACACACATGTAGGGTTAGTATATACAGATTTTTAAAAATTTCAGTGGCACTTTGTATTAGTGATTTTAATTTTAAAACAATAAAATTAGAAAGAAATTTTATCTGATTCATGTATTGCAGAGCTACCAACGCTGATGAAATGTGTAATTTTTACCTGATGTACTATGTGCAAGAAGGAACACCTTTAGATATGAAATATTGCTTTACGCGAGGTCCACCTTACTTTTATTGGGATAATCCTGAAAACAACCTCAACCACATTCCTGAACTGGAGGCATCAACTCTATAAATTGAGACCAACTTCTCTACGTAACATTGCAAACTGTAGGTAAAATGAAACGTACATTCCACTAGTAGATTTATATGTAATATGGAAAGAATATGAATATTTTGAAACATATTTATTTTTATAGTTCTATTTAATTTATTAAATTGTTGATCTGTTTTCCTTAGAAAATTTAGTATTTATTTTGTTTAAACTGGTTGTGTTTGGTACTTAAATGTCTATTTAAAGTTTAAAGTTACTTAATTTTTACATGGGAGTCCTTCCAAATTTGTGTACCTAATGATAACCATATCAACAGTAATTACAAATTTATAAGTAGTAATATTTTTAAAGGAGATTTAAATTTTTCTAAAATACAAAAGATGAAATAATATATTTTATGTAGAATCTCCAGTCCCTGTAAAGTTGTAGGTATGGATGAGTATACTGTTGGGCTGTAAATAACTGTAGTTCAATTTGTAAGCCAAAGTGATGGTCGCTGTGTCTAGGTTTTATTTTTCCTTCAGAAAATTTATTTTAGTCAATTATATGCAATGTAACCATGTTGGGTACTAGGTAGTAGGGTTACTTATCGCTAACAACCAACTATTGCTATCTATACCCGATTTATAGTATATTTTATTTTCATCTTTTTTTTTTAAATTTTATCAAAACTTTAAAAAGTAAAAATTGTCTGTGTACTTCAAATTATAACTCTGATAAAATCCTGTAAATTTGTACAGAAAATACATAGATACAATACAGAAAAATTATTTGTTGTTATTGCAGTGGTGGATTTGGTTTGCTATGTTTTTCTTTTGTGTCAAACTTAATTGGTTGGTAGGTAAGGCAACTTGGATATGTACTACCATTGTATTGTCACGCATGATTGCATAGTTGCACTTCAAACATTAACGGTGCCAGTTCATGGTTTTCTCCAAGGTGCTGTTTGAATACCGGTTATCATAATCATCAGCATAATTACAACGAATCTGCAGGAAGTGTTTTTCATTGACATTACACAATCTGGAATAGCTGGGATGGTGGATAGGGAAGGTGTCCGTTATTACAACGGTATTTCTAATTCCACCACTTTCAATTTTTATGGCACGTCCAGAAAAACTGTTTTGTAATGGCATTTGATAGCGGAGATGTTTCATATTCTCCGTTCCAAAAGATGGATACATTGTTTAATTGAATTGGTTTGTGAACTACTGTTTGTGGAAGATCAGAATTGGGTGCTGCTTGAAGCAACAGCAAAATTTCAATACGGCCATTGAGCACTAAGATACTTTTACAATTTTACCATAGTAATTCTTATACATACTAAAATTATCAAAATTGAGCTTGACGAAGATTATGGTACAGTAACTCTTCAACGTATTGTGGGTCGCGGATATTTTCCTTATTAAAAATTTACATGTTTTGATGGTTGCTCGTATATCAGGCTCTGCGCATGTCGTAGTTTGCAAAGATATGTAATACAAAAACAAGTCCCCGCAGATTGCACTAGGTTAGGTAGGCAGGCGTCTTGCTGTCGCAGTTTAGAACAATAATTTTGTTTGACATTGGGATAATGTTGTAGCATTTGCAGATCAATCTAGTGTTTAGCTTTGTCAACAGTAGTAGATATGAAAACTATTTAAAAGAGATACAGTAGGAGACCTACCAAAGGCTAAGACATTGAAATACTCGGAAAGGGTTGGGTGATCTTGGAAAAAAATTGCGGCGCACTAACTGAATTATAATTTTGCCATTTTCGCGCGTATATGACGAAATGGATTGAACCTAGTATCAAGGTCTCGCATGAGCCTGCGGCCAGCTAGTGTGACATCATCATGACATCACCGGGAAGTGTTGCGGCCCTGCTTGGACCCGTTGCGGGCGGTTGGAAAGCGACACTCGCAAAGCGTCCTGTCTGTCGCTAATTCAGCGCCATTGCCTCTCTCGGACTCGAGTCTCAAATCAATAGGGGCTGACGTCAGAGTGGGTGCCGAGGGCGCTATCAACGAAGCGGAGGGGGGCCGTGCACTTGTAACTTGGCTAGTAGTGTTATGTATTCGCGCAAGTGGGTTTGCGAACTGTTGGTGTTTCGTGATCAACTGATGTGTGCAGCGTTTGATTCGACGTAAGTTTTGCATACAACAGGCTGTTATTGTGTCAGTTTAGAGATACGTTGAAGCTGCACTGCCTGGCGACATTAGGAAGATTTTCAGTAACGTGCCAACTGGCCTTCACCGGCATATTAGTGTTGAGATTGAAGGTCTCTACGCAAAGACTGCAAAAGGCCAGTAGAGGTCAACTAATGAAATATTTAATGTTCTTGGAATATTTCCTAGCTTACTGCTGCACTGAAATCGCTAATGCATTCATTGTCAAGCTTATTTATTACTGATTATTGCTATTTAACCATGTTGCTACTAATGGTACTGCTATAACCAATCATACTATTGCTGCTGCTGCTGCGGTTATGATAATCTTTCCTCTCCAACGTTGGACTACGTTGCTATCGTCCTGCTACACAGCAGGATAGTTCATGTTCTCTCCTTTAGTTGAATCTTCAATTTCATCCTGCAACCCGCGCGCAGCGAATAACGCGCTACATATGACTTGTTTACTAGTCGTCATTCACAGTACCATTGCACTAACGGCTCTTAACATAAAATAAAACTGCTTTTGCTTTATTTATGTGTCTAATGCATGTTGATTTTGAAGGTTTATGCATCCTTGATGACTTGGGACGTAGAAAGAGCCAACTCGTTAATTAAAGAGTTGCTCCTTGGAAAGTAATTATCCATGCAAAAAGTTTGCGAAAAATGTAGCGCCTTATCCTGTGTTACAGTAGCAAAACAGGTTGTGTGAGTTCCCGCCGGCGTCAAGTTTCTAAAAAACAAATACAACAAAAAACATTGGAAAGCAACCCATAATAGCTTGTAGAGACTAATAAAGAATAATTAGGGAGATAGTGTTATCTTATGACATCTTGAGGAGTTCGTTGCTGACGCGAGATGGAGCCGTTTGGTTTGCACCCCGGCTGGTAAAACGGGTTGCAGGATGAACGTTTTGCAGGACGCTTGGCGCTAAAGACGATCCCACATTCACCTTTCACCTTCTGGGGAGGCCGTTTGTTCTTACATAATGTTGACCTCATCCCGACCACGCGGCCGCTCGCATTCAGCACTTATTTATATGCTGATTTATTGTTTGTAAGCAATCACATGCATATTTTAAATGAAAAAAAAATCGAAATATTTTACTAATAAAAAATCGACTATGAGCTTAAAAGTTTTCCTAAAATTTTGGAAGAATATACCGTTTTTGCTAGGCGTAACTCATCTGACTAGTAATGTAATCGTCTCTATTAGTCAGGGCAAGTCCGCATTCCGAATTTTGTTTATGCGCGTCTCCGTAGTTGAATTTCAAATTTGCTAACACAAATTACTGTCTGGAGTAATCCATGTAGTTGAGACAGTTCAAACATTCTGTATAGCAGCGAGTTTGATTTAGAAAAATATAAGCGTGTTATTGACAGAGCCACCCTTAACAAACGCTCACATTAGCGGATGTTCAAATTACCTCAAAGATACCTAAACATGTACATGTTTGCTTCAAGGTTTCAAAATTTATGGATGACCATTTCATGGCGTATTTTGATGACCGACAGTTAACATTGTATAGTTTGCTTTGAGATAATTGTTTCATAACAGCTTGGCCCTTAGTATATTGCCATAAAATTCCTCTATGATGTAGGCGTCTGTTAACATTTATATTTCTAACAAATTCATTAATTCCCCATAATGTAGAATTAATTTTTGTTATAGGTTGATCGTCGAATAATGGAAGAAGCAGTTACTTCTAGCACAGGTTGGTAATTTATAATATTAATTTCTCAATGTTTATCCTAGGATATTTATACATCAACTCGTTGATTTTAAAACAAATATATAGTATATAAATATATATTTATTAACGTATGTCAACATTATGCAGTAATCGATCGATCATTCATAATTCGTGGCAGAACTCTTTATAACTGATTATACAGAAATAACCAATGTGTACTATTTATATACATACTATGTAATTACTAGTTTCACTTTTGCCTCTTGTTAACTTCTGTTTTAAAACATTATCGCATTTGTTTCGTAAACATGTAAAATATATTTACCGAGATAAGATAAACTTTTGAATAGTACATCAAGATTTTTGAGGAATTGTTGAACGCGATAGATAAATAACTCGACTGTTTAACTAACTCGCTTTTTTTTAAATTCTAACCAATTAACTCATTAGTTTACAGATTACTTTAATCCAATAGTTACATTTTTATTTTCATTTTAACGTCAGTATTAGTAATAACGAATTCAAAGCTGCAGCTTCGAAAAAGCGTCAAGGTGCTTATTATTTATTTCAAAATAATTTTGATAAAAATGTATAGTGAATGTTATTAATTTGTGTTATCTACGTTTTCTTATCACTTATCAGTATTTCTTCATACTTTTTTGCCATATCTAGTAATTGTAATGTAAATCTTGGTTATTCCTATGGGGGACGATGATCCTGTACAGCCATATGTATCGAACGCAGCTGTGGCACGAAAAGCAGGGGACATTTTACAACAAACATGTGTATTTTCTCTGCCGAAGCCTAAAGATGTGTTAAGGTAGAACACAGCGACAAAGGAAGTGCAGCCAAGGCACTCGTTAGCGATTTTAAAATGTAATTGCCAGCTGAGAACATTTGAGTTTTAATTTTTGATTTTGACCGTTGAAATTTCTTCCTTGGAAGTACAAAGTTGGATGTTTTTCTGGACGTCGTGATTAAAAGTGTGAGAAACGTGATTCTAATTCTACCTTCTTAAATTCGCTCCGGAAATATATAAAATTTCTCGTTACATATAATGGATGTGGTGCAATTCACAAGTATGTAACTCATTTCCTTGATTCAGTACATCGTTTTTATCAGTCTGAACAACTTCAAGGTCTGATTTTTTTTATTTAATTTTACAAGGGGGTATCATTAAATAAATGTTCAGCAACAGATTCTACCTAAAAGCTTTTTGTTCTCGCGCAGCACGTGTTGTATAGGCGCCCATGTGCTGTGCACGAAACTGACAACTTACCGTTGGAGGCTTGCAGTTGTGTAATATCCATTTCATCTATTTCCCTATCTATGAGCTGCTGCGATATTTCATCGTCGTTTACATATTTTACATTGGAAATGATAAATTCTTGGGAAATTGGGAAGCATTGCTTTATTCATAGTGCTTAAGGGTTTTCAGTTCAGAAACAAAAATTCTCGATACCAAATAACATAGCCTTGTAAGTTTTTAGTTAATCCTTCCAATAAGGAATAGCCAAGTTGTAAAATTCTACCAAAAGGTTGTTTCGGTAAGGGATCATTAAAAGGACTGGAAATTAACGGTATATGATGCACCACGACTTTATAGAGATTTCTGCTAATAGACAAAAATGTCGAGACCTGCCTAAAAAAATTAATTTTAACATTTTTTAACAAAATATGGATTTGGCGAATTGACTTCGATAACTTATAAACACAAAATTCTAAATCTTTAACGTTATGCTGTTATAACAGAGTTGTACCACAAAAATATCTTTGTAAAAGTAAAAAAAATGATATCACATGATGAAGTAATAAAGAAAAAG